>CM075265.1:0-1245833 GCA_037678475.1 x Bolboschoenoplectus mariqueter | reverse complement strand
CGAAAGCCTATGTGATTAATTATTCTTTCTTTTATAGACCTTCAAATGCAGTCGATTACATGATATCGGTGCCAGCTCATGGAGCAATAGTTGGTGGATGGCTTGGTGCGTGGCCCATGCCCCTTGACTGGGAGAGACCATGGCAGGTACCAAATATTTCTGCAACTTCTGAATACATTTTAAACAAGTTTGTAAGTTGTACTCAGCACTTCGTTCTTGTGACTAGTCCCAATCCTTCTTTGGGCTGGTTGGGCTACTTTCTCTATTTGTGAATTCATTTAACTTGGCTTCTAGGTCTAATGAGATGTAATTCACTTAAAGTCAACCTATCAAATATATTAGATTTTATTTTATTCAATCTTTTCTACAGGAGTGGCCAATTTGTGTCACATATGGAGCGGTTGCCGGTCATTTGATTAGTATGCTTTTGTCTGCAGTGCTTATCTTCCTTCACCAGAGGCATATTCGTACAAAAGCCGAGTAATTTTTTGTGGTGAAATTTTTTTTTTTAGCTTTTTCGTGTTTTTTTTATGGAGTTAATGGATTTGTGTCATGTAGGACTGTAGATCCCTATGGAATGGAGTTATATTATTATTCAATTTTGACAACTGAAATTTTGTACTGATTTTGTATTCTGCAGCTAACATGCATAGAAAAGGTCACAAGTCTATTTGTTATGCACTTGCGCATTCCCTTTGTTTGTCTTTTGAAGAAACGCAATCAAGTATTTTTGAGCTGCATAATAATGTAATAAAGACCAAAAAAAAAAAACTTGAATGAGCTTTTGCTGAGGTAATGCACACTAATGGCTTGCAACTATGTCCATAGTTGAGCCAGTCAAACTGAAAATAAACAATAATAAAAAAATAATGGTACAAAACCAAAATTAAGTATTCTCTTTAATTTTGGAATCCTTTTTAATGATTTTATCGGAATATTTCAGCTAAAAATACATACATATACTTTTAGGGACAAAAATTAGAACTAGTTTAGGGACCATTTTCTGTATATTCGAGGTGGTGTAAAGAGAGCCAATGTATGAAATTTTAGGTTGCACAAGACCTTATTATGAGATATACATATTTTAAAAAATATATAGAGAGAGAGAGAGAAAGAGTGAAGTGACGATATGTATAGTCAAGTACCTAACAACGTGCTACAAAGACTAAGCATTCAAAATCACAATATACAGTACCTAACAACGTGCTACAAAGACTAAGCATGTCAAAATAAAAACAGAACTAAATTGTATAATTACAAGCCATGAAAATTTAACCATCATCATGAAAATCTCTTCATTTACTTTTGTCCCTTTCTCGAACCGAGTTTCACAAATGAGAAGTCATCTTCATCTCTTCTATTTCTTGTTTCATCTTCATTTTCATTTATTCTCTCTACTATATTCAATCGCACTTCCTGCGGTGCAATTTGCCGGTTGAAGCCGGATCTTGCTATTGGCATCTCAATTTCAACATCAGATATATCATTGTCAGAATGCGACCTTTTAAAACCCTCACCGGCGTATCCCATAGATCTATACCGGTACAGATGGCGAGATGCTGGTGATGCCATTGGACTTTGGCCAGGGCTTGGACTTGGAGTAACAGATGGCGAATATTGTGAGTTCCCCTTTTTGCGCCTTTTCCTAGCCGCATCGCGCCATTTTTTGAGGGCCTTGGATGTTTGCTCATCAAAAATAGACATTTTTATGTGTGATCCCATCTGAACAAGAAGTTCCAACGAATCATTAGTTTAATTATTGAGAAGAATGACATTCTGATTAGTTCTTATATGGATGCTGTGTCTCAAAAATCAGTAGGTTTAAGTGTTGATTACCTGAGATACAAGAGCATAGAGAGGAAGTGTGATGTAACTGCAAAGGAGATGAACTGCGATTCTACAAAGTAAAAGAAAAAAACAAGGAGGTCGCAAACATAAATAATTATATCATATAACAAACTAGAGTATTATCCACAGGTAGATAATGGATTAATTGATTCATTTGGAAAGACCATTTTTCTTTGCAATTTAATTTTCGTTTTGTTCTCTATTGTCTGATTTTGTATAATAGAATTTGGGATTCATATTCTAACTTGACTCTTCAAATGTGTCCTGATTGCAGCACAATAAAACAATTAGAGGTTGATCAGTTCAAAACCGTAATGAATCAGAACTAATTGCAAAAGGAATATTTGTTGAGCCTCAATGGCACAATTGAAGGTTAAAAGTATCTGAAATTATATCATCTGAAGAAGGTGGAGACTTACCCAATACATACTCTTGCAAGAACGTAGGCGAATTTTTCATGGAAGCAAGAATTTAAACCAAACTTATACTGCATCAATATAAAAAAAATCAGTGCATCCAACAAATCAAAATGAAGATGACAGAGTAGCCTCTTAGCTCTCTAATATACGAAATGAAATACTTACCCAAATCCAAAAGAAGTATGCAAGTTGGAAAGCATTCTGGTAAAAAAAAGTAAAAAAGAAATACCTTTAGATTTAACAAAAAACTATGGTTTATATACTGAGAAATGATAAAGGAAGTTGTCATACCACAAATAATGTAAAGTGAATAAAGAACAGAACCAAGCGTGGCCGTCCGAACCAGAAATGACGGTCACTTAATTTCACAAGCGGCATTCCTTGGATAACCGCATGCCTCTGTTGTATCTCTAGTGCCATCGATGCGATTATGGCTTGCAACTTCGTTCCGATGGCTAAAATTAACTGAAATGAAAAGCATGCATGATGTTATGCTTTTAACACATCACTGGAGTTGGCACTCAATTTAATTAGACGAAGACAAAAGAAAAAGGAATTTGAATGAGGAACTAATTAAATTCATGATATAGCGAGAGCTTACAAATAGTGGCAGTAAGGTGACCCAGAATAATTCTTGAAACTCTGTAAAAGTGAAAAATAATGTCAAATAAATAGTTTAAAAATAAATTTATTACTTCAAATTACCACAAAAGAAGAAGGTTTGACAATTGAGACTATAAATGTTATCTAAAAAATATATAAACCAGATATTTACCGTGTATGTTTAGAAGCAGGATGATGACGCCGCATGCCCACAAAATCGGACTATTACACCAAAAATAATACAATCTTAATATTTATAAAAGGCAAGTAAAAAGAAAGGGAAAATAGCAACAATAAATAACATGTTTACATACCTGATTCCAACCACCACTTTAAAATCATCCTCTAGTGACCGTTTTATGTACTTCTGGAAGTTAAATTTCAACCCAGGATTTAAATGAGCCTATAAGAAAGAAAGTAAATGATGTTAATAAAAAGACACTAACATGAGGAGTGCATGAAATGAAAATGTTGAATTAAGTTAAGGGAACTCACATGTATGAAGCCATGGCGCAATGTTAAGTAATCGGTCTTTCGAACAGACCTAATAAATTGCCTAAAGAAGCTTACCTATTAGGAAAACACAACAAATTAATTATCATGTACAGAAGGTTAATGAATTTATGGTCTTAGAATTAATGAATGCTTACGATGTAAAGAAGAATGAGCGTTCTGCTCCAAATGCTTGCATGTTGTCTCACAAAGGATGTCTCATGCGTGAACCTGAACCTGGAAGGATCTGAAACAAAAAAACCAATCACTATCTTGTGTATTAATTATGAGAGACTGATTTCATTTGCTTGGTTGGAGGTAATTAATTGATTCATTGCTTTCCAACAACTAATAAACAACACTTTCGTTCTCAAGAAAGTAACTACATTAATTCAATTCTAGAGCTATAATCTAAATTCTAAGCATATTATAAATTCTTATTTTGAAAGAAACCTACCTGTTGAAAACTCATAATTAAGTGACATAGTCTCCTTCTCCCATTCTTTCCATGTTCTTATCTGCATTAAAACATCACTAGTTAAAACTATGAACAAAAGTTTGTTACCATAAAAATCAAACATAATTATTGATTTATTTATTGTACAAACCTTTAATCTTCCAAGAGCCATTACTGAAGCGCTATAGATAACATGAATAACTGCTAGGAAAAATATGAAAAGATGCAACTCGTGCAAACTTTTTGTTGACATAAGAGGCACCTTACCCTGTCAATCATAGCAAAAACACTCAATTGGAATGAAATTTTACAATACAAAATTGGAGAAAACCATCCCTTTTTTTTCATGTTATGCTTGGAATAATCATCTATCAAAACTTCTGTAATCTCACAATTGTCCATTTGGGGAAGAATAGTTGAGATGGTAAACTTGATATTACAGAGCTTCAAATGTAGTATATACATAAAGAAAAAGCAAGAGAAAAATAGTAACAATTCGTTTTCTGATACCAGATTGGCACATTGTTTTTGTGAATATATAATAGTAAAGATGATTGCACACTCACACTAGAGCAATTAAATGATTCACTGTCAGCAAGGATTCTACGATTTGAGCTGAAATCATATGAGTCAAAATCCTTGATTTCGGCCCACAAAAGACGTCTAGTAGATTTTGGCATGCGACGGCAAGGCAACATGGTGTTGCCAACCGATTCGGGGATGCATATTTTAGTGATGTAGTTCTGAAAAAAGACGAGCAGCAAGGAGATAAAGCCGAGAACCATCAACTCTGCAATTACCCTGAATAATTAGAATTAAATTGAGCGTATATCTTTTTTGACAAAGGATGCAAACATTGGAGAAAAGGAAATATATATATATATATATAGAACTGACCATTTTTGACCTTCGTGAGTGCTTCGACCAGAGCATTCTTGTTCTTCTTCTCGAACCACTGGAAATTAATACGAGTGAAGTTTAGATGTAGTAGAAACAAAGAAACGCTATGTGAGTTTTGCTATGTACTGAAGCCATGTAAAGAAAAGTTATAGCAAATTTAGTCCCATTCCCTTGTTGAAATTAATCAACCAAAACTACGTAGACCTCTCTCAAGTCTTTTCATCTTCATTTATTTGTTTGTTTGCATCCAAGTATCCAAATTCCAATGGAAACTGAGGCGGAAATTCATTCATTTGATAGTTGTACGTGCCGTCAGAATTCAATAATTCCACGGGCACTGAGAGCGCATGCCTCCTGAGGCATGAACTGATAGGAATAGGAATAGGAGGGAGAAAGGGGAACATCAGCAGTTGCCTTACCGCTTGTCTATCCCAATTCACTCATTTATTAGTTATAACTTTTAACCTGTTTGTTAATCGAAAGATATTAACTAATAAAGTTTAATTATTTCATGCTCAAAAGAAAGAAAATTAATGTTACAGATGGATTTCTTGGTCTCTATAAGGAGCATAATTTGTATTATGTACATGGACAGAATGTGTGGGGTATGGATATGATGTTATGTTATTTCCTCAAACTTCATGTGAATAAACCAAAACATATCTCAGTTTTGGTACTGACAGATAAGATACATACCTCGCTGATATGGTGAAGACCCTTCTCTAGCAAAAGAGAGATAATAATCATCACAGCACAGATCAACGCCACGGCCCAAGTCGGCGTCTGGTCCAGCTCTCTCGTGCCCCCGCTGCTGTCGCCCGCCATGTCACAACGTGACTCTATCAACCTCTCTTCTTTGTATGATCGATTGAGCTGAAAGGTTTAGTTTAGTTTCGTTTTTGTTTCTTTTTCTATTTAGTTATCTCTTTAATTTGTTGAGGAATCTAGCAAGCTCTCTCTCTGTTTCTTCTCTCAACTCGTGTTTCTTCTCTGTTGCAAATCAGGTTACGTACAGCTAAGTCTCTGTGTTTAATAGAAGCCCAGGCACGAGCGACAGAAGCAGAGAATGGTTTTTCTGATTCTGAAATAAATGGGATGGGGTCAGTCTTCTCTCAAGTCAATGTGGGTAAGGTAATGCAATGAAATGCATCCGTGTTGATTTCGTCCATGGTTCCGTCTATACATGTGATTGTGCACCATACATGCTAGCAGGTCTTTTGCTCCTTTCCTTGGGTTGATTTTGATCGGAGCTGTCCATGTCAATTTGAAATGGGAACGACCATCAATTCATTAATAAATGCCATCCCTGTTCTGTTATTACCTCACATCATGCTTCCTAATCGGACGGGCGGTGCTTCGTCTCTTCAAAATGACATCTTCACAAGGAAATATAATCTTACAATTATCATGATATATACAGTTTGAACATGTTTTGGGCTGATACGGGTTTCCAGGGTTAATTATACTGGTACGTCTGTGCTTGATTGCTTCGGCTTAGCCAGCTCAAAGGTTCTCGGTTCCGACGGATAGAGGACAAGTCGTCGGATGAAGAAAGACATCTACATGTATTATTTGAAGTCACAGCGAATCCGGACTCAGTCAACTGTGTCTGTGTCTGTATGTGTCTGTATCTGTGTCTACGTCTGTGTCTGTGTGAACATATATTTCTCATTGGACCTGATGTATAAATATCAAGATTGATATTAAAATTGACATGAATTTTATTATTTAAATTAAATAAATTATTATTCAGAGTTGTTATTCATATTAATGATTTTATTATACAACTTATTTGTATAATATTTTTATTATTCAACTTAAGTGAATTATCATTCATATTAATGATATTTGAGTTGAATAATATAAATAATAAAATCGATATCAATTTTAATATATCCCAAACATTTTCCTTTCTCATTTTCTCTCCGTGCAAAATGGGAACAAGAAATAATCGAGTCGACCTTTCTTTTCTTTTTTACCTTTTTAGGAATTTGATCGGACTCTTCCAATTTCAAAACAAAGCCAGGTGCACGATTGACGATTTTTTCAATTGGATAAAAAGAAAAAGAAAAACAAAGCCAGGTTCAAAACATGCATGCTTATATTTCTTTTCCCAAGTCTCGGCTCCGTATTACTTTTCTACCTCTCATTGTTTTGTGCGAATTATATATTTTCTACCTCTCATTGTTTTGTACGAATTATATATTTTCTACCTCTCATTGTTTTGTGCGAATTATATATTTTCTACCTCTCATTGTTTTGTGCGAATTATATATTTTCTACCTCTCATTGTTTTGTGCGAATTATATATTTTCTACCTCTTATTGTTTTGTGCGAATTATATATTTTCTACCTCTCATTGTTTTGTGCGAATTATATATTTTCTACGGTCAGTCCAAATTTTATTGATGTTTACTCTTTTCTTTTTTGGTCTTAAGATTTCTAATATATTATTTTTATCTTTAAATTTTTGTTGTACCAAAATTAGTCCTACTATTCACTTTCGTTAAAGAATAATATTTTTATTTATATACAATCATCAATAAATTTAGTCTCACCAAACGTACTCTAGAAAACGTGGATGCCAAGTCATCATCTATGGTATAATGACATGAATTAAACAAAATACTAATATCTATGTCTATTTCAACGTAAATCAATTAAAAGCAGTATTTACATATATCTCACTATAAATATTATTATAACATAGATGCTAAAGTGCATTTTTATTTAGTTTTTTTACAGGTAAAAAATGTCAGGATTAATTAGTACAAATTGAAAATTTCAAGGATCCAATTAATTTTTCATATCACTTGAACAACCAATTAATTTTAAATTGTCCAAACTATATATAACATATTCGTTGATTTTGGTTCTAAAGTAAATATTCTACTAAAAATTCAAAAAAAAATTAGATGATATTTAGAATTCTAGACCATCAAACGGGGAATGCATACAAAAGGATGAAAGAGGAAGCAAATTCCAATATAATATTTTCCACACTGATTTTGGATATGTTTTATATCGTGATATTTTCATTACATCACTTGGCAATTGTTGGGTGCCATTTATTGATCGAAGTTGAAGCAATCCGATGTTAACATTTGAAATTGAAAGAGGATATGCATGCATTTGTAGAGATACTTGCACATTTCATTTAGTAAATTAGACACTAAAATTTGTATTTGTATTTGTAGCAAATATTGAACTCTAGGTTTTATTCTAGTTAGACTATCATGAATATTTTTCAATTGCTGGCAGTATAACAGGAAAGAAAACCAAAAATAACATCATACTTTAGAGTTTTCTTTTTTTTTTATCCATTCGTAAGCATGTCACCTATCTTGCTTCGGAGTTTTGATTTCATAAAATGAATGAATGCAAATGGAGAAAAATAAAAAATTCCTTCCCTCCTAATTGTGTGGATTCATTTTATTTTATTTTTCTTTTTCATTATCTTTCTTTCTGATTCGGGGCAAACCCTAATAAATATCAAGCTATTTTTGTTGGCACTGTAATTTAGGTAGGTCCAGATTTGATTGCTATATATATCCACCAACAAAAAGCCGATTTTTTTATTTAAGAAAATTAATATTCAAAATTAAATAAATAAAAAATCACATAAAAAATTATAAATATAGGAGGGACGTATTTTGAAAATCAAAATCTGTCCATAAACCATACAGAATATTATTTTAGCATTTTTATAAATAATAATATTTTATTAAGGAACAAATTTTAGAAATTTATCCCTTGGTTTGAGCCGAAAAAACCCAAACCAAGAGACATCTTGGTTTGGGTTTTTTCGGCCCAAGCCAAGGGACGGATTTCTAAAATCCGTTTCGTAATAAAATATTATTTTGTATACGCTGAATTTCTAAAAGCAGGATTTCGAAATACTGACCCTTCCTTTTTTGATTTTAAAGAACAAATTCATTCACCCCAGTTATATTTTTATCTTTTTGTTGAAAAAAATTCAAAATTATATAATATTATATTTAAATTACATAAAGTTTGAAAAAAATCAAGACGGCTTAAAATATATGATTTAATACAGAATTAAAAAAATAAATTCAATAATTTTTGTATGTCTTATAAAGGATAGTCAAAATTGAAAGTAAAAAAAAATTGCAAATGCTATATAAAAAATTTGCCGAAATTTTAGAAAATTGTAATTGAAATATCGAACTTCAAACATACATAACTTTTAATAGAAAAATCCATAAAAAACTTTTAATATCAATCCGGAAATCTTGTAAAACAATCTACATTTATTACTTAAAAAATAAAAAAATAAAAAAATAAAAAATAAAAGAAGAGAGATTTCTAAAATCTGGCCCTTGGCTTGGGTCGAAAAAACCCCAAACTAAGGGCCGGCTTTAGAACTCCATCCCTTAAAAAGAAAGAGCCGGATTTTAGGTTTCGGTTTTTTGGGCCCAAGCCAAGGGACGGATTTCTAAAACTCATCTCATAATAAAATATTATTTTGTATAAAAAAGCTAAAACAGTGTTCCGTACTTTTCAAAATCCGTCTCTCCTATATTTATAATTTTTCATTTGATTTTATTATTTATTTAATTTTAAATAATAGTTTTCTTAAATAAAAAAAAATTGGAACAAAAAGATACATATATATCCACCTACATTTATCCACTGTATATATCAGAGTATAAAAAGTTTGTCCTGATCTGATCTAAAATCTAAAATCTAAACCAATCCATATATTTGAAAAGCAAGTTGCTAGCTGAAGGTTGATTGAAGCTACCAAATTAATCTCGGAAATCATGAACTCATTCTTTTCTTATATATTTTTTTCCTCTAGGTTTGGTGAAGCACTTTTTAACTTTTTTTATTTTTATGAAGAGAGGTGATTGAAGCAGTGAGCATGCAGCCTATTTTTGATGAAATATGTACAAAGAGTAGGTATGGTGTGGGTTGAAAATTCCAAATTGAGATGATACTAAAAAAGCGACTAATTAAATTGATGGTGACTCTTGAGAAAATGCCACCAACAAATTTGCTACCTTGTGACTAGGACAATTAAAGATGTTTGAAAAAAGAAAAAAAAAAAGAAAAACTCTCATGGTCACTTGTCAGCAACTAATTGATATTGAAATCGATAAAGATAGTCGTTAATATCCTATATATCTTTGGTACCAAATGCCAAGATTACAATAGGCCATACAGTACTGAATCGGTATATATATATAATAGCCATATGCCTATATGTAGTTCCGAATGTGACCCGCCTCAGCGATTGCATGTTTCGAATATGCCACAGGAAATCCTACATGGCGGAAGGATTACTAAATGCCACAGGAAATCCTACGCGGCATGAAGGATTAGTAAAACTTGATCATTTTCGTCATTAATGACTTAATTCATTGCTTTAATAAACGATACACATCACATTCAATGTGGCAGAATTTTCATCCTACTGTCTATTACAAGTACTAATTGATTGCAGATATATTTTCTAATTGATTAGTCAAATAAAACAAAAGGGACTCGATTTTCTTTTTAATGAAAAGTAAGGGTGTAAGTTTCAAATTTTATTCATATAAAATGATATTCTTAGTTTTAGGAGCTACTCCAAACCTTGAAAGAAAATGCAAGTTAGGAAATAATGTGACACGTTGAATCACTATTTGCACCACCAATAATTTTAAATTTTAATTATTGTTGCTGTTATTATTAGTATTATTGTTGTTGTTGTTGTTGTTGTTGTTATTAGAGAAAATTTTATACATACTCATTGAAATTTTGATTATTAGATATTTATCCATAAAAAATCTTAAATTTATTATGTATCCATTATAATTTGATTTTTTTTTTAATTTTGCCAATCAACCATATCAAACAGATTTTTGACATAATGCCCTTACAAAAAAATTTGAAAGATAAAAAATTGACACCAATCACATCTTCCCCTATTCTTTTAAGCATTATATCAGATTCCGCATGTACATATCAGTTTCAAGTCCTATGTTTATAATAGAATAAGTAAATAGAAGAAAGGAATAGATGATTGTAGCATTTTCATATTTTGTTATAGTGACGTTATGGTCAATTCATATTTAAAATAAGAAATACTCAATTTTATTAACAATAATAATTTGCTTGATCCAAAAATATTACAAGAAAACTAATTTTTAATGGGTCATAACAAATTTTAGAATTTTGATGGGTAAATATGTAATAACTAAAATTTCAATGGACATATATATGTATATATATAATTTTCTCTTATTATTTATTGTGACTATTAATTAATTAGAACATACTTGAAGCAGAAAAATACAAAACAGGAGCTCAGCCCATCCAAACTCACACAGATATTTTGTGAACACAAGTGGTTGAATAATGACAATTAATGGTCCCAGATCTCCATCAATTGTGGACACAAAGGAAGAAAGAAAAAGGAGAGAAAACTAGGTTGGTTTATTTTGGTTGTAAGAATTTTCTACCAAAAATTAGGAGGAGAGAAAAAAGTAGCTGGTTGATTTCACAAAGCTTGAGCTTTTCAAAGGACCAAAGACTAGGTGGATTCTGACCTTAACAAACTAATGTTCAAAATTGAAAACATTTGTTTGCATAGATGGTTTGGACAAATTATGTAATTATCAATGACTTCATTTATGCACAATTGGGTCTTCATTCAACTTACATTAGAGACTGCAAATATGTCAGGATTCTCCGACAGTGTATGTATATGATAACTAGTTTTTGGTCTAGTGATGGAAATAATGTTTTTCTATGAAAGATTATATGCTTGAAATCCGGACGGAGATTCTTTTATGAATGTTTAAAAGTTAGATGATTTAGACTCCGTCTCTTCTTAAAAAAAAAGTTTGTATATATACAATGGGGATGAGAACTTGATTTTCATAAGACCAAAAGCTAATTCATTGAGGGTTTCAACTTACAACCGTCAGATTATCGAGTTTAATTCAATTAAAGGGTTTAATTGGTGTAATTTGCAAATCATCATTTAAAGAGTTTTATTACAAATCAAAACTTCTAATGATTAATAAATTATAATCATTAATTTCAATATGATTTTTTCACGTATAAGTTTATAAATTCTGAAAACAAAATATTGTTCAATTTGAAAATCGAACAACTAAAGACCAAAAGAAAATTCAAACAAACCGAACCCAAAATAAAATATTAAACCCATACATACATTCTAGGCTTAAATTGAGATAGCCGAGTTCCTAGGCCCAACTGATGAACAAATGAGTTTTGAAAAAGAAAAAAAAAGAGGATACTAACAGTATGTAAAGTTGGTCCTTTTGGAAATGCATCTTTAATAAAAGCATGACTAATTTCAAGTAAGCAAATGATCTAGTAATTTCTGTCCATTATTTGAATAAAACATGTATCGGGATCCAACCAATTTGATTTGGAAATTAAGTTTTAAGGACTTGAATAGAAGATCCAAAACTCTAACCAGTAACAACCAAAACAAAAACTAAATCACACTTTTGTATTAATTGTGTAACTTACTATAGACAAAAACTAAACCATACTGATCAGTAAGTATATGCAAATGCAATAAATAATTGCTTGGTGACTCTTTGACACACACACAATTAGCTAGTGGCAAAACAGAGAAAGACACTGACGTCCAATAAAATACAAAAGAGTACAATTTCTATCTCAGATTCTCAGTGCACTTTTGGCTTTTCCAATCTTAAAGCGGCAATAATTATCCTCCATCAGTTCCTTATCTATGTACTCTTTTACCTTTTTTACCTTCCTTTTACTTTTAACTATATAATTTTACATATACACACACTCTCTCTCCCCCCCCTTCTCTCTCCGAGGAAATCTTTAGCAATCAAACAGAGCATTGTCGTTTTAAGGTATGCATGGACCCATTACCATAATTTAATATAATTGATTGTACGTACGTGCAGTATACTCTTGTTCAGAATGGACTTGTAGATTGCCTTGATATATATTTTTTTTTTAGAAAAAAAAGGTGGATAAAGTCCAACCAAAATCACAATTTTATTTACTAGGGAGTTTGACATCTCATTTCACAAGTGTAAGCACTTACTTCACCAGGAAAGGGAATCTAAACTTTGGTTCTATTCCTTTTGTTTGTCTTTATGCTAATTACATTGCAAACTTATATAATTTGATAGATCTCATATTTATATATAAGAGTTCCAAAACTCTCCTTGTCTGTTAAAAACTTAAAATTGTATTTAGAGAGAGACAGAGGATGAAGTTCTGGTCGTTGCTCATCGTGGCATGGATGCCAATCCTTGAAGTACTTCTCATTGGATTAGTTGCTGTTCTTCTTGCCAGTAGCTACGTCAACATCTTGACTCCCGAGGCTCGCAAACACGTCAATAAGGTTCATAGTATTCCCATTTTGTTATTTTGAATTTATAATCATCATTCTCTGATCAGATGTACGATCTTTTTCCATCCGGGGCAATTCCACTTTGGGCTCTGTTTTTGTTTTAGGATTCCCTGTATTAGCATGTTTAGTTTCTCTCATTGTTGGACAAATTGCTTTTATTGGAACAACAATGAGGGAGGTTAGATGTTTATATTGATTAATTACAACATTTTGTTATTAAGCTCTGAGATTAAGTATGCACGCAGATCGTGTTTGTATTGTTTGTGCCAGCTCTATCATTCACTTGCCTTGTGGAGTCGGTAACTCTGAAGGACCTAATTTCTTGGTAAGTACCTTCTTTTGCATAATTAATTAAAAGATAGAAACCTATTTCAAACATAGTAAAATATAGATTTGGCATCATGTACTGATACTTGAAATTTAAGGTGGTTTATGCCTGTGAACCTCGCAATCATGTTCTTTATCGGAGTGGTTTTAGGATGGATTGCGGCGAGGATTTTAAAACCCGGAATTCACCTTCATGGCCTAGTTATCGCTTGCTGTTCAGGAGGTAATTAACTAAATTTCTTTATCAAAAGAAAACTCGTATTCTTAATTAGTTAAGTTCAGTATTAATTAATGGCCTAGTTATCGCTTGCATATAAACATTCACAATAAATTCTTTTGTAATTGCATCACATAATTCCACACACATGAAACACAATACAAAAAAGTGCATAAAAATTTACATGGTAATTGTTTGTAGATTCAAAGCATAGAATGATAGAAAGAGACTGTTGGTTTAAATAGTTTTTCTTCTGGACTGCCTAATCCATGACAATTTGAAGTATAATATTCTATTCAGGCAACTGGGGCGCTCTGCCTTTGATAATTGTCCCAGCCTTGTGCAGTGAACCAGGAAGTCCATTTCAGAAATCTATTGATTGTGATTCGAAAGGGCTTTCTTACGTTTCATTATCCATGGCGGTAACCATTCTTCTATATGTGCTAATATATTGACATATGTAAACTATGTTATTACCAGAAAATGCTTATATTTTGTATTTACACATTGTTTCCCTGTTATCTGGTTGTAAACTAGTTGGTCTTTTTAAGATATTCATTGATAACCGCTAACGGAAGACGAGTGTCCCACTTGTGAAGAAGCGAACTGGAAGAGAAATGAAATGAATTAATATGGATTGATATGAAATGTTGTTGCAGCTTGGGAACATCTTCATATGGACACACAACTACTATGTGATGGAGAGATCAGCAAAGATGCATAAGAGACTATGTGGAAAGAACAGTGCTTCATCAAAGATAAGAGACATGGATTTTGAGTCGAGGGAAGTTTCACAGTATAGCTATGTTGTAAGAGAAGAAGATAAGGGAGATTATGAAACTCTGCTGCCACCATCATATAAAGTAGATTTTGCTGAAAGAAAAAGTGATCATGTAAGTAAATGCTCCATGACAACCAACAATAATAACATAATGATAATGGTAATACTAATAATTATAACTATTGTTATATTATCATCATCATCATCATTATTATTTCTTTGCAATCTGAAAACTATTTTGAGGTTCTCATTGATAGCAAACATTTAGAAAAATGATTAGATGGCTATCAAGTCTTGTCAAGTGTGTCAAGCAGATATAAATAATATACAACAGATATTCAGCATGCGAAAAATACAAAAAGAAGATAAATATATGTACATTCATTCTTTTACATGGTCTATAGAAGCTTGTGTGTTGAATTTTCACTGGAATGTTTAGGGATGTTCCTTGAGAGGATAACTTGAGGATAAATCTATCACCGTCTCTTAATGAAGATGACTTTATTTTCAAGTTGTTCCCAAGTTATATTGCTCCCAAACACAAGCAAAGGAGCTTGTTGTAAGAATTTTGTGGGCCTTATGAGCAGCAATCCCTAAAAGAAGAAATTAAATGAGTTTGTTTACTTCATTTGTACATGACTATATTCTGAAAATTGGGCTCTGGTTTCGCGAATTCATCTCATTTGGTTCCAAGATTTTGAAAATGACAGATATTGACAATGATTAAATTTAATTTAATTTTCACCATGTGTGGGAATCCTAACAATGTTTATCAGTATGCTGATAATTTAGCATAATCAATAAAATGAAGAGTCATGTGGAATGGAATTGTTACCTTTCTTATTCAATCCTAAAGCAGGATGCTTCTGTGGATGCTGAAACAAATTCCGGAGAAAGATTGCAGAAATTTTGGAACAATTTCAAGGAAAATGCTGAAGATGTTATGGAATTTCTACTCTCACCACCAACTATTGCTGGGGTACATCATTTTCTTGCCCTTTTGTATATAAATGTTTGTGGTTTGACTTTGGTATAGGTGAATTTAGTTTTACCATATCTGCAGTTCGTAGGACTGTTTGTCGGTGTGATACCTACATTAAAATCACTGATAGCAGTAGAAAATGCTCCTCTTCATGTCGTCCAAGACTCCTTAAAAATTCTGGGGTAAGTTCATTTCTTGTTGTAAGCAACGTTTTTGTAATTTTACCAGATTTTCACTTTTTGATATTTTTTTATCGCTTTCAATATAGAGATGCAGCAATCCCTTGTACCATTCTTATACTCGGTGGAAACCTAACTAAAGGTAAATTTCCCTTTTCTTTTTTTTTTCTATGTTAGCGTGTGAATTACAAGCCGATAATCTGCCAATGATACAACTATGTAGCACCTTTTTTTCCTGTTGCAATGGTTAATTAAAACATTCATTATGTATCATGAATCCATGATTAACCAAAAACATAATAAACTAGAGGACATAGCAAGCTTGGTCACGGTGAATGTATCGAAATGGATATTACTCTGCACTAGCAATCATTTCATTTTCTTTGAAAAAAGAAAAGGATTAACACATACGTTTTATGAAATACACAAGCAGGGATCCGAAGATCTGCTCTGAAGCCATTAGTGGTCATAGCAATTATTAGTATACGCTACGTAATTCTTCCAATTTGTGGAATTGGTGTTGTTACTGGAGCTGATAAGCTAGGATTTTTGCCAGAATCTCCATTATTCAAGTATGTGCTGCTGATACAATTCACTGTACCACCTGCCATGAGCCTCGGTAAGGACTGAGTGAAAAATTTTCCCCACTCAAGTATATTTTTCTTGAATATTTCATACACCAAAATTTGCTCAACTTAACCATTTATTTTATTTTTACATTTTTTATCATAATGAAAAACAGGGTGTTCATTTGGTTTGGTTAGTTTGGTTTTAACTTTTAACCAAGTTGAGCAAATTTTGGTCAAAACAGGTTGATAGGTTAGTTTTGAGTGATATCGCATCTTCATTTTTGTTTTTTTTTGTTTCATGTTCATTCCGGTTGATAAGTTAAAATTAAATAAACCAAAACAACGGTAAACAATACACGATGTGTTGAAAACAAAAAAATGCTCGTTAAAAAGTTGTCGTCTTAAGTTTTTTTTGTTTTTTGAGTAAAAGATGTTGTCTAAATTGAATTGACAACAATTCTTTTTACATAACAAATGGACTGAGGAGTTTATCTAATTTTGCTTTTCAGTTTTGGTTTATATTTGACTTGAATATGTTAAGTTTGAACCAAACTAACCAAATTCTGTCAATTTGAAAAAAAAAATAACATGTCTTAGAGAGAACAGTTCTGGGTCGTCCGTCTAGCCATCAACGAAAGCTTCTACGAAAACCACCCAAATTGCCATGTTTCTTTTTCCCTTTTATTTCATGCACCTAAAGCCAGTAATGAGGCCACATGTTACTTTTCTTCCAATTTTCCTATGTTTGACTGTTAGAAGTACACGTCATAGAAAACTTAAAATTATTTGTGTTGAATGCGCTTCTATTGTGAAAAGGCTTGCCAGTTCCTTCTTTGTTTCGAAATAAAAATGCCTGCTCCATAAAACCATATTTCTATGTGAGAGTGCAAATTGAGCTGTGTTTTATGAAAATGCAGGTACAATTGCACAATTGTTTGAAGTCGGTGAAGAAGAATGCTCAGTTATCTTCTTCTGGACCTACTTAATTGCTGCAATCGCGCTTACAGTTTGGTCCATGGTATTTATGTCAATATTGTTCTAAGTTTACACAAACCAGCTAGTGATCGGTAATGTATCTACCTTTTTTTCTTTCCATTTACATGCGTCTCAAACCACGTTCTAGATGGTACAGTCATGAACCTGTGTAGTATAGATTTGACACATTTTACCAATGTCATGTTTTCTTTTCATCTATTGTAAGGCTTAACCATTTCAGCAGCTCTACAAACTGGTGATTGGTACCACTGAATAGTAGACGACTTAATACCATGCATGCAGTTCATGTCTTCAAAGCTTGCATCAAAAAGGGGAATTTTTTGCATCCGGAGTTTCTCTGATTTTTACACCTTCACAACTTGCACGAAATAATATATAAAAATAAATGGTCACACAATACCATTCGTCTTATACACCCCCACAGTTTGCATAGAAAAGAAAAAAGGTACGACTGTTTTACAATAAATATAGTTTCTGACTACACAAGAACTACATGCTGACAAAAAGTTAGCATTGGTCCATTTTCCTAATTGAACTGCTAGTCTCTGTTATACTTGAAAATTTCATGCAACAAAACAAATCATGAACTTAAATACATTACAGAGGTTTAAAAATTAATCATAAATTAAGCAAACAGAAAATAAAAGAGAAAGAAGAGGATAACATTACAAATGTTACTTCCACTAAATAAGAGTCAGCTCAAGTTTCGGACGGTTGGGCTGGGGCTCAACCACCTCCATGTGGATCCGCACCGTCTGCAAAATTCGGTAGCTTATATTTGTTCCTGGCTTGGTAACCTTCTGATGTGCCTCATCTACTGCCCAATCATTTCCTTTATCTCCTTTGGGGATTAAGTAGACTGGCCCCTCGATTCCAAATCTGGAAAAACAAAAGGAAACACCGAAACCATGACAATAAGGGTCAGCTGATCTTACAACCACTGATCAACAAGTTCTAGATGAGCTTATCTTCTAAACTGGTCCTTCAAAGCTCTGAAATAATCAGTCTGCCTCGCAGCAAATTCATTTTCTTTTATTTTCTTTCTCATTTTTCATTCAGTTCTGATTGCAACTAATTTGAAAAAATATAAATAGAAAATTTTACAAAAATAACAAAAATTCCTATGTGACGCATAAAGAGCAACTACAGGCATAATAATAGACCAAAATTGATTTTTTTTAGTAGCTCATTATGCATATTTTCAAAGAAAATAATCATAAATTCCAAATCAGTCCTCCCTTTCACTGCATCTCTCAACTAATGAAGGAAAAAGGAGCGGCAGTTGGCGAATTTATTGACAAAATTGAGAAGAGTGGCATGAAGTGTCATTTGCATGTTTAAATGGGGATTTAATCACTTGAGATATTTTCTGATTTCCCAAGGCCATGCACGCACAGTATTTTCCCAGAAAACTTTATGACGGTTCAAAGCATAAGATATTATCATTTTGATATGCAAGTATTAATCATAACCAGGCTTTGGAAAAAAAAAAGACAAAATTACTTGGGAACAAAGACAATGAAGCCGTTTGCTTTGATCTTCACTATTTTGGCTTCTGCGTCAGTGGGTCTGATTGGAAGCAAAAAAAAAATAAACAATTAGCTTGACCTTTTGTGCAACTATATATAAAATAAATAAGGCACTTGAGAACAATCTGAATTACCGTTTTCTGAAATAAATAAGAGTGTGCAGCTCAACTGATGCCCGGCCTGCCATTTGTGCATTTCGGTGCCGATAGTTCAAATCTGAAAAAGATTCCAAGTATTAGAAGTTTATGCAGTCATCAAAGTCTGAACTCATAAAGAAATTCATATAAAAGTTCTTACTGTCAGAAATGCTTGTAAGTTGCGGGCCATCTTGGAAAACTGGAGGAAGCTTTGCTATTTCAAGTGCTGCAGCGAGCAATCTGTGCACAATAACATCTGCAAGGAATTGTTTTGGTTAGAATATATTATTTCAACAAGAGCACATGGCCGAAAATTAAAAGATGTCAACTATAATAGACTTTCAGATAAAGTCCATCCAATTTCATTTGAATCCCCAATAACTGTCCAGTACTATGTAGAAACAAAACAAAAAATCATATTATGCTGAAAACCTTGCAAAATAAAATAAAATCCTGTAAACCATTCTTAGAAGAACTAAACCACCAACCATTAACCCAAATAAAACATAAGACCTACAATAAATTCAACCTCATCTATGTACTTTGGAAAGTTATAGACAAACCACCTGCACAAAGAGCCCAACCTGATACTAGATGACATCAAGTTAACCTTGATCTGACCTCAGAAGTACATTGAACCCAAACCTGAGCTAGCCTAAAAATAACTGTGCCAACCAAACCTGACTAAGAAAATCCAACCCAAATGTTACACTTCATCTGAAAAGATATGAAAGCCTGACTAATCCCAAACCTGGACTCACATCAAACTGACCCAAAATCGGACAAAACAGAAAAAACAACATAACAGATAGGAACAATCGAAAGCAATCAAAAGCTGAAATCATCCAACCAGCCTCAATCCAAAACATGATAACAAATCTGACCAGATCCAACAAGTATCTATCCAATCCAACAGCCCCCCCCCCCCTTTTTTTTTATTCAACTTCCACCCCCTAATACTTCCATACTAGAGAAAGTGGAGGGGCGGTTTGACAATTTCAAACAAAATATAAAAGGAACCAAATCTGATTATATCCACCCAGCATAACCAACCCCCACCATTGATCAACCTCTGCCCTGTCAAAATGGAGTGACAGTTTGGCACTTCCCATAAAAAACATTTCTCACTTTTTGCAAGGGTGACAGGATTTCAGGATTAGTACTGCTGCAAGGCATTAAAAAGAAAAGACATAAGTTGTCTGACCAGCATATCGACGAATAGGAGAGGTAAAATGCGTGTAGAGAGGAGCTGCAAGCCCATAATGGTAATACTCTGAGGGACTCAAATCTCCACTGCAGAAGTAGACCGCCTATTTATCCAGTTCAAAGATAAGGTCATGTCATGTGGATCATCTTTAAAGAAATAATCTTGCAACAAGCCAATTAACCAAATCAGCTTACCTGGGTCATGCATCTAGTTGCCAGAATCCTGATTAGCTTGTTGAAATATGGATCATCACCCTGTGGATAATACACAAAGAAGAAAGATTTATTTTGTTACAATATTTATGAGTAAACAAAGAGCGGAACTTTCCATTTGTCAATGACCATAACAGTGTGGTAGATTGCTTCAGACGGTCACCTCAAAAGCTCTCAAACTGTATATCAAAGCGTATAGTTATTGCCCCAATTAACTTTTTCAAGCATGCAATTGTACCTCAATCAGGTAATATTAATCTAAAGCCTTCCGATTGTGCAATTGAACACCGAATTAGGCAAAAAAAAAAAAAGAACCCCAAAAAAGTTGGTGAGAGTCAGTCAAACCAAAACCAGTACCCCACCAATGATACAAAGTACCAAATTGGAGTGAAATGACACTGAAGCTTACTATGCCCATCCTTGGAATAAATATCTGTTTTACCTCCTATGTAATTCATCTTTATGCACTTTGTACGCATAAATAATCACAGGACTAAAATTCAACTCGTACCACAGCACGGTCAAGAGATTCAGCTAATGCTTTGGAAGACGATGTATCCAAATCTAGGCCAACCGCAGCGGCTGTACGTAATAAAGGTTCGAGCATTTCCTTCGTTGGGGAAGGATGCCGTCTGTTATAAATCAAAATTAAAAAAAGAGAGTCAAGAATTGAACCAATTGTTAGACAAGTCTGTTCAAGAGCTAAATTTTTGGAAGTAATTAGCAACAATGGAAATTATTAGTACAAAATAGGCATCATAAATATTAAAGATTTAACCATAGAACTACATAAGGACTCTCATAAGGAAAAAAAATAAATGGCAAAAGGATACAGTGATGTCACATTGACTTGTGTTAATTTCATTAATTGTCAATGGGAATTGAATATTAAAAAAAGGCAAGTACCTTAACAATGAGCAAAGAGGGAAATGTTTCAAGATCTTTTCTGCAACAGATATGTTGGCAGCAAGCATAAATTCCTCAATCATCTGATTTGCCTCCCGAATTTGATACATTCCTTTTAAAAAAATACCAATTTAATTGCACTTGTGCTCCAAGAAAAGTCATTGGATAAGTAATATAGTTGATAATACAAAAGCAAATACCTATGTCAAGAGGATCATGAGTCTCAGTGTCAATTTGAAACTTGACCTCAGCTGAAGCAAGAGTCAGTGCACCCCTTTCAGATCGCCGGTTTCGCATTATCTACAAGAATTACACCCACCAAAAGAAAAGCCAAAATTAATACTATCAAAAGAAAAAATTAAAAAAAAAAATAATCAGCATATGATCAACAAAGAAACCTTTGCAAGAGCATTCAAATTCCGAAGGTCAACAGTCAAAGGGTCCATCAACCGGCTGCATAAGATAAATACTAGTGAGGGATATGAAAGGCCATATAGGCACTTATATAAAAAGTTAAAATCCAGATATTCTCGAACATCCATGATAAAAGCAAAGGACAAATACAAAAAAAAAAACAACAATATATATGTGTCCCTCTTCCCAACACAAACCTGTCATCCATCCTTGCTTGCGCTTCAACGTATGAAAGAGCAGCACATGACTTGATTATGCTCTTAGTGAACCTTGTGGACACAATTTCTGCCTCCCTTGTCATTTCCTGCCATTTTTAGTGACAGGTGATTAGCAAACATGGAACTTAGCAAAAAAGAAACCCTACATCATACATTAGTAGAAAGTACAAGCTTACCCAAATGACAGAGAAAGATAATCTCTCAACATCAGCACGAAGAGAACATATATCTACAAGAAAAAATATTGTTAAACACCATCCAACTTTCCTATAAGATAACCATCAATGATTTTCAATTCAAATAACACCAAGATTTTCAAACTCAGTATTTGGTGAAAACAAGAAAAGAGTCTGATATCATTGTAAAAGAAATGGCATAAAAAAATATCACATTCTTTGTTAATTTGGACAGACTTTGTAAAATTCCTGTCCAATTTCACTATATATGAGAATCTTAATTTGTGATTCGAGGGATTTGTCGGCAATAGGAGAAAATGAATCAGTGTGTTTAAAATTATTTGCATTCCATGACATCAATGCATCCAAAAGATTGGCATAACTGGTTTCCATTGGCCTATAGTGGTACAATACGAACTTCCAAGTGTCATTTCACCCTTTCAAGCTGGAGCTCCCTCACTTTAAAAATCTTCATTCTACCACCAAAGGAAGAAGGGATCACAGCCCCTCTTCACATGATTCTTTATGTGCCATGTCAAGTGGGATAAGGCAGGATCTGAGTTTATTTGTACACCCTTAATTGCAATCCTTCTATTAGTATGTACCTTCTGTCAAAGGTTTTGGAAGCATGTCAATTCTTCGCTCAACAAGGTAAACAGAAGTGCCCCTCTGTGAAGCCTCCTCATCAAGTGGTGTGCCAGGATGGACAAAATTGGTGACATCAGCAATATCTGGTTAATCTTATTAAGCCAACTAGCATGATGTGCTTCAAAATTAAACCAAAGAATAAAATGATAAAAGCAGTGAGACATTTACTAAATGGGATTTTTCTTTTTCCAAAGTAGTGATCTCGATGAATAACAGGACTAGGAACGAGTTTTGAGCAGTCACATTTAATATGCTTGTATGAAGGATGTCATATGTCATGAATTAACTACACCTCCTGTCTACTACAATAAGATGCTTGTATATTCACCTAAAGTCATAGGAAATAAGGATACGGACTCCAACTTCAAAATTGCCATTTGGAAGTGGTGTGCAATGCAATGCATCATCAATATCTCTGCAACCTTCAAGATAGAAAAGGAAAATGAGGATATGCTAAAGTAAATTCACAAAATATAAAGGAAAAATAAAAAATAATTGATTTATTTACCAGGAGGGTCCACACTGAAAACCCTCAGCTGCCTCAAGTCCTGTCTGTTAGGGTTAGCCAAATCTTCAGATGACAGGGACCATGGCAATGGTGGCAAGCAAGCAAGGACTTGTGTGGAAAAGGGCCTCGAGCTTATGTCATTCTCTATTAAAACCACCTGTTTCATGCAAGATTATTTCATTAGCTCATATGTTGAGACAGAAAATATAACCAATAAAACCCAAATATAAGAAACATTGACCTCGGTTTCAGTATCTCTATCACCAATCTCTCCAATGGTCCTAACATAGTGACCTGACGGGTATCGGGATAGTCGATCCCAGGAATCAACCGCAACTATAATCCTTTTGTCCAGAAGATTGCTGAGCTGCCTGGTCTGAATCCTTATCTTGGGAATGCGCCGATCTTTGGATACAAATAATGCATGTGCAACTCCACCTGTACCAGCCGGCATAGGCATTGGCTCCAATGACCCACAATAACTGTTACCAGTGTCTTATTAATTAGTTCAATTCACAGAAGGTTGACAATGAGTTTCTTGAAGCAAACAGATCTCGAGATTTGGCTAATGGTGGAGAAAAATAAAAGTATAAAGCACTTCAACAATCCGGAACATATCTGGTATTACGTAACTGCATATTAAATATTATAGAACTTCTCATAATTAACAATCCAATAATGTCAACTGTTGCATCTTAGGTGGTCCTTCACGTCCAACTCCAAATGACAACTTTTTATTCATCTTCTTATTATGAAACAATGAAATCTAAACTTTCTGTGAGAATATCTACAATTTATTTATTTAGTTTATATTAAACTTCATTTTGATACTCGACCAAGTTAACAAAAAAAATATCATATATGTAATCCATTTGTAATCTAGTTACTAGCTTTTAGAACCAATAGGGACTCGACATGAGCCAAACATTAAATGCTAACAGCATTGCGTCTTTTTATAAACATAAGAGCACCAACAGAAATAATAGATAAATATAATAGTAATAAGATATTGACAATAATAAAAAAAAAACACAGGTCTCATTTAACTTACGAATTCCAGTTGCGCTTAATTATACCAATGACACGACCGGTTGGTCGACTCGGACCAGGAGTATCAGATGAAGTAGGCTGAGTTGAATTTGTGTTCCTAGGAGCATCATCTGCACTGTTGGGAACTAAATGGACATCCTCATCCTCTTCATCCTCTGAAAGAAGCGAAATAGTATATCAGGTCTCAGAGTGTTTCTTGAGTATTAATCAATTTATAACTTTGTAATAGATGAGGATACACTGCATCAAAATTTTCTGTGTGCGTGCTTTATAGCATAAAAGGAGTGGACAAGGACTCTTAAATCAGGCTTAATCGGACCAGATTGATAAAGAACCTTCAAATTGCTATCATATCATGCAGGTTCACTCAACAAAGATCTACTTTCAGTTTTATATATCTTTTTTTCTTTCGCACCTGCTTTCCATTTCCTTGTATTGAGTAGATTTTCAAATCATTGTGCCCTAAAGACGGACCAAATTCAGACCAAAATTTCAGTCTATAAGGTAAAAAAGACCTACTGGTATACCAAGCTTTCAAATGCCAAATTCAAAGTCCGAAATACAGAAGTATACCATCATCTGCCACAATCAATGACTTCACTGCGTTCCATTGATCTTGAGGCAAGAGCTCGACAGCCACTATATCACCATCGAAGGCTCTATTCATGTTAGTACGGCCATGAATAACTATTTCATCACCTATACTCTCACTCCCCACATATGCCTCGAATGGGTTGTAGCGGTTCACCCGGAGCTTTCCTTGATGGTAAATGCCACGAAGAAGACCCGATGTGATCTCCGACATTGGCTTGTGCTGCAGATATAGAAAAAAGTAGCAGATTCATATTTATTAAGGATTATCTCATCTAAGCCATAAAAAGAAACTATCAAATGTCATAGAAATCCCTTGTAAAACATCTAGCAAATAACTACTACAAAATAACAAGAAAATATTGTTTGCCCCTCTAAAACTTAAAAAAGCCATGCATACCCCTCCTTAACTCCTTTCCTAAATATGAGATCTCCCCATTTTGTATTCCTCAATTGTGTAGGGATGAACAGTAAGGAAGAACCAATCGCACTTTAAAAAGGATAATTTTCAAGTTTACGCTTTAGGGGTATTTTAAAAAAATATTATTGCAAGGGTATGCATCGCATATCTCCTTTTCAAGGGGTATGCATGATTTACGCACAGCAAGACTACAGAAAACTGCCCCTAAAATAGACACACAAAAATAAAGAAAAAAAAACAGTGACTGGACATTATTTCCTGTAATTTTATTTGAGGATAAAATTGTAGTTAGCCAATTTCGAAAATGCTGCCGCTTCCAGATAACAGACCTCATTATATATCGTTTTCCGTTTGGATGGCCTGAGATCCTCAACATCTTCCATAGTGACATCTTCTGAAGATGCAACAACTACCAAGTCTAACAGACCAGGTTGCTCAAGTGATTTCACATAAGACTCGACTATTAGATAAAAAAAGATATTAAATAGGTATTCTTAACTCTTAAGCATGTAAAGCCATAAAAGAACATAGATTCACATGGAAAGATTAACAACATACCTGTCTCTGCCGAAAGACCTTCCTCAGTTGCCTTTTTTTTGTTATCTTTGTCATTTGTAATAAGCAAAACTTTGGTGTTTCTGCCCAAGTGTCTTTGATACCATTGAGTAGCCACTCGAATAGCTTCGAAAAAGCAAATATCTAAGTCAGTAAAAATATTGACACGCCATAAAAACTAAATTAGACCCAAAGAGAAACTAATAATTAAAAATAACTGACTCAGACCTCTGTCATTGCGATCATTTGGACTTTCGCCAACCATCTGCTTCACATGAGTTTCCCTTTTCACAAAAGCGAAAAAGGTCAATGCAAACAAAATAAGAAACAAAAAAATAATACAGTGGCATTACATTGAAGTACCATCTGAGATTGGCATGATGGTATTAGACAAGCTTGAGTGTCCAAAAAGCTGTGCTCTTTTGAAACTAAATGTTGTCAGCTAGGTTAAGCCCCAATAAACTCATTTGACAGTAAAGACATGAAACAGCAAAGAAAGAGAGTACTGAGTTAAAACAAGCTATACTATATAACATGGGAAGAGAAGCTTACTTGTGGTACTCATTTGAGAAAACAAAAAAATTTCGGGCCGGATTGGAGCAAAGAGCCTTAAGCCGATTGTAGACAGCCAAGTTTTTGTTCTTCACCTCTTCCAAAACAATCAAAAGCACCACAACATTGTCTATTGCTGGATTCTCCAACAAATCAATCTGCAAAGGCATTAAAGTAGTATAGTTGAATAATTGACAAAGTGTTTCTGGCATATGTATGCTAATTGACCTGCTACAGATAGTTGGAAGCACTCGGCAAAATAATTGCGTACCTGATTGAGAACAACGTTGGTATCGACGATAAGAATAGTAGAAGCATGAGCAGTGAGACGGGCAGAAGAGGCATCGCACACTGCGCAGGAGAGGGAGCCACAGTATATATCATCCCTCAAGTAGTGCTCTCTCACCACCTGAGTGAAAAAGGCAAATTTAAACCTAGCGAAGCTTAAAAAAGTGAGAAGAGAAGAGAGAAGAGAGGAGAGAGGAGAGAGAAACCTTGGTAACTCGACCTTGCTTAGTTTTCTTGACAAAGGATTTGCTCTGAAGCATCTTCTTCCTGTGCTAGTCGACGAAGGATTAACCTCGCTTGCTGGAGTTGGAGTTAGGGTTTATGGTTTACGACTTACGACTTGCGACTTGCGACTTGCGACTTGCGACTTGCGAGAGAGGAGAGGAGAAGAGGAGAGGAGAAGAGGAGAGGAGAGACTGTTTGCGCTGGAAGGGAGAGTCCGAGAGTGTCTCTGTGGCGGCAACGGCGCGCACTGCGACAAGAGCAGCCAACACAAGACGCAAGAGCATAATTGATGAGACTATTGGGTATTGGGCTTCGCTCTGTTTTTGTCAGACCCAACAAAGATCAAGCACAAATTGGGCCCAGTTTTGGCATGATATTATTATGAGTGAATTACACAATTGATTTTACATCATAAGATATATTATTATTTATGATAGGGACATGAACATGTCTGTTCATTTGTAATTTTTTATCAATGATAATGATAGGATATATTTATTACAAATCAAAAATTTTAAGGATCGAAATAATAAATTAATGATACTTTAAGAAGAACTGAAATAATAATCAAATGATATTGTAAAGATCAAATTTATATTTTTAAAATCTTAAAAATCAAAATCATAAATAAGTGATACTTTAAAGATCATTTGTGTGATTTATTCTACTATGAAATGAGTCAAGCCTTTTAAGTTGTTAACCTTTTTACTAATTAATTACAAGAAGCTCAGTTCATCCCCAATTTTGTTTTTACTACAAGGGCAAAGGAAAGCACCAAATGCTGATTTGTGTTTGATGGATCACATTTGACGTTACAAAATCATAGTTTTTGGGTCCTGATTTCAGTGACAGAAATAATCAAACCAGGATATTTTTCTCAGGAAGCCCCACAATCGCCACACACGGGATAGGTGCTCTCAAACGAATGGTCCAAACCCACACACAATCTCCTTATCTCGATCTACATATAATTTTCATTTTTTTTTCCTTTTTACTTTGTGAGATATTGCCATGCATCCCATCAGCTACTCTAGCCACACATCTTCGACTCATACATTAATTTGCTCATGCACAATATTGCTTCTGACAACTTAGACCATAGAACAAACGAGTGATTCCAGTTTCCACTGGCATATCAGCCTTGAAAGATCAGTGGAGATAAAAAATATATATATAGAGAAGGTGTTTCTCTTGCGAGGCTAGCTGCTATACTTGCACATATAGCAGATTAAGCTTGAGTAATGGCTAGCCATGCAGCTCTTGCTTCTTCTAGGATTCCTTCAAGCACTAAGCTCCGCACAAGAACCACTCACGCCGTCCCCAAGGTTTCGCTTAATTTCTCTCTTTCCTCCATTTATTAGAGAACAAGCTAGCAGAATTGAATAATTGACTAGCTAGTTTTGGTTTTAATAAAGTTAAATGCTAGCTCTCTATATATATTGAGCAGAGGTTTGGATTTGTGGATTACTCTGGACTGAAACCAAGTTTTTACGGGACATGGAGTACTACAAGCGGAGAGGATCTTGCTGATGTTATAGGTGCACCATGTACCTGCCGGGTTAGTCTTTGAAATGCAATGTAGCTCTCAGTTTGTTTTAGTTTTCAATTGCATCCTTCTCTTTTTCTCTTCTAATTTTAACTTCTCAATTGGGAATGGTCTCATGTCACCAAATATATATATGCAATTAAGACATGTATGGGCTAAATCACAGACACTATACACAACAGATGCTCAATAATATCATAGCACATGTTTGCCTAATGATCTGATTAAATAGGACTAGCTAGATACATTGACAATAGATTGACTTGACAAATAATTTTAGAAATGAAAAAAATTCATAGACATATTGATAAATTTAAAAGAGTAAATTATACAAATGGTCCCTAAAGTATCACTTATTTATCATTTTCATCACTAAAGTTTCAAAAATATTAATTCGATCCTTAAAGTATCACTTCGTTATCATTTTGGTCCTTAAAATCTTAAAGATATCAATTTGGTCCTTCAAGTTTCTAATTTGTACCAAATTGGTCATACATTAAATATCCATTGAAAAAAATGATGATTATACCAATCATTTAAACAATATTAATTATACCTATCAAGTTTTTAGTTTATATCAAATTGACCCTACATTTATATTTATGAAAAAATAGATGCAGATTTTATTTTAATTAATTTAAGATGATAAACATGAATGTTAGTATTAATTTAATTGATATTTGACATCGTGAATAATTACAGTTCTTTCCATATTATTTGTATCGTTTAATAATTATGTCTAAATTAGTGTTAATACTAAAAAAAACATTATGATAGGTATAATTATCCATTTTTCAATGGATATTAAATGTAGAACCAATTGATACAAATTAAAAATTTGAAGGAGTAAATTGATATTTTTAAATGTTTAAGGACCAAAATGAGAATGAAGTGATATTTTTAAAATTTTAAGATCAAAATGATAAAAAAGTGATACTTTAAAGACCATTTGTATAATTTTACTCAACTAAAAATTAGTGTGTATATATCTTTCTGAAGAAGGTGGCATTATATACCACCAGCTTTACACCTTACAAATTTGATGCAATTTTATTATCTTTTGGTACTTCATCAAGGGTTGTTATATGTAGAATGTTTGAAATGTTCAGTTGTTTGATGAACAATAAAAGTTGCATCAAATTCCATTATATTTTCATTGCATATTATAATATATCAATAGACTATGGATCACATTTCGAATTTCCGAGCTTGAAAATAGAGGTGATTTTTAATAATTATTGTCAAGTTATGTTAGCTTCTAACCCTTTGTTTTCTTCTTTTTTTTTTAAATTCTTGCCAACAGGCGACAAGATCAAACAGCAGAGTTGGCTTGAAGACTGAAGCAAAGCTTAAGGTGGCAATAAATGGATTTGGAAGAATTGGAAGGAATTTTCTGCGCTGCTGGCATGGCCGCGAAGACTCGCCCCTTGAAGTAATTGTTGTAAACGACAGTGGCGGCGTCAAGAATGTAAGGCCGCATCAACCCCCCCCCCCCCCCCCCCCCTCCCGCACACACACACAGACACACACAAAGGAATGTACAGATGTTCTAATTTTGATCATGATAAAAAATAATAAATTTGACTATCATTTAAAAAAAAACACAATAAATTTTACTAGGCAAATTATAAATGCTAGTTGCGTATATTGGGTCTACCAAAACTCGTTGACATTCTATTCTAAAATATTAGTCATTAGTTTAAAAGAAATTAGAAATCCAAAAAAATGAGGAAAAACTGAACCCCAACAGGTTTACAATAACTAAATCGGTAGTCTCCATATTATCAAACATGCAAGGTACTGCAAAGTATGCAGGTACTTTTACTGCATTGTTTAATGCACATATATTGAATGAAAATGTTTGAAATATACATGCAATAAAGAGATTTTAGAGTCAATTATATAGGTATTATCATTATTGGGCATACAGGATTAATTCGAAAAATCTAGAGCAGAGGAAGACAAAATTTATCTACTGACAACTGATGAACTGTTAATATGAATCGACCTCAATGAAGTTTATCTTTGCTAACAGTGGGCACTAAAAATGTAATTCACTGTTGCCTTCTTTATTCCATTCAGTAATCTTCAAAGAACCTTATGTATGTATGTATGTAATTGCAGGCATCACACCTTCTAAAATACGACTCAATGCTCGGCACCTTCAAAGCCAATGTAAAGATCGTAGATGATACCACCATCAGCGTAGATGGCAAGCCAATCACTGTTGTTTCCAGCAGGGACCCACTTAAGCTCCCATGGGCTGACATGGGGATTGACATCGTCATTGAGGTGCTTAATACAAGAACATTCATTGAAGTTGAGAATTTTTAAGTGTGAAGAAAAAATTAGCCAATAAAAAAGCTGCATGCAGGGAACTGGAGTTTTCGTGGATGGACCTGGTGCAGGCAAGCACATTCAAGCCGGTGCTAAGAAGGTCATAATCACGGCACCAGCCAAGGGAGCTGATATCCCAACCTATGTTCTTGGAGTGAATGAAGGTGATTACTCACATGAAGTGGCAAACATAATCAGGCAAGTACTTCCATGTTCACATTCTTTTTTCCTTTGATTGCACATTTTTTTTGTTAGACTATGTCTAGTCATTCTCGTAGCAATCCATATGAATTACTGTTAACTGTTGCAGCAATGCATCATGCACAACCAACTGCCTGGCTCCTTTTGTTAAGGTCCTGGATGAAGAGTTCGGTAAGAGATGCCATCAAATTTTTAACTTCAGAAAAGTAACTCCAACTCTGCTTGCAGTAAAAGGCTGAAGTTCTTCATATCTTTTTGTAGGCATTGTCAAGGGAACTATGACCACAACTCACTCTTACACAGGAGATCAGGTCCTTTCTCCCTGCGCTGAAAATTTTGCTTTCACAAACAACATCAGGGGCAATTTAGTCATTTTTCTTGAATGTCATAACTCTTAAGCCTTTTTTTAGCTGGTAGGTGTTATTTCCAATGAAACAAAAATATGGGTACCAACAAGTGAAATAAGATAAATTCTACTGACCTTACTCAAACCTGGCCCCTGTGAGTTGCAGCCATGATTATCACCGGAGGTTTCATGGTTGGGTGCTTTTTTGCAAATATACAAATATATTAAGTCTAACTTTTTAACTTAAAGAAAGCTTGTTTCATGTGAAAGAGTATATTCCGCGTTACAAACGAAGAATTATTTTCTTCCACTTACACAAAATTGTTGACATGAAACTGCAGAGATTGCTTGATGCATCTCACCGTGACCTCAGGCGTGCTCGTGCCGCTGCACTGAACATTGTCCCAACGAGCACTGGTGCAGCAAAGGCAGTATCCCTCGTCCTTCCACAATTAAAAGGAAAACTCAATGGTATTGCCCTCCGGGTGCCAACCCCAAATGTCTCAGTTGTAGATCTCGTCATCAATGTTGCAAAAAAGGGCATCACAGCTGAGGATGTCAATGCAGCCTTCCGGAAGGCTGCTGATGGCCCACTTAAGGGCATTCTGGCAGTTTGTGATGTGCCACTTGTCTCAGTGGATTTCAGGTGCACCGACGTCTCATCTACCATCGATTCGTCTCTCACAATGGTGATGGGAGATGATATGGTCAAGGTGGTTGCCTGGTATGACAACGAATGGGGATACAGGTTAGATGTGTTTTTTTTTTCTCTTTTAAGATAACCACCATTGCATCTTTGAGAAACCTTGTTTGAGGGTTATGAACCTCACAAGACACCTTTGCACAAAAAAAGGAAAGAAAAGAACAAAGACAGGGACATGGACCCAGTGGCTACCAACTAGATTAAGGTACCAAAATAACACGAGATAGCCAAGAAAAATTGTTACAAGAATTTAGGACTAACACAAGTTCTAATAAATTGTAATGGCCTCAAGCACATTTTCAGCTAAATATAATTATGTACTTGTTACGTGCAGTCAACGTGTGGTTGATTTGGCCCATTTAGTAGCTGCCAAGTGGCCAGGTGCGTCCACTACAGGAAGCAGCGATCCTCTAGAAGATTTCTGCAAGACAAACCCTGCAACCGATGAGTGCAAAGTTTATGAAGCCTGAGTTTCTTTTTAGGTTTTGAGAATGTTTTCTTTCAGAAAACAAATCAGTTGTTTGTAAAAAAAAGTCCCGTTTCAAGTGGACACAGAGATGAAACTTTCTGTAAGTTTGTAATCTGCATCCTTAAGAACAAGTAGTTGATATTCAACTTTTACACTTGAAAAGTCTGTATTTACTTTGTTCAGCTTTTTGAATCAGACAAGTTTCAATTCCTTTTTTTTTCTTTTTTGCAGTAGGCAAAATGCAGACTTAACTTTCCACTTTAATACAAGATTACAAGTCATAAAGTATTCCAACTGTTTTTGTTAGAAAAAATGCCATCTGACAAGAACTAACCTCAATACTGATGGCCGACATCTGCGACTGTAAATTTTGGCCAAGCCACAACAGGTGCTAACATGTTAAAAGAATTCCGCCATGTCAAAAGATCACATTACCCTCCAACTTAAGTATCGAACTCACTAAACTTCAAGGGTATGTTTGGATCATGCAAGAATAGAGCTATTCTGGAATAGAGTTGCTATTCTCATTTGGTATTGATCCAAACAACCATCCCACTGTTCAGAACAGCTGAGAATAGTGCTATTCCGCTGTTCCTTGTAAATGTCATAATAGCTACTATTCACGTGTGTGCAGAGAGAGAAAAAGTTAAAAGTTTCACGCTATTCCAAATGCACAATCCAAACAACACTTTCACTAATCCGAATAGCACAATTTTTCCTCTATTCTCACACTAAACCTAAAATCACTACTTTACCTCTGTTCTCATTTACTAATCCCAATTCCTCTATTCTTGCGCTAATCCTTACACGATCCAAACATACCCCAAGGGTTTAGTGTAAATACCATCATAGAGAAACTTTTCTCCTCTATTCACCCTTTACACACCATCATTCAAGAAAACAATAATGTAATTATAATGTACACTTCTGCAAGTTCAAAAGATTGACAAAACCTTCACTAGCTGATCATGGTCAGTCCCTCCTTGTGCATCGACCTTACAATTGTCGTGACTTGTGAGACCTGCTCATTACTTGAACATGCTGCAATAAGCACTTTGGCAGTACTTCCATCTGGGTAGCAGCCCGCATCCACCATCTCCTCAAAAATATCCAAACACTTCTTATACTGCTTCTTCCTTGAATAAGCACTTATCCTAGAAGTCCACGTCACGACATCAGCCTTTAATCCCCTTTTACCAACTGATTCAAACAACCCTTCCATCCTATCAAAGAAACCTGCCCGACCATACATGTTAATGAGTATGTTGTATGTGCTTATATCGGGCCGGTGCGCACCCTTTTCCATGAGGGTTAGCACTTCCTCCATCTTGTCAAACCGACCAGCCCTGCCGTAGGCATTGAGCATGGAGTTTAGTGCAAAGGTGTCTGGTTTTAAGCCTGACTTGTGCATCTGGTTCATGATTGATTCACATTTTGGAATATTTCCTGACTTGGCATAGGCTGATAAAAGCAGCATGTGGGATTTCATGGTGGGCTCCATTCCCCGCTGTTTCAACTCTTCAAATGTAGCCTCAGCTTCTATTGGAAGAATACTTGAGATGAGATTGAAGTGTTGAAAGCTTGAAAAATTCTAGTCGGAGTTCTACTTTGGGGGTTTGGGAAGCAAAGATCACAAAAGGATTCCCAAATAATCTTAAGAGATTTTAATTACCTGCGTAAAGACCAGCTCTACCAAATGCATCTACCAAGATGTTATATGAGGCTCTGTCTGGTTCACATCCCATGTGTTGCATCAGAGAGAATATCTCGGTGGCCCCGTATGGAAAACCTGCACGACTGGAACAAAACATTGTCCTTGTAATAAAAGAAATTAGAATATCATTTAATAGGCACCAAAAAGTGTTTCGGTATAGGATGGTGTTATTTGAAGAAGGATAACTCCGGATACAGCTAGTTTTATCACCAGAATTTGTGTTCTCTGCATATAATTTGACATAAATGTATTTTTTCTATTTTGGGTTCTTATTCAAGTTCTGATCCTTATTTCTACTCTTTGCCCCAATTTCCACCAGATTTTCTGTGGATGCATAACATACTTGTCATCACTGATAGAAGGCATTTTATAAAGTGAAAGGTTAAACCAAAAAGGGTCGCTTAAAAATTGCAAATCCTAGATGGTATCATAGTGCTGGATGGTATCAGTATTTACCTATAAGCCTCCATGAGGGCATTATACACATAGACATCAGGTTCAATCCCGGACTCTTGCAATTCTTCGAAGACCTGCTCGGCCTTGTGGCAGAGGCCTTCCCGTGCAAAGGCATTGATTAATGCAGTATAAGTACAGATATTGGGTTTACCTTCCTCTGACTTCATCTCATTAAAGATCTTTTGGGCCATCTGCGGCTGGCTTGCCTGAGACAAAGGCAAATAAAAATAAATAAATAAACTGCCACAAAAAAAAAAGGAGAGTAGTGACAATGGTTTAACTTGACTCAATTTAAACCAAGAAAAAGTAGCAAAAAAAAAAAATAGAACTACAGATATTTTGCTAGCCTTATAGATTGGTCGTATATCAAATTTCATGCAATTTGATTGTCATTTTATATTTTCTCAAAGGCCATAAAAAATGGACTGTTGCAAATTAAGTCATTAGATTATCGTCAAAACTTGCATCAATTTTCATCATTTTCCATATGTACAATATACATGTAGCATAGATCACATTGCAAATGCTGGATTTCATAATTAGAAATAGTTTCTGAGATTGTCAAAATTCTCTACTTAGTTCATTGTCAAAGGATCCCAACCCACGATTACAATGAGGCAAAAAGCTGCACTATATTATGAAATTCAGTATTATACTCAATAATTTTCTTAACAAACCTTCCCGTAAACATTAATCATTAAGGTATATGTCTCTGTTGATGGTTTGCATCGATCTTTTTTCATTCTCTGAAATATCTCCACTGCCTTGTGAGTTTGTCTCCCTTTCAGTAGCCCATTAATGTATGCATTGTATACAACCACACCTGACCAAATCAGATGCTTTTAAATAGCAAGGCCATAAGTTACTGCATGGTAGAAAGAGAAGTACACCTGGCTCAAGGATAAGCTTACCAACTACCACAATATTGCAATTATTTCTAATATTGGTAACACAACACCATTTCCAAAAAGAAACGGTTGCATTTGGAAGAATGATAATTACAGCTAGTTTTATGGCTTAGGGTTTGTGTTTTACCACATATGAATATCTTGGCAAGTATAGATGCATACTATTTCCAAAAAGAGAAGTGATAATTGCACCCCTTAATTGCACCATTTATCTACACCCTAGATGTATTTATACTTTTTCAGAAAATATTTATATCTAATGGTAAGTCTAGATGCATACTATTTCCAAAAATTATCAGCGTTCAATAAAAAAAGTATTTACTTGGAGAGACCCTATTTTGGCGCATCTCAGATAAAACAGCCTCAGCCTTGTGTATCAGCCCAGATGCACAATAAGCTTTTATAAGAAGAGCATAGGTATCTTCAGTTGGCACACAACGAGCCTCTAAGAGATGCAAATAGATTGATTCTGCCTTTTTCAAATGTGATCTCTGGCCGTAGGCATCTATAAGCAAGTTGTAGCTTATGACATCAGCTTTGAAGGAACTCTTATAAATAATCCACTCGCACACCTAATAACAAACACATTTATATTAATTTATCGATAAAGCATATGGAATAGTTGTAGTGCCATATACAAAACACGCAACTCTGATGATTAAAACATTGTATATTAAAGAAGCAACTTACTTTCAGTATGGACCCTTATGCAGTTTCTGCTATAATCCTATAACCAACCAACTGAACAATCTTACCCCCTCAGATGTTTATTACCTTTATAATTTTTTCTTTGCTTTGCGACTTTGTTTTCGGTTTAAATACACAGGCAAATGTATTTAAGTTAACTCTGGGCAGAACTGCAAAAACAAAACTGTTTTCCGAGGCAAAGTTCTACAACTCATGGTAAAATGGAGAGTAGTTGAGCCATAGGGACTCAATTGACAAGTAATGTTCTAGCAAAAATGGAACACTACAACAGTGCTTACTGATATAACAGGACCCCACTGCTTGTTAATTCGAAGCTGAACAGCTACATTTACTAGGTCATCCCACAGGCCATGTGTTGCGGGCAGATTGTCTAAACATTTACAAATTTTAGAATTATCTGATTCAAATTGAACAAATTCAAGAATGTTCTGTGCAATGGGGCTCAGAACTGGAAAGATCCCATCCACAAACCCAGATCCGTATTTCCATCCACGCCCCCTTAATGAGCCACCTGCGCAAAGAGATTGCCAAACAAATAAGAGATTAACAGATTATGCTGAAAAGTACCCAAAGTGGATTCTGTTAATTTTCATCAGATCAGTTTCCTTCGTATATTCATACTCCTTGTGGCATAGACTTGGTACACAACCATGTTGATACCAATCATGGCTAGTACGCTACTGGTATTATTTAAGATGAATATCGGGGTCTTATTCAAATAAGCTTCTGATATAGAAAGTAATTAGAAGAAGTGTATTAGTATTTTTAATTTTTTTACCCCTTTTCCTGGACAGTTTTTTACGGTCATAGGGTCTCCATTTGCCTCTTTTGTCAAGAAAAACTCCATCCTGATGCCTTTTGTCAATCTGTATGCGTGAATTCTTGTTGGCCTCCTTTAAAGAAGCTTGAACATCATATCTGTTCCTGGATTTTGCAATGGGAACACACAGGGATGCCCCAATAATCCTTAACCTGTAAAACAGAAAGCACTAGGAACTTCTTAAAAGATGAGTTGAATAAAGAGTACTTTAGAATTACGAGGAGAAATAGACTGAAGCTTTATTTTGGGATACTTATGCTATCTATTGCTTGCGATAATATTCTGAACCTTAATTTCGCAGGACCACCACGACAGGTAGTAATTGCTGCTACTAAAGCTGATCTCCAAATTAAGAATAGTTCGCAATGCTGCTAAAAAATCTAGGACATAAACAAATTAAATTTGGCCGTTCTCCAAGGAAAACATCGAATTGGACTGGTAAAAATGATTCAAAAAATGCAATTTAGCCGAAGAAAGAAAAAAAGACAGAGTTGTGAGGCTTTACATTGGCAAAGAAGAGGAGATGTTATTTACCACAGTCGCAGTCACAGCTCACAGCTCACAGCTCACAGTGGGTGGAGGCGACGGGAAATGTATGAATAGGAGGAGAGCGCGAGACTCAAATCTCACAGCTGGAGGCTAAATATCTTCTCTTCTCTCTCGCGCGAATATGCATATCCTAGATCGCGCGGGTCGGATTGCTTTTGGTCGGATTATTTCGGGTTCGGTACATTTATAAGTTGAAATAATTATATCAATCGCATCATACGGGTTCAAATCTTCTCGAATTTCGGATCAATATGGATACAAATTAACTCAGGCGTCAGAGATTTCTTAATTCGGATAATTGTTAGTTACAAATAATTAAGGTGCAAACTTAGATATAAATCGAGCGGATTGGGTTGTATTTGAATCGGATTAACTGATTTAGTTATTCTCATATTACTTTTTAATTTATGATTTTATGATATATCGGATCAAATTTCATACTAAATTAGTGTGTTTTTATGTTTAAATTACTTTTATTTATATCATTATGGTTTCGTATTTTATCGGATCAGACAAATAAACTAAATTAGTCAAGAATTCAAATGTATCATGCATGTGTATCATAAATTGATTATGTTTAATAAACAAATCTGTAAATTTTTTTTATTAAATTCAAAATAATTTTTTCAACATTTTTTTATGAAGAAAGACTAGACATTATTAGAATAATTAAATACATATGTGGATGATATATGTCAAATACTGATCCTTTTCGGTACGAGCCGACTTAGATTCGGATAGTTCTTGATTCAGGTACCACATAGTTTCATATAGTTTCAGATTCAAATATTTTTTGGGTAATGGATTATTTTGGTTCGAATAATTTATATTTAGATATTTGATATTTGTTGGTTTGTTTAGATTCAGATTTTTTTTTTATTTGATCAGTTATGGGTTAGGATTATTTAATTTTCTAATTTTTAACAAATCTAAGTCGAATTGGGACATCGGATTTATCGGACAAACTATTTCAGTCGGACTAACTTTTGTCAGGTCTAGAATATCCAAGTAGCAAATTGCGTTCGATGTTTGAAACCCTGGAAGGTTGGAACGAACCTAATAATCCTATAACTAGTCCATTCGGTAAAAAATCTGATAGTGGGTCAGGTGGGTATATAATATGGGAGGGCCTTGATAATTATTATCTTGATAACTTTAACAATCAATTTATAATAATTTTTAAAAATTCTCAAAAATAAAAAAATTTATAAAAATATTTTTTTGACTTATAAATTGATTGTGTTATCTGAATCAAGTAACCCAATTACTAAACCAAATAATTTAACTTAAATTCGGTTGAGTGTTAACTAAATTACTTAGTATGAAAATTTGGATTTATAACCAATAATATGAAGATTAACTCCTTAATTTATGTATTATTACCTTTAATACTACCATATTAATATTGTCTGATATCTAGATTTATCTTATTTTTAGTTGTTCGAACAAAATCATAAATCACAAACTAATATATTTTTTAAGCCGAGCTGAATCAAATAAACCAAATACTAAAATCATAGAGGGTTCTATTTGAAACGGTGACGAATGATATATTTTTGTATGTTTAGGCAGATACATTTTTGGATTCCGTGAAATCCAGTATATATGACTCTTGATGGAAAGAGTAAGCAGAGATATTATATATGTGTTGGATGACTATGGTTAAGCAGGAATTATTATGCTTTATGGCTTAGCTTATTCTCTATGTGGTCGTTGAAATTATTTCAACACATAATAAAGAAGAGAGAAGTGAAACGAAGTCCTCCTTTCCTATCTCTCTGAGGTTCCTCCCCTTTTTTGCATGTCTCTTTAAAAATATGATTACTGCTCTCTTGAGTCAGCCACCATTGGTACTGTTCTGTGAAGGTATGGGTTTGATTTCCCTGTCCTGTAAAAGGTTGGTCTTGAATTCTTTATTTTTTCTTATATTGCATTCTTCTATTTTGGGTTGCATACAGTTTGGTCTGCATTTTCTTTCAGGGGTTTAAATTATTCTATCAGATTTTTTTGGTTTCTATTATTTGAATTAGTTCAGGATCCCTTTTATGTTGTATTGTTTCTGGATCTGGTGCCCTAACCGGTCTGGCCTATTTTTGTCTTTTTTCCCCCTTTTTAGTTTTGTGTCGTGTGATATTTCTAGGCCTCCTAAGCTATTTAATTTATCATTTCTTTGTGAAAAGAATGAAACTTTCTCATTTGTAGTTTGTACTTGGTTAATTTTTTTTTGAGATATATATTAATTTGATGTTTAATATATATGTAGTCGAGTGTTATTCGGAAAAAAATGTGTTTGTGCATTTAACTTTATTGATTGATAAGTATCTTTAGCTGGAGCTTTAACATCTTTCTTATGTTCTAATTTGCAAAAATGCTAAGGTTGTAGGACATGCATTCTTAAATTAATTGTTCTGGTGTTTGAGGTCATGAATTTAATTTCTTCTAATTTCTGTTGTTTGTTTTTTGTTGTTATTAAGAAATGCATTCCTATCATCTTTTCAGTTTTGATTATGTCAGATATTCAGATTTTATTACAGTTTTTTGCTGAATAGTGATTTGGAAAAAAAAAAAAGTGTGTTGTATACTTATATCTAATCAATGCATCATTGTACCAGAGTCTATTTTGGCTCGGAATAGATGTATAGGTTGATTCATTTGTAGGTCTGATTACTTATACTGTTAATTGTACCTTCTAGGTTTGCACCGGTACTGTTCTTGGTATTTTCAGCGATTGGCTGCCGCTTGCCAGCGAAATGAGGGCTAAGATATGAATTGGTTTTTTTGTTCGCCATGGTTAACAAGGAATAAGGTGGTCTTTTCAGGATTCTGAATTTAGGTAAACGTTACATGCTTTTACAATAAATGGAAGTAAATATTAACTTAATGCAGTGCTTTTGTTTTCAGATTTCTGGTTCATTTCTATTTTCTTATTGTTCCTGTCCAAAGGTGTGTATAATGTTTATTTTTGTAACTTTTCTTTTCTTGTCTGGGTTCCACTAAGTTTTCTTGAACTCTTTTTAAAGTTGTTACTAGAGCTGTATGGATGAACAGACTATTTATAATGCTGCTCGGCTAGGATTAGTCTCTTCTTATCTATTATTTTCTTATTGTTTCTAGGCTATAATTGATTAGGTTCATATATATTGTGTTTCCAATTGCGTGATGTTCAGCCAGCAAAGAAATATTGATGAAGAAATCTCAAATATGAATGTGATTTCCATGACATTATTGAAGAAAAATGCTTCAGAGAACTTTAAGATCCTTTAACTGTATTTGATGATTCAAATTAGCTTAGAGTTCCAACTGCATATTACATTCTGTTTAGACTAAAATACAACTCAAAAGCAACAAAAAACAAAGAGTTTGTTTTTTGATAATCTGCATTTATTTTAGATTATGATAATCTGAATGAATACGCTATTTTGATAATTCAAAATCAAATTGGTATATATAGTCTTTTTTTTTCACAAATACGTAACGAATTATTTAATTTAATATAAAAAATAATAAATAATATACAAATGCTGATAGAATCCGCTTACACCTATCTAGGAGACATAAATTCGTAACTGTATTCCGAATATACATTCTAACACCACATTAGCCATCTCAAAAAAAAAAAAAAAAAAAAAAAGCGAGCCTAGCTAACCCCACTTTCCACAGACTCTCTCTCCAGTCCGATGTGTAGCTTGGAAACTACAGCCCTGATCTGACGGTCTATTTACATTAAGATCCGCGCAATTTTGCATCAGAATTCTCTCTGTAAATCGGATGGGCTTCGGACATCAGGTCGTACGTTACAGCGTGTAGAGGATAAAGACCATGTCCATCCGGAATAATCATTAACTAACACAAACCATCTTTTTTTAGCCTGTCTGTCTGACAATTGACAATGGACAATTGACAGAACAAACACAAATTCAATAAGAAAAGAAAAAGAACAAAACGAACTCATATTAATCCTCCTCTATAATTAAACTCCCTTCCTTTTTACCAATTAAAAACTTCTGTCGAGTGGGATTAAAAAACAAAAAACAAAATAGTAAAAAATTGGAAAGCGAAAAGGAAACTGCTTTCTCGACCTCGCCGTACCTTTTTCCTCGTGGAAATGGAAATGGGCTCCAAGCCTCCAACTGTGAAAGAGATCGCCTCGCCTCCCCCTTCCATTTTCACAATCGGACCTCCCGTCGCAGCGGTAGGCGCATGCATCCCTCGAGGAGCAAGCTTCGCTCAGCAATGCAGAAATGCGATCAGGGAAGGCGGTGGCAGCGACAATGGGGGGGCCTCTTGCCACGTCACCACCGGTGTAGACAGCGCAAACCCACCGGCAGAGAAGGCGAGGGTGCTCGCCAAGCCGCCGCGTCTCCCATCCATCCCTAGCCATGCCGATGTCCGATTCGCCTCGGCGACTGATCTTGTAAGTGTGGCATTTTCCAAGTGATTGATTGATATGGGAAAGCTGATCTGGAATAAGGCAAGGAAGTGTCTGCCAATTCCGAATCGGAATAGACTCTTGGTAATCGGTTCAATTCCAACCCCATAATTATTAGCTTAATTTGTCATTATTGTGTTCCTTTCTGATTAATATTAAGGAAATCCGTGGAAATAATTGTAATTATTCCTTTTCAAATTGGAACCGTTATTTTTATTTCCCCAAACCAAGCTATCATGTATGAATTACCATCCTAAATTTAATGACCAAAAACTTCCAGCTGTTCAATTCATATTTCAACTGCATCAGAAATGAATGAACAAATATTTCAATTTTGGAGTTAGCTGGTACAATTACCAATGAATGGTGTTCCTTTCAAAGTAGAAAAAAGAGAACTCTCTCTCATAATTTTATAGTAAATTAAGAAAAAGAAGATCCTCAAGGCAGTCCCTTTAAATCAAACTATAAAATTTAAGTTTAATATATCATTTTGCTATGTTGTAGGATTTAGATTTTGGAAAGATGGGTTTAATGTCTCCAACTGAACCACAAGCTGGGTACATGCCAGTTTTTCGATCGGGCAGCTGGTCTGAGATGGGCACAAAATCATACATGGAAGATGAACATGTGTGCATTGATAATTTAGTTGAGCATCTCAATGCCCCACCTGGCTTCCCTGCACCTGGTGCCTTCTATGGGGTGAGTCATTATAATGTTTTTTTAATAGCCTGTCATTTTGTAGGCTGAAATTCTTCCTACTCATATCTTCAATGAGAAAATAGACAACTATAGCTGAAACAAGCTGCAGGGGAATTACCAATGCTAATTTATTATTCTATTTATTTATATTTCTAGCGACTATGTTAGTTATTGGTACAATAATAGAACTAATTAATTGCAACCTGGGCAAGTGGGAATCTATTCATGGCAATCTGTCTGTCAGACTAAATAGTTACATGCAAATTCTTTTTGTCAGTTATGCTGTATAGTTCTTTCACTTAAATGGGACAGCAAGTTAGTCTACAAGATAGCAATACTGACAATTATTTCTGGATTTGACTCCGAGATTGTTACTTCTATTCTACATATTATTTTTGTACCTGTACATGAGGTGACTGACGAAGCATGGCTACTTTTCCTTCTTTCTTCTGATTAACTAATGTGGTGTCTTACAGGTGTTTGATGGTCACTGTGGTACCGATGCTGCCCATTTTGTTAAGAGCAATCTACTCAAATTTATCATAGAAGATAATCATTTTCCAAATAGCATTCACAAAGCGATAAGATGTGCATTTATGAGAGCTGATCATGCACTTGCTGATTCCAACTCTCTTGACCGCAACTCAGGGACCACTGTCCTGACAGCACTGATTTTTGAGAAGTTAGCTTCTACCCATTTCTTGAGCACTTTACAATTTTTATGTTGTCTGGCAATTTGAGTAAAGTGTTGTATTTTTATCAATTAAAAATTAAGTACACCCCTAACAATGCAAATATCCACCTAGGGAACCTTATATATAAAGGGATGGGATCCCTTAACAACTATTATTTTGACAATCTTGACAACGGATTTTTAAATAATATTTAGAAAATCTCAAAAATAGAAAAAAATTAACAAACATATTTTTTAATTTATTGATTGATTGTGTTTCAAATTTCATATAATTTAAGGGTAATTTGATATTTCATTAAAGACCGTTAAATATGGACCGTTGTATGTCATGTAATTTTGATGATGGGCTTTGATGGAGTATCAAATAATACTTAAATTGTATGAAATTTGAAACACAATCGATCTATAAGTTAAATAATATATTTATAAACTTTTTCTATTTTTAAGATTTTTTTTGAAATTATTTGAAAATCCGTTGTCAAGGTTGTCAAAATAATAGTTGTCAAAGGAATCCCACCCATATATAAATTGGAAAATTGAATAGGGAAAATAATGTAGCTGTTTAATGTTTGTCTAGTGGAATCATAACTTTCACCTAATAGCAAACAGTTGTGCGAAAACATGAAAGTAATACACAACTATAAAGAAGTTTATAACAGAAAGAATGCCAAAGAACCAGTAGCCAACTTGAAAGTGGGTATGACAAAATATCACATTTGCATTAATATCTCTCTTCAAATCATTTTGCTACAGTACTTTGCTAATTGCTAACTTGGGCGACTGTCGGGCTGTGCTGAGTAAACGAGGTAAGGCTGTTGACATGACAAAGGACCACAAACCCACTTGCAAGTTTGAGAAGGTTAGAATAGAGAAGCTTGGCGGTACCATATTCGATGGGTACCTCAATGGACAGCTGTCAGTCTCCAGAGCACTTGGAGACTGGCATATGAAGGGTGCCAAAGGCTCAGTCTGCCCCCTCAGCGGTGAACCCGAATTGCACGAAGCTACTCTTACGCAGGAAGATGAGTTCCTGATATTGGCTTGTGACGGCTTGTGGGATGTGATGAGTAGCCAGTGTGCAATTACTATGGTGAGGAAGTCACTTATGAATCATAATAATCCCGAATTGTGCTCAAGAGAGCTGGTTCAGGAGGCTCTTGAGAGGAATAGCTGTGATAACTTAACAGCTTTGGTTATTTGTTTCTCACCCGACCCTCCTCCTCGGATTGAGGTTCCTAGGTGGAAAGTGAGAAAATGTATTTCGATGGAGGCAGTGAGTACTGTCCAAGGAGCTCTGGATGCTAATCGGTTATAGAAATCATGATAATTGTTTGCTTTTTTCTTTGTTATTTACACTCTTTTTGTCGCAGGAACTAACTGCACAGTTTTATCTGAGGTTTTGTTTTAGGTATTTTTTTCAGCCAAAGTTGTAGGCGGCTATGTCCAATTTTGATATTTTCGAATGTTTAGTTGATTATTGTATAGATTAAGAGGTTTAGGATCTATTGATTAGTAGTATTTTTGACTGATGACATGATATTGGCAAAAAGCCTAGTTTTCATGCTGTACTGTTCTTTTCTTTTCCTAACTATCCTGTTGAACCACAAATCAAGAGTAATGAAATTTAGCGCCTCTGTTTATAATGTTACTAATTGAGGGATTAAAATGTTTTCACTTTTTGTGCCTTCACATTTTAAAGAGAAAAGTTTCTATCCCTACAAATCCCTGAAGCCCCTTTAACTGTTTTGTGCTCTCGTTTGGAATTCAAATCTTCTTCCTTTTGCTCGCCTTCGTTTCTCGTTTTAATTGTCGTGTCAAAGCAGCAATCCTTCTTCTTCCCGTCTCCCATGCAAAGCACCTCTAAGAATCTCTCTCCGTTTCCACTACCTATTTCTCATGCTCGCTCAAATCACGCTGCTTCTTCCATGACCGGATAAAGGTCGGCTTTTTTGGTTCTCATGAGAGCTCAACAGAGCATTCAAGCTGGGAAAGGTACTTCTCCAACTGATTTTATTTAATTTACACTCCACAAAGTATCTTTTCTAGAACGAACGTTTTCATTTGATTTGAATATCAATTGATTGTCGTGTGTTCGTTGAAATGCCACTTAGCGATTGTTGACTTCAATGCGGACCTCACGCACATGCTATGTGAGGCTTTGCTTATGCCTCCTCTCAGGTGACTTTCTTTCTCAAGAGGCCCTTATATATCCTGGAAACACCAAACTAAGTCCTCTCACTGTTCCAACATCGTACATTCATACTGGATTCTATGATTCAAGATATGAATATGGATGAAATTTACATTAGCTTGATTTAGACATGGAACATGATGCTTGAATGCTTTTTTGCATCAATAAGAAGCCAAAAGTTTAAATATTCTGTTGTTGTTGGTTTCAGGAATTCCAATGGAAGCTTTTCTCAGGTTGTAGGAAGGTTACCCACCTGCTTACGAGTCTTAGTGGAATCTCTATGAAAGTTTAAATCTTTGGTTCCGGAAATAGTATCTTAATTCTCTTGTTATCCTTTTTTTATATTGTCAGGTTTTCTCTTAAGCATCCAAGTCTATTTGGAGGGAATGAGAAATTGGATGTATCATGGGGCAAAGGGCTTAATGATTCCCAAATAATTGATGCATTTAGGCGAACGCAGTTTGGTCGCTTCTCTCAGTAATCATTTGTTTTTAATGTTATCTCCATTTCTACACACACACACACACAAATTGTATTATTGAAGTAAGTATGTTGCTAATTGTTGGTATAAACTTTAATGGTACCATGAGAGGTGCTAAGAGGGACTTTCTAGGCAAAAGAAAATTGGAATTTTAGAAATTAAATGTTAGCTCCCTTTCAAATTATCAAACCAAAGAATGTACAAGTTATTATCAAACCAAAGACTGTACAAGTTTGCAATTTTTAGTACTTGTGTGCAGTATCTGGACCGACTAGGCTGGTATCAAGTTTGCATGGCTGTTAGCAGCTTTTCTGTTTTCTCATCTGTGCAATGGCTGTAACGTCTTTGATCCGGAATTCAACCTCAGTTCGGTTGTAACGCCAGAATTAGTTAAACACTAACCAAATCAATGTAAATATTTCTGTGAGAAATATCTGACATGAGCAGATAGGATCGTTGTGTAGGAGTTAATTGTGAAATTATTTTTACTTTTAATCGACACAACATCAAAATATCATGACATTCATGCAATGTAAGAAACATTACACGTCTGTCTAAAACATATTAAACTTAAATAAACCTCTTTTAATTTGTCCAGAAACACACAAATTGGCCGTCCTTCTTTTCTCTATTATTTTTTCTGCCATTGTGTGGGGACAATTATTGGATCTTAGTTGCTGCAGAATTGAACAAGATGGAAATACACTTTTATAATTCTCTCGGAGGATCCACCAACAAGATGTATTATAGTATGACTGAAGTATTTTTTTGTCATCGTCACTTAGTAAATTGTTATTTTTTTGTTTGTAGTATTTGTTTATTACATACTTATTTGTTTATTATATACTATATATTAAGACTTGTGACAGTAGATTTAAAAATTTGTGAAGTCTAGATATAAATTTTTATATATTGTATTCAATAAATATATTCATACTTATATTAGTAATACTTATATTAGTAGGTATTAAGACTTAAGAATAGTAGATCTAAAAACTTATATTATTAGGTATAAAGACTTGTGTAGCTCAGATATAAAGTTTTGGAATATGTTCATATTTATATTAGTAGATATTAATACTTGAGAGCATTATATATAAAGACTTATGATACTAAGTATAAAGCCTTGTCTCAAATAAAAATATTCTAATGATTGCACAATTTTTATATTACGCTATATTTTTAATATGATAATGGGTTTTGAAATGAATTTTACACAAATAATATTTCTTCACTTATCTCTAAAATTTATATAATTTTTGTTTTAATTTAATGTATGAATGACAGTGACAATGACAAATAATTTGTTTGTTTTAAAATTGTAGGAAGACATTTCAAAGAAGATGTTTATTCTTGCATACAATCTTCTCATTCATGAAATAAATAACAAATAATGGATATTGTGATATATTAAGACTTATTTAGAAGTACTTTTAAGGACTTGTTAGTTTTGATTATAAAGATTGAATTAGTTATGTTATCTTTTTCTTGAAAATGATGTTGTTAGAAGACATTATATAATTAAATGATATGATATAGTAATATTATATTGTTGAAAGACACATGTTACTTTTACTATTAAGACTTCAACATTTTGATATTAAGATTTGATGCACTAATTATCTGTGGTAGATATAATATTTTGTTGCTTTTGATTATAAAGATTGAATTAATTATGTTGGTATTAAAACTTGTAATATGGGGTATTAAGACTTTGTTTGATAGATATTAAGACTGGATTGAATATTTTAGTATTAAGATTTGCTTTCCTAAATATTAACCGTTCTTGTAGTAGATATAAAGATTTTAGTGTTTTCAAATAAAAATTATGACTTGTATTAATAGGTATTAAGGCTTTTAGTTTGAGGTATTAAGCATTCGCTTAATAAATATAAAAACTTGACTTAACATAACGATCTGCAACTATTTTAGAATGTTGAACCATTCAAATTAGAAAATATGACTTGTATAAATTGGTATTAAGACGTATAATATGAGATATTAAGACGTCATGTAATAAGTATAAAAACTTAATTGTAAATTTCATCTGTTAGTATTCCAAAACGTTGAATCATTCAAAGTGAAAAATATAATTTGTATAAGTTGATATTAAAATTTGTTATATTAGGTATTAAGACTTAGTATAATAGATATACATACTTGAGTGTAAATTCCGTTTGTTAGTCTGCTGGAGTTTTAGAACGTGATCAACTCTATTTATTGGAGAAATTTAATTGAGGATTGAGTTTGGGGCGGTTATTTCATTCCCATTTGAAATTCTCAATAACAAAAGTCCTAAAATTTAAATAAAAAATAAAACCACCGGAGGTGATTTGTATTACTTCCTCTGTACTCGCGTCTAGAATTACAAAATTTAGATTTTATTTCGATAGAAATTAAGAAGTTGTACTCGGTGATTTATAAAATGACAACTAAAAATTAAATAAATCAAAATATTGGACAATATTAATATGGTAGTATTGAACATACCAATACATAAATTAACAAGTCAATAATTCACATTATTGGTTGGGAATCAAAATTTTCGTACTAATTCAGTGAGCCGAATTTAAGTTGGATTGTTTGGTTCAGTTATTTGATTCAAAATTTTCGTACTTATTCAGTTTACTTGATTCAAGCTGATTTGAAAAAATATGGTAATTAAGTTTCCAACTGCAAGTCTAACACAGTCACGATAGACTTTGCCTCTTTATACAAAGATGTAAATTTAAATTTTATAAAAAATAATTAAAAAATAATAAATATTGGAGCTAAAAAACCTTATTCAAAAAAAAGAAAAGTTTCCGTTTGTGATTCAGTTTTGATAATTAGAATCAAAATAACTCAAAATGTCCTTTTAATATGGTAGTCAAATATTCTCAGTGACTAAGAGATCCATCCATTTCCTTTTTTAGTCACCGAGAAATCTGAGAATCGGTTCTTTAATAGAGTCAAAGAGCCACGAGACCGCATTGTAAAAAAAATATTAATAAATAACACGTGTCGAATGGAGATACCATCTTCGCCATCGCACGGTTCAGATATTTCTTGGATAAATAAAATTCTGCGTGGTATATTTTTTCTGGTACATTCGCACTCTGGCATATCAATTGTTCCAGACTTCCAGCGAGCTCTCATGGCCACTGCCTCATCTTCCCTTACCCTCGTAGCTGGCGGAGCTCTAGGGTTCCGACGATTTTCTCGGCCGATCAAGGCGGTCTCCCTTCTCTCCTCGCGCTCACTCATTGGATCTGGTTTCAGGTACGTACTTCTCGCCTCTCACCTCTCACCTCGCACCTGAGAAGCGAGAAGAAACCTTGTTGATCTTTTATTATTCTGATTAATCTTAATATTTAAGAAAGGGATAATTAGGTACTACAGTAGAGGAACAACAATGCTGAAAATTATTATATATGAATTAACTAGTGAATTAAATTCGAGAAATTACCAATGGTATATTCATTCTAACCTGTTCTTTCCATTCACACAACTAACAATTAACATTTACATAACATTTTGCTGTCTATTAACTGCATACAAGCATCAGGTTAACTTCTCTCCTCTCCTGTAATAACTTCTGAATAACTAAATTGAACTCAATGTTTATCCGATAAGCAATTACCTTGCGTCATCCAACAGATTAGGTACCGTTGGATTTTGCGATCCAAATATGCTTTCTTACTTGCTAAGTGCACTCCAAATTAAGAGATCATTCTTTTCAGTTTTGGGAATGCATCGAAGTTGCACAACAACCGCAGAAAGCGAGGTTTTGCTTCAGAGACAGATCCTAACATAGAGCCTCCAAATGCAAACAAATCCGGCTCAAGTGGTTCCAGTAGCCCCCCGCTCGCGACAATATTGGCCGGCATTGTAGTGTTTCTTCTCTTCCTCTGGGTTGTTGGGTCCATTGTTCTGTGGATTGTTGGTTTGATTGTAAATGCACCAAAGTCTTAGACAGTTAAGACGTACTGTTAATTAAGCTATGTATGTTACATGACACGTGTCTATTAATTATTTGCATCTTTAGCCCTCTTGGCTCTTAGCCTATGTATTTGAATCAGCAAGTTGTTTGTGGTCTTCTTGTATTTGTTGTTCTTGATCAAATATTAACATAACGGTAAGTATGTGCTACATTTCCGTTATGTAAATATATGTTAGTTTATAATAATTATGCTTCAAAATAGGATATTACTATACTGGTATTGAAGAAGTTCGAATATAAAGTGGGTAAATAGATTAAATTTTTTTAATATTATTATAGTGTTGAATCGGATTCAGATGAGATATGAATTGGAAAAAAAAAATCAAACTATAATCACAATTTAATCGGCTAAACTTACAAAACTACACGCTATACACTTCTGTGGGTTCTGAGTAAACTTACAAAACTATATCCAACTCTTATAATATATACTTTCAAAAATTATTGTGCAAATTGAAAAACTAAAATTGGAGATGTATTCTAATTATTTACATAAAATATGTATCAAATTTGGATCAATTTGAAAGATATTTTGCTTTCCATCAAATAAATATAAAATTTTAATAGTAGAGTTTTAATGAAATTGTGATGAATGATCAATCAAATTTTAAATTGACACAAAATTAATATACATTCTATCTAAGTAATTAACATAAAAGTTGAATGTACGTCAGAATTACTGATAATAAATATGATTTCCTATCAATGCATAGCCAAATCAAGCGTTTAGGATCAGTACGATCAAGCTAATACCGCTCAACGTTGAGAAATAGCTAAGATCAATTCAAGTATCTATCAATTAATTTAAGAGAAGGGATTGTTTGAAAATAACTATTTTAACAATTTTGATAACGGATTCTCAAATAAATTAAAAAAAATAAAAATAAACTAAAGTTTTCAAACATATTATAAATTTTTTTTATTGTGTTTTAAATTTCCTGCACATCAAGTGTCATTTAATATTCTATCAAGAATTATTAAAATTATATGAAATTTACACAATCTAAATTTAATGATTTTTGTTAGAATATTAAATGATATTTAAATTATATAATATTTGAACATAATCAATCCGTAAGTTCAAGAATACATCCATATTTTTTTATTTTTTAAAATTAATTTGAAAGTCATTGTCAAAAATAACCACTAATCATGAAAATATTTGTGCTTTATTGAACCCATCAGAGGTTCAGCCAAGCAGCTCCGTCCAAACTTATGGAATTGGAAAGTTGCATTTAGTGGATATATGATTAATAAGGGACTGAGGCGTAATATCATAATGACCTTTTAATGATTTATAAATGAGTAAGAATTTATATTTTCCTTTTAGCAAAAAGAAAAGAAAAAAAGTACTAAGAATCATAATGAACTTTTAATGATATCGTTGTATTTTGTAAGAAAAACGAGTCAAATAAAACAAAGAATAATAATACTTCCATATGCTAGATTTTGCACCTGTTAATTAATTAAGACGAGCACAGATGAAACAAAAGGCAACCCAAAGGAAGCAAGAGTTGAGTGCACAGAGCCACATCGGTATACAGTTTCGACTGTGGGCCCTGGTGGACCTCATGGGCGTCATTATTAGTGTCAATATTCAAACATTAATTTCATAAGTTTGGAAAATTCAACATGTCCAAGTCATACTTGTATCGTTGGGTCTCTTCAAATTTGCCATACTAAAAAGCTCTCCTCACCTACCATGCATTGGCAGTTTGGCAACTACCCGCCTCCGAATGACCGATTTTGTTGTCTCGTGGAGGCATACCTACTTCAACTTCGACCAGCTCCTTGCTTGCTTCTCCTATAAATTTCGCATCCTTCTTTTATCTCCTCATTGCAACATACTTCTTAACACTTGCCACTTTGCCAGTAACCAAACACTAAAGCAACAAGCCCTACTTCCGGTCAATAAGAGGAACAGATCAATTAACTGATCATCATGGCCACAGTTGAGGAAATCAGACAAGCACAGCGTGCTCAGGGTCCCGCAGCCATACTGGCTATTGGTACGGCCACCCCAACCAACTGCGTAAACCAAGCTGATTATCCTGATTACTACTTCCGTATAACAAAAAGCGAGCATATGACTGAGCTGAAAGAGAAGTTCAAGCGCATGTGTAAGTATACCTTGATTACATTCTATGACAACACAAACTTCTTTTTAAATAAACCCACTGGGGTTTTATTTCTGTCCACATTAATTATCTAACAGGACTTCTTTGTTGTCTGATTGTATTATTTCAGGCGATAAGTCAATGATTAAGAAAAGATACATGCACTTGAATGAAGAAATTTTGACTGAAAACCCAAATATGTGTGCTTACATGGAGCCATCCTTGGATGCACGCCAAGACATAGTTGTCGTTGAGGTTCCAAGGCTCGGCAAGGAGGCCGCAGTCAAAGCTATCAAGGAATGGGGCCAGCCCAAATCAAAGATCACCCACCTAATCTTTTGCACCACTAGTGGTGTTGACATGCCCGGTGCCGACTACCAAGTCACTAAACTCCTTGGTCTACGTCCATCAGTTAATCGCTTCATGATGTACCAACAGGGTTGCTTTGCTGGGGGCACTGTTCTTCGCATGGCTAAGGACCTCGCCGAGAACAACCGTGGGGCTAGAGTGCTAGTGATTTGCTCGGAGATTACGGCTGTTACCTTCCGTGGCCCTTCAGACTCGCACCTCGACTCCCTAGTCGGGCAAGCACTTTTTGGTGATGGCGCTGCAGCTCTTATTATTGGCGCTGATCCTGACCCGACCATTGAGCATCCGTTGTTTCAGATGGTATCAGCACAACAAACCATCCTGCCTGACTCAGAAGGAGCGATAGATGGTCACCTTCGTGAAGTTGGTCTCACCTTCCACCTCCTCAAGGACGTACCAGGGTTGATCTCGAAGAATATCGAGAAAAGTTTGGTCCAAGCTTTCACTCCAATTGGTACATAAAAACTCTATCTTAGTTCAGATCTTGACAACCATTACTCAATTCTCAAGAATTAATGTATCTTATACTTTCCTTCTTTAACAATCTATATTGCAGGTATCTCTGACTGGAACTCCATCTTTTGGGTTGCGCATCCTGGAGGCCCGGCAATTCTGGACCAGGTTGAGGCCAAGCTTGAATTGAAAAAGGAGAAGATGCGTGCAACTAGACATATATTGAGCGAATATGGAAACATGTCTAGTGCTTGTGTGTTGTTCATCCTTGATGAGATGAGAAAGCGATCAGCTGAGGAAGGCAAAGCTACAACCGGAGAAGGGCTCGAGTGGGGAGTGCTCTTTGGTTTCGGACCAGGACTCACTGTTGAGACAGTGGTATTGCACAGTGTCCCAGTCCTGGCTCAGTAGAGAGTTGGTCTAATTAATTTGAGTCCATAGTAAAAAGGGGATCTCTTGCCTTTTTATTTATTTTTTGAGTAGCGGATTGAGTGGCAAGCTCCAAATGTCACCATATACTCATTTTTTTTCTGTCAATGAAAATATTGTAAGCAATGAGAAAATGTACAATTTTAGTTTTATTTATTCTCTTCACCTGTAGTAATAAGAATGATTTATTTGGTCACTAGAAAGATAGTTAACAATATACTTATGGTAACAATTGAAACTTCCTGCTGAGAAAGATATTTTTCCTTGGCATGTACACAGAGAAAGTTCCCCAATCTGATATGTTATGTTAGATATAAACTATTAACTTGCCATAATAGTTGAATCCAAACTATGTTCTTAATGTATTACTAATAATATGCTAAATATTTTTGTGGTGATGTCTGAATTAATGAATTTTAAGTTTAACTAATAAGTTAATTTGTTTAGTAAACATTCGTCGTAGTTTTTTTTATCTAAAATAAAAAAGAGAAAAAGTAAACATCTGTTAGATGGATATGAAGCATATATGTGATGGTACCAGAAAAGATTTAAAGCTAATCTCACACTATATGGACCCAAAGATGAAATTACAATTAAAAATCCAATGCAAATTTATTCAGCCACACATTTCAAATATACACACCAGTATGAGCAATAAAGATGTTTCTTTTGAGGTAAATAGACATAATAAAATGATCTAATCTGAGTTTTAAAACTGGCATCATATAATGTTCTATATTGATGTTTTCCTTTATCATGATTTGCCTTTGTCTATATTGTTGTAATAAATAATTATCTATATTGAGAAAGAAAGAAGAGACGAAAATCATCAATAAAATTAACCCAATTTTGGAGCTTGGGGGTTGGGGGTTGCTGACGTTGGAATGTGACAGAGGAAAAAAATGAAAAACCATAATAGTAAAAGGGGAGACATATGAATGAATATAAATTCTTCTAACACCACTTCCATTGATAATATATATAAGGCAAAAATTTCTAACCGGAGATCTCAATAGATTTGACCTCAGGCTCCTTGGGCCCAGTGACAGTCAGCACACCGTTCTCCATGGCTGCCTTGATCTGATCCATCTTGGCATTCTCTGGCAACCTGAACCTCCTCAAGAACTTGCCGCCGCTGCGCTCGACCCGGTGCCACGTGTCAGTCTTCTCCTCACTTTCCCTCGTGCGCTCGCCGCTGATCTGGAGGATGTTGCCCTCTTGAACCTCGTCCTTGTTTATCCCGGGAAGATCAGCCTTGAATACGTGCGCATTAGGGGGGTCTTTCCGGTCGATGCTGGCGGCAGCGAAGGCTGAAGGGGAAGATGTTGCTCCTCGCGGTGATCGACATTCGTGGTCGTGGGATAAATTAATGGATTGATTTGAGAACGGCAAGAAACAATAAAAGTAAAAACGAGCCATTTGTGGATCACTTCGAGAGAGCCTACTCGTCAAAGTAGTAGTTTGTTCTGGGCCTGATCCATGTACTAGCCACAAGCAACCAGTGAAATCAGATTCGAAATTAGATTCGAGAGACGATCATTGACCCAAAATTGATGTTTTCCTTCGTGAGGTAAAAGCCCACATGCACTGTCGTTTGTTGCACTGGCATCGTCGGTCAGTACACGCAAACAACAAGAGATGCGAAATGACAGCACATGCTCCGAGTCACGAGTACAAAGGTCGATGATCCGTCGTTTCTTTTTTCCCAAATGCCGAGCTCAAAAAATGCCGTTAGTAAGTTTGTCTAAATCGGAGCTCTTACATTACGAAATTGATTGATGAATTTAATGAAGATTCCCTTCTCCGCAGCTTTTGCTGTTTGTCTTTGCTGCGCAGCGAGTAGAATATAGTAAGCAGAAACAGCTTTCGCTGTTTGTTTTTCGATTTTCATAAGAAAAACTGAAACTAAAAGAAGAAGGAAAGAGACAACAAATTAAGGATGACAGCATTAAGCATTTACTCACTGCGTCTCTCGTGCTCCCCGTGAGCTGCTATTAATATTAATTGAAGTCATGAGTCAGTCTCCGGTGCTTTGAACAAACGGTTTTAGATATTTCGAGAAGAGTTTTAGACTTTGGTACCAAGTTTGCTGTATCAACTCAAATGGTAATAATCAATTATCTGCTTTCCATCAATCAGTCGTCTATATATTCGTTTTTTGCTCGATATATATGTTGATATTTGATACGGGTAATCTGACTATTAATAGATAGTTAGATACCATGTTGTCTCTCAAGTTATATTTCATTTTCTCCTAATATGATCTTATATTATTATTTACCGTGTAAGGCCTAATCATATGACAAAAATTTGATATATCATGCAAATTGCTAGTTGAAATATTTAGTGTAATTAATGGCTGTATTTGAATAAACTTATGATAAGATTAAATGGTGGCAATCTATTGACGATGAAGACAAGTACAATTATATAACCCATGATAATTTATACACATCTTATTAACGAAAATGGTGAAAATTTATGCAAGTTCATTCAAAAAATGACACAAAATTTGTACAATTCGTATTTAACAATTTTTTTTATAAAACATCAAATGATTTTAATAAAAATTACTACATGATAATCTATAAGAAAAATAACATGTTTATAACTTATTATTTTTAATTTTTTGCACCTAATTTGAGAATGTCTTGTTTCAATATTGCGATATTAAAATGATAGTTCTAATGCCAATCCATATTTTATATGAATTCATTTAATGTCTTGGAAAATGTTTTGCAAAAGAGAAAATTATGACTATAGATATATTTTTTATTTCTTGTATAGCATGTGTATTAAATTTGAATCAATTCGAAAGACACTTTTTATTCCTTCAAATAATTTAAAATTTTTAACAACATATTTTTAACGAAGATGTAACTCATGTCTTTTTAATGAATGATCAATTAAATTTTAAATTGATTCGAACTTGATACAAATCCTATCTAAATAATCGAAAATATATCTATAATTTTTATTTTTAATTTTGACAATAATTTTGATGATATAAATTAGATGCAATATAAAAATGTACGCTAATATTACCCATATTAAAATAGAGGGGATCACTTTATGATTCTTTATTTTGACAAATTAACATGACGATATTAAAAAATAAAACGTAAATTTGAAATATGATAATATAGACATAATCTATATTATTTATATATTATATCTATAAAAAATAATGAGATTTAATATATCTTTCATTATACATCAAGTATCTTAAAATTTGAACAATCCAAATGAAATTAACGATGATTGATGCATCATCCAATAATACTAACTAATATGACATTTGAATTTTAATCTATGCAGATGTCAACTAACGTATCTATAGATTTACTTTTTATTTGAACTTGTAAAAAAAATTGTCAAAATAATCAAGAATAATCACTGTCGTGTGACCCTCATTAAATTAAATTAATAGTGCAAGTGCCGAGACTCCCACATTGTAAGCCCCTCGCACCAAGAATAGTTGCGTTGAGCTGTTAATTAACTACATCCGAAGCATCACAAAGGCTTACAATAAATACAAATATCTATCAAAAGCCCCTCCCGTATTTCATTTATACTTCTTACAACCAATACAAATTAATATCCAGTTTCTGTTGCTGACTCGCATTATATAATGCATTCTAACTGCGCTGGTTTAATATTACCCGGTGTTCCATGCTCCAGGTGCAGGTAAACGTTACTTGCGCACCACCTGGACTCCCACCGCTGTCCTGCTGTTCAGACGCGCCACCTCCACAATAAAACTAGCATTCCATAGACCCGGTCTTTTTAAAGCGGTAGACAAAACAGTCACAGAACATGGAGCCTTCTTTCCGCCCCCACAGAAAAGTGAACCGGCTCACGTCTTAAATCCTGCTAGATTCAATTTTTCCATAACGGCTATATTCCCTTGACCCCAGATTCCCTCCCACTTTAAATTGCCCCACCCAAACGGTTCAATCGATTCCTTATTATCGCAACACACACACACATTCTCTCTCTCTCTCTGATATATCTCTCCCTTCAGATCTTTACGACCTCTCTCTCTCTCTCTCTAATGGAGACTGCTAATACACCTGCACCGACTTGCACCGTTCAACATGTTGCAAAGGCATCGTCTGACGAGCTCCTCCGTAAGTTTGCCGATCCCGATTCCCCGTCCCCTCGCCGCAACCTCCCTCTTGCACTGAGGCGAAAGAAGTCGTCGAAGCGGGTCGCCTCAGGTCTCTCTGCGAGAGAACTCATGAGCGGCTCTGACGTGCCCTTGGCGGTGAAGAGGCGAAGAAGCGGTGGTTCGGTTGACTGGAAGGCGGGGTTGCTGCTGCCGACTACTACGGCTAGGAAATCAAACGGGAGTTTGATCCGTCGGATGGGGATTGGACGAATTGACGATGCGGTTGGAATTGGGCTTATCCTGGCTGCCTTGGAAAGAGTAAGCATTTTTTTTTACTTCATAAATAAGAAAAAAATTAGACAGATAGCGTTGCAATTAATGTGATATCCATGGGGCCACGGGAATCGTTATAAAAGATTCTAATTTGGTTATAATAATTATGATTAGTTTAATTCTATCGGAAAAGCATGCGGATATGATGGATGTTGTTGGTGTTGGAGATTATGATATGATAAGGTCGTAATTTAAATTTAATTAATTGCAAGGATAGATATGTGAGAAGATGATATGATTTATTATTGCTTGTACCACACCTTGGTCCAGTTTAACGGAACCTGAGACAGAGGCAGTATTAATTTATAGTCATGTCTAAGACTGTAGAGTATTGGAAACAAAAGTAACCAATAATTTTGAAGCTAAATATTTGGAGATTAATTTATACATTGTATTTATTTTGAGAAATAGAGAGGACAAACAATTAATTGTAATTAAGGATTCAAATCCCCAGCATATCAATATTAGGCTTTGTTTCTCCTCCAGCACTTGAACTATATAGAACGGACTTGTAATACTTAATTTATGTATGCAGAGGAGAATATATATGTGTGTTTAATTAATAATCTCCTCTGATGTATCTTAATTTTCATCTTTCTTTGCTCTTAGACATGGCAAAAGACTGTTGCGAATGCATCGAAGGTGTTCGTCGAAAAGCATCGTACAAACCATGTGCGTCTGATCAGCGACATGGTGTGATATGAAATTTATTCATTGTATGTTCTTGATGATAATTAATAATAGCCTCTGGCAGGTTTAATTTTTTGAATAAGATCTTGAAAAGAAATGTTACGTTTGATCACATCTAGAGTAGACACAGAAGGTATTCAAGGCAAGAATAGCTTCTACATTTTAATTAACTTTCATTTATTTATTGAAGTGGTTTGCTTCAAATAATATGAAGGCTTTCCTCGCATTATACCAATTCTTTCAATTGTTTTAAATTAATTCGTTGTACGCTTGTTAGGTGGAATCTATTTAGTAGGTACTTCTTGTTTATTTCCAATATATTTTTTATCAACTACCAATACAAATTGAAAAATTCATGCAACTTTTTTTTTCTAATTCTTTTCTCTGGGTCTGATCCCTCGTGTGGATCCTCGTAACTCTTTAACGCTTTCAAGTTCATGCTTGATGCATATGTACGTTTGTACTAAAAAAAAAAAGAAATCAGCAACCATAATTTATATAAGTTTGATAAATTATCATAATTCATCATTGTTATTTAAATAGTTAACAACACGACTTTAGTATGGAATACAGAAAAGTATCAATTTGATGTCAACTAAATCCTAAAGGAGATTGAATGCCTTACAATGAGAGTTCAACATTTTGTAAACACATTAACATAATAATTAGATAAACCACAGGCTATTTGTGCTACATACCAAAAGCTCTGAACTATACTGAAACTAGAATTAACAGGTTTTAAAAATATTCTAGACATCTTAAATTCTTTACTGGAATTATCATGAAATTTCTGAAACTAGTTTCCAAGCATTTTACTTTTAATAAGAAAAATCTCGGTGCAATAATAAATGGAAATGAAGGATTACAAGAAAATAAAAGTATAAGAACTTTATTGTGAAAGAAAAACAAAAAGGCAGACCCGTTTAAACCCAACCCCTCTATCTCTCCCCACACTCTCGATCTCTCTCTTTCTTCCAACGCTCACCTCTCTCTCTTTCACTCACCAACGAACAAAAAACAAAACATAGAACTCTCCTTCTTCCCTTTCCTTCTCTCCTCTAGAGGTGTGTGGATCTTTGGTGAAGACGGGCGACGGAGGAGTGGCAGAGCACAGCAAAGAGACTGTCGAAGGCAGCGGAGCAACGCGGCGCGACTTCCTTGAGCAACAGTATCGATTCCCCTATCTTTTCCGTGAGTACCTTTTATTTCGATCTTAATGGCCATGTCTCAAATTGCTTGATTTGAGATGGTTAAGTAATAAATTCAATTTCAGACCCTAATGTAGTTTTTAGCAATTTGCTTGATTCATTTTGTTTACTTCAAACAATGTGACGTTTTGCGGGAAAAATATGTAATTCTAATAATTATTAGTTTAAATTGAATATTATGTTGAACAATTGATAAATAGATGGAGAAATGAATTTCAATCTGTTTTTGATAAATTTCCGTTTCTGGTATGATTCTGGTATGAACCAGGGCTGTTCTGCATTTTTCTGGATTCTGGTTCTGTTCTAGTATAATTTCAGGGACTTTTTTTTATTAAATTCCAGCCTTCTGCACAGTTCTGGGTGAATACTGGTAAATAACAGGGGCTTCTGTATAAATTTTCACGGCTGACAAGGTCCAGGGACTGAACTGTGAGAGAAACTTAAATTACTTTAGTAAACAGTCCCTCGGCAGGTACTGATTCAAGACAGAATGCAGAAAATTGTAGAATGAGCTATTGTAATGGGAATTTCATTGAAATACTTGTTATAAAAGGCATAAAAATTTAGTTACAGATTTGGAACCGTAAAGCTGATCATTAATCATGAAAGCATAAGCGATTGGCATTAAGTATTTTGCAAGAAAAACATAGGAAGAGTAAGAACTAGAATTCTGATCTTATTATTATTATTATTATTATTATTATTATATCTTTGAAAAACAAATTAAAACGAAAACAGTAGTTTTGCGAGAGTAAAATTATGCTAATCCTTTGGTGCTTAAAATTCTAATATAAGCTTCGTAAAAATAAATAAAACACAAAAGCGGTAAATTGAATCAGTTTGACGAATATGTCTGAAGTTGCTTTCTAAAATCTGATAGGAATATACCTTGCAAATTATTAACTCAGAAATGTTAATTGAGTATCAAGAAATATAAGAATTGAGTCGAAAATAACAAATGTTAATTGATTATCAAGAAACACAAGAATTGAGTTGGAAAAAACAAATGTTAATTGATTCGCAAGAAACACAAGAATTGAGTCCAAAATAACAAACATTAATTGATTATCAAAAAAAAAATTAAAATTGATTTGAAAATATCAAAATCTTCATTGATGATCAAGAATCACAAAATTGAGTTGGAATCAATTCTTGTGTTTCTTGATTCTCAATTAACATTTGATATTTCGGAATTTATTTCATTTTTTTATTTTAGTTGGAACCTTAGGTGGTTCTCGAAAAAAGATAGCGACGCAGTTCATGATTTTCTCGATACAAAACTAGATTTTTGTATTCGGGACCAAATTCTTGATTTTCTTGATTCAAAACTAGATTTTTGTATTGGGGACCAAATTCTTGATTATCTTGATCGAAAACTAGATTTTTGCCTTCGCACCCAAATCCTTGATTTTCTTGATCCAAAACTAGATTTTTGTATTCGGGACCAAATTCTTGATTTTCTTGATCCAAAACTAGATTTTTACATTCGCCACGCAGTTCTTGATTTTTTTGATCCAAAACTAGATTTTTGTATTCGCGACCAAATTCTAGATTTCCTTGATCCAAAACTAGATTTTTGTATTCGGGACCAAATTCTTTATTTTCTTGATCCAATACTAGATTTTTGTATTCGGGACCAAATGCTTGATTTTCTTGATCAAAAACTAGATTTTTACATTCGCCACGCAGTTCTTGATTTTCTTAATCCAAAACTAGATTTTTGTATTCACGACCAAATGCTTGATTTCCATGATCCAAAACTAGATATTTGTATTCGGGACCAAATTCTTTATTTTCTGGATACCAAAACTAGATTTTTGTATTCGCGATCAAATGGTTGATTTTCTCGATACAAAACTAGATTTTTGTATTCGGGACCAAATTCTTGATTTTCCTGATCTAAAACTAGATTTTTATATTCGCCATGCAGTTCTTGATTTTCTTGATGCAAAACTAGATTTTTGAATTCAAGACCAAATCCTTGATTTTCTTGATCCAAAACTACATTTTCGTATTTGCCTCCAAATACTTGATTTTCTTGATCCAAAACTAGATTTTTGTATTCGGGACCAAATTCTTGATTTTCTTGATCCAAAACAAGATTTTTATATTCGGGACCAAATTCTTCATTTTCTTGATCCAAAACTAGATTTTTGTATTCGGGACCAAATTCTCGATATTCTTGATCGAAAACTAGATTTTTGTATTCGCGACCAAATCCTTGATTTTCCTGATCCAAAACTAGATTTTTGTATTCACGACCAAATTCTTAATTGTCGTGATCCAAAACTAGATTTTTTTATTCGCGACCAAATGCTGGATTTTTCTGATCCAAAACTAGATTTTTGTATTCGGGACCAAATTTTTGATTTTCTTGATTCAAAACTAGATTTTTATATTCGCCACGCAGTTCTTGATTTTCTTGATCCAAAACTAGATTTTTGTATTCGGGAACAAATTCTTGATTTTCTTGATCCAAAACTAGATTTTTACATTCGCCACGCAGTTCTTGATTTTCTTAATCCAAAACTAGATTTTTGTATTCGCGACCAAATGCTTGATTTTCTTGATCCAAAACCAGATTTTTGTATTCGGGACCAAATTCTTGATTTTCTTGATCCAAAACTAGATTTTTGTATTCGGGACCAAATTCTTGATTTTCTTGATCCAAAACTAGATTTTTGTATTCGGGACCAATTCTCGATTTTCTTAATCGAAAACTAGATTTTTGTATTCGCGACCAAATGCTTGATTTTCCTGATTCAAAACTATATTTTTGTATTCGGGACGAAATTCTTCATTTTCTTGATTCAAAATTAGATTTTTATATTCGCCACGCAGTTCTTGATTTTCTTGATCCAAAACTAGATTTTTGTATTCCCGACCAAATCCTTGATTTTCTCGATACTAAACTAGATTTTTGTATTCGGGACGAAATTCTTGATTTTCTTAATCCAAAACTAGATTTTTATATTCGCCATGCAGTTCTTGATTTTCTTAATCCGAAACTAGATTTTTGACTTGAAGACCAAATCCTTGATTTTCTTTATCCAAAAGTAGATTTTTGTCTTCGCGGCCAAATCCTTAATTTTCTTGATCCAAAACTAGATTTTTTTATTTGGGACGAAATTCTTGATTTTCTTGATTCAAAACTAGATTTTTATATTCGCCATGCAGTTCTTGATTTTCTTGATTCGAAACTAGATTTTTGACTTGAAGACCGAATCCTTGATTTTCTTTATCCAAAAGTAGATTTTTGTTTTCGCGGCCAAATCCTTGATTTTCTTGATCCAAAACTAGATTTTTGTATTCGGGACGAAATTCTTGATTTTCTTGATTCAAAACTAGATTTTTATATTCGCCATGCAGTTCTTGATTTTCTTGATCCGAAACTAGATTTTTGACTTGAAGACCAAATCCTTGATTTTCTTTATCCAAATGTAGATTTTTGTCTTCGCGGCCAAATCCTTGATTTTCTTGATCCAAAACTAGATTTTTGTATTCGGGACGAAATTCTTGATTTTCTTGATCCAAAACTAGATTTTTATATTCGCTATTCAGTTCTTGATTTTATTGATCCAAAACTAGATTTTTGACTTGAAGACCAAATCCTTGATTTTCTTTATCCAAAAGTAAATTTTTGTCTTCGCGGCCAAATCCTTGATTTTCTTGATCCAAAACTAGATTATTGTATTCGGAACGAAATTCTTGATTTTCTTGATTCAAAACTAGATTTTTATATTCGCCAAGCAGTTCTTGATTTTATTGATCAAAAACTAGATTTTTGACTTAAACACCAAATCCTTGATTTTATTTATCCAAAAGTAGATTTTTGTCTTCGCGGCCAAATCCTTGATTTTTTTGATCCAAAACTAGATTTTTGTATTAGGGACCAAATTCTTGATTTTCTTGATCAAAAACTAGATTTTTACATTCGCCATGCAGTTCTTGATTTTCTTAATCCAAAACTAGATTTTTGTATTCGCGACCAAATGCTTGATTTCCATGATCCAAAACTAGATATTTGTATTCGGGTACAAATTCTTTATTTTCTGGAAACCAAAACTAGATTTTTGTATTCGCGACCAAATGCTTGATTTTCTCGATACTAAACTAGATTTTTGTATTCGGGACGAAATTCTTGATTTTCTTGATTCAAAACTAGATTTTTATATTCGCCAAGCAGTTCTTAATTTTTTTGATCCGAAACTAGATTTTTGACTTGAAGACCAAATCCTTGATTTTCTTTATCCAAAAGTAGATTTTAGTCTTCGCGGCCAAATCCTTGATTTTCTTGATCCAAAACTAGATTTTTGTATTCGGGACGAAATTCTTGATTTTCTTGATTCAAAACTAGATTTTTATATTCGCCATGCAGTTCTTGATTTTATTGATCCAAAACTATAATTTTGACTTCAAGACCAAATCCTTGATTTTCTTGATCCAAAAGGAGATTTTTGTATTCGCGACCAAATGCTTGATTTTCTTGATCCAAAATTAGATTTTTTTCTATTCGGGACCAAATTCTTGATTTTCTTGATTCAAAACTTGATTTTTATATTCGCCACGCAGTTCTTGATTTTTTTGATCCAAAACTAAATTTTTGTATTCGGGACCAAATTCTTGATTTTCCTGATCCAAAACTAGATTTTTTCATTCGGGACCAAATTCTCGATATTCTTGATCGAAAACTAGATTTTTGTATTCGCGACCAAATGTTTGATTTTCCTGATCCAAAATTAGATTTTTGTATTCGCGACCAAATTCTTAATTGTCGTGATCCAAAACTAGATTTTTTTATTCGCGACCAAATGCTGGATTTTTCGGATGCAAAACTAGATTTTTGTATTCGGGACCAAATTCTTGATTTTCTTGATTCAAAACTAGATTTTTATATTCGCCACGCAGTTCTTGATTTTCTTGATCCAATACTAGATTTTTGTATTCGGGACCAAATTCTTGATTTTCTTGATCCAAAACTAGATTTTTACATTCGCCACGCAGTTCTTGATTTTCTTAATCCAAAACTAGATTTTTGTATTCGCGACCAAATTCTTGATTTCCTTGATCCAAAACTAGATATTTGTATTCGGTACCAAATTCTTTATTTTCTGGATACCAAAACTAGATTTTTGTATTCGCGACCAAATGCTTGATTTTCTCGATACAAAACTAGATTTTTGTATTCGGGACCAAATTCTTGATTTTCTTGATTCAAAACTATATTTTTATATTCGCCATGCAGTTTTTGATTTTTTTGATCCAAAACTAGATTTTTGACTTGTAGACCAAATCCTTGATTTTCTTTATCCAAAAGTAGATTTTTGTATTCGCGACCAAATGCTTGATTTTCATGATCCAAAACTAGATTTTTGTATTAGGGACGAAATTCTTGATTTTCTTGATTCAAAACTAGATTTTTATATTCGTCCCGCAGTTCTTGATTTTCTTGATCCAAAACTAGATTTTTGTATTCGCGCCCAAATCCTTGATTATCTCGATACAAAACTAGATTTTTGTATTCGGGACCAAATTCTTGATTTTCTTGATCCAAAACTAGATTTTTACATTCGCCACGCATTTCTTGATTTTTTTGATCCAAAACTAGATTTTTGTATTCGGGACAAAATTCTTGATTTTCTTGATTCAAAACTAGATTTTTATATTCGCCATACAGTTCTTGATTTTATTGAACCAAAACTATAATTTTGACTTCAAGTCCAAATCCTTGATTTTCTTGATCCAAAAGGAGATTTTTGTATTCGCGACTAAATGCTTGATTTTCTTGATCCAAAACTAGATTTTTGTATTCTGGACCAAATTCTTGATTTTCTTGATTCAAAACTAGATTTTTATATTCGCCACGCAGTTCTTGATTTTCTTGATCCAAAACAAAATTTTTGTATTCGGGACCAAATTCTTGATTATCTTGATCGAAAACTAGATTTTTGTCTTCCCACCCAAACCCTTGATTTTCTTGATCCAAAACTAAATTTTTGTATTCGGGACCAAATGCTTGATTTTCTTGATCCAAAACTAGATTTTTACATTCGCCACGCAGTTCTTGATTTTCTTGATTCAAAACTAGATTATTGTATTCGCGACCAAATGCTAAATTTACTTGATCCAAAACTAGATTTTTTTATTCGGGACCAATCCCTTGATTTTAATTTATCCAAAAGTAGATTTTTGTATTCGCGACCAAATGCTTCATTTTCTTGATCCAAAACTAAATTTTTGTATTCGGTACCAAATTCTTGATTTTCATGATTCAAAACTAGATTTTTATATTCAATACGCAGTTCTTGATTTTCTTGATCCAAAACTATATTTTTGTATTCGCGACCAAATTCTTGATTATCTTGATCGAAAACAAGATTTTTGACTTCGCGCCCTAATACTTAATTTTCTTGATCCAAAATTAGATTTTTGTATTCGGGACCAAATTCTTGATTTTCCTGATCCAAAACTAGATTTTTTCATTCGCCATGCAGTTCTTGATTTTCTTGATGCAAAACTAGATTTTTGAATTCAATACCAAATCCTTGATTTTCTTGATCCAAAACTACATTTTTGTATTCGCCTCCAAATTCTTGATTTTCTTGATCCAAAACTAGATTTTTGTATTCGGGACCAAATTCTCGATATTCTTGATCGAAAACTAGATTTTTGTATTCGTGACCAAATGTTTGATTTTCCTGATCCAAAATTAGATTTTTGTATTCGCGACCAAATTCTGAATTGTCGTGATCCAAAACTAGATTTTTTTATTCACGACCAAATGCTGGATTTTTCTGATGCAAAATTAGATTTTTGTATTCGGGACCCAATTCTTGATTTTCTTGATTTAAAACTAGATTTTTATATTCGCCACGCAGTTCTTGATTTTCTTGATCCAAAACTAAATTTTTGTATTCGGGACCAAATTCTTGATTTTCTTAATCCAAAACTAGATTTTTACATTCGCCACGCAGTTCTTGATTTTCTTAATCCAAAACTAGATTTTTGTATTCGCGACCAAATGCTTGATTTCCTTGATCCAAAACTAGATATTTGTATTCGGGACCAAATTCTTTTTTTTCTGGATACCAAAACTAGATTTTTGTATTCGCGACCAAATGCTTGATTTTCTCGATACAAAACTAGATTTTTGTATTCGGGACCAAATCCTTGATTTTCTTGATTCAAAACTATATGTTTATATTCGCCATGCAGTTCTTGATTTTCTTGATCCGAAACTAGATTTTTGACTTGTAGACCAAATGCTTGATTTTCTTTATCCAAAAGTAAATTTTTGTATTCGCGACCAAATGCTTGATTTTCTTGACTCAAAACTAGATTTTTATATTCGCCACGCAGTTCTTGATTTTCTTGATCCAAAACTAGATTTTTGTATTCGCGACAAAATCCTTGATTTTCTCGATACAAAACTCGATTTTTGTATTCGGGACCAAATTCTTGATTTTCTTGATCCAAAACTAGATTTTTATATTTGCCATGCAGTTATTGATTTTCTTGTTCAAAAACTAGATTTTTGACTTCAAGACCAAATCCTTGATTTTCTTTATCCAAATGTAGATTTTTGTATTCGCGACCAAATGCTTGATTTTCTTGATCCAAAACTAGATTTTTGTATTCGGGACCAAATTCTTGATTTTCTTGATTCAAAACAAGATTTTTATATTCGCGACGCAGTTCTTGATTTTCTGGATCCAAAACTAGATTTTTGTTTTGGGGACCAAATTCTTGATTATCTTGATCGAAAATTAGATTTTTGCCTTCGCACCCAATTCCTTGATTTTCTTGATCCAAAACTAGATTTTTGTAATCGGGACCAAATTCTTGATTTTCTTGATCCAAAACTAGATTTTTACATTCGTCACGCAGTTCTTGATTTTTTTGATCCAAAACTAGATTTTTGTATTCACGACCAAATTCTAGATTTCCTTGATCCAAAACTAGATTTTTGTATTGGGGACCAAATTCTTTATTTTCTTGATCCAATACTAGATTTTTGTATTCGGGACCAAATTTTTGATTTTCTTGATCCAAAACTAGATTTTTACATTCGCCACGCAGTTCTTGATTTTCTTAATCCAAAACTAGATTTTTGTATTCGCGACCAAATGCTTGATTTCCTTGATCCAAAACTAGATATTTGTATTCGGGACCAAATTCTTTATTTTCCGGATACCAAAACTAGATTTTTGTATTCGCGACCAAATGCTTGATTTTCTCGATACAAAACTAGATTTTTGTATTCGGGACAAAATTCTTGATTTTCTTAATTCAAAACTAGATTTTTAAATTCGCCATGCAGTTCTTGATTTTCATGATCCGAAACTAGATTTTTGACTTGAGGACCAAATCCTTGATTTTCTTTATCCAAAAGTAGATTTTTGTATTCGCGACCAAATGCTTGATTTTCTTGATCCAAAACTAGATTTTTGTATTCGTGACGAAATTATTCATTTTCTTGATTCAAAACTAGATTTTTATATTCGCCGCGCAGTTCTTGGTTTTCTTGATCCGAAACTAGATTTTTGACTTGAAGACCAAATCCTTGATTTTTTTTATCCAAAAGTAGATTTTTGTCTTCGCGGCCAAATCCTTGATTTTCTTTATCCAAAACTAGATTTTTGTATTCGGGACGAAATTCTTGATTTTCTTTATTCAAAACTAGATTTTTATATTCGCAATGCAGTTCTTGATTTTATTGATCCGAAACTAGATTTTTGACTTGAAGACCAAATCCTTGATTTTCTTTATCCAAAAGTAGATTTTTGTCTTCGTGGCCAAATCCTTGATTTTCTTGATCCAAAACTAGATTTTTGTATTCGCCACGCAGTTCTTCATTTTCTTGATCCAAAACTAGATTTTTGTATTCGGGACAAAATTCTTGATTTTCTTGATTCAAAACTAGATTTTTATATTCGCCATACAGTTCTTGATTTTATTGATCCAAAACTATAATTTTGACTTCAAGACCAAATCCTTGATTTTCTTGATCCAAAAGGAGATTTTTGTATTCGCGACCAAATGCTTGATTTTATTGATCCAAAACTAGATTTTTGTATTCGGGACCAAATTCTTGATTTTCTTGATTCAAAACTAGATTTTTATATTCGCCACGCAGTTCTTGATTTTCTTGATCCAAAACAAAATTTTTGTATTCGGGACCAAATTCTTGATTATCTTGATCGAAAACTAGATTTTTGTCTTCCCACCCAAACCCTTGATTTTCTTGATCCAAAACTAAATTTTTGTATTCGGGACCAAATGCTTGATTTTCTTGATCCAAAACTAGATTTTTACATTCGCCACGCAGTTCTTGATTTTCTTGATTCAAAACTAGATTATTGTATTCGCGACCAAATGCTAGATTTACTTGATCCAAAACTAGATTTTTGTATTCGGGACCAATCCCTTGATTTTTCTTTATCCAAAACTAGATTTTTGTATTCGCGACCAAATGCTTCATTTTCTTGATCCAAAACTAAATTTTTGTATTCGGTACCAAATTCTTGATTTTCATGATTCAAAACTAGATTTTTATATTCAACACGCAGTTCTTGATTTTCTTGATCCAAAACTATATTTTTGTATTCGCGACCAAATTCTTGATTATCTTGATCGAAAACTAGATTTTTGACTTCGCGCCCTAATACTTAATTTTCTTGATCCAAAACTAGATTTTTGTATTCGGGACCAAATTCTTGATTTTCCTGATCCAAAACTAGATTTTTTCATTCGCCATGCAGTTCTTGATTTTCTTGATGCAAAACTAGATTTTTGAATTCAATACCAAATCCTTGATTTTTTTGATCCAAAACTACATTTTTGTATTCGCCTCCAAATTCTTGATTTTCTTGATCCAAAACTAGATTTTTGTATTCGGGACCAAATTCTCGATATTCTTGATCGAAAACTAGATTTTTGTATTCGTGACCAAATGTTTGATTTTCCTGATCCAAAATTAGATTTTTGTATTCGCGACCAAATTCTTAATTGTCGTGATCTAAAACTAGATTTTTTTATTCGCGACCAAATGCTGGATTTTTCTGATGCAAAATTAGATTTTTGTATTCGGGACCCAATTCTTGATTTTCTTGATTCAAAACTAGATTTTTATATTCGCCACGCAGTTCTTGATTTTCTTGATCCAAAACTAAATTTTTGTATTCGGGACCAAATTCTTGATTTTCTTGATCCAAAACTAGATTTTTACATTCGCCACGCAGTTCTTGATTTTCTTAATCCAAAACTAGATTTTTGTATTCGCGACCAAATGCTTGATTTCCTTGATCCAAAACTAGATATTTGTATTCGGGTCCAAATTCTTTTTTTTCTGGATACCAAAACTAGATTTTTGTATTCGCGACCAAATGCTTGATTTTCTCGATACAAAACTAGATTTTTGTATTCGGGACCAAATCCTTGATTTTCTTGATTCAAAACTATATGTTTATATTCGCCATGCAGTTCTTGATTTTCTTGATCCGAAACTAGATTTTTGACTTGTAGACCAAATGCTTGATTTTCTTTATCCAAAAGTAAATTTTTGTATTCGCGACCAAATGCTTGATTTTCTTGATCCAAAACTAGATTTTTGTATTCGGGACGAAATTCTTGATTTTCTTGACTCAAAACTAGATTTTTATATTCGCCACGCAGTTCTTGATTTTCTTGATCCAAAACTAGATTTTTGTATTCGCGACAAAATCCTTGATTTTCTCGATACAAAACTCGATTTTTGTATTCGGGACCAAATTCTTGATTTTCTTGATCCAAAACTAGATTTTTATATTCGCCATGCAGCTATTGATTTTCTTGTTCAAAAACTAGATTTTTGAATTCAAGACCAAATCCTTGATTTTCTTTATCCAAATGTAGATTTTTGTATTCGCGACCAAATGCTTGATTTTCTTGATCCAAAACTAGATTTTTGTATTCGGGACCAAATTCTTGATTTTCTTGATTCAAAACAAGATTTTTATATTCGCCACGCAGTTCTTGATTTTCTGGATCCAAAACTAGATTTTTGTATTGGGGACCAAATTCTTGATTATCTTGATCGAAAATTAGATTTTTGCCTTCGCACCCAAATCCTTGATTTTCTTGATCCAAAACTAGATTTTTGTATTCGGGACCAAATTCTTGATTTTCTTGATCCAAAACTAGATTTTTACATTCGTCACGCAGTTCTTGATTTTTTTGATCCAAAACTAGATTTTTGTATTCACGACCAAATTCTAGATTTCCTTGATCCAAAACTAGATTTTTGTATTGGGGACCAAATTCTTTATTTTCTTGATCCAATACTAGATTTTTGTATTCGGGACCAAATTTTTGATTTTCTTGATCCAAAACTAGATTTTTACATTCGCCACGCAGTTCTTGATTTTCTTAATCCAAAACTAGATTTTTGTATTCGCGACCAAATGCTTGATTTCCTTGATCCAAAACTAGATATTTGTATTCGGGACCAAATTCTTTATTTTCTGGATACCAAAACTAGATTTTTGTATTCGCGACCAAATGCTTGATTTTCTCGATACAAAACTAGATTTTTGTATTCGGGACCAAATTCTTGATTTTCTTGATTCAAAACTATATTTTTATATTCGCCATGCAGTTTTTGATTTTTTTGATCCGAAACTAGATTTTTGACTTGTAGACCAAATCCTTGATTTTCTTTATCCAAAAGTAGATTATTGTATTTGCGACCAAATGCTTGATTTTCTTGATCCAAAACTAGATTTTTGTATTCGGGACGAAATTCTTGATTTTCTTGATTCAAAACTAGATTTTTATATTCGCCCCGCAGTTCTTAATTTTCTTGATCCAAAACTAGATTTTTGTATTCGCGCCCAAATCCATGATTATCTCGATACAAAACTAGATTCTTGTATTCGGGACCAAATTCTTGATTTTCTTTATCCAAAACTAGATTTTTACATTCGCCACGCAGTTCTTGATTTTTTTGATCCAAAACTAGATTTTTGTATTCGCGACCAAATGCTAGATTTCCTAGATCCAAAACTAGATTTTTATATTCGGGACCAAATTCTTTATTTTCTTGATCCAATACTTGATTTTTGTATTTGGGACCAAATTCTTGATTTTCTTGATCCAAAACTAAATTTTTACATTCGCCACACAGTTCTTGATTTTCTTAATCCAAAACTAGATTTTTGTATTCGCGACCAAATGCTTGATTTCCTTGATCCAAAACTAGATATTTGTATTCGGGACCAAATTCTTTATTTTCTGGATACCAAAACTAGATTTTTGTATGCGCGACCAAATGCTTGATTTTCTCGATACAAAACTAGATTTTTGTATTCGGGACCAAATTCTTGATTTTCTTGATTCAAAACTATATTTTTATATTCGCCATGCAGTTCTTGTTTTTTTCTTGATCCGAAACAAGATTTTTGACTTGTAGACCAAATCCTTGATTTTCTTTATCCAAAAGTAAATTTTTGTATTCGCGACCAAATGCTTGATTTTCTTGATCCAAAACTAGATTTTTGTATTCGGGACGAAATTCTTGATTTTCTTGACTCAAAACTAGATTTTTATATTCGCCACGCAGTTCTTGATTTTCTTGATCCAAAACTAGATTTTTGTATTCGCGACAAAATCCTTGATTTTCTTGATCCAAAATTAGATTTTTGTATTCGGGACCAAATTCTTGATTTTCTTGATCCAAAACTAGATTTTTATATTCGCAATGCAGTTATTGATTTTCTTGTTCAAAAACTAGATTTTTGACTTCAAGACCAAATCCTTGATTTTCTTTATCCAAATGTAGATTTTTGTATTCGCGACCAAATGCTTGATTTTCTTGATCCAAAACTAGATTTTTGTATTCGGGACCAAATTCTTGATTTTCTTGATTCAAAACAAGATTTTTATATTCGCCACGCAGTTCTTGATTTTCTTGATTCAAAACTAGATTTTTGTATTGGGGACCAAATTCTTGATTATCTTGATCGAAAACTAGATTTTTGCCTTCGCACCCAAATCCTTGATTTTCTTGATCCAAAACTAGATTTTTGTATTCGGGACCAAATTCTTGATTTTCTTGATCCAAAACTAGATTTTTACATTCGCCACGCAGTTCTTGATTTTTTTGATCCAAAACTAGATTTTTGTATTCGCGACCAAATTCTAGATTTCCTTGATCCAAAACTAGATTTTTGTATTCGGGACCAAATTCTTTATTTTCTTGATACAATACTAGATTTTTGTATTCGGGACCAAATTCTTGATTTTCTTGATCCAAAACTAGATTTTTACATTCGCCACGCAGTTCTTGATTTTCTTAATCCAAAACTAGATTTTTGTATTCGTGACCAAATGCTTGATTTCCTTTATCCAAAACTAGATATTTGTATTCGGGGCCAAATTCTTTATTTTCTGGATACCAAAACTAGATTTTTGTATTCGCGACCAAATGCTTGATTTTCTCTATACAAAACTAGATTTTTGTATTCGGGACCAAATTCTTGATTTTCTTGATTCAAAACTATATTTTTATATTCGCCATGCAGTTTTTGATTTTTTTGATCCGAAACTAGATTTTTGACTTGTAGACCAAATCCTTGATTTTCTTTATCCAAAAGTAGATTTTTGTATTCGCGACCAAATGCTTGATTTTCTTGATCCAAAACTAGATTTTTGTATTCGGGACGAAATTCTTGATTTTCTTGATTCAAAACTAGATTTTTATATTCACCCCGCAGTTTTTGATTTTCTTGATCCAAAACTAGATTTTTGTATTCGCGCCCAAATCCTTGATTATCTCGATACAAAACTAGATTCTTGTATTCGGGACCAAATTCCTGATTTTCTTGATCAAAAACTAGATTTTTACATTCGCCACGCAGTTCTTGATTTTTTTGATCCAAAACTAGATTTTTGTATTCGCGACCAAATGCTAGATTTCCTTGATCCAAAACTAGATTTTTGTATTCGGGACCAAATTCTTTATTTTCTTGATCCAAGACTAGATTTTTGTATTCGGGACCAAATTCTTGATTTTCTTGATCCAAAACTAGATTTTTACATTCGCCACGCAGTTCTTGATTTTCTTAATCCAAAACTAGATTTTTGTATTCGCGGCCAAATGCTTGATTTCCTTGATCCAAAACTAGATATTTGTATTCGGGACCAAATTCTTTATTTTCTGGAGACCAAAACTAGATTTTTGTATTCGCGACCAAATGCTTGATTTTCTCGATACAAAACTAGATTTTTTATTCGGGACCAAATTCTTGATTTTCTTAATCCAAAACTATATTTTTATATTCGCCATGCAGTTCTTGATTTTCTTGATGCGAAACTAGATTTTTGACTTGAAGAGCAAATCCTTGATTTTCTTTATCCAAAAGTAGATTTTTGTATTCGCGACCAAATGCTTGATTTTCTTGATCCAAAACTAGATTTTTGTATTCGGGACGAAATTCTTGATTTTCTTGATTCAAAACTAGATTTTTATATTCGCCCCGCAGTTTTTGATTTTCTTGATCCAAAACTAGATTTTTGTATTCGCGCCCAAATCCTTGATTATCTCGATACAAAACTAGATTCTTGTATTCGGGACCAAATTCTTGATTTTCTTGATCAAAAACTAGATTTTTACATTCGCCACGCAGTTCTTGATTTTTTTGATCCAAAACTAGATTTTTGTATTCGCGACCAAATGCTAGATTTCCTTGATCCAAAACTAGATTTTTGTATTCGGGACCAAATTCTTGATTTTCTTGATCCAATACTAGATTTTTGTATTCGGGACCAAATTCTTGATTTTCTTGATCCAAAACTAGATTTTTACATTCGCCACGCAGTTCTTGATTTTCTTAATCCAAAACTAGATTTTTGTATTCGCGGCCAAATGCTTGATTTTCTTGATTCAAAACTATATTTTTATATTCGCCATGCAGTTCTTGTTTTTTTCTTGATCCGAAACAAGATTTTTGACTTGTAGACCAAATCCTTGATTTTCTTTATCCAAAAGTAAATTTTTGTATTCGCGACCAAATGCTTGATTTTCTTGATCCAAAACTAGATTTTTGTATTCGGGACGAAATTCTTGATTTTCTTGACTCAAAACTAGATTTTTATATTCGCCACGCAGTTCTTGATTTTCTTGATCCAAAACTAGATTTTTGTATTCGCGACAAAATCCTTGATTTTCTTGATCCAAAACTACATTTTTGTATTCGGGACCAAATTCTTGATTTTCTTGATCCAAAACTAGATTTTTATATTCGCAATGCAGTTATTGATTTTCTTGTTCAAAAACTAGATTTTTGACTTCAAGACCAAATCCTTGATTTTCTTTATCCAAATGTAGATTTTTGTATTCGCGACCAAATGCTTGATTTTCTTGATCCAAAACTAGATTTTTATATTCGGGACCAAATTCTTGATTTTCTTGATTCAAAACAAGATTTTTATATTCGCCACGCAGTTCTTGATTTTCTTGATTCAAAACTAGATTTTTGTATTGGGGACCAAATTCTTGATTATCTTGATCGAAAACTAGATTTTTGCCTTCGCACCCAAATCCTTGATTTTCTTGATCCAAAACTAGATTTTTGTATTCGGGACCAAATTCTTGATTTTCTTGATCCAAAACTAGATTTTTACATTCGCCACGCAGTTCTTGATTTTTTTGATCCAAAACTAGATTTTTGTATTCGCGACCAAATTCTAGATTTCCTTGATCCAAAACTAGATTTTTGTATTCGGGACCAAATTCTTTATTTTCTTGATACAATACTAGATTTTTGTATTCGGGACCAAATTCTTGATTTTCTTGATCCAAAACTAGATTTTTACATTCGCCACGCAGTTCTTGATTTTCTTAATCCAAAACTAGATTTTTGTATTCGTGACCAAATGCTTGATTTCCTTTATCCAAAACTAGATATTTGTATTCGGGGCCAAATTCTTTATTTTCTGGATACCAAAACTAGATTTTTATATTCGCGACCAAATGCTTGATTTTCTCTATACAAAACTAGATTTTTGTATTCGGGACCAAATTCTTGATTTTCTTGATTCAAAACTATATTTTTATATTCGCCATGCAGTTTTTGATTTTTTTGATCCGAAACTAGATTATTGACTTGTAGACCAAATCCTTGATTTTCTTTATCCAAAAGTAGATTTTTGTATTTGCGACCAAATGCTTGATTTTCTTGATCCAAAACTAGATTTTTGTATTCGGGACGAAATTCTTGATTTTCTTGATTCAAAACTAGATTTTTATATTCGCCCCGCAGTTTTTGATTTTCTTGATCCAAAACTAGATTTTTGTATTCGCGCCAAAAATCTTGATTATCTCGATACAAAACTAGATTTTTGTATTCGGGACCAAATTCTTGATTTTCTTGATGCAAAACTAGATTTTATACTCGCCATGCGGTTCTTGATTTTCTTAATCCAAAACTAGATTTATGTACTGGGGACCAAATTCTTGATTTTTCTTAATCCAAAACTAGATTTTTGTATTCCCGACCAAATGCTTGATTTTCTTGATTCAAAACTATATTGCTGTATTCGCGACCGAATTCTTGATTTTCTCGATACAAAACTAGATTTTTGTATTCGGGACCAAATTCTTGATTTTCTCGATCCAAAACTAGATTTTTTTATTCGCCATGCAGTTCTTGATTTTCTTGATGCAAAACTAGATTTTTGAATTCAAGACCAAATCCATGATTTTCTTGATCCAAAACTACATTTTTGTATTCGCGTCCAAATGCTTGATTTTCTTGATCCAAAACCAGATTTTTGTATTCGGGACCAAATTCTAGATTTTCTTGATCCAAAACTAGATTTTTGTATTCGGGGCCAAATTCTCGATTTTCTTGATCGAGAACTAGATTTTTGTATTCGCGACCAAATGCTTGATTTTCCTGATCCAAAACTAGATTTTTGTATTCGGGACCAAATTCTTGATTTTCTTGATGCAAAACTAGATTTTTATATTCGCCACGCAGTTCTTGATTTTCTTGATCCAAAACTAGATTTTTGTATTCTGGACGAAATTCTTGATTTTCTTGATCGAAAACTAGATTTTTGTCTTCGCGGCCAAATCCTTGATTTTCTTGATCCAAAACTAGATTTTTTGTATTCGGGACCAAATTCTTGATTTTCTTGATCCAAAACTAGATTTTTATATTCGCCACGCAGTTCTTGATTTTTCTTCATCCAAAACTAGATTTTTGTATTCGTGACCAAATGCTTGATTTTCCTGATCCAAAACTAGATTTTTGTATTCGGGACCAAATTCTTGATTTTCTTGATGCAAAACTAGATTTTTATATTCGCCACGTAGTTCTTGATTTTCTTGATCCAAAACTAGATTTTTGTATTCTGGACGAAATTCTTGATTTTTTGATCGAAAACTAGATTTTTGTCTTCGCGGCCAAATCCTTGATTTTCTTGATCCAAAACTTGATTTTTGTATTCGGGACGAAATTCTTGATTTTCGTGATTTAAAACTAGATTTTTATATTCGCAATGCAGTTCTTGATTTTATTGATCCGAAACTAGATTTTTGACTAGAAGACCAAATCCTTGATTTTCTTTATCCAAAAGTAGATTTTTGTCTTCGCGGCCAAATCATTGATTTTCTTGATCGAATACTAGATTTTAGTGTTTGCGCCCAAATCCTTGATTTTCTTGATCCAAAATTAGATATTTGTATTCGGGACCAAAGGCTTGATTTTCTTGATGCAAAACTAGATATTTGTATTCGGGACCAAATTTTGTATTTTCTGGAATCCAAAACTAGATTTTTGTATTCACGACCAAATGCTTGATTTTCTCGATACAAAACTAGATTTTTGTATTCAGGACCAAATTCTTGATTTTCTTGATCCAAAAATAGATTTTTATATTCGCCATGCGGTTCTTGATTTTCTTGATCCCAAACTAGATTTTTGTATTCTGGACGAAATTCTTGATTTTCTTGATCGAAAACTAAATTTTTGTCTTCGCGGCCAAATCCTTGATTTTCTTGATCCAAAACTAGATTTTTTGTATTCGGGACCAAATTCTTGATTTTCTTGATTCAAAACTATATTTTTATATTCGCAATGCAGTTTTTGATTTTTTTGATCCGATACTAGATTTTTGACTTGTAGACCAAATCCTTGATTTTCTTTATCCAAAAGTAGATTTTTGTATTCGCGACCAAATGCTTGATTTTCTTGATCCAAAACTAGATTTTTGTATTCGAGACGAAATTCTTGATTTTCTTGATTCAAAACTAGATTTTTATATTCGCCCCGTAGTTCTTGATTTTCTTGATCCAAAATTATATTTTTGTATTCGCGCCCAAATCCTTGATTATCTAGATACAAAACTAGATTCTTGTATTCAGGACCAAATTCTTGATTTTCTTAATCCAAAACTAGATTTTTACATTCGCCACGCAGTTCTTGATTTTTTTGATCCAAAACTAGATTTTTGTATTCGCGACCAAATGCTAGATTTCCTTGATCCAAAATTAGATTTTTGTATTCGGGACCAAATTCTTTATTTTCTTGATCCAATACTAGATTTTTATATTCGGGACCAAATTCTTGATTTTCTTGATCCAAAACTAGATTTTTACATTCGCCACGCAGTTCTTGATTTTCTTAATCCAAAACTAGATTTTTGTATTCGCGACCAAATGCTTGATTTCCTTGATCCAAAACTAGATATTTGTATTCGGGACCAAATTATTTATTTTCTGGATACCAAAACTAGATTTTTGTATTCGCGACCAAATTCTTGATTTTCTTGATCCAAAACTAGATTTTTACATTCGCCACGCAGTTCTTGATTTTCTTAATCCAAAACTAGATTTTTGTATTCGCGACCAAATGCTTGATTTCCTTGATCCAAAACTAGATTTTTGTATTCGGGACCAAATTCTTGATTATCTTGATCGAAAACTAGATTTTTGACTTCGCGACCAAATCCTTGATTTTCTTCATCCAAAACTAGATTTTTGTATTCGGGACCAAATTCTTGATTTACTTGATTCAAAACTAGATTTTTATATTCGCCACGCAGTTCTTGATTTTCTTGATCCAAAACTATATTTTTGTATTCGCGACTAAATTCTTGATTATCTTGATTCAAAACTATATTGCTGTATTCGCGACCTAATTCTTGATTTTCTCGATACAAAACTAGATTTTTGTATTCGGGACCAAATTCTTGATTTTCCCGATCCAAAACTAGATTTTTTTATTCGCCATGCAGTTCTTGATTTTCTTGATGCAAAACTAGATTTTTGAATTCAAGACCAAATCCATAATTTTCTTGATCCAAAACTACATTTTTGTATTCGCGTCCAAATGCTTGATTTTCTTGATCCAAAACCAGATTTTTGTATTCGGGACCAAATTCTTGATTTTCTTGATCCAAAACTAGATTTTTGTATTCGGGACCAAATTCTCGATTTTCTTGATCGAGAACTAGATTTTTGTATTCGCGACCAAATGCTTGATTTTCCTGATCCAAAACTAGATTTTTGTATTCGGGACCAAATTCTTGATTTTCTTGATGCAAAACTAGATTTTTATATTCGCCACGCAGTTCTTGATTTTCTTGATCCAAAACTAGATTTTTGTATTCTGGACGAAATTCTTGATTTTCTTGATCGAAAACTAGATTTTTGTCTTCGCGGCCAAATCCTTGATTTTCTTGATCCAAAACTAGATTTTTTGTATTCGGGACCAAATTCTTGATTTTCTTGATCCAAAACTAGATTTTTATATTCGCCACGTAGTTCTTGATTTTCTTCATCCAAAATTAGATTTTTCTATTCGCGACCAATTGCTTGATTTTCTTGATCCAAAACTAGATTTTTGTATTCGGTACCAAATCCTTGATTTTCTTGATCGAATACTAGAATTTAGTGTTCGCGCCCAAATCCTTGATTTTCTTGATCCAAAACTAGATATTTGTCTTCGCGCCCAAATCCTTGATTTTCTTGTTCCAAAACTAGATTTTTGTATTCGGGACCAAATGCTTGATTTTCACGATCCAAAACTATATTTTTGTATTTGCGACCAAATGCTTGATTTTCTCGATACAAAATTAGATTATTGTGTTCGGGACCAAATTCTTGATTTTCTTGATCCAAAACTAGATTTTTGACTTCAAGACCAAATCCTTGATTTTCTTAATCCAAAAGTAGATTTTTGTATTCGCGACCAAATGCTTTATTTTTCTTGATCCAAAACTAGATTTTTGTATTCGGGACCAAATTCTTGATTTTCTTGAATCAAAACTAGATTTTTATATTCGCCACGCAGTTCTTGATTTTCTTGATCCAAAACTAGATTTTTGTATTCGGGACCAAATTCTTGATTATCTTGATCGAAAACTAGATTTTTGACTTCGCGACCAAATCCTTGATTTTCTTCATCCAAAACTAGATTTTTGTATTCGGGACCAAATTCTTGATTTACTTGATTCAAAACTAGATTTTTATATTCGCCACGCAGTTCTTGATTTTCTTGATCCAAAACTATATTTTTGTATTCGCGACCAAATTCTTGATTATCTTGATTCAAAACTATATTGCTGTATTCGCGACCTAATTCTTGATTTTCTCGATACAAAACTAGATTTTTGTATTCGGGACCAAATTCTTGATTTTCCCGATCCAAAACTAGATTTTTTTATTCGCCATGCAGTTCTTGATTTTCTTGATGCAAAACTAGATTTTTGAATTCAAGACCAAATCCATAATTTTCTTGATCCAAAACTACATTTTTGTATTCGCGTCCAAATGCTTGATTTTCTTGATCCAAAACCAGATTTTTGTATTCGGGACCAAATTCTTGATTTTCTTGATCCAAAACTAGATTTTTGTATTCGGGACCAAATTCTCGATTTTCTTGATCGAGAACTAGATTTTTGTATTCGCGACCAAATGCTTGATTTTCCTGATCCAAAACTAGATTTTTGTATTCGGGACCAAATTCTTGATTTTCTTGATGCAAAACTAGATTTTTATATTCGCCACGCAGTTCTTGATTTTCTTGATCCAAAACTAGATTTTTGTATTCTGGACGAAATTCTTGATTTTCTTGATCGAAAACTAGATTTTTGTCTTCGCGGCCAAATCCTTGATTTTCTTGATCCAAAACTATATTTTTGTATTCCCGACCAAATGCTTGATTTTCTTGATTCAAAACTATATTGCTGTATTCGCGACCTAATTCTTGATTTTCTCGATACAAAACTAGATTTTTGTATTCGGGACCAAATTCTTGATTTTCCCGATCCAAAACTAGATTTTTTTATTCGCCATGCAGTTCTTGATTTTCTTGATGCAAAACTAGATTTTTGAATTCAAGACCAAATCCATAATTTTCTTGATCCAAAACTACATTTTTGTATTCGCGTCCAAATACTTGATTTTCTTGATCCAAAACCAGATTTTTGTATTCGGGACCAAATTCTTGATTTTCTTGATCCAAAACTAGATTTTTGTATTCGGGACCAAATTCTCGATTTTCTTGATCGAGAACTAGATTTTTGTATTCGCGACCAAATGCTTGATTTTCCTGATCCAAAACTAGATTTTTGTATTCGGGACCAAATTCTTGATTTTCTTGATGCAAAACTAGATTTTTATATTCGCCACGCAGTTCTTGATTTTCTTGATCCAAAACTAGATTTTTGTATTCTGGACGAAATTCTTGATTTTCTTGATCGAAAACTAGATTTTTGTCTTCGCGGCCAAATCCTTGATTTTCTTGATCCAAAACTAGATTTTTTGTATTCGGGACCAAATTCTTGATTTTCTTGATCCAAAACTAGATTTTTATATTCGCCACGTAGTTCTTGATTTTCTTCATCCAAAATTAGATTTTTCTATTCGCGACCAATTGCTTGATTTTCTTGATCCAAAACTAGATTTTTGTATTCGGTACCAAATCCTTGATTTTCTTGATCGAATACTAGAATTTAGTGTTCGCGCCCAAATCCTTGATTTTCTTGATCCAAAACTAGATATTTGTCTTCGCGCCCAAATCCTTGATTTTCTTGTTCCAAAACTAGATTTTTGTATTCGGGACCAAATGCTTGATTTTCACGATCCAAAACTATATTTTTGTATTTGCGACCAAATGCTTGATTTTCTCGATACAAAATTAGATTATTGTGTTCGGGACCAAATTCTTGATTTTCTTGATCCAAAACTAGATTTTTGACTTCAAGACCAAATCCTTGATTTTCTTAATCCAAAAGTAGATTTTTGTATTCGCGACCAAATGCTTTATTTTTCTTGATCCAAAACTAGATTTTTGTATTCGGGACCAAATTCTTGATTTTCTTGAATCAAAACTAGATTTTTATATTCGCCACGCAGTTCTTGATTTTCTTGATCCAAAACTAGATTTTTGTATTCGGGACCAAATTCTTGATTATCTTGATCGAAAACTAGATTTTTGACTTCGCGACCAAATCCTTGATTTTCTTCATCCAAAACTAGATTTTTGTATTCGGGACCAAATTCTTGATTTACTTGATTCAAAACTAGATTTTTATATTCGCCACGCAGTTCTTGATTTTCTTGATCCAAAACTATATTTTTGTATTCGCGACCAAATTCTTGATTATCTTGATCGAAAACTAGATTTTTGACTTCGCGCCCAAACCATTGATTTTCTTGATTCAAAACTAGATTTTTACATTCGCCACGCAGTTCTTGATTTTCTGAATCCAAAACTAGATTTTTGTTTTCGCGACCAAATGCTTGAATTCCTTGATCTAAAACTAGATATTTGTATTCTGGACCAAATTCTTTATTTTCTGGATACCAAAACTAGATTTTTGTATTCGCGACGAAATGCTTGATTTTCTCGATACAAAACAAGATTTTTGTATTCGGGACCAAATTCTTGATTTTCTTGATCCAAAACTAGATTTTTATATTCGCCATGCAGTTCTTGATTTTCTTGATCCGAAACTAGAGTTTTGACATGAAGACCAAATCATTGATTTTCTTTATCCAAAAGTAGATTTTTGTATTCGCGACCAAATTCTTGATTTTCTTTTTATCGAAAACTAGATTTTTGTATTCGGGACGAAATTCTTGATTTTCTTGATTTAAAACTAGATTTTTATATTCGCAACGCAGTTCTTAATTTTCTTGATCCAAAACTAGATTTTTGTATTGGCGACCAAATCCCTGATTTTCTCGATACAAAACTCGATTTTTGTATTCGGGACCAAATTCTTGATTTTCTTGATCCAAAACTAGATTTTTATATTCGCCATGCGGTTTTTGATTTTCTTAATGCAAAACTAGATTTATGTACTTGGGACCAAATTCTTGATTTTTCTTAATCCAAAACATGATTTTTGTATTCGCGACCAAATGCTTGATTTTCTTGATCCAAAACTATATTTCTGTATTCGCGACCAAATTCATGATTTTCTCGATACAAAACTAGATTTTTGAATTTTGGACGAAATTCTTGATTTTCTTGATCGAAAACTAGATTTTTATATTCGCCACGCAGTTCTTGATTTTCTTGATCCAAAACTAAATTTTTGTATTCGGGACCAAATTCTTGATTTTCTTGATCCAAAACTAGATTTTTACATTCGCCACGCAGTTCTTGATTTTCTTAATCCAAAACTAGATTTTTGTATTCGCGACTAAATGCTTGATTTCCTTGATCCGAAACTAGATATTTGTATTCGGGACCAAATTCTTTATTTTCTGGATACCAAAACTAGATTTTTGTATTCGCGACCAAATGCTTGATTTTCTCGATACAAAATAAGATTTTTGTATTCGGGACCAAATTCTTGATTTTCTTGATCCAAAACTAGATTTTTATATTCGCCATCCAGTTCCTGATTTTCTTGATCCGAAACTAGAGTTTTGACTTGAAGACCAAATCCTTGATTTTCTTTATCTAAAAGTAGATTTTTGTATTCGCGACCAAATTCTTGATTTTCTTTTTATCGAAAACTAGATTTTTGTATTCGGGACGAAATTCTTGATTTTCTTGATTTAAAACTAGATTTTTATATTCGCAACGCAGTTCGTAATTTTCTTAATCCAAAACTAGATTTTTGTAGTTGCGACCAAATCCTTGATTTTCTCGATACAAAACAAGATTTTTGTATTCGGGACCAAATTTTTGATTTTTTTGATCCTAAACTAGATTTTAATATTCGCCATGCAGTTCTTGATTTTCTTGATCCGAAACTAGAGTTTTGACTTGAAGACCAAATCCTTGATTTTCTTTATCCAAAAGTAGATTTTTGTATTCGCGACCAAATGCTTGATTTCCTTAATCCAAAACTAGATATTTGTATTCGGGACCAAATTCTTTATTTTCTGGATACCAAAACTAGATTTTTGACTTCGCGCCCAAATCCTTGATTTTCTTGATCCAAAACTAGATTTTTGTATTCGGGACGAAATTCTTGATTTTCTTGATTTAAAACTAGATTTTTATATTCGCCACGCAGTTCTTAATTTTCTCTATCCAAAAATAGATTTTTGTATTTGCGACCAAATCCTTGATTTTCTCGATACAAAACTCGATTCTTGTATTCGGGACCAAATTCTTGATTTTCTTGATCCAAAACTAGATTTTTATATTCGCCATGTCGTTCTTGATTTTCTTAATGCAAAACTAGATTTATGTACTTGGGACCAAATTCTTGATTTTTCTTAATCCAAAACAAGATTTTTGTATTCGCGACCAAATGCTTGATTTTCTTGATTCAAAACTATATTTCTGTATTCGCGACCAAATTCTTGATTTTCTCGATACAAAACTAGATTTTTGTATTCGGGACCAAATTCATGATTTTCTTGATTCAAAACTATATTTTTATATTCGCCATGCAGTTTTTGATTTTCTTGATCCGAAACTAGATTTTTGACTTGTAGACCAAATCCTTGATTTTCTTTATCCAAAAGTAGATTTTTGTATTCGCGATCAAATGCTTGATTTTGTTGATCCAAAACTAGATTTTTATATTCGTCACGCAGTTGTTGATTTTCTTGATCCAAAACTAGATTTTTGTATTCGCGACCAAATCCTTAATTATCTCGATACAAAACTAGATTTTTGTATTCGTGACCAAATTCTTGATTTTCTTGATGCAAAACTAGATTTTTTTATTCTGAACGAAATTCTTGATTTTCTTGATCGAAAACTAGATTTTTTTATTCTGGACGAAATTCTTGATTTTCTTGATCGAAAACTAGATTTTTCTTTACGCGGCCAAATCCTTGATTTTCTTGATCCAAAACTAGATTTTTTGTATTCGGGACCAAATTCTTGATTTTCTTGATCCAAAACTAGATTTTTATATTCGCCACGTAGTTCTTGATTTTCTTCATCCAAAATTAGATTTTTCTATTCGCGACCAATTGCTTGATTTTCTTGATCCAAAACTAGATTTTTGTATTCGGTACCAAATCATTGATTTTCTTGATCGAATACTAGAATTTAGTGTTCGCGCCCAAATCCTTGATTTTCTTGATCCAAAACTAGATATTTGTCTTCGCGCCCAAATCCTTGATTTTCTTGATCCAAAACTAGATATTTGTCTTCGCGCCCAAATCCTTGATTTTCTTGTTCCAAAACTAGATTTTTGTATTCGGGACCAAATGCTTGATTTTCACGATCCAAAACTATATTTTTGTATTTGCGACCAAATGCTTGATTTTCTCGATACAAAATTAGATAATTGTATTCGGGACCAAATTCTTGATTTTCTTGATCCAAAACTAGATTTTTGACTTCAAGACCAAATCCTTGATTTTCTTAATCCAAAAGTAGATTTTTGTATTCGCGACCAAATGCTTTATTTTTCTTGATCCAAAACTAGATTTTTGTATTCGGGACCAAATTCTTGATTTTCTTGATCCAAAACTAGATTTTTACATTCGCCACGCAGTTCTTGATTTTCTTAATCCAAAACTAGATTTTTGTATTCGCGACGAAATGCTTGATTTCCTTGATCCGAAACTAGATATTTGTATTCGGGACCAAATTCTTTATTTTCTGGATACCAAAACTAGATTTTTGTATTCGCGACGAAATGCTTGATTTTCTCGATACAAAATAAGATTTTTGTATTCGGGACCAAATTCTTGATTTTCTTGATCCAAAACTAGATTTTTATATTCGCCATGCAGTTCCTGATTTTCTTGATCCGAAACTAGAGTTTTGACTTGAAGACCAAATCCTTGATTTTCTTTATCCAAAAGTAGATTTTTGTATTCGCGACCAAATTCTTGATTTTCTTTTTATCGAAAACTAGATTTTTGTATTCGGGACGAAATTCTTGATTTTCTTGATTTAAAACTAGATTTTTATATTCGCAACGCAGTTCTTAATTTTCTTGATCCAAAACTAGATTTTTGTATTGGCGACCAAATCCCTGATTTTCTCGATACAAAACTCGATTTTTGTATTCGGGACCAAATTCTTGATTTTCTTGATCCAAAACTAGATTTTTATATTCGCCATGCGGTTTTTGATTTTCTTAATGCAAAACTAGATTTATGTACTTGGGACCAAATTCTTGATTTTTCTTAATCCAAAACATGATTTTTGTATTCGCGACCAAATGCTTGATTTTCTTGATCCAAAACTATATTTCTGTATTCGCGACCAAATTCATGATTTTCTCGATACAAAACTAGATTTTTGAATTTTGGACGAAATTCTTGATTTTCTTGATCGAAAACTAGATTTTTATATTCGCCACGCAGTTCTTGATTTTCTTGATCCAAAACTAAATTTTTGTATTCGGGACCAAATTCTTGATTTTCTTGATCCAAAACTAGATTTTTACATTCGCCACGCAGTTCTTGATTTTCTTAATCCAAAACTAGATTTTTGTATTCGCGACTAAATGCTTGATTTCCTTGATCCGAAACTAGATATTTGTATTCGGGACCAAATTCTTTATTTTCTGGATACCAAAACTAGATTTTTGTATTCGCGACCAAATGCTTGATTTTCTCGATACAAAATAAGATTTTTGTATTCGGGACCAAATTCTTGATTTTCTTGATCCAAAACTAGATTTTTATATTCGCCATCCAGTTCCTGATTTTCTTGATCCGAAACTAGAGTTTTGACTTGAAGACCAAATCCTTGATTTTCTTTATCTAAAAGTAGATTTTTGTATTCGCGACCAAATTCTTGATTTTCTTTTTATCGAAAACTAGATTTTTGTATTCGGGACGAAATTCTTGATTTTCTTGATTTAAAACTAGATTTTTATATTCGCAACGCAGTTCGTAATTTTCTTAATCCAAAACTAGATTTTTGTAGTTGCGACCAAATCCTTGATTTTCTCGATACAAAACAAGATTTTTGTATTCGGGACCAAATTTTTGATTTTTTTGATCCTAAACTAGATTTTAATATTCGCCATGCAGTTCTTGATTTTCTTGATCCGAAACTAGAGTTTTGACTTGAAGACCAAATCCTTGATTTTCTTTATCCAAAAGTAGATTTTTGTATTCGCGACCAAATGCTTGATTTCCTTAATCCAAAACTAGATATTTGTATTCGGGACCAAATTCTTTATTTTCTGGATACCAAAACTAGTTTTTTGACTTCGCGCCCAAATCCTTGATTTTCTTGATCCAAAACTAGATTTTTGTATTCGGGACGAAATTCTTGATTTTCTTGATTTAAAACTAGATTTTTATATTCGCCACGCAGTTCTTAATTTTCTCTATCCAAAAATAGATTTTTGTATTTGCGACCAAATCCTTGATTTTCTCGATACAAAACTCGATTCTTGTATTCGGGACCAAATTCTTGATTTTCTTGATCCAAAACTAGATTTTTATATTCGCCATGTCGTTCTTGATTTTCTTAATGCAAAACTAGATTTATGTACTTGGGACCAAATTCTTGATTTTTCTTAATCCAAAACAAGATTTTTGTATTCGCGACCAAATGCTTGATTTTCTTGATTCAAAACTATATTTCTGTATTCGCGACCAAATTCTTGATTTTCTCGATACAAAACTAGATTTTTGTATTCGGGACCAAATTCATGATTTTCTTGATTCAAAACTATATTTTTATATTCGCCATGCAGTTTTTGATTTTCTTGATCCGAAACTAGATTTTTGACTTGTAGACCAAATCCTTGATTTTCTTTATCCAAAAGTAGATTTTTGTATTCGCGATCAAATGCTTGATTTTGTTGATCCAAAACTAGATTTTTATATTCGTCACGCAGTTGTTGATTTTCTTGATCCAAAACTAGATTTTTGTATTCGCGACCAAATCCTTAATTATCTCGATACAAAACTAGATTTTTGTATTCGTGACCAAATTCTTGATTTTCTTGATGCAAAACTAGATTTTTTTATTCTGAACGAAATTCTTGATTTTCTTGATCGAAAACTAGATTTTTTTATTCTGGACGAAATTCTTGATTTTCTTGATCGAAAACTAGATTTTTCTTTACGCGGCCAAATCCTTGATTTTCTTGATCCAAAACTAGATTTTTTGTATTCGGGACCAAATTCTTGATTTTCTTGATCCAAAACTAGATTTTTATATTCGCCACGTAGTTCTTGATTTTCTTCATCCAAAATTAGATTTTTCTATTCGCGACCAATTGCTTGATTTTCTTGATCCAAAACTAGATTTTTGTATTCGGTACCAAATCATTGATTTTCTTGATCGAATACTAGAATTTAGTGTTCGCGCCCAAATCCTTGATTTTCTTGATCCAAAACTAGATATTTGTCTTCGCGCCCAAATCCTTGATTTTCTTGATCCAAAACTAGATATTTGTCTTCGCGCCCAAATCCTTGATTTTCTTGTTCCAAAACTAGATTTTTGTATTCGGGACCAAATGCTTGATTTTCACGATCCAAAACTATATTTTTGTATTTGCGACCAAATGCTTGATTTTCTCGATACAAAATTAGATAATTGTATTCGGGACCAAATTCTTGATTTTCTTGATCCAAAACTAGATTTTTGACTTCACGACCAAATCCTTGATTTTCTTAATCCAAAAGTAGATTTTTGTATTCGCGACCAAATGCTTTATTTTTCTTGATCCAAAACTAGATTTTTGTATTCGGGACCAAATTCTTGATTTTCTTGATCCAAAACTAGATTTTTACATTCGCCACGCAGTTCTTGATTTTCTTAATCCAAAACTAGATTTTTGTATTCGCGACTAAATGCTTGATTTCCTTGATCCGAAACTAGATATTTGTATTCGGGACCAAATTCTTTATTTTCTGGATACCAAAACTAGATTTTTGTATTCGCGACGAAATGCTTGATTTTCTCGATACAAAATAAGATTTTTGTATTCGGGACCAAATTCTTGATTTTCTTGATCCAAAACTAGATTTTTATATTCGCCATGCAGTTCCTGATTTTCTTGATCCGAAACTAGAGTTTTGACTTGAAGACCAAATCCTTGATTTTCTTTATCCAAAAGTAGATTTTTGTATTCGCGACCAAATTCTTGATTTTCTTTTTATCGAAAACTAGATTTTTGTATTCGGGACGAAATTCTTGATTTTCTTGATTTAAAACTAGATTTTTATATTCGCAACGCAGTTCTTAATTTTCTTGATCCAAAACTAGATTTTTGTATTGGCGACCAAATCCCTGATTTTCTCGATACAAAACTCGATTTTTGTATTCGGGACCAAATTCTTGATTTTCTTGATCCAAAACTAGATTTTTATATTCGCCATGCGGTTTTTGATTTTCTTAATGCAAAACTAGATTTATGTACTTGGGACCAAATTCTTGATTTTTCTTAATCCAAAACATGATTTTTGTATTCGCGACCAAATGCTTGATTTTCTTGATCCAAAACTATATTTCTGTATTCGCGACCAAATTCATGATTTTCTCGATACAAAACTAGATTTTTGAATTTTGGACGAAATTCTTGATTTTCTTGATCGAAAACTAGATTTTTATATTCGCCACGCAGTTCTTGATTTTCTTGATCCAAAACTAAATTTTTGTATTCGGGACCAAATTCTTGATTTTCTTGATCCAAAACTAGATTTTTACATTCGCCACGCAGTTCTTGATTTTCTTAATCCAAAACTAGATTTTTGTATTCGCGACTAAATGCTTGATTTCCTTGATCCGAAACTAGATATTTGTATTCGGGACCAAATTCTTTATTTTCTGGATACCAAAACTAGATTTTTGTATTCGCGACCAAATGCTTGATTTTCTCGATACAAAATAAGATTTTTGTATTCGGGACCAAATTCTTGATTTTCTTGATCCAAAACTAGATTTTTATATTCGCCATCCAGTTCCTGATTTTCTTGATCCGAAACTAGAGTTTTGACTTGAAGACCAAATCCTTGATTTTCTTTATCTAAAAGTAGATTTTTGTATTCGCGACCAAATTCTTGATTTTCTTTTTATCGAAAACTAGATTTTTGTATTCGGGACGAAATTCTTGATTTTCTTGATTTAAAACTAGATTTTTATATTCGCAACGCAGTTCGTAATTTTCTTAATCCAAAACTAGATTTTTGTAGTTGCGACCAAATCCTTGATTTTCTCGATACAAAACAAGATTTTTGTATTCGGGACCAAATTTTTGATTTTTTTGATCCTAAACTAGATTTTAATATTCGCCATGCAGTTCTTGATTTTCTTGATCCGAAACTAGAGTTTTGACTTGAAGACCAAATCCTTGATTTTCTTTATCCAAAAGTAGATTTTTGTATTCGCGACCAAATGCTTGATTTCCTTAATCCAAAACTAGATATTTGTATTCGGGACCAAATTCTTTATTTTCTGGATACCAAAACTAGTTTTTTGACTTCGCGCCCAAATCCTTGATTTTCTTGATCCAAAACTAGATTTTTGTATTCGGGACGAAATTCTTGATTTTCTTGATTTAAAACTAGATTTTTATATTCGCCACGCAGTTCTTAATTTTCTCTATCCAAAAATAGATTTTTGTATTTGCGACCAAATCCTTGATTTTCTCGATACAAAACTCGATTCTTGTATTCGGGACCAAATTCTTGATTTTCTTGATCCAAAACTAGATTTTTATATTCGCCATGTCGTTCTTGATTTTCTTAATGCAAAACTAGATTTATGTACTTGGGACCAAATTCTTGATTTTTCTTAATCCAAAACAAGATTTTTGTATTCGCGACCAAATGCTTGATTTTCTTGATTCAAAACTATATTTCTGTATTCGCGACCAAATTCTTGATTTTCTCGATACAAAACTAGATTTTTGTATTCGGGACCAAATTCTTGATTTTCTTGATTCAAAACTATATTTTTATATTCGCCATGCAGTTTTTGATTTTCTTGATCCGAAACTAGATTTTTGACTTGTAGACCAAATCCTTGATTTTCTTTATCCAAAAGTAGATTTTTGTATTCGCGATCAAATGCTTGATTTTGTTGATCCAAAACTAGATTTTTATATTCGTCACGCAGTTGTTGATTTTCTTGATCCAAAACTAGATTTTTGTATTCGCGACCAAATCCTTAATTATCTCGATACAAAACTAGATTTTTGTATTCGTGACCAAATTCTTGATTTTCTTGATGCAAAACTAGATTTTTTTATTCTGAACGAAATTCTTGATTTTCTTGATCGAAAACTAGATTTTTTTATTCTGGACGAAATTCTTGATTTTCTTGATCGAAAACTAGATTTTTCTTTACGCGGCCAAATCCTTGATTTTCTTAATCCAAAACTAGATTTTTTGTATTCGGGACCAAATTCTTGATTTTCTTGATCCAAAACTAGATTTTTATATTCGCCACGTAGTTCTTGATTTTCTTCATCCAAAATTAGATTTTTCTATTCGCGACCAATTGCTTGATTTTCTTGATCCAAAACTAGATTTTTGTATTCGGTACCAAATCATTGATTTTCTTGATCGAATACTAGAATTTAGTGTTCGCGCCCAAATCCTTGAATTTCTTGATCCAAAACTAGATATTTGTCTTCGCGCCCAAATCCTTGATTTTCTTGATCCAAAACTAGATATTTGTCTTCGCGCCCAAATCCTTGATTTTCTTGTTCCAAAACTAGATTTTTGTATTCGGGACCAAATGCTTGATTTTCACGATCCAAAACTATATTTTTGTATTTGCGACCAAATGCTTGATTTTCTCGATACAAAATTAGATAATTGTATTCGGGACCAAATTCTTGATTTTCTTGATCCAAAACTAGATTTTTGACTTCAAGACCAAATCCTTGATTTTCTTAATCCAAAAGTAGATTTTTGTATTCGCGACCAAATGCTTTATTTTTCTTGATCCAAAACTAGATTTTTGTATTCGGGACCAAATTCTTGATTTTCTTGATCCAAAACTAGATTTTTACATTCGCCACGCAGTTCTTGATTTTCTTAATCCAAAACTAGATTTTTGTATTCGCGACTAAATGCTTGATTTCCTTGATCCGAAACTAGATATTTGTATTCGGGACCAAATTCTTTATTTTCTGGATACCAAAACTAGATTTTTGTATTCGCGACGAAATGCTTGATTTTCTCGATACAAAATAAGATTTTTGTATTCGGGACCAAATTCTTGATTTTCTTGATCCAAAACTAGATTTTTATATTCGCCATGCAGTTCCTGATTTTCTTGATCCGAAACTAGAGTTTTGACTTGAAGACCAAATCCTTGATTTTCTTTATCCAAAAGTAGATTTTTGTATTCGCGACCAAATTCTTGATTTTCTTTTTATCGAAAACTAGATTTTTGTATTCGGGACGAAATTCTTGATTTTCTTGATTTAAAACTAGATTTTTATATTCGCAACGCAGTTCTTAATTTTCTTGATCCAAAACTAGATTTTTGTATTGGCGACCAAATCCCTGATTTTCTCGATACAAAACTCGATTTTTGTATTCGGGACCAAATTCTTGATTTTCTTGATCCAAAACTAGATTTTTATATTCGCCATGCGGTTTTTGATTTTCTTAATGGAAAACTAGATTTATGTACTTGGGACCAAATTCTTGATTTTTCTTAATCCAAAACATGATTTTTGTATTCGCGACCAAATGCTTGATTTTCTTGATCCAAAACTATATTTCTGTATTCGCGACCAAATTCATGATTTTCTCGATACAAAACTAGATTTTTGAATTTTGGACGAAATTCTTGATTTTCTTGATCGAAAACTAGATTTTTATATTCGCCACGCAGTTCTTGATTTTCTTGATCCAAAACTAAATTTTTGTATTCGGGACCAAATTCTTGATTTTCTTGATCCAAAACTAGATTTTTACATTCGCCACGCAGTTCTTGATTTTCTTAATCCAAAACTAGATTTTTGTATTCGCGACTAAATGCTTGATTTCCTTGATCCGAAACTAGATATTTGTATTCGGGACCAAATTCTTTATTTTCTGGATACCAAAACTAGATTTTTGTATTCGCGACCAAATGCTTGATTTTCTCGATACAAAATAAGATTTTTGTATTCGGGACCAAATTCTTGATTTTCTTGATCCAAAACTAGATTTTTATATTCGCCATCCAGTTCCTGATTTTCTTGATCCGAAACTAGAGTTTTGACTTGAAGACCAAATCCTTGATTTTCTTTATCTAAAAGTAGATTTTTGTATTCGCGACCAAATTCTTGATTTTCTTTTTATCGAAAACTAGATTTTTGTATTCGGGACGAAATTCTTGATTTTCTTGATTTAAAACTAGATTTTTATATTCGCAACGCAGTTCGTAATTTTCTTAATCCAAAACTAGATTTTTGTAGTTGCGACCAAATCCTTGATTTTCTCGATACAAAACAAGATTTTTGTATTCGGGACCAAATTTTTGATTTTTTTGATCCTAAACTAGATTTTAATATTCGCCATGCAGTTCTTGATTTTCTTGATCCGAAACTAGAGTTTTGACTTGAAGACCAAATCCTTGATTTTCTTTATCCAAAAGTAGATTTTTGTATTCGCGACCAAATGCTTGATTTCCTTAATCCAAAACTAGATATTTGTATTCGGGACCAAATTCTTTATTTTCTGGATACCAAAACTAGTTTTTTGACTTCGCGCCCAAATCCTTGATTTTCTTGATCCAAAACTAGATTTTTGTATTCGGGACGAAATTCTTGATTTTCTTGATTTAAAACTAGATTTTTATATTCGCCACGCAGTTCTTAATTTTCTCTATCCAAAAATAGATTTTTGTATTTGCGACCAAATCCTTGATTTTCTCGATACAAAACTCGATTCTTGTATTCGGGACCAAATTCTTGATTTTCTTGATCCAAAACTAGATTTTTATATTCGCCATGTCGTTCTTGATTTTCTTAATGCAAAACTAGATTTATGTACTTGGGACCAAATTCTTGATTTTTCTTAATCCAAAACAAGATTTTTGTATTCGCGACCAAATGCTTGATTTTCTTGATTCAAAACTATATTTCTGTATTCGCGACCAAATTCTTGATTTTCTCGATACAAAACTAGATTTTTGTATTCGGGACCAAATTCTTGATTTTCTTGATTCAAAACTATATTTTTATATTCGCCATGCAGTTTTTGATTTTCTTGATCCGAAACTAGATTTTTGACTTGTAGACCAAATCCTTGATTTTCTTTATCCAAAAGTAGATTTTTGTATTCGCGATCAAATGCTTGATTTTGTTGATCCAAAACTAGATTTTTATATTCGTCACGCAGTTGTTGATTTTCTTGATCCAAAACTAGATTTTTGTATTCGCGACCAAATCCTTAATTATCTCGATACAAAACTAGATTTTTGTATTCGTGACCAAATTCTTGATTTTCTTGATGCAAAACTAGATTTTTTTATTCTGAACGAAATTCTTGATTTTCTTGATCGAAAACTAGATTTTTTTATTCTGGACGAAATTCTTGATTTTCTTGATCGAAAACTAGATTTTTCTTTACGCGGCCAAATCCTTGATTTTCTTGATCCAAAACTAGATTTTTTGTATTCGGGACCAAATTCTTGATTTTCTTGATCCAAAACTAGATTTTTATATTCGCCACGTAGTTCTTGATTTTCTTCATCCAAAATTAGATTTTTCTATTCGCGACCAATTGCTTGATTTTCTTGATCCAAAACTAGATTTTTGTATTCGGTACCAAATCATTGATTTTCTTGATCGAATACTAGAATTTAGTGTTCGCGCCCAAATCCTTGATTTTCTTGATCCAAAACTAGATATTTGTCTTCGCGCCCAAATCCTTGATTTTCTTGATCCAAAACTAGATATTTGTCTTCGCGCCCAAATCCTTGATTTTCTTGTTCCAAAACTAGATTTTTGTATTCGGGACCAAATGCTTGATTTTCACGATCCAAAACTATATTTTTGTATTTGCGACCAAATGCTTGATTTTCTCGATACAAAATTAGATAATTGTATTCGGGACCAAATTCTTGATTTTCTTGATCCAAAACTAGATTTTTGACTTCAAGACCAAATCCTTGATTTTCTTAATCCAAAAGTAGATTTTTGTATTCGCGACCAAATGCTTTATTTTTCTTGATCCAAAACTAGATTTTTGTATTCGGGACCAAATTCTTGATTTTCTTGATCCAAAACTAGATTTTTACATTCGCCACGCAGTTCTTGATTTTCTTAATCCAAAACTAGATTTTTGTATTCGCGACTAAATGCTTGATTTCCTTGATCCGAAACTAGATATTTGTATTCGGGACCAAATTCTTTATTTTCTGGATACCAAAACTAGATTTTTGTATTCGCGACCAAATGCTTGATTTTCTCGATACAAAATAAGATTTTTGTATTCGGGACCAAATTCTTGATTTTCTTGATCCAAAACTAGATTTTTATATTCGCCATCCAGTTCCTGATTTTCTTGATCCGAAACTAGAGTTTTGACTTGAAGACCAAATCCTTGATTTTCTTTATCTAAAAGTAGATTTTTGTATTCGCGACCAAATTCTTGATTTTCTTTTTATCGAAAACTAGATTTTTGTATTCGGGACGAAATTCTTGATTTTCTTGATTTAAAACTAGATTTTTATATTCGCAACGCAGTTCGTAATTTTCTTAATCCAAAACTAGATTTTTGTAGTTGCGACCAAATCCTTGATTTTCTCGATACAAAACAAGATTTTTGTATTCGGGACCAAATTTTTGATTTTTTTGATCCAAAACTAGATTTTAATATTCGCCATGCAGTTCTTGATTTTCTTGATCCGAAACTAGAGTTTTGACTTGAAGACCAAATCCTTGATTTTCTTTATCCAAAAGTAGATTTTTGTATTCGCGACCAAATGCTTGATTTCCTTAATCCAAAACTAGATATTTGTATTCGGGACCAAATTCTTTATTTTCTGGATACCAAAACTAGATTTTTGACTTCGCGCCCAAATCCTTGATTTTCTTGATCCAAAACTAGATTTTTGTATTCGGGACGAAATTCTTGATTTTCTTGATTTAAAACTAGATTTTTATATTCGCCACGCAGTTCTTAATTTTCTCTATCCAAAAATAGATTTTTGTATTTGCGACCAAATCCTTGATTTTCTCGATACAAAACTCGATTCTTGTATTCGGGACCAAATTCTTGATTTTCTTGATCCAAAACTAGATTTTTATATTCGCCATGTCGTTCTTGATTTTCTTAATGCAAAACTAGATTTATGTACTTGGGACCAAATTCTTGATTTTTCTTAATCCAAAACAAGATTTTTGTATTCGCGACCAAATGCTTGATTTTCTTGATTCAAAACTATATTTCTGTATTCGCGACCAAATTCTTGATTTTCTCGATACAAAACTAGATTTTTGTATTCGGGACAAAATTCTTGATTTTCTTGATTCAAAACTATATTTTTATATTCGCCATGCAGTTTTTGATTTTCTTGATCCGAAACTAGATTTTTGACTTGTAGACCAAATCCTTGATTTTCTTTATCCAAAAGTAGATTTTTGTATTCGCGATCAAATGCTTGATTTTGTTGATCCAAAACTAGATTTTTATATTCGTCACGCAGTTGTTGATTTTCTTGATCCAAAACTAGATTTTTGTATTCGCGACCAAATCCTTAATTATCTCGATACAAAACTAGATTTTTGTATTCGTGACCAAATTCTTGATTTTCTTGATGCAAAACTAGATTTTTTTATTCTGAACGAAATTCTTGATTTTCTTGATCGAAAACTAGATTTTTTTATTCTGGACGAAATTCTTGATTTTCTTGATCGAAAACTAGATTTTTCTTTACGCGGCCAAATCCTTGATTTTCTTGATCCAAAACTAGATTTTTTGTATTCGGGACCAAATTCTTGATTTTCTTGATCCAAAACTAGATTTTTATATTCGCCACGTAGTTCTTGATTTTCTTCATCCAAAATTAGATTTTTCTATTCGCGACCAATTGCTTGATTTTCTTGATCCAAAACTAGATTTTTGTATTCGGTACCAAATCATTGATTTTCTTGATCGAATACTAGAATTTAGTGTTCGCGCCCAAATCCTTGATTTTCTTGATCCAAAACTAGATATTTGTCTTCGCGCCCAAATCCTTGATTTTCTTGATCCAAAACTAGATATTTGTCTTCGCGCCCAAATCCTTGATTTTCTTGTTCCAAAACTAGATTTTTGTATTCGGGACCAAATGCTTGATTTTCACGATCCAAAACTATATTTTTGTATTTGCGACCAAATGCTTGATTTTCTCGATACAAAATTAGATAATTGTATTCGGGACCAAATTCTTGATTTTCTTGATCCAAAACTAGATTTTTGACTTCAAGACCAAATCCTTGATTTTCTTAATCCAAAAGTAGATTTTTGTATTCGCGACCAAATGCTTTATTTTTCTTGATCCAAAACTAGATTTTTGTATTCGGGACCAAATTCTTGATTTTCTTGATCCAAAACTAGATTTTTACATTCGCCACGCAGTTCTTGATTTTCTTAATCCAAAACTAGATTTTTGTATTCGCGACTAAATGCTTGATTTCCTTGATCCGAAACTAGATATTTGTATTCGGGACCAAATTCTTTATTTTCTGGATACCAAAACTAGATTTTTGTATTCGCGACCAAATGCTTGATTTTCTCGATACAAAATAAGATTTTTGTATTCGGGACCAAATTCTTGATTTTCTTGATCCAAAACTAGATTTTTATATTCGCCATCCAGTTCCTGATTTTCTTGATCCGAAACTAGAGTTTTGACTTGAAGACCAAATCCTTGATTTTCTTTATCTAAAAGTAGATTTTTGTATTCGCGACCAAATTCTTGATTTTCTTTTTATCGAAAACTAGATTTTTGTATTCGGGACGAAATTCTTGATTTTCTTGATTTAAAACTAGATTTTTATATTCGCAACGCAGTTCGTAATTTTCTTAATCCAAAACTAGATTTTTGTAGTTGCGACCAAATCCTTGATTTTCTCGATACAAAACAAGATTTTTGTATTCGGGACCAAATTTTTGATTTTTTTGATCCAAAACTAGATTTTAATATTCGCCATGCAGTTCTTGATTTTCTTGATCCGAAACTAGAGTTTTGACTTGAAGACCAAATCCTTGATTTTCTTTATCCAAAAGTAGATTTTTGTATTCGCGACCAAATGCTTGATTTCCTTAATCCAAAACTAGATATTTGTATACGGGACCAAATTCTTTATTTTCTGGATACCAAAACTAGATTTTTGACTTCGCGCCCAAATCCTTGATTTTCTTGATCCAAAACTAGATTTTTGTATTCGGGACGAAATTCTTGATTTTCTTGATTTAAAACTAGATTTTTATATTCGCCACGCAGTTCTTGATTTTCTTGATCCAAAACTATATTTTTGTATTCGCGACCAAATTCTTGATTATCTTGATCGAAAACTAGATTTTTGACTTCGCGCCCAAACCATTGATTTTCTTGATTCAAAACTAGATTTTTACATTCGCCACGCAGTTCTTGATTTTCTGAATCCAAAACTAGATTTTTGTTTTCGCGACCAAATGCTTGAATTCCTTGATCCAAAACTAGATATTTGTATTCTGGACCAAATTCTTTATTTTCTGGATACCAAACCTAGATTTTTGTATTCGGGACCAAATGCTTGATTTTCTCGATACAGAACAAGATTTTTGTATTCGGGACCAAATTCTTGATTTTCTTGATCCAAAACTAGATTTTTGTATTCGGGACCAAATGCTTGATTTTCTCGATACAAAACAAGATTTTTGTATTCGGGACCAAATTCTTGATTTTCTTGATCCAAAACTAGATTTTTATATTCGCCATGCAGTTCTTGATTTTCTTGATCCGAAACTAGAGTTTTGACTTGAAGACCAAATCCTTGATTTTCTTTATCCAAAAGTAGATTTTTGTATTCGCGACCAAATTCTTGATTTTCTTTTTATCGACACCTAGATTTTTGTATTCAAGACGAAATTCTTGATTTTCTTGATATAAAACTAGATTTTTATATTCGCCACGCAGTTCTTAATTTTCTTGATCCAAAACTAGATTTTTGTATTTGCGACCAAATCCTTGATTTTCTCGATACAAAACTCGATTTTTGTATTCGGGACCAAATTCTTGATTTTCTTGATCCAAAACCAGATTTTTATATTCGCTATGCGGTTCTTGATTTTCTTAATGCAAAACTAGATGTATGTACTGTGGACCAAATTTTTGATTTTTCTTAATCCAAAACTAGATTTTTGTATTCGCGACCAAATGCTTGATTTTCTTGATCCAAAACTATATTTCTGTATTCGCGACCAAATTCTTGATTTTCTCGATACCAAACTAGATTTTTGTATTCGGGACCAAATTCTTGATTTTCTTGAATCAAAACTAGATTTTTATATTCGCCACGCAGTTCTTGATTATCTTGATCCAAAACTATTTTTTTGTATTCGGGACCAAATTCTTGATTATCTTGATCGAAAATTAGATTTTTGACTTCGCGCCCAAATCCTTGATTTTCTTGATCCAATACTAGATTTTTGTATTCGGAACCAAATTCGTGATTTTCTTGATTCAAAACTAGATTTTTATATTCGCCACGCAGTTCTTGATTTTCTTGATCCAAAACTATATTTTTGTATTCGCGACCAAATTCTTGATTATGTTGATCGAAAACTAGATTTTTGTCTTCGCGCCCAAATCCTTGATTTTCTTGATCCAAAACTAGATTTTTGTATTCGGGACCAAATTCTTGATTTTCTTGATTCAGAACTAGGTTTTTATATTCGCCACGCAATTCTTGATTTTCTTGATCCAAAACTATATTTTTGTATTCTGGACCAAATTCTTAATTTTCATGATCCAAAACTAGATTTTTGACTTCAAGACCAAATCCATGATTTTCTTAATGCAAAAGTAGATTTTTGTATTCACGACCAAATGCTTTATTTTTCTTGATCCGAAACTAGAATTTTGTATTCGGGACCAAATTCTTGATTTTCTTGAATCAAAACTAGATTTTTATATTCGCCACGCAGTTCTTGATTATCTTGATCCAAAACTAGATTTTTGTATTCGGGACCAAATTCTTGATTATCTTGATCGAAAACTAGATTTTTGACTTCGCGCCCAAATCCTTGATTTTCTTGATCTAAAACTAGATTTTTGTATTCGGAACCAAATTCGTGATTTTCTTGATTCAAAACTAGATTTTTATATTTGCCACGTAGTTCTTGATTTTCTTAATCCAAAACTATATTTTTGTATTCGCGACTAAATTCTTGATTATCTTGATCGAAAACTAGATTTTTGACTTCGCGCCCAAATCCTTTATTTTCTTGATCCAAAACTAGATTTTTACATTCGACACGCAGTTCTTGATTTTCTTAATCCAAAACTAGATTTTTGTATTCGCGACCAAATGCTTGATTTTCTCGATACAAAACTAGATTTTTGTATTCGGGACCAAATTCTCGAATTTCTTGATCCAAAACTAGATTTTTATATTCGCTATGCAGTTCTCGATTTTCTTGATCCGAAACTAGATTTTTGACTTGAAGACCAAATCCATGATTTTCTTTAACAAAAAGTAGATTTTTGTATTCGCGACTAAATTCTTGATTTTCTTGATCGAAAACTAGATTTTTGTATTCGGGACGAAATTCTTGATTTTCTTGATTCAAAACTAGATTTTTATATTCGCCACGTAGTTCTTGATTTTCTTGATCCAAAACTATATTTTTGTATTCGCGACCAAATCCTTGATTTTCTCGATACAAAACTAGATTTTTGTATTCTGGACCAAATTCTTGATTTTCTTGATCCAAAACTAGATTTTCATATTCGCCATGCGTTTCTTGATTTTCTTAATCCAAAACTAGATTTATGTACTGGGGACTAAATTCTTGATTTTTCTTAATCCAAAACTAGATTTTTGTATTCGCGACCAAATGCTTTATTTTCGTGATCCAAAACTATATTTCTGTATTCGCGACCAAATTCTTAATTTTCTCGATACAAAACTAGATTTTTGTATTCCGGACGAAATTCTTGATTTTCTTGATCGAAAACTAGATTTTTGTCTTCGCGGCCAAATCATTGATTTTCTTGATCCAAAACTAGATTTTTTGTATTCGGGACCAAATTCTTGATTTTCTTGATCCAAAACTAGATTTTTATATTCGCCACGCAGTTTTTGATTTTCTTCATCCAAAACTAGATTTTTCTATTCTCGACCAAATGCTTGATTTTCTTGATCCAAAACTAGATTTTTGTATTCGGGACCAAATCCTTGATTTTCTTGATCGAATACTAGATTTTAGTCTTCGCGCCCAAATTCTTGATTTTCTTGTTTCAAAACTAGATTTTTGTATTCGGGACCAAATGCTTGATTTTCATGATCCAAAACTATATTTTCGTATTTGCGACCAAATGCTTGATTTTCTCGATACAAAATTAGATTATTGTATTCGGGACCAAATTCTTGATTTTCTTGATCCAAAACTAGATTTTTGACTTCAAGACCAAATCCTTGATTTTCTTAATCCAAAAGTAGATTTTTGTATTCGCGACCAAATGCTTTATTTTTCTTGATCCAAAACTAGATTTTTGTATTCGGGACCAAATTCTTGATTTTCTTGAACCAAAACTAGATTTTTATATTCGCCACGCAGTTCTTGATTTTCTTGATCCAAAACTAGATTTTTGTATTCGGGACCAAATTCTTGATTATCTTGATTGAAAACTAGATTTTTGACTTCGCGACCAAATCCTTGATTTTCTTCAACCAAAACTAGATTTTTGTATTTGGGACCAAATTCTTGATTTAATTGATTCAAAACTAGATTTTTATATTCGCCACGCAGTTCTTGATTTTCTTGATCCAAAACTATATTTTTGTATTCGCGACCAAATTCTTGATTATCTTGATCGAAAACTAGATTTTTGACTTCGCGCCCAAACCATTGATTTTCTTGATTCAAAACTAGATTTTTACATTCGCCACGCAGTTCTTGATTTTCTTAATCCAAAACTAGATTTTTGTATTCGCGACCAAATGCTTGATTTCCTTGATCCAAAACTAGATATTTGTATTCTGGACCAAATTCTTTATTTTATGGATACCAAAGCTAGATTTTTGAATTCGGGACCAAATGCTTGATTTTCTCGATACAAAACAAGATTTTTGTATTCGGAACCAAATTCCTGATTTTCTTGATCCAAAACTAGATTTTTGACTTCAAGACCAAATCCTTGATTTTCTTTATCCAAAAGTAGATTTTTGTATTCGCGACCAAATGCTTTATTTTTCTTGATCCAAAACTAGATTTTTCTATTCGGGACCAAATTCTTGATTTTCTTGAATCAAAACTAGATTTTTATATTCGCCACGCAGTTCTTGATTATTATGATCCAAAACTAGATTTTTGTATTCGGGACCAAATTCTTGATTATCTTGATCGAAAACTAGATTTTTGACTTCACACCCAAATCCTTGATTTTCTTGATCCAAAACTAGATTTTTGTATTCGGGACCAAATTCTTGATTTTCTTGATTCAAAACTAGATTTTTATATTCGCCATGCGGTTCTTGATTTTCTTAATCCAAAACTAGATTTATGTACTGGGGACCAAATTCTTGATTTTTCTTAATCCAAAACTAGATTTTTGTATTCGCGATCAAATGCTTGATTTTCTTGATCCAAAACTATATTTCTGTATTCGCGACCAAATTCTTGATTTTCTCGATACAAAACTAGATTTTTGTATTCGGGACCAAATTCTTGATTTTCTTGATTCAAAACTAGATTTTTATATTCGCCACGCAGTTCTTGATTTTCTTGATCCAAAACCAAATTTTTGTATTCGCGACCAAATTCTTGATTATCTTGATCGAAAACTCGATTTTTGACTTCGCGCCCAAATCCTTGATTTTCTTAATCCAAAACTAGATTTCTGTATTCGGGAGCAAATTCCTGATTTTCTTGATTCAAAACTAGATTTTTATATTCGCCACGCAATTCTTGATTTTCTTGATCCAAAACTAGATTTTTGTATTCTGGACCAAATTCTTGATTTTCTTGATCCAAAACTAGATTTTTGACTTCAAGACGAAATCCTTGATTTTCTTTATCCAAAAGTAGATTTTTGTATTCGCGACCAAATGCTTTATTTTTCTTGATCCAAAACTAGATTTTTGTATTCGGGACCAAATTCTTGATTTTCTTGAATCAAAACTAGATTTTTATATTCGCCACGCAGTTCTTGATTATTATGATCCAAAACTAGATTTTTGTATTCGGGACCAAATTCTTGATTATCTTGATCGAAAACTAGATTTTTGACTTCACACCCAAATCCTTGATTTTCTTGATCCAAAACTAGATTTTTGTATTCGGGACCAAATTCTTGATTTTCTTGATTCAAAACTAGATTTTTATATTCGCCATGCGGTTCTTGATTTTCTTAATCGAAAACTAGATTTATGTACTGGGGACCAAATTCTTGATTTTTCTTAATTCAAAACTAGATTTTTGTATTCGCGATCAAATGCTTGATTTTCTTGATCCAAAACTATATTTCTGTATTCGCGACCAAATTCTTGATTTTCTCGATACAAAACTAGATTTTTGTATTTGGGACCAAATTCTTGATTTTCTTGATTCAAAACTAGATTTTTATATTCGCCACGCAGTTCTTGATTTTCTTGATCCAAAACCAAATTTTTGTATTCGCGACCAAATTCTTGATTATCTTGATCGAAAACTCGATTTTTGACTTCGCGCCCAAATCCTTGATTTTCTTAATCCAAAACTAGATTTCTGTATTCGGGAGCAAATTCCTGATTTTCTTGATTCAAAACTAGATTTTTATATTCGCCACGCAATTCTTGATTTTCTTGATCCAAAACTAGATTTTTGTATTCTGGACCAAATTCTTGATTTTCTTGATCCAAAACTAGATTTTTGACTTCAAGACGAAATCCTTGATTTTCTTTATCCAAAAGTAGATTTTTGTATTCGCGACCAAATGCTTTATTTTTCTTGATCCAAAACTAGATTTTTGTATTCGGGACCAAATTCTTGATTTTCTTGAATCAAAACTAGATTTTTATATTCGCCACGCAGTTCTTTATTATCATGATCCAAAACTAGATTTTTGTATTCGCGACCAAATTCTTGATTATCTTGATCGAAAACTAGATTTTTGACTTCGCGCCCAAATCCTTTATTTTCTTGATCCAAAACTAGATTTTTACATTCGACACGCAATTCTTGATTTTCTTAATCCAAAACTAGATTCTTGTATTCGCGACCAAATGCTTGATTTCCTTGATCCAAAACTAGATATTTGTATTCGGGACCAAATTCTTTATTTTCTGGATACCGAAACTAGATTTTTGTATTCGCGACAAAATGCTTGATTTTCTCGATACAAAACTAGATTTTTGTATTCGGGACCAAATTCTTGATTTTCTTGATCCAAATCTAGATTTTTATATTCGTCATGCAGTTCTTGATTTTCTTAATCCGAAACTAGATTTTTGACTTGAAGACCAAATCCATGATTTTCATTATCCAAAAGTAGATTTTTGTATTCGCGACCAAATGCTTGTTTTTCTTGATCGAAAACTAGATTTTTGTATTTGGGACGAAATTCTTGATTTTCTTGATTCAAAACTAGATTTTTATATTCGCCACGCAGTTTTTGATTTTCTTGATCCAGAACTATATTTTTGTATTCGCGACCAAATCCTTGATTTTCTCGATACAAAACTAGATTTTTGTATTCGGGACCAAATTCTTGATTTTCTTGATCCAAAACTAGATTTTTGTATTCTGGACCAAATTCTTGATTTTCTTGATCAAAAACTAGATTTTTGACTTCAAGACGAAATCCTTGATTTTCTTTATCCAAAAGTAGATTTTTGTATTCGCGACCAAATGCTTTATTTTTCTTGATCCAAAACTAGATTTTTGTATTCGGGACCAAATTCTTGATTTTGTTGAATCAAAACTAGATTTTTATATTCGCCACGCAGTTCTTTATTATCATGATCCAAAACTAGATTTTTGTATTCGCGACCAAATTCTTGATTATCTTGATCGAAAACTAGATTTTTGACTTCGCGCCCAAATCCTTTATTTTCTTGATCCAAAACTAGATTTTTACATTCGACACGCAATTCTTGATTTTCTTAATCCAAAACTAGATTCTTGTATTCGCGACCAAATGCTTGATTTCCTTGATCCAAAACTAGATATTTGTATTCGGGACCAAATTCTTTATTTTCTGGATACCGAAACTAGATTTTTGTATTCGCGACAAAATGCTTGATTTTCTCGATACAAAACTAGATTTTTGTATTCGGGACCAAATTCTTGATTTTCTTGATCCAAATCTAGATTTTTATATTCGTCATGCAGTTCTTGATTTTCTTGATCCGAAACTAGATTTTTGACTTGAAGACCAAATCCATGATTTTCATTATCCAAAAGTAGATTTTTGTATTCGCGACCAAATGCTTGTTTTTCTTGATCGAAAACTAGATTTTTGTATTTGGGACGAAATTCTTGATTTTCTTGATTCAAAACTAGATTTTTATATTCGCCACGCAGTTTTTGATTTTCTTGATCCAGAACTATATTTTTGTATTCGCGACCAAATCCTTGATTTTCTCGATACAAAACTAGATTTTTGTATTCGGGACCAAATTCTTGATTTTCTTGATCCAAAACTAGATTTTTATATTCGCCATGCGGTTCTTGATTTTCTTAATCCAAAACTAGATTTATGTACTGGGGACCAAATTCTTGATTTTCCTTATTCCAAAACTAGATTTTTGTATTCGCGACCAAATGCTTGATTTTCGTGATCCAAAACTATATTTCTGTATTCGCGACCAAATTCTTGATTTTCTCGATACAAAACTAGATTTTTGTATTCGGAACCAAATTCTTGATTTTCCTGATCCAAAACTAGATTTTATTATTCGCCATGCAGTTCTTGATTTTCTTGATGCAAAACTAGATTTTTGAAATCAAGACCAAATCCTTGATTTTCTTGATCCAAAACTACATTTTTGTATTCGCGTCCAAATGCTTGATTTTCTTGATCCAAAACCAGATTTTTGTATTCGGGACCAAATTCTTGATTTTCTTGATCCAAAACTAGATTTTTGTATTCGGCACCAAATTCTCGATTTTTTTGATCGAGAACTAGATTTTTGTATTCGCGACCAAATGCTTGATTTTCCTGATCCAAAACTAGATTTTTGCATTCGGGACCAAATTCTTGATTTTCTTGATTCAAAACTAGATTTTTATATTCGCCACGCAGTTCTTGATTTTCTTGATCCAAAACTATATTTTTGTATTCGCGACCAAATTCTTGATTATCTTGATCGAAAACTATATTTTTGACTTCGCGCCCAAATCCTTGATTTTCTTGATCCAAAACTAGAATTTTACATTCGACACGCAGTTCTTGATTTTCTTAATCCAAAACTAGATTTTTGTATGCGCGACCAAAGGCTTGATTTCCTTAATGCAAAACTAGATATTTGTATTCGGGACCAAATTTTGTATTTTCTGGATACCAATACTAGATTTTTGTATTCGCGACCAAATGCTTGATTTTCTCGATACAAAACTAGATTTTTGTATTCGGGACCAAATTCTTGATTTTCTTGATCCAAAAATAGATTTTTATATTCGCCATGCGGTTCTTGATTTTCTTGATCCGAAACTAGATTTTTGACTTGAAGACCAAATCCATGATTTTCTTTATCCAAAAGTATATTTTTGTATTTGGGACCAAATTCTTGATTTTCTTGATCCAAAACTAGATTTTTATATTCGCCACGCAGTTCTTGATTTTCTTGATCCAAAACTAGATTTTTGAATTCAAGACCAAATCCTTGATTTTCTTGATCCAAAACTACATTTTCGTATTTGCCTCCAAATACTTGATTTTCTTGATCCAAAACTAGATTTTTGTATTCGGGACCAAATTCTTGAATTTCTTGATTCAAAAGTAGATTTTTATATTCGCCACGCAATTCTTGATTTTCTTGATCCAAAACTAGATTTTTGACTTGAAGACCAAATCCTTGATTTTCTTTATCCAAAAGTAGATTTTGGTATTCGCGACCAAATGCTTTATTTTTCTTGATCCAAAACTAGATTTTTGTATTCGGGACCAAATTCTTGATTTTCTTGAATCAAAACTAGATTTTTATATTCGCCACGCAGTTCTTGATTATCATGATCCAAAACTAGATTTTTGTATTCGGGACCAAATTACTGATTATCTTGATCGAAAACTAGATTTTTGACTTCGCGCCCAAGTCCTTGATTTTCTTGATCCAAAACTAGATTTTTGTATTCGGGACCAAATTCTTGATTTTCTTGATCCAAAACTAGATTTTTATATTCGCCACGCAGTTCTTGATTTTCTTGATCCAAAACTATATTTTTGTATTCGCGACCAAATTCTTGATTATCTTGATCGAAAACTAGATTTTTGACTTCGGGCCCAAATCCTTTATTTTCTTGATCCAAAACTAGATTTTTACATTCGACACGCAGTTCTTGATTTTCTTAATCCAAAACTAGATTTTTTACTTCATGACCAAATGCTTGATTTCCTTGATCCAAAACTAGATATTTGTATTCGGGACCAAATTATTTATTTTCTGGATACCAAAACAAGATTTTTGTATTCGCGACAAAATGCTTGATTTTCTCGATACAAAACTAGATTTTTGTATTCGGGACCAAATTCTTGATTTTCTTGATCCAAAACTAGATTTTTATATTCGCCATGCAGTTCTTGATTTTCTTGATCCGAAACTAGATTTTTGACTTGAAGACCAAATCCATGATTTTCTTTATCCAAAAGTAGATTTTTGTATTCGCGATCAAATGCTTGATTTTCTTGATCGAAAACTAGATTTTTGTATTCGGGATGAAATTCTTGATTTTCTTTATTCAAAACTAGATTTTTATATTCGCCACGCAGTTCTTGATTTTCTTGATCCAAAACTATATTTTTGTATTCGCGACCAAATTCTTGATTATCTTGATCGAAAACTAGATTTTTGACTTCGCGACCAAATCCTTTATTTTCTTGATCCAAAACTAGAATTTTACATTCGACACGCAGTTCTTGATTTTCTTAATCCAAAACTAGATTTTTGTATTCGCGACCAAAGGCTTGATTTCCTTAATCCAAAACTAGATATTTGTATTCGGGACCAAATTCTTTATTTTCTGGATACCAAAACTAGATTTTTGTATTCGTGACCAAATGCTTGATTTTCTCGATACAAAACTAGATTTTTGTATTCGGAACCAAATTCTTTATTTTCCTGATCCAAAACTAGATTTTTTTATTCGCCATGCAGCTCTTGATTTTCTTGTTCCGAAACTAGATTTTTGACTTGAAGACCAAATGTTTGATTTTCGTGATCCAAAAATATATTTCTGTATTCGCGACCAAATTCTTGATTTTCTCGATACAAAACTAGATTTTTGTATTCGGGACCAAATTCTTTATTTTCCTGATCCAAAACTAGATTTTTTTATTCGCCATGCAGTTCTTGATTTTCTTGATGCAAAACTAGATTTCTGTACTGGGGACCAAATTCTTGATTTTTCTTAATCCAAAACTAGATTTTTGTATTCGCGACGAAATGCTTGATTTTCGTGATCCAAAACTATATTTCTGTATTCGCGACCAAATTCTTGATTTTCTCGATACAAAACTAGATTTTTGTATTCGGGACCAAATTCTTGATTTTCCTGATCCAAAACTAGATTTTTTTATTCGCCATGCAGTTCTTGATTTTCTTGATGCAAAACTAGATTTTTGAATTCAAGACCAAATCCATGATTTTCTTGATCCAAAACTACATTTTTGTATTCGCGTCCAAAAGCTTGATTTTCTTGATCCAAAACCAGATTTTTGTATTCGCGCCAAAATTCTTGATTTTCTTGATCCAAAACTAGATTTTTGTATTCGCGACCAAATACTTGATTTCCTTGATCCAAAACTAGATATTTGTATTCGGGACCAAATTCTTTATTTTCTGGATACCAAAACTAGATTTTTGTATTCGCGACAAAATGCTTAATTTTCTCGATACAAAACTAGATTTTTGTATTCGGGACCAAATTCTTGATTTTCGTGATCCAAAACTAGATTTTTATATTCGCCATGCAGTTCTTGATTTTCTTGTTCCGAAACTAGATTTTTGACTTGAAGACCAAATCCATGATTTTCTTTATCCAAAAGTAGATTTTTGTATTCGCGACCAAATTCTTGATTTTCTTGATCGAAAACTAGATTTTTGTATTCGGGACGAAATTCTTGATTTTCTTGATTCAAAACTAGATTTTTATATTCGCCACGCAGTTCTTGATTTTCTTGATCCAAAACTATATTTTTGTATTCGCGACCAAATCCTTGATTTTCTCGATACAAAACTAGATTATTGTATTCGGAACCAAATTCTTGATTTTCTTGATCCAAAACTAGATATTTATATTCGCCATGCGGTTCTTGATTTTCTTAATCCAAAACTAGATTTATGTACTGGGGACCAAATTCTTGATTTTTCTTAATCCAATACTAGATTTTTGTATTCGCGTCCAAATGTTTTATTTACGTGACCCAAAACTATATTTCTGTATTCGCGACCAAATTCTTGATTTTCTCGATACAAAACTAGATTTTTGTATTCGGGACCAAATTTTTTATTTTCCTGATCCAAAACTAGATTTTTTTATTCGCCATGCAGTTCTTGATTTTCTTGATGCAAAACAAGATTTTTGAATTCAAGACCAAATCCTTGATTTTCTTGATCCAAAACTAAATTTTTGTATTCGCGTCCAAATGCTTGATTTTCTTGATCCAAAACCAGATTTTTGTATTCGGGACCAAATTCTTGATTTTCTTGATCCAAAACTAGATTTTTGTATTCGGGACCAAATTCTTGATTTTCTTGATCCAAAACTAGATTTTTGTATTCGGGACCAAATTCTCGATTTTCTTGATCGAGAACTAGATTTTTGTATTCGCGACCAAATGCTTGATTTTTCTGATCCAAAACTAGATTTTTATATTCGCCACGCAGTTCTTGATTTTCTTGATCCAAAACTATATTTTTGTATTCGCGACCAATTCTTGATTATCTTGATCGAAAACTAGATTTTTGACTTCGCGACCAAATCCTTTATTTTCTTGATCCAAAACTAGAATTTTACATTCGACACACAGTTCTTGATTTTCTAGATCCAAAACTAGATTTTTGAATTCAAGACCAAATCCTTGATTTTCTTGATGCAAAACTACATTTTTGTATTCACGTCCAAATGCTTGATTTTCTTAATTCAAAACTAGATTTTTGAATTCAAGACCCAATCCTTGATTTTCTTGATCCAAAACTACATTTTTGTATTCGCATCCAAATGCTTGATTGTCTTGATCCAAAACCAGATTTTTGTATTCGGGACCAAATTCTTGATTTTCGTGATCCAAAACTAGATTTTTATATTCGCCATGCGGTTCTTGATTTTCTTGATCCGAAACTAGATTTTTGACTTGAAGACCAAATCCATGATTTTCTTTATCCAAAAGTATATTTTTGTATTTGGGACCAAATTCTTGATTTTCTTGATCCAAAACTAGATTTTTATATTCGCCACGCAGTTCTTGATTTTCTTGATCCAAAACTATATTTTTGTATTCGCGACCAAATTCTTGATTTTCTTGATCGAAAACTAGATTTTTGACTTCGCGCCCAAATCCTTGATTTTCTTGATCCAAAACTAGATTTTTGTATTCGGGACCAAATTCTTGAATTTCTTGATTCAAAACTAGATTTTTATATTCGCCACGCAGTTCTTGATTTTCTTGATCCAAAACTATATTTTTGTATTCGCGACCAAATCCTTGATTTTCTCGATACAAAACTAGATTATTGTATTCGGAACCAAATTCTTGATTTTCTTGATCCAAAACTAGATATTTATATTCGCCATGCGGTTCTTGATTTTCTTAATCCAAAACTAGATTTATGTACTGGGGACCAAATTCTTGATTTTTCTTAATCCAAAACTAGATTTTTGTATTCGCGTCCAAATGTTTTATTTACGTGACCCAAAACTATATTTCTGTATTCGCGACCAAATTCTTGATTTTCTCGATACAAAACTAGATTTTTGTATTCGGGACCAAATTTTTTATTTTCCTGATCCAAAACTAGATTTTTTTATTCGCCATGCAGTTCTTGATTTTCTTGATGCAAAACTAGATTTTTGAATTCAAGACCAAATCCTTGATTTTCTTGATCCAAAACTAAATTTTTGTATTCGCGTCCAAATGCTTGATTTTCTTGATCCAAAACCAGATTTTTGTATTCGGGACCAAATTCTTGATTTTCTTGATCCAAAACTAGATTTTTGTATTCGGGACCAAATTCTTGATTTTCTTGATCCAAAACTAGATTTTTGTATTCGGGACCAAATTCTCGATTTTCTTGATCGAGAACTAGATTTTTGTATTCGCGACCAAATGCTTGATTTTTCTGATCCAAAACTAGATTTTTATATTCGCCACGCAGTTCTTGATTTTCTTGATCCAAAACTATATTTTTGTATTCGCGACCAATTCTTGATTATCTTGATCGAAAACTAGATTTTTGACTTCGCGACCAAATCCTTTATTTTCTTGATCCAAAACTAGAATTTTACATTCGACACACAGTTCTTGATTTTCTAGATCCAAAACTAGATTTTTGAATTCAAGACCAAATCCTTGATTTTCTTGATGCAAAACTACATTTTTGTATTCACGTCCAAATGCTTGATTTTCTTAATTCAAAACTAGATTTTTGAATTCAAGACCCAATCCTTGATTTTCTTGATCCAAAACTACATTTTTGTATTCGCATCCAAATGCTTGATTGTCTTGATCCAAAACCAGATTTTTGTATTCGGGACCAAATTCTTGATTTTCGTGATCCAAAACTAGATTTTTATATTCGCCATGCAGTTATTGATTTTCTTGATCCGAAACTAGATTTTTGACTTGAAGACCAAATCCATGATTTTCTTTATCCAAAAGTAGATTTTTATTTTCGCGACCAAATGCTTGATTTTCTTGATCGAAAACTAGATTTTTGTATTCGGGACGAAATTCTTTATTTTCTTGATTCAAAACTAGATTTTTATTTTCGCCACGCAGTTCTTGATTTTCTTGATCCAAAAATATATTTTTGTATTCGCGACCAAATTCTTGATTATCTTGATCGAAAACTAGATTTTTGACTTCGCGACCAAATCCTTTATTTTCTTGATCCAAAACTAGAATTTTACATTCGACACACAGTTCTTGATTTTCTTAATCCAAAACTAGATTTTGGTATTTGCGACCAAAGGCTTGATTTCCTTAATCCAAAACTAGATATTTGTATTCGGGACCAAATTCTTTATTTTCTGGATAACAAAACTAGATTTTTGTATTCGCGACCAAATGCTTGATTTTCTCGATACAAAACTAGATTTTTGTATTCGGAACCAAATTCTTTATTTTCCTGATCCAAAACTAGATTTTTTTATTCGCCATGCAGCTCTTGATTTTCTAGATCAAAAACTAGATTTTTGAATTCAAGACCAAATCCTTGATTTTCTTGATCCAAAACTACATTTTTGTATTCACGTCCAAATGCTTGATTTTCTTAATCCAAAACTAGATTTTTGAATTCAAGACCAAATCCTTGATTTTCTTGATCCAAAACTACATTTTTGTATTCGCATCCAAATGCTTGATTGTCTTGATCCAAAACCAGATTTTTGTATTCGGGACCAAATTCTTGATTTTCTTGATCCAAAACTAGATTTTTGAATTCGGGACCAAATTCTCGATTTTCTTGATCGAGAACTAGATTTTTGTATTCGCGACAAAATGCTTGATTTTCCTGATCCAAAACTAGATTTTTGTATTCGGGACGAAATTCTTCATTTTCTTGATTCAAAACTAGATTTTTATATTCGCCACGCAGTTCTTTATTTTCTTGATCCAAAACTATATTTTTGTATTCGCGACCAAATCCTTGATTTTCTCGATACAAAACTATATTTGTATATTCGGGACCAAATTCTTGATTTTCTTGATCCAAAACTATTTTTTTATATTCGCTATGCGGTTCTTGATTTTCATAATCCAAAACTAGATTTATGTACTGGGGACCAAATTCTTGATTTTTTCTTAATCGAAAACTAGATTTCTGTATTCGCGACCAAATGCTTGATTTTCGTGATCCAAAACTATATTTCTGTATTCGCGACCAAATTCTTGATTTTTCTCGATACAAAACTAGATTTTTGTATTCGGGACCAAATTCTTGATTTTCCTGATCCAAAACTAGATTTTTTTATTCGCCATGCAGTTCTTAATTTTCTTGATGCAAAACTAGATTATTGAATTCAAGACCAAATCCTTGATTTTCTTGATCCAAAACTACATTTTTGTATTCGCATCCAAATGCTTGATTTTCTTGATCCAGAACCAGATTTTTGTATTCGGGACCAAATTCTTGATTTTCTAGATCCAAAACTAGATTTTTGTATTCGGGATCAAATTCTTGATTTTCTTGATCCAAAAATAGATTTTTGTATTCGGGACCAAATTCTCGATTTTCTTGATCGAGAACTAGATTTTTGTATTCGCGACCAAATCCTTGATTTTCCTGATCCAAAACTAGATTTTTATATTCGGGACGAAATTCATCACTTTCTTGATTCAAAACTAGATTTTTATATTCGCCACGCAGTTCTTGATTTTCTTGATCCAAAACAAATTTTTGTATTCACGACCAAATCCTTGATTTTCTCGATACAAAACTAGATTTTTATATTCGCCATGCGGTTCTTGATTTTCGTAATCCAAAACTAGATTGATGTACTGGGGACCAAATTCTTGATTTTTCTTAATCCAAAACTAGATTTTTGTATTCGCGACCAAATGCTTGATTTTCGTGATCCAAAACTATATTTCTGTATTCGCGACCAAATTCTTGATTTTCTCGATCCAAAACTAGATTTTTGTATTCGGGACCAAATTCTTGATTTTCCCGATCCAAAACTAGATTTTTATATTCGCCATGCAGTTCTTGATTTTCTTGATCCAAAACTACATTTTTGTATTCACGTCCAAATGCTTGATTTTCTCGATACAAAACTTGATTTTTGTATTCGGGACCAAATTCTTGATTTTCTTGATCCAAAACTAGATTTTTATATTCGCCATGCGGTTCTTGATTTTCTTAATCCAAAAATAGATTTATGTACTGGGGACCAAATTCTTCATTTTTCTTAATCCAAAACTAGATTTTTGTATTCACGACCAAATGCTTGATTTTCGTAATCCAAAACTATATTTCTGTATTCGCGACCAAATTCTTGATTTTCTCGATCCAAAACTAGATTTTTTTATTCGGAACCAAATTCTTGATTTTCCTGATCCAAAACTAGATTTTTTTATTCGCCATGCAGTTCTTGATTTTCTAGATCCAAAACTACATTTTTGTATTACGTCCAAATGCTTGATTTTCTTGATCCAAAACAAGATTTTTGTATTCGGACCAAATCCTTGATTTTCCTGATCCAAAACTAAAATTTTTTATTCGCCATGCAGTTTTTTATTTTCTTGATGCAAAACTAGATTTTTGAATTCAAGACCAAATCCTTGATTTTCTTGATGCAAAACTAGATTTTTGAATTCAAGACCAAATACTTGAATTTCTAGATCCAAAACAACATTTTTGTATTCGCGTCCAAATGCTTGATTTTCTTGATCCAAAACCAGATTTTTTTATTCGGGACCAAATGCTGGATTTTCTTGATCCAAAACTAGATTTTTGTATTCGGGACCAAATTCTCGATTTTCTTGATCGAGAACTAGATTTTTGTATTCGCGACCAAATGCTTGATTTTCTGGATCCAAAACTAGATTTTTGTATTCGCGACCAAATCCTTGATTTTCTCGATACAAAACTAGATTTTTGTATTCGGGACCAAATTCTTGATTTTGTTGATCCAAAACTTGATTTTTATATTCGCCATGCGGTTCTTGATTTTCTTAATCCAAAACTAGATTTATGTACTGGGGACCAAATTCTTCATTTTTCTTAATCCAAAACTAGATTTTTGTATTCGCGACCAAATGCTTGATTTTCGTGATCCAAAACTATATTTCTGTATTCGCGACCAAATTCTTGATTTTCTCGATCCAAAACTAGATTTTTGTATTCGGGACCAAATTCTTGATTTTCCTGATCCAAAACTAGATTTTTATATTCGCCATGCAGTTCTTGATTTTCTTGATCCAAAACTACATTTTTGTATTCACGTCCAAATGCTTGATTTTCTCGATACAAAACTAGATTTTTGTATTCGGGACCAAATTCTTGATTTTCTTGATCCAAAACTAGATTTTTATATTCGCCTTGCGGTTCTTGATTTTCTTAATCCAAAACTAGATTTATGTACTGGGGACCAAATTCTTGATTTTTCTCAATCCAAAACTAGATTTTTGTATTCGCGACCAAATGCTTGATTTTCGTGATCCAAAACTATATTTCTGTATTCGCGACCAAATTCTTGATTTTCTCGATCCAAAACTAGATTTTTGTATTCGGGACCAAATTCTTGATTTTCCCGATCCAAAACTAGATTTTTATATTCGCCATGCAGTTCTTGATTTTCTTGATCCAAAATTACATTTTTGTATTCACGTCCAAATGCTTGATTTTCTCGATACAAAACTAGATTTTTGTATTCGGGACCAAATTCTTGATTTTCTTGATCCAAAACTAGATTTTTATATTCGCCATGCGGTTCTTGATTTTCTTAATCCAAAACTAGATTTATGTACTGGGGACCAAATTCTTCATTTTTCTTAATCCAAAACTAGATTTTTGTATTCGCGACCAAATGTTTGATTTTCGTGATCCAAAACTATATTTCTGTATTCGCGACCAAATTCTTGATTTTCTCGATCCAAAACTAGATTTTTTTATTCGGAACCAAATTCTTGATTTTCCTGATCCAAAACTAGATTTTTTTATTCGCCATGCAGTTCTTGATTTTCTAGATCAAAAACTACATTTTTGTATTCACGTCCAAATGCTTGATTTTCTTGATCCAAAACAAGATTTTTTTATTCGGGACCAAATTCTTGATTTTCCTGATCCAAAACTAGATTTTTTTATTCGCCATGCAGTTTTTTATTTTCTTGATGCAAAACTAGATTTTTGAATTCAAGACCAAATCCTTGATTTTCTTGATGCAAAACTAGATTTTTGAATTCAAGACCAAATCCTTGATTTTCTTGATGCAAAACTAGATTTTTGAATTCAAGACCAAATCCTTGATTTTCTAGATCCAAAACTACATTTTTGTATTCGCGTCCAAATGCTTAATTTTCTTGATCCAAAACCAGATTTTTTTATTCGGGACCAAATGCTTGATTTTCTTGATCCAAAACTAGATTTTTGTATTCGGGACCAAATTCTCGATTTTCTTGATCGAGAACTAGATTTTTGTATTCGCGACCAAATCCTTGATTTTCTCGATACAAAACTAGATTTTTGTATTCGGGACCAAATTCTTGATTTTCTTGATCCAAAACTAGATTTTTATATTCGCCTTGCGGTTCTTGATTTTCTTAATCCAAAACTAGATTTATGTACTGGGGACCAAATTCTTGATTTTTCTCAATCCAAAACTAGATTTTTGTATTCGCGACCAAATGCTTGATTTTCGTGATCCAAAACTATATTTCTGTATTCGCGACCAAATTCTTGATTTTCTCGATCCAAAACTAGATTTTTGTATTCGGGACCAAATTCTTGATTTTCCCGATCCAAAACTAGATTTTTATATTCGCCATGCAGTTCTTGATTTTCTTGATCCAAAATTACATTTTTGTATTCACGTCCAAATGCTTGATTTTCTCGATACAAAACTAGATTTTTGTATTCGGGACCAAATTCTTGATTTTCTTGATCCAAAACTAGATTTTTATATTCGCCATGCGGTTCTTGATTTTCTTAATCCAAAACTAGATTTATGTACTGGGGACCAAATTCTTCATTTTTCTTAATCCAAAACTAGATTTTTGTATTCGCGACCAAATGTTTGATTTTCGTGATCCAAAACTATATTTCTGTATTCGCGACCAAATTCTTGATTTTCTCGATCCAAAACTAGATTTTTTTATTCGGAACCAAATTCTTGATTTTCCTGATCCAAAACTAGATTTTTTTATTCGCCATGCAGTTCTTGATTTTCTAGATCAAAAACTACATTTTTGTATTCACGTCCAAATGCTTGATTTTCTTGATCCAAAACAAGATTTTTGTATTCGGGACCAAATTCTTGATTTTCCTGATCCAAAACTAGATTTTTTTATTCGCCATGCAGTTTTTTATTTTCTTGATGCAAAACTAGATTTTTGAATTCAAGACCAAATCCTTGATTTTCTTGATGCAAAACTAGATTTTTGAATTCAAGACCAAATCCTTGATTTTCTTGATGCAAAACTAGATTTTTGAATTCAAGACCAAATCCTTGATTTTCTAGATCCAAAACTACATTTTTGTATTCGCGTCCAAATGCTTAATTTTCTTGATCCAAAACCAGATTTTTTTATTCGGGACCAAATGCTTGATTTTCTTGATCCAAAACTAGATTTTTGTATTCGGGACCAAATTCTCGATTTTCTTGATCGAGAACTAGATTTTTGTATTCGCGACCAAATGCTTGATTTTCTGGATCCAAAACTAGATTTTTGTATTCGCGACCAAATCCTTGATTTTCTCGATATAAAACTAGATTTTTGTATTCGGGACCAAATTCTTGATTTTGTTGATCCCAAACTAGATTTTTATATTCGCCATGCGGTTCTTGATTTTCTTAATCCAAAACTAGATTTATGTACTGGGGACCAAATTCTTCATTTTTCTTAATCCAAAACTAGATTTTTGTATTCGCGACCAAATGATTGATTTTCGTGATCCAAAACTATATTTCTGTATTCGCGACCAAATTCTTGATTTTCTTGATCCAAAACTAGATTTTTGTATTCGGGACCAAATTCTTGATTTTCCTGATCCAAAACTAGATTTTTATATTCGCTATCCAGTTCTTGATTTTCTTGATCCAAAACTACATTTTTGTATTCACGTCCAAATGCTTGATTTTCTCGATACAAAACTAGATTTTTGTATTCGGGACCAAATTCTTGATTTTCTTGATCCAAAACTAGATTTTTATATTCGTCATGCGGTTGTTGATTTTCTTAATCCAAAACTAGATTTATGTACTGGGGACCAAATTCTTGATTTTTCTTAATCCAAAACTAGATTTTTGTATTCGCGACCAAATGCTTGATTTTCGTGATCCAAAACTATATTTCTGTATTCGCGACCAAATTCTTGATTTTCTCGATCCAAAACTAGATTTTTGTATTCGGGACCAAATTCTTGATTTTCCTGATCCAAAACTAGATTTTTATATTCGCCATGCAGTTCTTGATTTTCTTGATCCAAAACTACATTTTTGTATTCACGTCCAAATGCTTGATTTTCTTGATCCAAAACAAGATTTTTGTATTCGGACCAAATTCTTGATTTTCCTGATCCAAAACTAGATTTTTTTATTCGCCATGCAGTTTTTTATTTTCTTGATGCAAAACTAGATTTTTGAATTCAAGACCAAATCCTTGATTTTCTTGATGCAAAACTAGATTTTTGAATTCAAGACCAAATCCTTGATTTTCTTGATGCAAAACTAGATTTTTGAATTCAAGACCAAATCCTTGATTTTCTAGATCCAAAACTACATTTTTGTATTCGCGTCCAAATGCTTAATTTTCTTGATCCAAAACCAGATTTTTTTATTCGGGACCAAATGCTTGATTTTCTTGATCCAAAACTAGATTTTTGTATTCGGGACCAAATTCTCGATTTTCTTGATCGAGAACTAGATTTTTGTATTCGCGACCAAATGCTTGATTTTCTGGATCCAAAACTAGATTTTTGTATTCGCGACCAAATCCTTGATTTTCTCGATATAAAACTAGATTTTTGTATTCGGGACCAAATTCTTGATTTTGTTGATCCAAAACTAGATTTTTATATTCGCCATGCGGTTCTTGATTTTCTTAATCCAAAACTAGATTTATGTACTGGGGACCAAATTCTTCATTTTTCTTAATCCAAAACTAGATTTTTGTATTCGCGACCAAATGATTGATTTTCGTGATCCAAAACTATATTTCTGTATTCGCGACCAAATTCTGGATTTTCTTGATCCAAAACTAGATTTTTGTATTCGGGACCAAATTCTTGATTTTCCTGATCCAAAACTAGATTTTTATATTCGCTATGCAGTTCTTGATTTTCTTGATCCAAAACTACATTTTTGTATTCACGTCCAAATGCTTGATTTTCTCGATACAAAACTAGATTTTTGTATTCGGGACCAAATTCTTGATTTTCTTGATCCAAAACTAGATTTTTATATTCGTCATGCGGTTGTTGATTTTCTTAATCCAAAACTAGATTTATGTACTGGGGACCAAATTCTTGATTTTTCTTAATCCAAAACTAGATTTTTGTATTCGCGACCAAATGCTTGATTTTCGTGATCCAAAACTATATTTCTGTATTCGCGACCAAATTCTTGATTTTCTCGATCCAAAACTAGATTTTTGTATTCGGGACCAAATTCTTGATTTTCCTGATCCAAAACTAGATTTTTTTATTCACCATGCAGTTCTTGATTTTCTAGATCCAAAACTACATTTTTGTATTCACGTCCAAATGCTTGATTTTCTTGATCCAAAACAAGATTTTTGTATTCGGGACCAAATTTTTGATTTTTTCCTGATCCAAAACTAGATTTTTTTATTCGCCATGCAGTTTTTTGATTTTCTTGTTGCAAAACTAGATTTTTGAATTCAAGACCAAATCCTTGATTTTCTTGATGCAAAACTAGATTTTTGAATTCAAGACCAAATCCTTGAATTTCTAGATCCAAAACTACCTTTTTTTATTCGCGTCCAAATGCTTGATTTTCTTGATCCAAAACCAGATTTTTGTATTCGGGACCAAATGCTTGATTTTCTTGATCCAAAACTAGATTTTTGTATTCGGGACCAAATTCTCGATTTTCTTGATCGAGAACTAGATTTTTGTATTCGCGACCAAATGCTTGATTTTCTGGATCCAAAACTAGATTTTTGTATTCGCGACCAAATCCTTGATTTTCTCGATATAAAACTAGATTTTTGTATTCGGGACCAAATTCTTGATTTTCTTGATCCAAAACTAGATTTTTATATTCGCCATGCGGTTCTTGATTTTCTTAATCCAAAACTAGATTTATGTACTGGAGACCAAATTCTTGATTTTTCTTAATCCAAAACTAGATTTTTGTATTCGCGACCAAATGCTTGATTTTCGTGATCCAAAACTATATTTCTGTATTCGCGACCAAATTCTTGATTATATCGATTCAAAACTAGATTTTTGTATTAGGGACCAAATTCTTGATTTTCCTGATCCAAAACTAGATTTTTTTATTCCCCTTGCAGTTCTTGATTTTCTTGATCCAAAACTACATTTTTGTATTCACGTCCAAATGCTTGATTTTCTTGATCCAAAACAAGATTTTTGTATTCGGACCAAATCCTTGATTTTCCTGATCCAAAACTAGATTTTTTTATTCGCAATGCAGTTTTTTGATTTTCTTGATGCAAAACTAGATTTTTGAATTCAAGACCAAATCCTTGATTTTCTTGATGCAAAACTAGATTTTTGAATTCAAGACCAAATCCTTGATTTTCTAGATCCAAAACTACATTTTTGTATTCGCGTCCCAATGCTTGATTTTCTTGATCCAAAACCAGATTTTTGTATTCGGGACCAAATTCTTGATTTTCTTAATCCAAAACTAGATTTTTGTATTCGGGACCAAATTCTCGATTTTCTTGATCGAGAACTAGATTTTTGTATTCGCGACAAAATGCTTGATTTTCCTGATCCAAAACTAGATTTTTGTATTCGGGACGAAATTCTTCATTTTCTTGATTCAAAACTAGATTTTTATATTCGCCACGCAGTTCTTGATTTTCTTGATCCAAAACTATATTTTTGTATTCGCGACCAAATCCTTGATTTTCTCGATACAAAACTATATTTTTGTATTCGGGACCAAATTCTTGATTTTCTTGATCCAAAACTAGATTTTTATATTCGTTATGCGGTTCTTGATTTTCATAATCCAAAACTAGATTTATGTACTGGGGACCAAATTCTTGATTTTTTCTTAATCGAAAACTAGATTTTTGTATTCGCGACCAAATGCTTGATTTTCGTGATCCAAAACTATATTTCTGTATTCGCGACCAAATTCTTGATTTTTCTCGATACAAAACTAGATTTTTGTATTCGGGACCAAATTCTTGATTTTCCTGATCCAAAACTAGATTTTTTTATTCACCATGCAGTTCTTAATTTTCTTGATGCAAAACTAGATTATTGAATTCAAGACCAAATCCTTGATTTTCTTGATCCAAAACTACATTTTTGTATTCGCATCCAAATGCTTGATTTTCTTGATCCAGAACCAGATTTTTGTATTCGGGACCAAATTCTTGATTTTCTAGATCCAAAACTAGATTTTTGTATTCGGGACCAAATTCTTGATTTTCTTGATCCAAAACTAGATTTTTGTATTCGAGACCAAATTCACGATTTTCTTGATCGAGAACTAGATTTTTGTATTCGCGACCAAATCCTTGATTTTCCTGATCCAAAACTAGATTTTTGTATTCGGGACGAAATTCTTCACTTTCTTGATTGAAAACTAGATTTTTATATTCGCCACGCAGTTCTTAATTTTCTTGATCCAAAACTAGATTTTTGTATTCGCGACCAAATCCTTGATTTTCTCGATACAAAACTAGATTTTTGTATTCGGGACCAAATTCTTGATTTTCTTGATCCAAAACTAGATTTTTATATTCGCCATGCGGTTCTTGATTTTCTTAATCCAAAACTAGATTTATGTACTGTGGACCAAATTCTTGATTTTTCTTAATCCAAAACTAGATTTTTGTATTCGCGACCAAATGCTTGATTTTCGTGATCCAAAACTATATTTCTGTATTCGCGACCAAATTCTTGATTTTCTCGATCCAAAACTAGATTTTTGTATTCGGGACCAAATTCTTGATTTTCCTGATCCAAAACTAGATTTTTATATTCGCCTTGCAGTTCTTGATATTCTTGATCCAAAACTACATTTTTGTATTCACGTCCAAATGCTTGATTTTCTTGATCCAAAACAAGATTTTTGTATTCGGGACCAAATTCTTGATTTTCCTGATCCAAAACTAGATTTTTTTATTCGCCATGCAGTTTTTTGATTTTCTTGATGCAAAACTAGATTTTTGAATTCAAGACGAAATCCTTGATTTTCTTGATGCAAAACTAGAATTTTGAATTCAAGACCAAATCCTTGATTTTCTTGATGCAAAACTAGATTTTTGAATTCAAGACCAAATCCTTGATTTTCTAGATCCAAAACTACATTTTTTTATTCGCGTCCAAATGCTTGATTTTCTTGATCCAAAACGAGATTTTTGTATTTGGGACCAAATGCTTGATTTTCTTGATCCAAAACTAGATTATTGTATTCGGAACCAAATTCTTGATTTTCTTGATCCAAAACTAGATTTTTATATTCGCCATGCGGTTCTTGATTTTCTTAATCCAAAACTAGATTTATGTACTGGGGACCAAATTCTTGATTTTTCTCAATCCAAAACTAGATTTTTGTATTCGCGACCAAATGCTTGATTTTCGTGATCCAAAACTATATTTCTGTATTCGCGACCAAATTCTTGATTTTCTCGATCCAAAACTAGATTTTTGTATTCGGGACCAAATTCTTGATTTTCCCGATCCAAAACTAGATTTTTATATTCGCCATGCAGTTCTTGATTTTCTTGATCCAAAATTACATTTTTGTATTCACGTCCAAATGCTTGATTTTCTCGATACAAAACTAGATTTTTGTATTCGGGACCAAATTCTTGATTTTCTTGATCCAAAACTAGATTTTTATATTCGCCATGCGGTTCTTGATTTTCTTAATCCAAAACTAGATTTATGTACTGGGGACCAAATTCTTCATTTTTCTTAATCCAAAACTAGATTTTTGTATTCGCGACCAAATGTTTGATTTTCGTGATCCAAAACTATATTTCTGTATTCGCGACCAAATTCTTGATTTTCTCGATCCAAAACTAGATTTTTTTATTCGGAACCAAATTCTTGATTTTCCTGATCCAAAACTAGATTTTTTTATTCGCCATGCAGATCTTGATTTTCTAGATCCAAAACTACATTTTTGTATTCACGTCCAAATGCTTAATTTTCTTGATCCAAAACAAGATTTTTGTATTCGGGACCAAATTCTTGATTTTCCTGATCCAAAACTAGATTTTTTTATTCGCCATGCAGTTTTTTATTTTCTTGATGCAAAACTAGATTTTTGAATTCAAGACCAAATCCTTGATTTTCTTGATGCAAAACTAGATTTTTGAATTCAAGACCAAATCCTTGATTTTCTTGATGCAAAACTAGATTTTTGAATTCAAGACCAAATCCTTGATTTTCTAGATCCAAAACTACATTTTTGTATTCGCGTCCAAATGCTTAATTTTCTTGATCCAAAACCAGATTTTTTTATTCGGGACCAAATGCTTGATTTTCTTGATCCAAAACTAGATTTTTGTATTCGGGACCAAATTCTCGATTTTCTTGATCGAGAACTAGATTTTTGTATTCGCGACCAAATGCTTGATTTTCTGGATCCAAAACTAGATTTTTGTATTCGCGACCAAATCCTTGATTTTCTCGATATAAAACTAGATTTTTGTATTCGGGACCAAATTCTTGATTTTGTTGATCCAAAACTAGATTTTTATATTCGCCATGCGGTTCTTGATTTTCTTAATCCAAAACTAGATTTATGTACTGGGGACCAAATTCTTCATTTTTCTTAATCCAAAACTAGATTTTTGTATTCGCGACCAAATTCTCGATTTTCTTGATCGAGAACTAGATTTTTGTATTCGCGACAAAATGCTTGATTTTCCTGATCCAAAACTAGATTTTTGTATTCGGGACGAAATTGTTCATTTTCTTGATTCAAAACTAGATTTTTATATTCGCCACGCAGTTCTTGATTTTCTTGATCCAAAACTATATTTTTGTATTCGCGACCAAATCCTTGATTTTCTCGATACAAAACTATATTTTTGTATTCGGGACCAAATTCTTGATTTTCTTGATCCAAAACTAGATTTTTATATTCGTTATGCGGTTCTTGATTTTCATAATCCAAAACTAGATTTATGTACTGGGGACCAAATTCTTGATTTTTTCTTAATCGAAAACTAGATTTTTGTATTCGCGACCAAATGCTTGATTTTCGTGATCCAAAACTATATTTCTGTATTCGCGACCAAATTCTTGATTTTTCTCGATACAAAACTAGATTTTTGTATTCGGGACCAAATTCTTGATTTTCCTGATCCAAAACTAGATTTTTTTATTCACCATGCAGTTCTTAATTTTCTTGATGCAAAACTAGATTATTGAATTCAAGACCAAATCCTTGATTTTCTTGATCCAAAACTACATTTTTGTATTCGCATCCAAATGCTTGATTTTCTTGATCCAGAACCAGATTTTTGTATTCGGGACCAAATTCTTGATTTTCTAGATCCAAAACTAGATTTTTGTATTCGGGACCAAATTCTTGATTTTCTTGATCCAAAACTAGATTTTTGTATTCGGGACCAAATTCACGATTTTCTTGATCGAGAACTAGATTTTTGTATTCGCGACCAAATCCTTGATTTTCCTGATCCAAAACTAGATTTTTGTATTCGGGACGAAATTCTTCACTTTCTTGATTGAAAACTAGATTTTTATATTCGCCACGCAGTTCTTAATTTTCTTGATCCAAAACTAGATTTTTGTATTCGCGACCAAATCCTTGATTTTCTCGATACAAAACTAGATTTTTGTATTCGGGACCAAATTCTTGATTTTCTTGATCCAAAACTAGATTTTTATATTCGCCATGCGGTTCTTGATTTTCTTAATCCAAAACTAGATTTATGTACTGTGGACCAAATTCTTGATTTTTCTTAATCCAAAACTAGATTTTTGTATTCGCGACCAAATGCTTGATTTTCGTGATCCAAAACTATATTTCTGTATTCGCGACCAAATTCTTGATTTTCTCGATCCAAAACTAGATTTTTGTATTCGGGACCAAATTCTTGATTTTCCTGATCCAAAACTAGATTTTTATATTCGCCTTGCAGTTCTTGATATTCTTGATCCAAAACTACATTTTTGTATTCACGTCCAAATGCTTGATTTTCTTGATCCAAAACAAGATTTTTGTATTCGGGACCAAATTCTTGATTTTCCTGATCCAAAACTAGATTTTTTTATTCGCCATGCAGTTTTTTGATTTTCTTGATGCAAAACTATATTTTTGAATTCAAGACGAAATCCTTGATTTTCTTGATGCAAAACTAGAATTTTGAATTCAAGACCAAATCCTTGATTTTCTAGATCCAAAACTACATTTTTTTATTCGCGTCCAAATGCTTGATTTTCTTGATCCAAAACGAGATTTTTGTATTTGGGACCAAATGCTTGATTTTCTTGATCCAAAACTAGATTATTGTATTCGGAACCAAATTCTTGATTTTCTTGATCCAAAACTAGATTTTTATATTCGCCATGCGGTTCTTGATTTTCTTAATCCAAAACTAGATTTATGTACTGGGGACCAAATTCTTGATTTTTCTCAATCCAAAACTAGATTTTTGTATTCGCGACCAAATGCTTGATTTTCGTGATCCAAAACTATATTTCTGTATTCGCGACCAAATTCTTGATTTTCTCGATCCAAAACTAGATTTTTGTATTCGGGACCAAATTCTTGATTTTCCCGATCCAAAACTAGATTTTTATATTCGCCATGCAGTTCTTGATTTTCTTGATCCAAAATTACATTTTTGTATTCACGTCCAAATGCTTGATTTTCTCGATACAAAACTAGATTTTTGTATTCGGGACCAAATTCTTGATTTTCTTGATCCAAAACTAGATTTTTATATTCGCCATGCGGTTCTTGATTTTCTTAATCCAAAACTAGATTTATGTACTGGGGACCAAATTCTTCATTTTTCTTAATCCAAAACTAGATTTTTGTATTCGCGACCAAATGTTTGATTTTCGTGATCCAAAACTATATTTCTGTATTCGCGACCAAATTCTTGATTTTCTCGATCCAAAACTAGATTTTTTTATTCGGAACCAAATTCTTGATTTTCCTGATCCAAAACTAGATTTCTTTATTCGCCATGCAGATCTTGATTTTCTAGATCCAAAACTACATTTTTGTATTCACGTCCAAATGCTTAATTTTCTTGATCCAAAACAAGATTTTTGTATTCGGGACCAAATTCTTGATTTTCCTGATCCAAAACTAGATTTTTTTATTCGCCATGCAGTTTTTTATTTTCTTGATGCAAAACTAGATTTTTGAATTCAAGACCAAATCCTTGATTTTCTTGATGCAAAACTAGATTTTTGAATTCAAGACCAAATCCTTGATTTTCTTGATGCAAAACTAGATTTTTGAATTCAAGACCAAATCCTTGATTTTCTAGATCCAAAACTACATTTTTGTATTCGCGTCCAAATGCTTAATTTTCTTGATCCAAAACCAGATTTTTTTATTCGGGACCAAATAATTGATTTTCTTGATCCAAAACTAGATTTTTGTATTCGGGACCAAATTCTCGATTTTCTTGATCGAGAACTAGATTTTTGTATTCGCGACCAAATGCTTGATTTTCTGGATCCAAAACTAGATTTTTGTATTCGCGACCAAATCCTTGATTTTCTCGATATAAAACTAGATTTTTGTATTCGGGACCAAATTCTTGATTTTGTTGATCCAAAACTAGATTTTTATATTCGCCATGCGGTTCTTGATTTTCTTAATCCAAAACTAGATTTCTGTACTGGGGACCAAATTCTTCATTTTTCTTAATCCAAAACTAGATTTTTGTATTCGCGACCAAATGATTGATTTTCGTGATCCAAAACTATATTTCTGTATTCGCGACCAAATTCTTGATTTTCTGGATCCAAAACTAGATTTTTGTATTCGGGACCAAATTCTTGATTTTCCTGATCCAAAACTAGATTTTTATATTCGCCATGCAGTTCTTGATTTTCTTGATCCAAAACTACATTTTTGTATTCACGTCCAAATGCTTGATTTTCTCGATACAAAACTAGATTTTTGTATTCGGGACCAAATTCTTGATTTTCCTGATCCAAAACTAGATTTTTATATTCGTCATGCGGTTGTTGATTTTCTTAATCCAAAACTAGATTTATGTACTGGGGACCAAATTCTTGATTTTTCTTAATCCAAAACAAGATTTTTGTATTCGCGACCAAATGCTTGATTTTCGTGATCCAAAACTATATTTCTGTATTCGCGACCAAATTCTTGATTTTCTCGATCCAAAACTAGATTTTTGTATTCGGGACCAAATTCTTCATTTTCCTGATCCAAAACTAGATTTTTTTATTCACCATGCAGTTCTTGATTTTCTAGATCCAAAACTACATTTTTGTATTCACGTCCAAATGCTTGATTTTCTTGATCCAAAACAAGATTTTTGTATTCGGGACCAAATTCTTGATTTTTTCCTGATCCAAAACTAGATTTTTTTATTCGCCATGCAGTTTTTTGATTTTCTTGTTGCAAAACTAGATTTTTGAATTCAAGACCAAATCCTTGATTTTCTTGATGCAAAACTAGATTTTTGAATTCAAGACCAAATCCTTGAATTTCTAGATCCAAAACTACCTTTTTTTATTCGCGTCCAAATGCTTGATTTTCTTGATCCAAAACCAGATTTTTGTATTCGGGACCAAATGCTTGATTTTCTTGATCCAAAACTAGATTTTTGTATTCGGGACCAAATTCTCGATTTTCTTGATCGAGAACTAGATTTTTGTATTCGCGACCAAATGCTTGATTTTCTGGATCCAAAACTAGATTTTTGTATTCGCGACCAAATCCTTGATTTTCTCGATATAAAACTAGATTTTTGTATTCGGGACCAAATTCTTGATTTTCTTGATCCAAAACTAGATTTTTATATTCGCCATGCGGTTCTTGATTTTCTTAATCCAAAACTAGATTTATGTACTGGGGACCAAATTCTTGATTTTTCTTAATCCAAAACTAGATTTTTGTATTCGCGACCAAATGCTTGATTTTCGTGATCCAAAACTATATTTCTGTATTCGCGACGAAATTCTTGATTATATCGATTCAAAACTAGATTTTTGTATTAGGGACCAAATTCTTGATTTTCCTGATCCAAAACTAGATTTTTTTATTCCCCTTGCAGTTCTTGATTTTCTAGATCCAAAACTACATTTTTGTATTCGCGTCCAAATGCTTGATTTTCTTGATCCAAAACCAGATTTTTGTATTCGGGACCAAATTCTTGATTTTCTTAATCCAAAACTAGATTTTTGTATTCGGGACCAAATTCTCGATTTTCTTGATCGAGAACTAGATTTTTGTATTCGCGACAAAATTCTTGATTTTCCTGATCCAAAACTAGATTTTTGTATTCGGGACGAAATTCTTCATTTTCTTGATTCAAAACTAGATTTTTATATTCGCCACGCAGTTCTTGATTTTCTTGATCCAAAACTATATTTTTGTATTCGCGACCAAATCCTTGATTTTCTCGATACAAAACTATATTTTTGTATTCGGGACCAAATTCTTGATTTTCTTGATCCAAAACTAGATTTTTATATTCGTTATGCGGTTCTTGATTTTCATAATCCAAAACTAGATTTATGTACTGGGGACCAAATTCTTGATTTTTTCTTAATCGAAAACTAGATTTTTGTATTCGCGACCAAATGCTTGATTTTCGTGATCCAAAACTATATTTCTGTATTCGCGACCAAATTCTTGATTTTTCTCGATACAAAACTAGATTTTTGTATTCGGGACCAAATTCTTGATTTTCCTGATCCAAAACTAGATTTTTTTATTCACCATGCAGTTCTTAATTTTCTTGATGCAAAACTAGATTATTGAATTCAAGACCAAATCCTTGATTTTCTTGATCCAAAACTACATTTTTGTATTCGCATCCAAATGCTTGATTTTCTTGATCCAGAACCAGATTTTTGTATTCGGGACCAAATTCTTGATTTTCTAGATCCAAAACTAGATTTTTGTATTCGGGACCAAATTCTTGATTTTCTTGATCCAAAACTAGATTTTTGTATTCGGGACCAAATTCACGATTTTCTTGATCGAGAACTAGATTTTTGTATTCGCGACCAAATCCTTGATTTTCCTGATCCAAAACTAGATTTTTGTATTCGGGACGAAATTCTTCACTTTCTTGATTCAAAACTAGATTTTTATATTCGCCACGCAGTTCTTAATTTTCTTGATCCAAAAATTAGATTTTTGTATTCGCGACCAAATCCTTGATTTTCTCGATACAAAACTAGATTTTTGTATTCGGGACCAAATTCTTGATTTTCTTGATCCAAAACTAGATTTTTATATTCGCCATGCGGTTCTTGATTTTCTTAATCCAAAACTAGATTTATGTACTGGGGACCAAATTCTTGATTTTTCTTAATCCAAAACTAGATTTTTGTATTCGCGACCAAATGCTTGATTTTCGTGATCCAAAACTATATTTCTGTATTCGCGACCAAATTCTTGATTTTCTCGATCCAAAACTAGATTTTTGTATTCGGGACCAAATTCTTGATTTTCCTGATCCAAAACTAGATTTTTATATTCGCCTTGCAGTTCTTGATATTCTTGATCCAAAACTACATTTTTGTATTCACGTCCAAATGCTTGATTTTCTTGATCCAAAACAAGATTTTTGTATTCGGGACCAAATTCTTGATTTTCCTGATCCAAAACTAGATTTTTTTATTCGCCATGCAGTTTTTTGATTTTCTTGATGCAAAACTAGATTTTTGAATTCAAGACGAAATCCTTGATTTTCTTGATGCAAAACTAGAATTTTGAATTCAAGACCAAATCCTTGATTTTCTAGATCCAAAACTACATTTTTGTATTCGCGTCCAAATGCTTGATTTTCTTGATCCAAAACCAGATTTTTGTATTTGGGACCAAATGCTTGATTTTCATGATCCAAAACTAGATTATTGTATTCGGGACCAAATTCTCGATTTTCTTGATCGAGAACTAGATTTTTGTATTCGCGACCAAATGCTTGATTTTCTGGATCCAAAACTAGATTTTTGTATTCGCGACCAAATCCTTGATTTTCTTGATTCAAAACTAGATTTTTATATTCGTCATGCGGTTCTTGATTTTCTTAATCCAAAACTAGATTTATGTACTGGGGACCAAATTCTTGATTTTTCTTAATCCAAAACTAGATTTTTGTATTCGCAACCAAATGCTTGATTTTCGAGATCCAAAACTATATTTCTGTATTCGCGACCAAATTCTTGATTTTCTCGATCCAAAACTAGATTTTTGTATTCGGGACGAAATTCTTCATTTTCCTGATTCAAAACTAGATTTTTATATTCGCCACGCAGTTCTTGATTTTCTTGATCCAAAACTATATTTTTGTATTCGCGACCAAATCCTTGATTTTCTCGATACAAAACTAAATTTTTGTATTCGGGACCAAATTCTTGATTTTCTTGATCCAAAACTAGATTTTTATATTCGCTATGCGGTTCTTGATTTTCATAATCCAAAACTAGATTTATGTACTGGGGACCAAATTCTTGATTTTTTCTTAATCGAAAACTAGATTTTTGTATTCGCGACCAAATGCTTGATTTTCGTGATCCAAAACTATATTTCTGTATTCGCGACCAAATTCTTGATTTTTCTCGATACAAAACTAGATTTTTGTATTCGGGACCAAATTCTTGATTTTCCTGATCCAAAACTAGATTTTTATATTCGCCATGCAGTTCTTGATTTTCTTGATGCAAAACTAGATTATTGAATTCAAGACCAAATCCTTGATTTTCTTGATCCAAAACTAAATTTTTGTATTCGCATCCAAATGCTTGATTTTCTTGATCCAGAACCAGATTTTTGTATTCGGAACCAAATTCTTGATTTTCTAGATCCAAAACTAGATTTTTGTATTCGGGACCAAATTCTTGATTTTCTTGATCCAAAACTAGATTTTTGTATTCGAGACCAAATTCACGATTTTCTTGATCGAGAACTAGATTTTTGTATTCGCGACCAAATCCTTGATTTTCCAGATCCAAAACTAGATTTTTGTATTCGGGACCAAATTCTTCACTTTCTTGATTCAAAACTAGATTTTTATATTCGCCACGCAGTTCTTAATTTTCTTGATCCAAAACTAGATTTTTGTATTCGCGACCAAATCCTTGATTTTCTCGATACAAAACTAGATTTTTGTATTCGGGACCAAATTCTTGATTTTCTTGATCCAAAACTAGATTTTTATATTCGCCATGCGGTTCTTTATTTTCTTAATCCAAAACTAGATTTATGTACTGGGGACCAAATTCTTGATTTTTCTTAATCCAAAACTAGATTTTTGTATTCGCGACCAAATGCTTGATTTTCGTGATCCAAAACTATATTTCTGTATTCGCGACCAAATTCTTGATTTTCTCGATCCAAAACTACATTTTTGTATTCGGGACCAAATTCTTGATTTTCCTGATCCAAAACTAGATTTTTATATTCGCCATGCAGTTCTTGATTTTCTTGATCCAAAACTACATTTTTGTATTCACGTCCAAATGCTTGATTTTCTTGATCCAAAACAAGATTTTTGTATTCGGGACCAAATTCTTGATTTTCCTGATCCAAAACTAGATTTTTTTATTCGCCGTGCAGTTTTTTGATTTTCTTGTTGCAAAACTAGATTTTTGAATTCAAGACCAAATCCTTGATTTTCTTGATGCAAAACTAGATTTTTGAATTCAAGACCAAATCCTTGAATTTCTAGATCCAAAACTACATTTTTTTATTCGCGTCCAAATGCTTGATTTTCTTGATCCAAAACCAGATTTTTGTATTCGGGACCAAATGCTTGATTTTCTTGATCCAAAACTAGATTTTTGTATTCGGGACCAAATTCTCGATTTTCTTGATCGAGAACTAGATTTTTGTATTCGCGACCAAATGCTTGATTTTCTGGATCCAAAACGAGATTTTTGTATTCGCGACCAAATCCTTGATTTTCTCGATATAAAACTAGATTTTTGTATTCGGGACCAAATTCTTGATTTTCTTGATCCAAAACTAGATTTTTATATTCGCCATGCGGTTCTTGATTTTCTTAATCCAAAACTAGATTTATGTACTGGGGACCAAATTCTTGATTTTTCTTAATCCAAAACTAGATTTTTGTATTCGCGACCAAATGCTTGATTTTCGGGATCCAAAACTATATTTCTGTATTCGCGACCAAATTCTTGATTTTCTCGATTCAAAACTAGATTTTTGTATTCGGGACCAAATTCTTGATTTTCCTGATCCAAAACTAGATTTTTTTATTCGCAATGCAGTTCTTGATTTTCTTGATCCAAAACTACATTTTTGTATTCACGTCCAAATGCTTGATTTTCTTGATCCAAAACAAGATTTTTGTATTCGGACCAAATCCGTGATTTTCCTGATCCAAAACTAGATTTTTTTATTCGCCATGCAGTTTTTTGATTTTCTTGATGCCAAACTAGATTTTTGAATTCAAGACCAAATCCTTGATTTTCTTGATGCAAAACTAGATTTTTGAATTCAAGACCAAATCCTTGATTTTCTAGATCCAAAACTACATTTTTGTATTCGCGTCCAAATGCTTGATTTTCTTGATCCAAAACCAGATTTTTGTATTCGGGACCAAATTCTTGATTTTCTTCATCCAAAACTAGATTTTTGTATTCGGGACCAAATTCTCGATTTTTCTTGATCGAGAACTAGATTTTTGTATTCGCGACAAAATGCTTGATTTTCCTGATCCAAAACTAGATTTTTGTATTCGGGACGAAATTCTTCATTTTCTTGATTCAAAACTAGATTTTTATATTCGCCACGCAGTTCTTGATTTTCTTGATCCAAAACTATATTTTTGTATTCGCGACCAAATCCTTGATTTTCTCGATACAAAACTAGATTTTTGTATTCGGGACCAAATTCTTGATTTTCTTGATCCAAAACTAGATTTTTATATTCGCTATGCGGTTCTTGATTTTCATAATCCAAAACTAGATATATGTACTGGGGACCAAATTCTTGATTTTTTCTTAATCGAAAACTAGATTTTTGTATTCGCGACCAAATGCTTGATTTTCGTGATCCAAAACTATATTTCTGTATTCGCGACCAAATTCTTGATTTTTCTCGATACAAAACTAGATTTTTGTATTCGGGACCAAATTCTTGATTTTCCTGATCCAAAACTAGATTTTTTTATTCATCATGCAGTTATTGATTTTCTAGATCCAAAACTACATTTTTGTATTCACGTCCAAATGCTTGATTTTCTTGATCCAAAACAAGATTTTTGTATTCGGAACCAAATTCTTGATTTTTTCCTGATCCAAAACTAGATTTTTTTATTCGCCATGCAGTTTTTTGATTTTCTTGTTGCAAAACTAGATTTTTGAATTCAAGACCAAATCCTTGATTTTCTTGATGTAAAACTAGATTTTTGAATTCAAGACCAAATCCTTGAATTTCTAGATCCAAAACTACATTTTTTTATTCGCGTCCAAATGCTTGATTTTCTTGATCCAAAACCAGATTTTTGTATTCGGGACCAAATGCTTGATTTTCTTGATCCAAAACTAGATTTTTGTATTCGGGACCAAATTCTCGATTTTCTTGATCGAGAACTAGATTTTTGTATTCGCGACCAAATGCTTGATTTTCTGGATCCAAAACGAGATTTTTGTATTCGCGACCAAATCCTTGATTTTCTCGATATAAAACTAGATTTTTGTATTCGGGACCAAATTCTTGATTTTCTTGATCCAAAACTAGATTTTTATATTCGCCATGGGGTTCTTGATTTTCTTAATCCAAAACTAGATTTATGTACTGGGGACCAAATTCTTGATTTTTCTTAATCCAAAACTAGATTTTTGTATTCGCGACCAAATGCTTGATTTTCGTGATCCAAAACTATATTTCTGTATTCGCGACCAAATTCTTGATTTTCTCGATTCAAAACTAGATTTTTGTATTCGGGACCAAATTCTTGATTTTCCTGATCCAAAACTAGATTTTTTTATTCGCAATGCAGTTCTTGATTTTCTTGATCCAAAACTACATTTTTGTATTCACGTCCAAATGCTTGATTTTCTTGATCCAAAACAAGATTTTTGTATTCGGACCAAATCCGTGATTTTCCTGATCCAAAACTAGATTTTTTTATTCGCCATGCAGTTTTTTGATTTTCTTGATGCAAAACTAGATTTTTGAATTCAAGACCAAATCCTTGATTTTCTTGATGCAAAACTAGATTTTTGAATTCAAGACCAAATCCTTGATTTTCTAGATCCAAAACTACATTTTTGTATTCGCGTCCAAATGCTTGATTTTCTTGATCCAAAACCAGATTTTTGTATTCGGGACCAAATTCTTGATTTTCTTCATCCAAAACTAGATTTTTGTATTCGGGACCAAATTCTCGATTTTCTTGATCGAGAACTAGATTTTTGTATTCGCGACAAAATGCTTGATTTTCCTGATCCAAAACTAGATTTTTGTATTCGGGACGAAATTCTTCATTTTCTTGATTCAAAACTAGATTTTTATATTCGCCACGCAGTTCTTGATTTTCTTGATCCAAAACTATATTTTCGTATTCGCGACCAAATCCTTGATTTTCTCGATACAAAACTAGATTTTTGTATTCGGGACCAAATTCTTGATTTTCTTGATCCAAAACTAGATTTTTATATTCGCTATGCGGTTCTTGATTTTCATAATCCAAAACTAGATTTATGTACTGGGGACCAAATTCTTGATTTTTTCTTAATCGAAAACTAGATTTTTGTATTCGCGACCAAATGCTTGATTTTCGTGATCCAAAACTATATTTCTGTATTCGCGACCAAATTCATGATTTTTCTCGATACAAAACTAGATTTTTGTATTCGGGACCAAATTCTTGATTTTCCTGATCCAAAACTAGATTTTTTTATTCATCATGCAGTTATTGATTTTCTAGATCCAAAACTACATTTTTGTATTCACGTCCAAATGCTTGATTTTCTTGATCCAAAACAAGATTTTTGTATTCGGGACCAAATTCTTGATTTTTTCCTGATCCAAAACTAGATTTTTTTATTCGCCGTGCAGTTTTTTGATTTTCTTGTTGCAAAACTAGATTTTTGAATTCAAGACCAAATCCTTGATTTTCTTGATGCAAAACTAGATTTTTGAATTCAAGACCAAATCCTTGAATTTCTAGATCCAAAACTACATTTTTTTATTCGCGTCCAAATGCTTGATTTTCTTGATCCAAAACCAGATTTTTGTATTCGGGACCAAATGCTTGATTTTCTTGATCCAAAACTAGATTTTTGTATTCGGGACCAAATTCTCGATTTTCTTGATCGAGAACTAGATTTTTGTATTCGCGACCAAATACTTGATTTTCTGGATCCAAAACGAGATTTTTGTATTCGCGACCAAATCCTTGATTTTCTCGATATAAAACTAGATTTTTGTATTCGGGACCAAATTCTTGATTTTCTTGATCCAAAACTAGATTTTTATATTCGCCATGCGGTTCTTGATTTTCTTAATCCAAAACTAGATTTATGTACTGGGGACCAAATTCTTGATTTTTCTTAATCCAAAACTAGATTTTTGTATTCGCGACCAAATGCTTGATTTTCGGGATCCAAAACTATATTTCTGTATTCGCGACCAAATTCTTGATTTTCTCGATTCAAAACTAGATTTTTGTATTCGGGACCAAATTCTTGATTTTCCTGATCCAAAACTAGATTTTTTTATTCGCAATGCAGTTCTTGATTTTCTTAATCCATAACTACATTTTTGTATTCACGTCCAAATGCTTGATTTTCTTGATCCAAAACAAGATTTTTGTATTCGGACCAAATCCGTGATTTTCCTGATCCAAAACTAGATTTTTTTATTCGCCATGCAGTTTTTTGATTTTCTTGATGCCAAACTAGATTTTTGAATTCAAGACCAAATCCTTGATTTTCTTGATGCAAAACTAGATTTTTGAATTCAAGACCAAATCCTTGATTTTCTAGATCCAAAACTACATTTTTGTATTCGCGTCCAAATGCTTGATTTTCTTGATCCAAAACCAGATTTTTGTATTCGGGACCAAATTCTTGATTTTCTTCATCCAAAACTAGATTTTTGTATTCGGGACCAAATTCTCGATTTTTCTTGATCGAGAACTAGATTTTTGTATTCGCGACAAAATGCTTGATTTTCCTGATCCAAAACTAGATTTTTGTATTCGGGACGAAATTCTTCATTTTCTTGATTCAAAACTAGATTTTTATATTCGCCACGCAGTTCTTGATTTTCTTGATCCAAAACTATATTTTTGTATTCGCGACCAAATCCTTGATTTTCTCGATACAAAACTAGATTTTTGTATTCGGGACCAAATTCTTGATTTTCTTGATCCAAAACTAGATTTTTATATTCGCTATGCGGTTCTTGATTTTCATAATCCAAAACTAGATTTATGTACTGGGGACCAAATTCTTGATTTTTTCTTAATCGAAAACTAGATTTTTGTATTCGCGACCAAATGCTTGATTTTCGTGATCCAAAACTATATTTCTGTATTCGCGACCAAATTCTTGATTTTTCTCGATACAAAACTAGATTTTTGTATTCGGGACCAAATTCTTGATTTTCCTGATCCGAAACTAGATTTTTTTATTCATCATGCAGTTATTGATTTTCTAGATCCAAAACTACATTTTTGTATTCACGTCCAAATGCTTGATTTTCTTGATCCAAAACAAGATTTTTGTATTCGGAACCAAATTCTTGATTTTTTCCTGATCCAAAACTAGATTTTTTTATTCGCCATGCAGTTTTTTTATTTTCTTGTTGCAAAACTAGATTTTTGAATTCAAGACCAAATCCTTGATTTTCTTGATGTAAAACTAGATTTTTGAATTCAAGACCAAATCCTTGAATTTCTAGATCCAAAACTACATTTTTTTATTCGCGTCCAAATGCTTGATTTTCTTGATCCAAAACCAGATTTTTGTATTCGGGACCAAATGCTTGATTTTCTTGATCCAAAACTAGATTTTTGTATTCGGGACCAAATTCTCGATTTTCTTGATCGAGAACTAGATTTTTGTATTCGCGACCAAATGCTTGATTTTCTGGATCCAAAACGAGATTTTTGTATTCGCGACCAAATCCTTGATTTTCTCGATATAAAACTAGATTTTTGTATTCGGGACCAAATTCTTGATTTTCTTGATCCAAAACTAGATTTTTATATTCGCCATGCGGTTCTTGATTTTCTTAATCCAAAACTAGATTTATGTACTGGGGACCAAATTCTTGATTTTTCTTAATCCAAAACTAGATTTTTGTATTCGCGACCAAATGCTTGATTTTCGTGATCCAAAACTATATTTCTGTATTCGCGACCAAATTCTTGATTTTCTCGATTCAAAACTAGATTTTTGTATTCGGGACCAAATTCTTGATTTTCCTGATCCAAAACTAGATTTTTTTATTCGCAATGCAGTTCTTGATTTTCTTGATCCAAAACTACATTTTTGTATTCACGTCCAAATGCTTGATTTTCTTGATCCAAAACAAGATTTTTGTATTCGGACCAAATCCGTGATTTTCCTGATCCAAAACTAGATTTTTTTATTCGCCATGCAGTTTTTTGATTTTCTTGATGCAAAACTAGATTTTTGAATTCAAGACCAAATCCTTGATTTTCTTGATGCAAAACTAGATTTTTGAATTCAAGACCAAATCCTTGATTTTCTAGATCCAAAACTACATTTTTGTATTCGCGTCCAAATGCTTGATTTTCTTGATCCAAAACCAGATTTTTGTATTCGGGACCAAATTCTTGATTTTCTTCATCCAAAACTAGATTTTTGTATTCGGGACCAAATTCTCGATTTTCTTGATCGAGAACTAGATTTTTGTATTCGCGACAAAATGCTTGATTTTCCTGATCCAAAACTAGATTTTTGTATTCGGGACGAAATTCTTCATTTTCTTGATACAAAACTAGATTTTTATATTCGCCACGCAGTTCTTGATTTTCTTCATCCAAAACTATATTTTTGTTTTCGCGACCAAATCCTTGATTTTCTCGATACAAAACTAGATTTTTGTATTCGGGACCAAATTCTTGATTTTCTTGATCCAAAACTAGATTTTTATATTCGCTATGCGGTTCTTGATTTTCATAATCCAAAACTAGATTTATGTACTGGGGAACAAATTCTTGATTTTTTCTTAATCGAAAACTAGATTTTTGTATTCGCGACCAAATGCTTGATTTTCGTGATCCAAAACTATATTTCTGTATTCGCGACCAAATTCTTGATTTTTCTCGATACAAAACTAGATTTTTGTATTCGGGACCAAATTCTTGATTTTCCTGATCCAAAACTAGATTTTTTTATTCGCCATGCAGTTCTTAATTTTCTTGATGCAAAACTAGATTATTGAATTCAAGACCAAATCCTTGATTTTCTTGATCCAAAACTACATTTTTGTATTCGCATCCAAATGCTTGATTTTCTTAATCCAGAACCAGATTTTTGTATTCGGGACCAAATTCTTGATTTTCTAGATCCAAAACTAGATTTTTGTATTCGGGACCAAATTCTTGATTTAATTGATCCAAAACTAGATTTTTGTATTCGGGACCAAATTCACGATTTTCTTGATCGAGAACTAGATTTTTGTATTCGCGACCAAATCCTTGATTTTCCTGATCCAAAACTAGATTTTTGTATTTGGGACGAAATTCTTCACTTTCTTGATTCAAAACTAGATTTTTATATTCGCCACGCAGTTCTTAATTTTCTTGATCCAAAACTAGATTTTTGTATTCGCGACCAAATCCTGATTTTCTCGATACAAAACTAGATTTTTGTATTCGGGACCAAAATTCTTGATTTTGTTGATCCAAAACTAGATTTTTATATTCGCAATGCGGTTCTTGATTTTCTTAATCCAAAACTAGATTTATGTACCGGGGACCAAATTCTTCATTTTTCTTAATCCAAAACTAGATTTTTGTATTCGCGACCAAATGCTTGATTTTCGTGATCCAAAACTATATTTCTGTATTCGCGACAAAATTCTTGATTTTCTCGATCCAAAACTGGATTTTTGTATTCGGGACCAAATTCTCGATTTTCTTGATCGAGAACTAGATTTTTGTATTCGCGACCAAATGCATGATTTTCTGGATCCAAAACGAGATTTTTGTATTCGCGACCAAATCCTTGATTTTCTCGATATAAAACTAGATTTTTGTATTCGGGACCAAATTCTTGATTTTCTTGATCCAAAACTAGATTTTTATATTCGCTATGCGGTTCTTGATTTTCATAATCCAAAACTAGATTTATGTACTGGGGACCAAATTCTTGATTTTTTCTTAATCGAAAACTAGATTTTTGTATTCGCGACCAAATGCTTGATTTTCGTGATCCAAAACTATATTTCTGTATTCGCGACCAAATTCTTGATTTTTCTCGATACAAAACTAGATTTTTGTATTCGGGACCAAATTCTTGATTTTCCTGATCCAAAACTAGATTTTTTTATTCGCCATGCAGTTCTTAATTTTCTTGATGCAAAACTAGATTATTGAATTCAAGACCAAATCCTTGATTTTCTTGATCCAAAACTACATTTTTGTATTCGCATCGAAATGCTTGATTTTCTTGATCCAGAACCAGATTTTTGTATTCGGGACCAAATTCTTGATTTTCTAGCTCCAAAACTAGATTTTTGTATTCGGGACCAAATTCTTGATTTAATTGATCCAAAACTAGATTTTTGTATTCGGGACCAAATTCACGATTTTCTTGATCAAGAACTAGATTTTTGTATTCGCGACCAAATCCTTGATTTTCCTGATCCAAAACTAGATTTTTGTATTCGGGACGAAATTCTTCACTTTCTTGATTCAAAACTAGATTTTTATATTCGCCACGCAGTTCTTAATTTTCTTGATCCAAAACTAGATTTTTGTATTCGCGACCAAATCCTGATTTTCTCGATACAAAACTAGATTTTTGTATTCGGGACCAAAATTCTTGATTTTGTTAATCCAAAACTAGATTTTTATATTCGCAATGCGGTTCTTGATTTTCTTAATCCAAAACTTGATTTATGTACTGGGGACCAAATTCTTCATTTTTCTTAATCCAAAACTAGATTTTTGTATTCGCGACCAAATGCTTGATTTTCGTGATCCAAAACTATATTTCTGTATTCGCGACCAAATTCTTGATTTTCTCGATCCAAAACTAGATTTTTGTATTCGGGACCAAATTCTTGATTTTCCTGATCCAAAACTAGATTTTTATATTCGCCATGCAGTTCTTGATTTTCTTGATCGAGAACTAGATTTTTGTATTCACGTCCAAATGCTTGATTTTCTCGATACAAAACTAGATTTTTGTATTCGGGACCAAATTCTTGATTTTCTTGATCCAAAACTAGATTTTTATATTCGTCATGCGGTTGTTGATTTTCTTAATCCAAAACTAGATTTATGTACTAGGGACCAAATTCTTGATTTTTCTTAATCCAAAACTAGATTTTTGTATTCGCGACCAAATGCTTGATTTTCGTGATCCAAAACTATATTTCCGTGTTCGCGACCAAATTCTTGATTTTTCTCGATACAAAACTAGATTTTTGTATTCGGGACCAAATTCTTGATTTTCCTGATCCAAAACTAGATTTTTTTATTCGCCATGCAGTTCTTAATTTTCTTGATGCAAAACTAGATTATTGAATTCAAGACCAAATCCTTGATTTTCTTGATCCAAAACTACATTTTTGTATTCGCATCCAAATGCTTGATTTTCTTGATCCAGAACCAGATTTTTGTATTCGGGACCAAATTCTTGATTTTCTAGATCCAAAACTAGATTTTTGTATTCGGGACCAAATTCTTGATTTAATTGATCCAAAACTAGATTTTTGTATTCGGGACCAAATTCACGATTTTCTTGATCGAGAACTAGATTTTTGTATTCGCGACCAAATCCTTGATTTTCCTGATCCAAAACTAGATTTTTGTATTCGGGACGAAATTCTTCACTTTCTTGATTCAAAACTAGATTTTTATATTCGCCACGCAGTTCTTAATTTTCTTGATCCAAAACTAGATTTTTGTATTCGCGACCAAATCCTGATTTTCTCGATACAAAACTAGATTTTTGTATTCGGGACCAAAATTCTTGATTTTGTTGATCCAAAACTAGATTTTTATATTCGCAATGCGGTTCTTGATTTTCTTAATCCAAAACTAGATTTATGTACCGGGGACCAAATTCTTCATTTTTCTTAATCCAAAACTAGATTTTTGTATTCGCGACCAAATGCTTGATTTTCGTGATCCAAAACTATATTTCTGTATTCGCGACAAAATTCTGGATTTTCTCGATCCAAAACTATATTTTTGTATTCGGGACCAAATTCTCGATTTTCTTGATCGAGAACTAGACTTTTGTATTCGCGACCAAATGCTTGATTTTCTGGATCCAAAACGAGATTTTTGTATTCGCGACCAAATCCTTGATTTTCTCGATATAAAACTAGATTTTTGTATTCGGGACCAAATTCTTGATTTTCTTGATCCAAAACTAGATTTTTATATTCGCCATGCGGTTCTTGATTTTCTTAATCCAAAACTAGATTTATGTACTGGGGACCAAATTCTTGATTTTTCTTAATCCAAAACTAGATTTTTGTATTCGCGACCAAATGCTTGATTTTCGGGATCCAAAACTATATTTCTGTATTCGCGACCAAATTCTTGATTTTCTCGATTCAAAACTAGATTTTTGTATTCGGGACCAAATTCTTGATTTTCCTGAACCAAAACTAGATTTTTTTATTCGCCATGTAGTTCTTGATTTTCTTGATCCAAAACTACATTTTTGTATTCACGTCCAAATGCTTGATTTTCTTGATCCAAAACAAGATTTTTGTATTCGGACCAAATCCTTGATTTTCCTGATCCAAAACTAGATTTTTTTATTCGCCATGCAGTTTTTTGATTTTCTTGATGCAAAACTAGATTTTTGAATTCAAGACCAAATCCTTGATTTTCTTGATGCAAAACTAGATTTTTGAATTCAAGACCAAATCCTTGATTTTCTAGATCCAAAACTACATTTTTGTATTCGCGTCCAAATGCTTGATTTTCTTGATCCAAAACCAGATTTTTGTATTCGGGACCAAATTCTTGATTTTCTTCATCCAAAACTAGATTTTTGTATTCGGGACCAAATTCTCGATTTTCTTGATCGAGAACTAGATTTTTGTATTCGCGACAAAATGCTTGATTTTCCTGATCCAAAACTAGATTTTTGTATTCGGGACGAAATTCTTCATTTTCTTGATTCAAAACTAGATTTTTATATTCGCCACGCAGTTCTTGATTTTCTTGATCCAAAACTATATTTTTGTTTTCGCGACCAAATCCTTGATTTTCTCGATACAAAACTAGATTTTTGTATTCGGGACCAAATTCTTGATTTTCTTGATCCAAAACTAGATTTTTATATTCGCTATGCGGTTCTTGATTTTCATAATCCAAAACTAGATTTATGTACTGGGACCAAATTCTTGATTTTTTCTTAATCGAAAACTAGATTTTTGTATTCGCGACCAAATGCTTGATTTTCGTGATCCAAAACTATATTTCTGTATTCGCGACCAAATTCTTGATTTTTCTCGATACAAAACTAGATTTTTGTATTCGGGACCAAATTCTTGATTTTCCTGATCCAAAACTAGATTTTTTTATTCGCCATGCAGTTCTTAATTTTCTTGTTGCAAAACTAGATTATTGAATTCAAGACCAAATCCTTGATTTTCTTGATCCAAAACTACATTTTTGTATTCGCATCCAAATGCTTGATTTTCTTGATCCAGAACCAGATTTTTGTATTCGGGACCAAATTCTTGATTTTCTAGATCCAAAACTAGATTTTTGTATTCGGGACCAAATTCTTGATTTAATTGATCCAAAACTAGATTTTTGTATTCGGGACCAAATTCACGATTTTCTTGATCGAGAACTAGATTTTTGTATTCGCGACCAAATCCTTGATTTTCCTGATCCAAAACTAGATTTTTGTATTCGGGACGAAATTCTTCACTTTCTTGATTCAAAACTAGATTTTTATATTCGCCACGCAGTTCTTAATTTTCTTGATCCAAAACTAGATTTTTGTATTCGCGACCAAATCCTGATTTTCTCGATACAAAACTAGATTTTTGTATTCGGGACCAAAATTCTTGATTTTGTTAATCCAAAACTAGATTTTTATATTCGCAATGCGGTTCTTGCTTTTCTTAATCCAAAACTTGATTTATGTACTGGGGACCAAATTCTTCATTTTTCTTAATCCAAAACTAGATTTTTGTATTCGCGACCAAATGCTTGATTTTCGTGATCCAAAACTATATTTCTGTATTCGCGACCAAATTCTTGATTTTCTCGATCCAAAACTAGATTTTTGTATTCGGGACCAAATTCTTGATTTTCCTGATCCAAAACTAGATTTTTATATTCGCCATGCAGTTCTTGATTTTCTTGATCGAGAACTAGATTTTTGTATTCACGTCCAAATGCTTGATTTTCTCGATACAAAACTAGATTTTTGTATTCGGGACCAAATTCTTGATTTTCTTGATCCAAAACTAGATTTCTATATTCGTCATGCGGTTGTTGAATTTCTTAATCCAAAACTAGATTTATGTACTGGGGACCAAATTCTTGATTTTTCTTAATCCAAAACTAGATTTTTGTATTCGCGACCTAATGCTTGATTTTCGTGATCCAAAACTATATTTATGTATTCGCGACCAAATTCTTGATTTTCTCGATCCAAAACTAGATTTTTGTATTCGGGACCAAATTCTTGATTTTCCTGATCCAAAACTAGATTTTTTTATTCGCCATGCAGTGTTTTGATTTTCTTGTTGCAAAACTAGATTTTTGAATTCAAGACCAAATCCTTGATTTTCTTGATGCAAAACTAGATTTTTGAATTCAAGACCAAATCCTTGAATTTCTAGATCCAAAACTACATTTTTTTATTTGCGTCCAAATGCTTGATTTTCTTGATCCAAAACCAGATTTTTGTATTCGGGACCAAATGCTTGATTTTCTTGATCAAAAACTAGATTTTTGTATTCGGGACCAAATTCTCGATTTTCTTGATCGAGAACTAGATTTTTGTATTCGCGACCAAATGCTTTATTTTCTGGATCCAAAACTAGATTTTTGTATTCGCGACCAAATCCGTGATTTTCTCGATATAAAACTAGATTTTTGTATTCGGGACCAAATTCTTGATTTTCTTGATCCAAAACTAGATTTTTATATTCGCCATGCGGTTCTTGATTTTCTTAATCCAAAACTAGATTTATGTACTGGGGACCAAATTCTTGATTTTTCTTAATCCAAAAACTAGATTTTTGTATTCGCGACCAAATGCTTGATTTTCGTGATCCAAAACTATATTTCTGTATTCGCGACCAAATTCTTGATTTTCTCGATTCAAAACTAGATTTTTGTATTCGGGACCAAATTCTTGATTTTCCTGATCCAAAACTAGATTTTTTTATTCGCCATGCAGTTCTTGATTTTCTTGATCCAAAACTACATTTTTGTATTCACGTCCAAATGCTTGATTTTCTTGATCCAAAACAAGATTTTTGTATTCGGACCAAATCCTTGATTTTCCTGATCCAAAACTAGATTTTTTTATTCGCCATGCAGTTTTTTGATTTTCTTGTTGCAAAACTAGATTTTTGAATTCAAGACCAAATCCTTGATTTTCTTGATGCAAAACTAGATTTTTGAATTCAAGACCAAATCCTTGATTTTCTAGATCCAAAACTACATTTTTGTATTCGCGTCCAAATGCTTGATTTTCTTGATCCAAAACCAGATTTTTGTATTCGGGACCAAATTCTTGATTTTCTTCATCCAAAACTAGATTTTTGTATTCCGGACCAAATTCTCGATTTTCTTGATCGAGAACAAGATTTTTGTATTCGCGACAAAATGCTTGATTTTCCTGATCCAAAACTAGATTTTTGTATTCGGGACGAAATTCTTCATTTTCTTGATTCAAAACTAGAATTTTATATTCGCCACGCAGTTCTTGATTTTCTTGATCCAAAACTATATTTTTGTATTCGCGACCAAATCCTTGATTTTCTCGATACAAAACTAGATTTTTGTATTCGGGACCAAATTCTTGATTTTCTTGATCCAAAACTAGGTTTTTATATTCGCCATGCGGTTCTTGATTTTCTTAATCCAAAACTAGATTTATGTACTGGGGACCAAATTCTTGATTTTTCTTAATCCAAAATTAGATTTTTGTATTCGCGACCAAATGCTTGATTTTCGTGATCCAAAACTATATTTCTGTATTCGCGACCAAATTCTTGATTTTTCTCGATACAAAACTAGATTTTTGTATTCGGGACCAAATTCTTGATTTTCCTGATCCAAAACTAGATTTTTTTATTCGCCATGCAGTTCTTAATTTTCTTGATGCAAAACTAGATTATTGAATTCAAGACCAAATCCTTGATTTTCTTGATCCAAAACTACATTTTTGTATTCGCATCCAAAAGCTTGATTTTCTTGATCCAGAACCAGATTTTTGTATTCGGGACCAAATTCTTGATTTTCTAGATCCAAAACTAGATTTTTGTATTCGGGACCAAATTCTTGATTTTCTTGATCCAAAACTAGATTTTTGTATTCGGGACCAAATTCACGATTTTCTTGATCGAGAACTAGATTTTTGTATTCGCGACCAAATCCTTGATTTTCCTGATCCAAAACTAGATTTTTGTATTCGGGACGAAATTCTTCACTTTCTTGATTCAAAACTAGATTTTTATATTCGCCACGCAGTTCTTAATTTTCTTGATCCAAAACTAGATTTTTGTATTCGCGACCAAATCCTTGATTTTCTCGATACAAAACTAGATTTTTGTATTCGGGACCAAATTCTTGATTTTCTTGATCCAAAACTAGATTTTTATATTCGCCATGCGGTTCTTGATTTTCTTAATCCAAAACTAGATTTATGTACTGGGGACCAAATTCTTGATTTTTCTTAATCCAAAACTAGATTTTTGTATTCGCGACCAAATGCTTGATTTTCGTGATCCAAAACTATATTTCTGTATTCGCGACCAAATTCTTGATATTCTCGATCCAAAACTAGATTTTTGTATTCGGGACCAAATTCTTGATTTTCCTGATCCAAATCTAGATTTTTATATTCGCCATGCAGTTCTTGATTTTCTTGATCCAAAACTACATTTTTGTATTCACGTCCAAATGCTTGATTTTCTCGATACAAAACTTGATTTTTGTATTCGGGACCAAATTCTTGATTTTCTTGATCCAAAACTAGATTTTTATATTCGCCATGCGGTTCTTGATTTTCTTAATCCAAAACTAGATTTATGTACTGGGACCAAATTCTTGATTTTTCTTCATCCAAAACTAGATTTTTGTATTCGCGACCAAATGCTTGATTTTCATGATCCAAAACTATATTTCTGTATTCGCGACCAAATTTTTGATTTTCTCGATCCAAAACTAGATTTTTGTATTCGGGACCAAATTCTTGATTTTCCTGATCCAAAACTAGATTTTTATATTCGCCATGCAGTTCTTGATTTTCTTGATCCAAAACTACATTTTTGTATTCACGTCCAAATGCTTGATTTTCTTGATCCAAAACAAGATTTTTGTATTCGGGACCAAATCATTGATTTTCCTGATCCAAAACTAGAATTTTTTATTCGCCATGCAGTTTTTTGATTTTCTTGATGCAAAACTAGATTTTTGAATTCAAGACCAAATCCTTGATTTTCTTGATGCAAAACTAGATTTTTGAATTCAAGACCAATTCCTTGATTTTGTAGATCCAAAACTACATTTTTGTATTCACGTCCAAATGCTTGATTTTCTTGATCCAAAACCAGATTTTTGTATTCGGGACCAAATTCTTGATTTTCTAGATCCAAAACTAGATTTTTGTATTCGGGACCAAATTCTCGATTTTCTTAATCGAGAACTAGATTTTTTTATTCGCGACAAAATGCTTGATTTTCCGGATCCAAAACTAGATTTTTGTATTCGGGACGAAATTCTTCATTTTCTTGATTCAAAACTAGATTTTTATATTCGCCACGCAGTTCTTGATTTTCTTGATCCAAAACTATATTTTTGTATTCGCGACCAAATCCTTGATTTTCTCGATACAAAACTAGATTTTTGTATTCGCGACCAAATGCTTGATTTTCGTGATCCAAAACTATATTTCTGTATTCGCGACCAAATTCTTAACTTTTCTCGATACAAAACTAGATTTTTGTATTCGGGACCAAATTCTTGATTTTCTTGATCCAAAACTAGATTTTTGTATTCGGGACCAAATTCTCGATTTTCTTGATCGAGAACTAGATTTTTGTATTCGCGACCAAATGCTTGATTTTCTTGATCCAAAACTAGATTTTTGTATTCGCGACCAAATCCTTGATTTTCTGGATACAAAACTAGATTTTTGTATTCGGGACCAAATTCTTGATTTGCTTGATCCAAAACTAGATTTTTATATTCGCCATGCGGTTCTTGATTTTCTTAATCCAAAACTTGATTTATGTACTGGGACCAAATTCTTGATTTTTCTTAATCCAAAACTAGATTTTTGTATTCGCGACCAAATGCTTGATTTTCGTGATCCAAAACTATATTTCTGTATTCGCGACCAAATTCTTGATTTTCTCGATCCAAAACTAGATTTTTGTATTCGGGACCAAATTCTTGATTTTCCTGATCCAAAACTAGATTTTTATATTCGCCATGCAGTTCTTGATTTTCTTGATCCAAAACTACATTTTTGTATTCACGTCCAAATGCTTGATTTTCTCGATACAAAACTAGATTTTTGTATTCGGAACCAAATTCTTGATTTTCTTGATCCAAAACTAGATTTTTATATTCGTCATGCGGTTCTTGATTTTCTTAATCCAAAACTAGATTTATGTACTGGGGACCAAATTCTTGATTTTTCTTAATCCAAAACTAGATTTTTATATTCGCGACCAAATGCTTGATTATCGTGATCCAAAACTATATTTTTGTATTCGCGTCCAAATGCTTGATTTTCTCGATCGAAAACTTGATTTTTGTATTCGGGACCAAATTCTTGATTTTCCTGATCCAAAACTAGATTTTTATATTCGCCATGCAGTTCTTGATTTTCTTGATCCAAAACAAGATTTTTGTATTCGGGACCAAATTCTTGATTTTCCTGATCCAAAACTAGATTTTTTTATTCGCCATGCAGTTTTTTGATTTTCTTGATGCAAAACTAGATTTTTGAATTCAAGACCAAATCCTTGATTTTCTTGATGCAAAACTAGATTTTTGAATTCAAGACCAAATCCTTGATTTTCTAGATCCAAAACTACATTTTTGTATTCGCGTCCAAATGCTTGATTTTCTTGATCCAAAACCAGATTTTTGTATTCGGGACCAAATGCTTGTTTTTCTTGATCCAAAACTATATTTTTGTATTCGGGACCAAATTCTCGATTTTCTTGATCGAGAACTAGATTTTTGTATTCGCGACAAAATGCTTGATTGTCCTGATCCAAAGCTAGATTTTTGTATTCGGGACGAAATTCTTCATTTTCTTGATTCAAAACTAGATTTTTATATTCGGGACCAAATTCTCGATTTTCTTGATCGAGAACTAGATTTTTGTATTCGCGACAAAATGCTTGATTTTCCTGATCCAAAACTTGATTTTTGTATTCGGGACGAAATTCTTCATTTTCTTGATTCAAAACTAGATTTTTATATTCGTCATGCGGTTCTTGATTTTCTTAATCCAAAACTAGATTTATGTTCTGGGGACCAAATTCTTGATTTTTCTTAATCCAAAACTAGATTTTTGTATTCGCGACCAAATGATTGATTTTCGTGATCCAAAACTATATTTCTGTATTCGCGACCAAATTCTTCATTTTCTCGATCCAAAACTAGATTTTTGTATTCGGGACCAAATTCTTGATTTTCCTAATCCAAAACTAGATTTTTATATTCGCCATGCAGTTCTTGATTTTCTTGATTCAAAACTACATTTTTGTATTCACGTCCAAATGCTTGATTTTCTTGATCCAAAACAAGATTTTTGTATTCGGGACCAAATTCTTGATTTTCCTGATCCAAAACTAGATTTTTTTATTCGCCATGCAGTTTTTTGATTTTCTTGATGCAAAACTAGATTTTTGAATTCAAGACCAAATCCTTGATTTTCTTGATGCAAAACTAGATTTTTGAATTCAAGACCAAATCCTTGATTTTCTAGATCCAAAACTACATTTTTGTATTCGCGTCCAAATGCTTGATTTTCTTGATCCAAAACCAGATTTTTGTATTCGGGACCAAATGCTTGATTTTCTTGATCCAAAACTAGATTTTTGTATTCGGGACCAAATTCTCGATTTTCTTGATCGAGAACTAGATTTTTGTATTCGCGACAAAATGCTTGATTGTCCTGATCCAAAACTAGATTTTTGTATTCGGGACGAAATTCTTCATTTTCTTGATTCAAAACTAGATTTTTATATTCGGGACCAAATTCTCGATTTTCTTGATCGAGAACTAGATTTTTGTATTCGCGACAAAATGCTTGATTTTCCTGATCCAAAACTAGATTTTTGTATTCGCGACGAAATTCTTCATTTTCTTGATTCAAAACTAGATTTTTATATTCGTCATGCGGTTCTTGATTTTCTTAATCCAAAACAAGATTTATGTACTGGGGACCAAATTCTTGATTCTTCTTAATCCAAAACTAGATTTTTGTATTCGCGACCAAATGATTGATTTTCGTGATCCAAAACTATATTTCTGTATTCGCGACCAAATTCTTCATTTTCTCGATCCAAAACTAGATTTTTGTATTCGGGACCAAATTCTTGATTTTCCTAATCCAAAACTAGATTTTTATATTCGCCATGCAGTTCTTGATTTTCTTGATCCAAAACTACATTTTTGTATTCACGTCCAAATGCTTGATTTTCTTGATCCAAAACAAGATTTTTGTATTCGAGACCAAATTCTTGATTTTCCTGATCCAAAACTAGATTTTTTTATTCGCCATGCAGTTTTTTGATTTTCTTGATGCAAAACTAGATTTTTGAATTCAAGACCAAATCCTTGATTTTCTTGATGCAAAACTAGATTTTTGAATTCAAGACCAAATCCTTGATTTTCTAGATCCAAAACTATATTTTTGTATTCGCGTCCAAATGCTTGATTTTCTTGATCCAAATCCAGATTTTTGTATTCGGGACCAAATGCTTGATTTTCTTGATCCAAAAATAGATTTTTGTATTCGGGACCAAATTCTCGATTTTCTTGATCGAGAACTAGATTTTTGTATTCGCGACCAAATGCTTGATTTTCTTGATCCAAAACTATATTTTTGAATTCGCAACCAAATCCTTGATTTTCTCGATACAAAACTAGATTTTTGTATTCGGGACCAAATTCTTCATTTTCTTGATTCAAAACTAGATTTTTATATTCGCCACGCAGTTCTTGATTTTCTTGATCCAAAACTATATTTCTTTATTCGCGACGAAATTCTTCATTTTCTTGATTCAAAACTAGATTTTTATATTCGTCATGCGGTTCTTGATTTTCTTAATCCAAAACTAGATTTATGTACTGGGGACCAAATTCTTGATTTTTCTTAATCCAAAACTAGATTTTTGTATTCGCGACCAAATGCTTGATTTTCGTGATCCAAAACTATATTTCTGTATTCGCGACCAAATTCTTGATTTTCTCGATCCAAAACTAGATTTTTGTATTCGGGACCAAATTCTTGATTTTCCTGATCCAAAACTAGATTTTTATATTCGCCATGCAGTTCTTGATTTTCTTGATCCAAAACTACATTTTTGTATTCACGTCCAAATGCTTGATTTTCTTGATCCAAAACAAGATTTTTGTATTCGGGACCAAATTCTTGATTTTCCTGATCCAAAACTAGATTTTTTTATTCGCCATGCAGTTTTTTGATTTTCTTGATGCAAAACTAGATTTTTGAATTCAAGACCAAATCCTTGATTTTCTAGATCCAAAACTACATTTTTGTATTCGCGTCCAAATGCTGGATTTTCTTGATCCAAAACCAGATTTTTGTATTCAGGACCAAATACTTGATTTTCTTGATCCAAAACTAGATTTTTGTATTCGGGACCAAATTCTCGATTTTCTTGATCGAGAACTAGATTTTTGTATTCGCGACAAAATGCTTGATTGTCCTGATCCAAAACTAGATTTTTGTATTCGGGACGAAATTCTTCATTTTCTTGATTCAAAACTAGATTTTTATATTCGGGACCAAATTCTCGATTTTCTTGATCGAGAACTAGATTTTTGTATTCGCGACAAAATGCTTGATTTTCCTGATCCAAAACTAGATTTTTGTATTCGGGACGAAATTCTTCATTTTCTTGATTCAAAACTAGATTTTTATATTCGTCATGCGGTTCTTGATTTTCTTAATCCAAAACTAGATTTATGTACTGGGGACCAAATTCTTGATTTTTCTTAATCCAAAACTAGATTTTTGTATTCACGACCAAATGCTTGATTTTCGAGATCCAAAATTATATTTCTGTATTCGCGACCAAATTCTTGATTTTCTCGATCCAAAACTAGATTTTTGTATTCGGGACCAAATTCTTGATTTTCCTGATCCAAAACTAGATTTTTATATTCGCTATGCAGTTCTTGATTTTCTTGATCCAAAACTACATTTTTGTATTCACGTCCAAATGCTTGATTTTCTTGATCCAAAACTAGATTTTTGTATTCGGGACCAAATTCTCGATTTTCTTGATCGAGAACTAGATTTTTGTATTCGCGACCAAATGCTTGATTTTCTTGATCCAAAACTAGATTTTTGTATTCGCGACCAAATCCTTGATTTTCTGGATACAAAACTAGATTTTTCTATTCGGGACCAAATTCTTGATTTTCTTGATCCAAAACTAGATTTTTATATTCGCCATGCGGTTCTTGATTTTCTTAATCCAAAACTAGATTTATGTACTGGGACCAAATTCTTGATTTTTCTTAATCCAAAACTAGATTTTTGTATTCGCGACCAAATGCTTGATTTTCGTGATCCAAAACTATATTTCTGTATTCGCGACCAAATTCTTGATTTTCTCGATCCAAAACTAGATTTTTGTATTCTGGACCAAATTCTTGATTTTCCTGATCCAAAACTAGATTTTTATATTCGCCATGCAGTTCTTGATTTTCTTGATCCAAAACTACATTTTTGTATTCACGTCCAAATGCTTGATTTTCTCGATACAAAACTAGATTTTTGTATTCGGAACCAAATTCTTGATTTTCTTGATCCAAAACTAGATTTTTATATTCGTAATGCGATTCTTGATTTTCTTAATCCAAAACTAGATTTATGTACTGGGGACCAAATTATTGATTTTTCTTAATCCAAAACTAGATTTTTGTATTCGCGACCAAATGCTTGATTTTCGTGATCCAAAACTATATTTCTGTATTCGCGACCAAATTCTTGATTTTCTCGATCCAAAACTAGATTTTTGTATTCGGGACCAAATTCTTGATTTTCCTGATCCAAAACTAGATTTTTATATTCGCCATGCAGTTCTTGATTTTCTTGATCCAAAACTACATTTTTGTATTCACGTCCAAATGCTTGATTTTCTTGATCCAAAACAAGATTTTTGTATTCGGGACCAAATTCTTGATTTTCCTGATCCAAAACTAGATTTTTTTATTCGCCATGCAGTTTTTTGATTTTCTTGATGCAAAACTAGATTTTTGTATTCGCGACCAAATGCTTGATTTTCGTGATCCAAAACTATATTTCTGTATTCGCGACCAAATTCTTGATTTTCTCGATCCAAAACTAGATTTTTGTATTCTGGACCAAATTCTTGATTTTCCTGATCCAAAACTAGATTTTTATATTCGCCATGCAGTTCTTGATTTTCTTGATCCAAAACTACATTTTTGTATTCACGTCCAAATGCTTGATTTTCTCGATACAAAACTAGATTTTTGTATTCGGAACCAAATTCTTGATTTTCTTGATCCAAAACTAGATTTTTATATTCGTAATGCGGTTCTTGATTTTCTTAATCCAAAACTAGATTTATGTACTGGGGACCAAATTATTGATTTTTCTTAATCCAAAACTAGATTTTTGTATTCGCGACCAAATGCTTGATTTTCGTGATCCAAAACTATATTTCTGTATTCGCGACCAAATTCTTTATTTTCTCGATCCAAAACTAGATTTTTGTATTCGGGACCAAATTCTTGATTTTCCTGATCCAAAACTAGATTTTTATATTCGCCATGCAGTTCTTGATTTTCTTGATCCAAAACTACATTTTTGTATTCACGTCCAAATGCTTGATTTTCTCGATACAAAACTAGATTTTTGTATTCGGAACCAAATTCTTGATTTTCTTGATCCAAAACTAGATTTTTATATTCGTAATGCGGTTCTTGATTTTCTTAATCCAAAACTAGATTTATGTACTGGGGACCAAATTATTGATTTTTCTTAATCCAAAACTAGATTTTTGTATTCGCGACCAAATGCTTGATTTTCGTGATCCAAAACTATATTTCTGTATTCGCGACCAAATTCTTGATTTTCTCGATCCAAAACTAGATTTTTGTATTCGGGACCAAATTCTTGATTTTCCTGATCCAAAACTAGATTTTTTTATTCGCCATGCAGTTTTTTGATTTTCTTGATGCAAAACTAGATTTTTGTATTCGCGACCAAATCCTTGATTTTCTAGATCCAAAACTATATTTTTGTATTCGCGTCCAAATGCTTGATTTTCTTGATCCAAAACCAGATTTTTGTATTCAGGACCAAATACTTGATTTTCTTGATCCAAAACTAGATTTTTGTATTCGGGACCAAATTCTCGATATTCTTGATCGAGAACTAGATTTTTGTATTCGCGACAAAATGCTTGATTGTTCTGATCCAAAACTAGATTTTTGTATTCGGGACGAAATTCTTCATTTTCTTGATTCAAAACTAGATTTTTATATTCGGGACCAAATTCTCGATTTTCTTGATCGAGAACTAGATTTTTGTATTCGCGACAAAATGCTTGATTTTCCTGATGCAAAACTAGATTTTTGTATTCGGGACGAAATTCTTCATTTTCTTGATTCAAAACTAGATTTTTATATTCGTCATGCGGTTCTTGATTTTCTTAACCCAAAACTAGATTTATGTACTGGGGACCAAATTCTTGATTTTTCTTAATCCAAAACTAGATTTTTGTATTCGCGACCAAATGCTTGATTTTCGAGATCCAAAACTATATTTCTGTATTCGCGACCAAATTCTTGATTTTCTCGATCCAAAACAAGATTTTTGTATTCGGGACCAAATTCATGATTTTCCTGATCCAAAACTAGATTTTTATATTCGCCATGCAGTTCTTGATTTTCTTGATCCAAAACTACATTTTTGTATTCATGTCCAAATGCTTGATTTTCTTGATCCAAAACAAGATTTTTGTATTCGGGACCAAATCCTTGATTTTCCTGATCCAAAACTAGATTTTTTTATTCGCCATGCAGTTTTTTGATTTTCTTGATGCAAAACTAGATTTTTGAATTCAAGACCAAATCCTTGATTTTCTTGATGCAAAACTAGATTTTTGAATTCAAGCCCAAATCCTTGATTTTCTAGATCCAAAACTACATTTTTGTATTCGCGTCCAAATGCTTGATTTTCTTGATCCAAAACCAGATTTTTGTATTCGGGACCAAATTCTTGATTTTTTTGATCCAAAACTAGATTTTTGTATTCGGGACCAAATTCTCGATTTTCTTGATCGAGAACTAGATTTTTGTATTCGCGACAAAATGCTTGATTTTCCTGATCCAAAACTAGATTATTGTATTCGGGACGAAATTCTTCATTTTCTTGATTCAATACTAGATTTTTATATTCGCCACGCAGTTCTTGATTTTCTTGATCCAAAACTATATTTTTGTATTCGCGACCAAATCCTTGATTTTCTCGATACAAAACTAGATTTTTGTATTCGGGACCAAATTCTTAATTTTCCTGATCCAAAACTAGATTTTTATATTCGCCATGCAGTTCTTGATTTTCTTGATCCAAAACTACATTTTTGTGTTCACGTCCAAATGCTTGATTTTCTTGATCCAAAACTAGATTTTTGTATTCGGGACCAAATTCTTGATTTTCTTGATCCATAACTAGATTTTTATATTCGCTATGCGGTTCTTGATTTTCTTAATCCAAAACTAGATTTTTGTACTGGGGACCAAATTCTTGATTTTTCTTCATCCAAAACTAGATTTTTGTATTCGCGACCAAATGCTTGATTTTCGTGATCCAAAACTATATTTCTGTATTCGCGACCAAATTATTGATTTTCTCGATCCAAAACTAGATTTTTGTATTCGGGACCAAATTCTTGATTTTCCTGATCCAAAACTAGATTTTTATATTCGCCATGCAGTTCTTGATTTTCTTGATCCAAAACTACATTTTTGTATTCACGTCCAAATTCTTGATTTTCTCGATACAAAACTAGATTTTTGTATTCGGGACCAAATTCTTGATTTTCTTGATCCAAAACTAGATTTTTATATTCGCCATGCGGTTCTTGATTTTCTTAATCCAAAACTAGATTTATGTACTGGGGACCAAATTCTTGATTTTTCATAATCCAAAACTAGATTTTTGTATTCGCGACCAAATGCTTGATTTTCGTGATCCAAAACTATATTTCTGTATTCGCGACCAAATTCTTGATTTTCTCGATACAAAACTAGATTTTTGTATTCGGTACCAAATTCTTAATTTTCCTGATCCAAAACTAGATTTTTATATTCGCCATGCAGTTCTTGATTTTCTTGATCCAAAACAACATTTTTGTATTCACGTCCAAATGCTTGATTTTCTTTATCCAAAACAAGATTTTTGTATTCGGGACCAAATTCTTGATTTTCCTGATCCAAAACTAGATTTTTTTATTCGCCATTCAGTTTTTTGATTTTCTTGATGCAAAACTAGATTTTTAAATTCAAGACCAAATCCTTGATTTTCTTAATGCAAAACTAGATTTTTGAATTCAAGACCAAATCCTTGATTTTCTAGATCCAAAACTACATTTTTGTATTCGCGTCCAAATGCTTGATTTTCTTGATCCAAAACCATATTTTTGTATTCGGGACCAAATGCTTTATTTTCTTGATCCAAAACTAGATTTTTGTATTCGGGACCAAATTCTCGATTTTCTTGATCGAGAACTAGATTTTTGTATTCGCGACCAAATCCTTGATTTTCTCGATCCAAAACTAGATTTTTGTATTCTGGACCAAATTCTTGATTTTCCTGATCCAAAACTAGATTTTTATATTCGCCATGCAGTTCTTGATTTTCTTGATCCAAAACTACATTTTTGTATTCACGTCCAAATGCTTGATTTTCTCGATACAAAACTAGATTTTTGTATTCGGAACCAAATTCTTGATTTTCTTGATCCAAAACTAGATTTTTATATTCGTAATGCGGTTCTTGATTTTCTTAATCCAAAACTAGATTTATGTACTGGGGACCAAATTATTGATTTTTCTTAATCCAAAACTAGATTTTTGTATTCGCGACCAAATGCTTGATTTTCGTGATCCAAAACTATATTTCTGTATTCGCGACCAAATTCTTGATTTTCTCGATCCAAAACTAGATTTTTGTATTCGGGACCAAATTCTTGATTTTCCTGATCCAAAACTAGATTTTTATATTCGCCATGCAGTTCTTGATTTTCTTGATCCAAAACTACATTTTTGTATTCACGTCCAAATGCTTGATTTTCTTGATCCAAAACAAGATTTTTGTATTCGGGACCAAATTCTTGATTTTCCTGATCCAAAACTAGATTTTTTTATTCGCCATGCAGTTTTTTGATTTTCTTGATGCAAAACTACATTTTTGTATTCGCGACCAAATGCTTGATTTTCGTGATCCAAAACTATATTTCTGTATTCGCGACCAAATTCTTGATTTTCTCGATCCAAAACTAGGTTTTTGTATTCTGGACCAAATTCTTGATTTTCCTGATCCAAAACTAGATTTTTATATTCGCCATGCAGTTCTTGATTTTCTTGATCCAAAACTACATTTTTGTATTCACGTCCAAATGCTTGATTTTCTCGATACAAAACTAGATTTTTGTATTCGGAACCAAATTCTTGATTTTCTTGATCCAAAACTAGATTTTTATATTCGTAATGCGGTTCTTGATTTTCTTAATCCAAAACTAGATTTATGTACTGGGGACCAAATTATTGATTTTTCTTAATCCAAAACTAGATTTTTGTATTCGCGACCAAATGCTTGATTTTCGTGATCCAAAACTATATTTCTGTATTCGCGACCAAATTCTTGATTTTCTCGATCCAAAACTAGATTTTTGTATTCGGGACCAAATTCTTGATTTTCCTGATCCAAAACTAGATTTTTATATTCGCCATGCAGTTCTTGATTTTCTTGATCCAAAACTACATTTTTGTATTCACGTCCAAATGCTTGATTTTCTTGATCCAAAACAAGATTTTTGTATTCGGGACCAAATTCTTGATTTTCCTGATCCAAAACTAGATTTTTTTATTCGCCATGCAGTTTTTTGATTTTCTTGATGCAAAACTAGATTTTTGAATTCAAGACCAAATCCTTGATTTTCTTGATGCAAAACTAGATTTTTGAATTTAAGACCAAATCCTTGATTTTCTAGATCCAAAACTATATTTTTGTATTCGCGTCCAAATGCTTGATTTTCTTGATCCAAAACCAGATTTTTGTATTCAGGACCAAATACTTGATTTTCTTGATCCAAAACTAGATTTTTGTATTCGGGACCAAATTCTCGATTTTCTTGATCGAGAACTAGATTTTTGTATTCGCGACAAAATGCTTGATTGTCCTGATCCAAAACTAGATTTTTGTATTCGGAACGAAATTCTTCATTTTCTTGATTCAAAACTAGATTTTTATATTCGGGACCAAATTCTCGATTTTCTTGATCGAGAACTAGATTTTTGTATTCGCGACAAAATGCTTGATTTTCCTGATGCAAAACTAGATTTTTGTATTCGGGACGAAATTCTTCATTTTCTTGATTCAAAACTAGATTTTTATATTCGTCATGCGGTTCTTGATTTTCTTAATCCAAAACTAGATTTATGTACTGGGGACCAAATTCTTGATTTTTCTTAATCCAAAACTAGATTTTTGTATTCGCGACCAAATGCTTGATTTTCGAGATCCAAAACTATATTTCTGTATTCGCGACCAAATTCTTGATTTTCTCGATCCAAAACAAGATTTTTGTATTCGGGACCAAATTCATGATTTTCCTGATCCAAAACTAGATTTTTATATTCGCCATGCAGTTCTTGATTTTCTTGATCCAAAACTACATTTTTGTATTCATGTCCAAATGCTTGATTTTCTTGATCCAAAACAAGATTTTTGTATTCGGGACCAAATCCTTGATTTTCCTGATCCAAAACTAGATTTTTTTATTCGCCATGCAGTTTTTTGATTTTCTTGATGCAAAACTAGATTTTTGAAATCAAGACCAAATCCTTGATTTTCTTGATGCAAAACTAGATTTTTGAATTCAAGCCCAAATCCTTGATTTTCTAGATCCAAAACTACATTTTTGTATTCGCGTCCAAATGCTTGATTTTCTTGATCCAAAACCAGATTTTTGTATTCGGGACCAAATTCTTGATTTTTTTGATCCAAAACTAGATTTTTGTATTCGGGACCAAATTCTCGATTTTCTTGATCGAGAACTAGATTTTTGTATTCGCGACAAAATGCTTGATTTTCCTGATCCAAAACTAGATTATTGTATTCGGGACGAAATTCTTCATTTTCTTGATTCAATACTAGATTTTTATATTCGCCACGCAGTTCTTGATTTTCTTGATCCAAAACTATATTTTTGTATTCGCGACCAAATCCTTGATTTTCTCGATACAAAACTAGATTTTTGTATTCGGGACCAAATTCTTAATTTTCCTGATCCAAAACTAGATTTTTATATTCGCCATGCAGTTCTTGATTTTCGTGATCCAAAACTATATTTCTGTATTCACGTCCAAATTCTTGATTTTCTCGATACAAAACTAGATTTTTGTATTCGGGACCAAATTCTTGATTTTCTTGATCCAAAACTAGATTTTTATATTCGCCATGCGGTTCTTGATTTTCTTGATCCAAAACTATATTTTTGTATTCGGGACCAAATGCTTGATTTTCTGGATCCAAAACTAGATTTTTGTATTGGGGACCAAATTCTTGATTATCTTGATCGAGAACTAGATTTTTGTATTCGCGACCAAATCCTTGATTTTCTCGATCCAAAACTAGATTTTTGTATTCGGGACCAAATTCTTGATTTTCCTGATCCAAAACTAGATTTTTATATTCGCAATGCAATTCTTGATTTTCTTGATCCAAAACTACATTTTTGTATTCACGTCCGAATGCTTGATTTTCTTGATCCAAAACAAGATTTTTGTATTCGGGACCAAATTCTTTATTTTCCTGATCCAAAACTAGATTTTTTTATTCGCCATGCAGTTTTTTGATTTTCTTGATGCAAAACTAGATTTTTAAATTCAAGACCAAATCCTTGATTTTCTTAATGCAAAACTAGATTTTTGAATTCAAGACCAAATCCTTGATTTTCTAGATCCAAAACTACATTTTTGTATTCGCGTCCAAATGCTTGATTTTCTTGATCCAAAACTATATTTTTGTATTCGGGACCAAATGCTTGATTTTCTGGATCCAAAACTAGATTTTTGTATTGGGGACCAAATTCTTGATTATCTTGATCGAGAACTAGATTTTTGTATTCGCGACCAAATCCTTGATTTTCTCGATCCAAAACTAGATTTTTGTATTCGGGACCAAATTCTTGATTTTCCTGATCCAAAACTAGATTTTTATATTCGCCATGCAGTTCTTGATTTTCTTGATCCAAAACTACATTTTTGTATTCACGTCCGAATGCTTGATTTTCTTGATCCAAAACAAGATTTTTGTATTCGGGACCAAATTCTTTATTTTCCTAATCCAAAACTAGATTTTTTTATTCGCCACGCAGTTTTTTGATTTTCTTGATGCAAAACTAGATTTTTGAATTCAAGACCAAATCCTTGATTTTCTTGATCCAAAACTAGATTTTTGAATTCAAGACCAAATCCTTGATTTTCTAGATCCAAAACTACATTTTTGTATTCGCGTCCAAATGCTTGATTTTCTTGATCCAAATCCAGATTTTTGTATTCGGGACCAAATGCTTGATTTTATTGATCCAAAACTAGATTTTTCTATTCGCCATGCAGTTCTTGATTTTCTTGATGCAAAACTAGATTTTTGAATTGAAGACCAAATCCTTGATTTTCTTTATCCAAAACTACATTTTTGTATTCGCGTCCAAATGCTTGATTTTCTTGATCCATAACCAGATTTTTGTATTCGGGACCAAATTCTCGATTTTCTTGATCGAGAACTAGATTTTTGTATTCGCGACCAAATGCTTGATTTTCTTGATCCAAAACCAGATTTTTGTATTCGGGACCAAATGCTTGATTTTCTTGATCCAAAACTAGATTTTTGTATTCGGGACCAAATTCTTGATTTTCTTGATCGAGAACTAGATTTTTGTATTCGCGACCAAATGCTTGATTTTCTTGATCCAAAACTATATTTTTGTATTCGCAACCAAATCCTTGATTTTCTCGATACAAAACTAGATTTTTGTATTCGGGACCAAATTCTCGATTTTCTTGATCGAGAACTAGATTTTTGTATTCGCGACCAAATGCTTGATTTTCTTGATCCAAAACTATATTTTTGTATTCGCGACCAAATCCTTGATTTTCTCGATACAAAACTAGATTTTTGTATTCGGGACCAAATGCTTGATTTTCTTGATCCAAAACTAGATTTTTGTATTCCGGACCAAATTCTCGATTTTCTTGATCGAGAACTAGATTTTTGTATTCGCGACCAAATGCTTGATTTTCTTGATCCAAAACTAGATTTTTGTATTCGGGACGAAATTCTTCATTTTCTTGATTCAAAACTAGATTTTTATATTCGCCACGCAGTTCTTGATTTTCTTGATCCAAAACTATATTTTTGTATTCGCGACCAAATCCTTGATTTTCTCGATACAAAACTAGATTTTGTAGTCGGGACCAAATTCTTGATTTTCTTGATCCAAAACTAGATTTATGTACTAGAGACCAAATTCTTGATTTTTCTTAATCAAAAACTAGATTTTTGAATTCAAGACCAAATCCTTCATTTTCTTGATGCAAAACTAGATTTTTGAATTCAAGACCAAATCCTTGATTTTCTAGATCCAAAACTACATTTTTGTATTCGCGTCCAAATGCTTGATTTTCTTGATCTAAAACCAGATTTTTGTATTCGGGACCAAATGGTTGATTTTCTTGATCCAAAACCAGATTTTTATATTCGCCATGCGATTCTTGATTTTCTTAATCCAAAACTAGATTTATGTACTAGGGACCAAATTCTTGATTTTTCTTAATCAAAAAATAGATTTTTGTATTCGCGACCAAATGCTTGATTTTCGTGATCCAAAACTATATTTCTGTATTCGGGACCAAATGCTTGATTTTCTTGATCCAAAACTAGATTTTTGTATTCCGGACCAAATTCTCGATTTTCTTGATCGAGAACTAGATTTTTGTATTCGCGACCAAATGCTTGATTTTCTTGATCCAAAACTAGATTTTTGTATTCGGGACGAAATTCTTCATTTTCTTGATTCAAAACTAGATTTTTATATTCGCCACGCAGTTCTTGATTTTCTTGATCCAAAACTATATTTTTGTATTCGCGACCAAATCCTTGATTTTCTCGATACAAAACTAGATTTTGTAGTCGGGACCAAATTCTTGATTTTCTTGATCCAAAACTAGATTTATGTACTAGAGACCAAATTCTTGATTTTTCTTAATCAAAAACTAGATTTTTGAATTCAAGACCAAATCCTTCATTTTCTTGATGCAAAACTAGATTTTTGAATTCGGGACCAAATTCTTGATTTTCTGGATCCAAAACTACATTTTTGTATTCGCGTCCAAATGCTTGATTTTCTTGATCTAAAACCAGATTTTTGTATTCGGGACCAAATGGTTGATTTTCTTGATCCAAAACCAGATTTTTATATTCGCCATGCGATTCTTGATTTTCTTAATCCAAAACTAGATTTATGTACTAGGGACCAAATTCTTGATTTTTCTTAATCAAAAAATAGATTTTTGTATTCGCGACCAAATGCTTGATTTTCGTGATCCAAAACTATATTTCTGTATTCGCGACCAAATTCTTGATTATCTTGATCGAAAACTAGATTTTTGACTTCGCGCCCAAATCCTTTATTTTCTTGATCCAAAACTAGATTTTTACATTCGAAACGCAGTTCTTGATTTTCTTAATCCAAAACTAGATTTTTGTATTCGCGACCAAAGCCTTGATTTCCTTAATCCAAAACTAGATATTTGTATTCGGGACCAAATTCTTTATTTTCTGGATACCAAAACTAGATTTTTGTATTCGCGACCAAATGCTAGATTTTCTCGATACAAAACTAGATTTTTGTATTCGGGACCAAATCCTTGATTTTCTTGATCTAAAACTTGATTTTTGTATTCGGGACCAAATTCTGGATTTTCTTGATCCAAAACTAGATTTTTGTATTCGGGACCAAATTCTCGATTTTCTTGATCGAGAAATAGATTTTTGTATTCGCGACCAAATCCTTTATTTTCCTGATCCAAAATTAGATTTTTGTATTCGGGACGAAATTCTTCATTTTCTTGATTCAAAACTAGATTTTTATATTCGCCACGCAGTTCTTGATTTTCGTGATCCAAAACTAGATTTTTGTATTCGCGACCAAATCCTTGATTTTCTCCATACAAAACTAGATTTTGTAGTCGGGACCAAATTCTTGATTTTCTTGATCCAAAACTAGATTTTTATATTCGCCATGCAGTTCTTGATTTTCTTCATCCAAAACTAGATTTATGTACTGGGGACCAAATTCTTGATTTTTCTTAATCCAAAACTAGATTTTTTAATTCGCGACCAAATGCTTCATTTTCTTTATCCAAAACTATATTTCTGTATTCGCGACCAAATTCTTGATTTTCTCGATACAAAACTAGATTTTTGTATTCGGGAGCAAATTCTTGATTTTCCTGATCCAAAACTAGATTTTTTTATTCGCCATGTAGTTCTTGATTTTCTTGATGCAAAACTAGATTTTTGAATTCAAGACCAAATCCTTGATTTTCTTGATCCAAAACTACATTTTTGTATTCACGACCAAATGCTTGATTTTATTGATCGAGAACTAGATTTTTGTATTCGCGACCAAATCCTTGATTTTCCTGATCCAAAACTGGATTTTTGTATTCGGCACGAAATTCTTCATTTTCTTGATTCAAAACTAGATTTTTATATTCGCGACCAAATGCTTGATTTTCCTGATCCGAAACTAGATTTTTGTATTCGCGACCAAATTCTTAATTGTTGTGATCCAAAACTATATTTTTTTATTCGCGACTAAATGCTTGATTTTTCTGATCCAAAATTATATTTTTGTATTTGGGACCAAATTCTTGATTTTGTTGATTCAACACTAGATTTTTATATTCGCCACGCAGTTCTTGATTTTCTGGATCCAAAACTATATTTCTGTATTCGCGACCAAATTCTCGATTTTCTTGATCGAAAACTAGATTTTTGACTTCGCGCCCAAATCCTTTATTTTCTTGATCCAAAACTAGATTTTTACATTCGACACGCAGTTCTTGATTTTCTTAATCCAAAACTATATTTTTGTATTCGCGATCAAATGCTTGATTTTCTTGATCCAAAACTATATTTCTGTATTCGCGACCAAATTCTTGATTTTCTCGATACAAAACTAGATTTTTGTATTCGGGACCAAATTCTTGATTTTCCTGATCCAAAACTAGATTTTTATATTCGCCATGCAGTTCTTGATTTTCTTGATGCAAAACTAGATTTTTGAATTCAAGACCAAATCCTTGATTTTCTTGATCCAAAACTACATTTTTGTATTCACGTCCAAATGCTTGATTTTCTTGATCGAGAACTAGATTTTTGTATTCGCGACCAAATGCTTGATTTTCCTGATCCAAAACTAGATTTTTGTATTCGGGACGAAATTCTTCATTTTCTTGATTCAAAACTAGATTTTTATATTCGCCACGCAGTTCTTGATTTTCTTGATCCAAAACTAGATTTATGTACTAGGGACCAAATTCTTGATTTTTCTTAATCCAAAACTAGATTTTTTTATTCGCGACCAAATGCTTGATTTTCTTTATCCAAAACTATTTTTTTGTATTCGCGACCAAATTCTTGATTTTCTCGATACAAAACTAGATTTTTGTATTCGGGACCAAATTCTTGATTTTCTTTATTCAACACTAGATTTTTATATTGCCACGCAGTTCTTGATTTTCTTGATCCAAAACTAGATTTTTGTATATTCTGGACCAAATTCTGGATATTCTTGATCGAAAACTAGATTTTTGTCTTTGCGGCCAAATCCTTGATTTTCTTGATCCAAAACTAGATTTTTGTATTCGGGACCAAATTCTTGATTTTCTTGATTCAAAACTAGATTTTTATATTCGCAACGCAATTCTTGATATTCTTGATCCAAAACTAGATTTTTGTATTCTGGACCAAATTCATGATTTTCTTGATCCAAAACTAGATTTTTGACTTCAATACCAAATCCTTGATTTTCTTTATCCAAAAGTAGATTTTTGTATTCGCGACCAAATGCTTGATTTTCTCGATACAAAACTAGATTTTTGTATTCACGACCAAATGCTTGATTTTCTCGATACAAAACTAGATTTTTGTATTCGGGACCAAATTCTTGATTTTCTTGATCCAAAACTAGATTTTTATATTCGCCACGCAGTTGCTGATTTTCTTGATCCAATACAATATTTTTGTATTCGTGACCAAATTCTTGATTATCTTGATCGAAAAATAGATTTTTGACTTCGCGCCCAAATCCTTTATATTCTTGATCCAAAACTAGATTTTTACATTCGACACGCAGTTCTTGATTTTCTTAATCCAAAACTATATTTTTGTATTCGCGACCAAATATTTGATTTTCTTGATCCAAAACTACATTTTTGTATTCACGTCCAAATGCTAGATTTTTTTGATCGAGAACTAGATTTTTGTATTCGCGACCAAATGCTTGATATTCCTGATCCAAAACTAGATTTTTGTGTTCGGGACGAAATTCTTCATTTTCTTGAATCAAAACTAGATTTTTATATTCGCCACGCAGTTCTTGATTTTCTTGATCCAAAACTAGATTTTTGTATTCGCGACCAAATCCTTGATTTTCTCGATACAAAACTAGATTTTTGTATTCGGGACCAAATTCTTGATTTTCTTGATCCAAAACTAGATTTTTATATTCGCCATGCGGTTCTTGATTTTCTTAATCCAAAACTAGATTTATGTACTGGGGACCTAATTCTGGATTTTTCTTAATCCAAAACTAGATTTTTGTATTCGCGACCAAATGCTTGATTTTCTGGATCCAAAACTATATTTCTGTATTCGCGACCAAATTCTTGATTTTCTCGATACAAAACTAGATTTTTGTATTCGGGACCAAATTCTTGATTTTCCTGATCCAAAACTAGATTTTTATATTCGCCATGCAGTTCTTAATTTTCTTCATCCAAAACTACATTTTTGTATTCACGTCCAAATGCTTGATTTTCTTGATCCAAAACAAGATTTTTGTATTCGGGACCAAATTCTCGATTTTCTTGATCGAAAACAAGATTTTTGTATTCGCGACCAAATGCTTGATTTTCCTGATGCGAAACTAGATTTTTGTATTCGCGACCAAATTCTTAATTGTCGTTATCCAAAACTATATTTTTTTTTTCGCGACCAAATGCTTGATTTTTCTGATCCAAAACTAGATTTTTGTTTTCGGGACCAAATTCTTGATTTTCTTTATTCAACACTAGATTTTTATATTCGCCACGTAGTTCTTGATTTTCTTGATCCAAAACTAGATTTTTGTATTCTGGACCAAATTCTTGATATTCTTGATTGAAAACTAGATTTTTGTCTTCGCGGCCAAATCCTTGATTTTCTTGACCCAAAACTAGATTTTTGTATTCGGGACCAAATTCTTGATTTTCTTGATTCAAAACTAGATTTTTATATTCGCCACGCAATTCTTGATATTCTTGATTCAAAACTAGATTTTTGTATTCTGGACCAAATTCTTGATTTTTCCTGATCCAAAACTATATTTTTGACTTCAAGACCAAATCTTTGATTTTCTTTATCCAAAAGTAGATTTTTGTATTCGCGACCAAATGCTTTATTTTTCTGGATCCAAAACTAGATTTTTGTATTCGCGACCAAATGCTTGATTTTCACGATACAAAACTAGATTTTTGTATTCGCGACCAAAAGCTTGATTTTCTCGATACAAAACTAGATTTTTGTATTCGGGACCAAATTCTTGATTTTCTTGATCCAAAACTAGATTTTTATATTCGCCACGCAGTTCCTGATTTTCTTGATCCAATACAATATTTTTGTATTCGTGACCAAATTCTTGATTATCTTGATCGAAAAATAGATTTTTGACTTCGCGCCCAAATCCTTTATTTTCTTGATCCAAAACTAGATTTTTACATTCGACACGCAGTTCTTGATTTTCTTAATCCAAAACTAGATTTTTGTATTCGCGACCAAAGGCTTGATTTCCTTAATCCAAAACTAGATATTTGTATTCGGGACCAAATTCTTTATTTTCTGGATACCAAAACAAGATTTTTGTATTCGCGACCAAATGCTTGATTTTCTCGATACAAAACTAGATTTTTGTATTCGGGACCAAATCCTTGATTTTCTTGATCCAAAACTAGATTTTTGTATTCGGGACCAAATTCTTGATTTTCTTGATCCAAAACTAGATTTTTGTATTCGGGACCAAATTCTCGATTTTCTTGATCGAGAACTAGATTTTTGTATTCGCGACCAAATCCTTTATTTTCCTGATCCAAAATTAGATTTTTGTATTCGGGACGAAATTCTTCATTTTCTTGATTCAAAACTAGATTTTTATATTCGCCACGCAGTTCTTGATTTTCGTGATCCAAAACTAGATTTTTGTATTCGCGACCAAATCCTTGATTTTCTCGATACAAAACTAGATTTTGTAGTCGGGACCAAATTCTTGATTTTCTTGATCCAAAACTAGATTTTTATATTCGCCATGCGGTTCTTGATTTTCTTAATCCAAAACTAGATTTATGTACTGGCGACCAAATTCTTGATTTTTCTTAATCCAAAACTAGATTTTTTAATTCGCGACCAAATGCTTCATTTTCTTTATCCAAAACTATATTTCTGTATTCGCGACTAAATTCTTGATTTTCTCGATACAAAACTAGATTTTTGTATTCGGGACCAAATTCTTGATTTTCCTGATCCAAAACTAGATTTTTTTATTCGCCATGCAGTTCTTGATTTTCTTGATGCAAAACTAGATTTTTGAATTCAAGACCAAATCCTTGATTTTCTTGATCCAAAACTAAATTTTTGTATTCACGTCCAAATGCTTGATTTTATTGATCGAGAACTAGATTTTTGTATTCGCGACCAAATGCTTGATTTTCCTGATCCAAAACTAGATTTTTGTATTCGGGACGAAATTCTTCATTTTCTTGATTCAAAACTAGATTTTTATATTCGCGACCAAATGCTTGATTTTCCTGATCCGAAACTAGATTTTTGTATTCGCGACCAAATTCTTAATTGTTGTGATCCAAAACTATATTTTTTTATTCGCGACTAAATGCTTGATTTTTCTGATCCAAAATTATATTTTTGTATTTGGGACCAAATTCTTGATTTTGTTGATTCAACACTAGATTTTTATATTCGCCACGCAGTTCTTGATTTTCTGGATCCAAAACTAGATTTTTGTATTCTGGACCAAATTCTTGATTATCTTGATCGAAAACTAGATTTTTGTCTTCGCGGCCAAATCCTTGATTTTCTCTATCCAAAACTAGATTTTTGTATTCGGGACCAAATTCTTGATTTTCTTGATTCAAAACTAGATTTTTATATTCGCAACGCAATTCTTGATATTCTTGATCCAAAACTAGATTTTTGTATTCTGGACCAAATTCTTGATTTTTTTGATCCAAAACTAGATTTTTGACTTCAAGACCAAATCATTGATTTTCTTTATCCAAAAGTAGATTTTTGTATTCGCGACCAAATGCTTTATTTTTCTTCATCCAAAACTAGATTTTTGTATTCGGGACCATATTCTTGATTTTCTTGAATCAAAACTAGATTTTTATATTCGCCACGCAGTTCTTGATTATCATGATCCAAAACTAGATTTTTGTATTCGGGACCAAATTCTTGATTATCTTGATCGAAAACTAGATTTTTGACTTCGCGCCCAAATCCCTGATTTTCTTGATCCAAAACTAGATTTTTGCATTCGGGACCAAATTCTTGATTTTCCTGATCCAAAACTAGATTTTTGTATTCGGGACGAAATTCTTCATTTTCTTGATTCAAAACTAGATTTTTATATTCGCCACGCAGTTCTTAATTTTCTTGATCCAAAACTAGATTTTTGTATGCGCGACCAAATCCTTGATTTTCTCGATACAAAACTAGATTTTTGTATTCGGGACCAAATTCTTGATTTTCTTGATCCAAAACTAGATTTTTATATTCGCCATGCGGTCTTTGATTTTCTTAATCCAAAACTAGATTTATGTACTGGGGACCAAATTCTTGATTTTTCTTAATCCAAAACTAGATTTTTGTATTCGCGACCAAATGCTTGATTTTCTTGATCCAAAACTATATTTCTGTATTCGCGACCAAATTCTTGATTTTCTCGATACAAAACTAGATTTTTGTATTCGGGACCAAATTCTTGATTTTCCTGATCCAAAATTAGATTTTTATATTCGCCATGCAGTTCTTGATTTTCTTAATGCAAAACTATATTTTTGAATTCAAGACCAAATCCTTGATTTTCTTGATCCAAAACTACATTTTTGTATTCACGTCCAAATGCTTGATTTTCTTGACCGAGAACTAGATTTTTGTATTCGCGACCAAATGCTTGATTTTCCTAATCCAAAACTAGATTTTTGTATTCGGGACGAAATTCTTCATTTTCTTGATTCAAAACAAGATTTTTATATTCGCCACGCAGTTCTTGATTTTCTTGATCCAAAACTAGATTTTTGTATTCGCGACCAAATCCTTGATTTTCTCGATACAAAACTAGATTTTTGTATTCGGGACCAAATTCTTGATTTTCTTGATCCAAAACTAGATTTTTATATTCGCCATGCGGTTCTTGATTTTCTTAATCCAAAACTAGATTTATGTACTGGGGACCAAATTCTTGATTTTTCTTAATCCAAAACTTGATTTTTGTATTCGCGACCAAATGATTGATTTTCTTGATCCAAAACTATATTTCTGTATTCGCGACCAAATTCTTGATTTTCTCGATACAAAACTAGATTTTTGTATTCGGGACCAAATTCTTGATTTTTCTGATCCAAAACTAGATTTTTATATTCGCCATGCAGTTCTTGATTTTCTTGATGCAAAACTAGATTTTTGAATTCAAGACCAAATCCTTGATTTTCTTGATCCAAAACTACATTTTTGTATTCACGTCCAAATGCTTGATTTTCTTGATCGAGAACTAGATTTTTGTATTCGCGACCAAATGCTTGATTTTCCTGATCCAAAACTAGATTTTTGTATTCGGGACGAAATTCTTCATTTTCTTGATTCAAAACTAGATTTTTATATTCGCCACGCAGTTCTTGATTTTCTTGATCCAAAACTAGATTTTTGTATTCGCAACCAAATCCTTGAATTTCTCGATACAAAACTAGATTTTTGTATTCGGGAACAAATTCTTGATTTTCTTGATCCAAAACTAGATTTTTATATTCGCCATGCGGTTCTTGATTTTCATAATCCAAAACTAGATTTATGTACTGGGGACCAAATTATTGATTTTTCTTAATCCAAAACTAGATTTTTGTATTCGCGACCAAATGCTTGATTTTCTGGATCCAAAACTATATTTCTGTATTCGCGACCAAATTCTTGATTTTCTGGATACAAAACTATATTTCTATATTCGCGACCAAATTCTTGATTTTCTCGATACAAAACTAGATTTTTGTATTCGGGACCAAATTCTTGATTTTCCTGATCCAAACTAGATTTTTATATTCGCCATGCAGTTCTTGATTTTCTTGATCCAAAACTACATTTTTGTATTCACGTCCAAATGCTTGATTTTCTTGATCCAAAACAAGATTTTTGTATTCGGAACCAAATTCTTGATTTTCTTGATCCAAAACTAGATTTTTTTATTCGGCACCAAATTCTTGATTTTCTTGATCCAAAACTAGATTTTTGTATTCGGGACCAAATTCTCGTTTTTCTTGATCGAAAACTAGATTTTTGTATTCGCGACCAAATTTTTAATTGTCATGATCCAAAACTATATTTTTTTATTCGCGACCAAATGCTTGATTTTTCAGATCCTAAACTAGATTTTTGTATTCGGGACCAAATGCTTGATTTTCTTGATCCATAACCAGATTTTTGTATTCGGGACCAAATTCTTGATTTTCTAGATCCAAAACTATATTTTTATATTCGCCATGCGGTTCTTTATTTTCTTAATCCAAAACTAGATTTATGTACTGGGGACCTAATTCTTGATTTTTCTTAATCCAAAACTAGATTTTTGTATTCGCGACCAAATGCTTGATTTTCTGGATCCAAAACTATATTTCTGTATTCGCGACCAAATTCTTGATTTTCTCGATACAAAACTAGATTTTTGTATTCGGGACCAAATTCTTGATTTTCTTGATCCAAAACTAGATTTTTGTATTCGCGACCAAATCCTTGATTTTCTTGATCCAAAACTAGATTTTTTTATTCGTGACCAAATTCTTGATTTTCTTGATTCAAAACTAGATTTTTATATTCGCCACGCAATTCGTGATATTCTTGATCCAAAACTAGATTTTTGTATTCTGGACCAAATTCTTGATTTTCTTGATCCAAAACTATATTTTTGTATTCGCGACCAAATCCATGATTTTCTTGATCCAAAAGTAGATTTTTGTATTCGCGACCAAATTCTTGATTATCTTGATCGAAAACTAGATTTTTGACTTCGCGCCCAAATCCTTTATTTTCTTGTTCCAAAACAAGATTTTTACATTCGACACGCAGTTCTTGATTTTCTTCATCCAAAACTAGATTTTTGTACTCGCGACCAAATGCTTGATTTCCTTGATCCAAAACTAGATATTTGTATTCAGGACCAAATTCTTTATTTTCTGGATACCAAAACTAGATTTTTGTATTCGCGACCAAATGCATGATTTTCTCGATACAAAACTAGATTTTTGTATCCGGGACCAAATTCTTGATTTTCTTGATCCAAAACTAGATTTTTATATTCGCCATGCAGTTCTTAATTTTCTTGATCCGAAACTAGATTTTTGACTTGAACACCAAATCCATGATTTTCTTTATCCAAAAGTAGATTTTTGTATTCGCGACCAAATGCTTGATTTTCTTGATCGAAAACTAGATTTTTGTATTCGGGACGAAATTCTTGATTTTCTTGATTCAAAACTAGATTTTTATATTCGCCACGCAGTTCTTGATTTTCTTGATCCAAAACTATATTTTTGTATTCGCGACCAAATCCTTGATTTTCTCGATACAAAACTAGATTTTTGTATTCGGGACCAAATTCTCGATTTTCTTGATCGAAAACAAGATTTTTGTATTCGCGACCAAATGCTTGATTTTCCTGATCCAAAACTAGATTTTTGTATTCGGGACGAAATTATTGATTTTCTTGATTCAAAACTAGATTTTTATATTCGCCACGCAGTTCTTGATTTTCTTGATCCAAAACTAGATTTTCGTATTCGCGACCAAATCCTTGATTTTCTCGATACAAAACTAGATTTTTGTATTCGGGACCAAATTCTTGATTTTCTTGATCCAAAACTAGATTTGTATATTCGCCATGCGGTTCTTGATTTTCTTAATCCAAAATTAGATTTATGTACTGGGGACCAAATTCTTGATTTTTCTTAATCCAAAACTAGATTTTTGTATTCGCGACCAAATGCTTGATTTTCTTGATCCAAAACTATATTTCTGTATTCGCGACCAAATTCTTGATTTTCTCGATACAAAACTTGATTTTTGTATTCGGGACCAAATTCTTGATTTTCCTGATCCAAAACTAGATTTTTATATTCGCCATGCAGTTCTTGATTTTCTTGATCCAAAACTACATTTTTGTATTCACGTCCAAATGCTTGATTTTCTTGATCCAAAACTAGATTTTTTTATTCGGGACCAAATTCTTGATTTTCTTGATCCATAACTAGATTTTTGTATTCGGGACCAAATTGTCGATTTTCTTGATCGAAAACTAGATTTTTGTATTCGCGACCAAATGCTTGATTTTCCTGATCCGAAACTAGATTTTTTGTATTCGCGACCAAATTCTTAATTGTCGTGATCCCAAACTATATTTTTTTATTCGCGACCAAATGCTTGATTTTTCTGATCCAAAACTAGATTTTTGTATTCGGGACCAAATTCTTGATTTTCTTGATGCAAAACTAGATTTTTATATTCGCCACGCAGATCTTGATTTTCTTGATCCAAAACTAGATTTTTGAATTCAAGACCAAATTCTTGATTTTCTTGATCCAAAACTACATTTTTGTATTCGCGTCCAAATACTTGATTTTCTTGATCCAAAACTAGATATTTGTATTCGGGACCAAATTCTTGATTTTCTTGATTCAAAACTATATTTTTTTATTCGCCATGCAGTTCTTGATTTTCTTGATGCAAAACTAGATTTTTGAATTCAAGACCAAATCCTTGATTTTCTTGATCCAAAACTACATTTTTGTATTCGCGTCCAAATGCTTGATTTTCTTGATCCATAACCAGATTTTTGTATTCGGGACCAAATTCTTGATTTTCTTGATCCAAAACAAGATTTTTGTATTCGCGGCCAAATCCTTGATTTTCTTGATCCAAAACTAGATTTTTGTATTCGGGACCAAATGCTTGATTTTCTTGATCCAAAACTATATTTCTGTATTCGCTACCAAATTCTTGATTTTCTCGATACAAAACTGGATTTTTGTATTCGGGACCAAATCCTTAATTTTCCTGATCCAAAACTAGATTTTTCTATTCGCAATGCAGTTCTTGATTTTCTTGATGCAAAACTAGATTTTTGAATTGAAGACCAAATCCTTGATTTTCTTGATCCAAAACTACATTTTTGTATTCGCGTCCAAATGCTTGATTTTCTTGATCCATAACCAGATTTTTGTATTCGGGACCAAATTCTTGATTTTCTTGATCTAAAACTAGATTTTTTGTATTCGGGACCAAATTCTTGATTTTCTGGATCCAAAACTAGATTTTTGTATTCGCGGCCAAATCCTTGATTTTCTCGATCCAAAACTAGATTTTTGTATTCGCGACCAAATCCTTGATTTTCTTGATCCAAAACTAGATTTTTATATTCGCCACGCAGTTTTTGATTTTCTTGATCCAAAACTATATTTTTGTATTCGCGACCAAATTCTTGATTATCTTGATCGAAAACTATATTTTTGACTTCGCCCCCAAATCCTTTATTTTCTTGATCCAAAACTAGATTTTTACATTCGATACGCAGTTCTTGATTTTCTTAATCCAAAACTAGATTTTTGTATTCGCGACCAAAGGCTTGATTTCCTTAATCCAAAACTAGATATTGGTATTCGGGACCAAATTCTTTATTTTCTGGATACCAAAACTAGATTTTTGTATTCGCGACCAAATTCTTGATTTTCTCGATACAAAACTAAATTTTTGTATTCGCGACCAAATTCTTGATTTTCTTGATCCAAAACTAGATTTTTATATTCGCCACGCAGTTCTTGATTTTCTTGATCCAAAACTATATTTTTGTATTCGGGACCAAATTCTTGATTTTCTTGATCTAAAACTAGATTTTTTGTATTCGGGACCAAATTCTTGATTTTCTGGATCCAAAACTAGATTTTTGTATTCGCGGCCAAATCCTTGATTTTCTCGATCCAAAACTAGATTTTTGTATTCGCGACCAAATCCTTGATTTTCTTGATCCAAAACTAGATTTTTATATTCGCCACGCAGTTTTTGATTTTCTTGATCCAAAACTATATTTTTGTATTCGCGACCAAATTCTTGATTATCTTGATCGAAAACTATATTTTTGACTTCGCGCCCAAATCCTTTATTTTCTTGATCCAAAACTAGATTTTTACATTCGACACGCAGTTCTTGATTTTCTTAATCCAAAACTTGATTTTTGTACTCGCGACCAAATGCTTGATTTCCTTAATCCAAAACTAGATATTTGTATTCGGTACGAAATTCTTTAGTTTCTGGATACCAAAACTAGATTTTTGTATTCGCGACCAAATGCTTGATTTTCTTGATCGAAAACTAGATTTTTGTATTCGGGACGAAATTCTTGATTTTCTTGATTCAAAACTAGATTTTTATATTCGCCACGCAGTTCTTGATTTTCTTGATCCAAAACTATATTTTTGTATTCGCGACCAAATACTTGATTTTCTTGATCTAAAACTAGATTTTTGTATTCGGGACCAAATTCTTGATTTTCTTGATCCAAAACTAGATTTTTGTATTCGCGGCCAAATGCTTGATTTTCTCGATCCAAAACTAGATTTTTGTATTTGGGACCAAATTCTTGATTTTCTTGATCCAAAACTAGATTTTTATATTCGCCACGAAGTTTTTGATTTTCTTAATCCAAAACTAGATTTTTGTATTCGCGACCAAAGGCTTGATTTCCTTAATCCAAAACTAGATATTTGTATTCGGGACCAAATTCTTTATTTTCTGGATACCAAAACTAGATTTTTGTATTCGCGACCAAATGCTTGATTTTCTCGATACAAAACTAGATTTTTGTATTCGGGACCAAATTTTTGATTTTCTTGATCCAAAACTAGATTTTTATATTCGCCATGCAGTTCTTAATTTTTTTGATCCGAAACTAGATTTTTCACTTGAAGACCAAATCCATGATTTTCTTTATCCAAAAGTAGATTTTTGTATTCGCGACCAAATGCTTGATTTTCTAGATCGAAAACTAGATTTTTGTATTCGGGACGAAATTCTTGATTTTCTTGATTGAAAACTAGATTTTTATATTCGCCACGCAGTTCTTGATTTTCTTGATCCAAAACTATATTTTTGTATTCGCGACCAAATCCTTGATTTTCTCGATACAAAACTAGATTTTTGTATTCGGGACCAAATTCTCGATTTTCTTGATCGAAAACTAGATTTTTGTATTCGCGACCAAATGCTTGATTTTCCTGATCCAAAACTAGATTTTTGTATTCGGGACGAAATTCTTGATTTTCTTGATTCAAAACTAGATTTTTATATTCGCCACGCAGTTCTTAATTTTCTTGATCCAAAACTAGATTTTTGTATTCGCGACCAAATCCTTGATTTTCTCGATACAAAACTAGATTTTTGTATTCGTGACCCAATTCTTGATTTTCTTGATCCAAAACTAGATTTTTATATTCGCCATGCGGTTCTAGATTTTCTTTATCCAAAACTAGATTTATGTACTGGGGACCAAATTCTTGATTTTTCTTAATCCAAAACTAGATTTTTGTATTCGCGACCAAATGCTTGATTTTCTTGATCCAAAACTATGTTTCTGTATTCGCGACCAAATTCTTGTTTTTCTCGATACAAAACTAGATTTTTGTATTCGGGACCAAATTCTTGATTTTCCTGATCCAAAACTAGATTTTTATATTCGCCATGCAGTTCTTGATTTTTTGTTGATCCAAAACAACATTTTTGTATTCACGTCCAAATGCTTGATTTTTTTGATCCAAAACAAGATTTTTGTATTCGGGACCAAATTCTTGATTTTCTTGATCCAAAACTAGATTTTTTTATTCGGGACCAAAATCTTGATTTTCTTGATACAAAACTAGAATTTTGTATTCGCGACCAAATGCTTGATTTTCTTGATCCAAAACTATATTTCTGTATTCGCGACCAAATTCTTGATTTTCTTGATACAAAACTAGATTTTTGTATTCGGGACCAAATTCTTGTTTTTCCTGATCCAAACTAGATTTTTATATTCGCCATGCAGTTCTTGATTTTCTTGATCCAAAACTACATTTTTGTATTCACGTCCAAATGCTTGATTTTCTTTATCCAAAACAAGATTTTTGTATTCGGAACCAAATTCTTGATTTTCTTGATCCAAAACTAGATTTTTTTATTCGGCACCAAATTCTTGATTTTCTTGATCCAAAACTAGATTTTTGTATTCGGGACCAAATTCTCGTTTTTCTTGATCGAAAACTAGATTTTTGTATTCGCGACCAAATTTTTAATTGTCGTGATCCAAAACTAGATTTTTGTATTCGGGACCAAATGCTTGATTTTCTTGATCCAAAAATATATTTCTGTATTCGCTACCAAATTCTTGATTTTCTCGATACAAAACTGGATTTTTGTATTCGGGACCAAATCCTTGATTTTCCTGATCCAAAACTAGATTTTTCTATTCGCCATGCAGTTCTTGATTTTCTTGATGCAAAACTAGATTTTTGAATTGAAGACCAAATCCTTGATTTTCTTGATCCAAAACTACATTTTTGTATTCGCGTCCAAATGCTTGATTTTCTTGATCCATAACCAGATTTTTGTATTCGGGACCAAATTCTTGATTTTCTTGATCTAAAACTAGATTTTTTTGTATTCGGGACCAAATTCTTGATTTTCTTGATTCAAAACTAGATTTTTGTATTCGCGGCCAAATCCTTGATTTTCTCGATCCAAAACTAGATTTTTGTATTCGGGACCAAATTCTTGATTATCTTGATCGAAAACTATATTTTTGACTTCGCGCCCAAATCCTTTATTTTCTTGATCCAAAACTAGATTTTTACATTCGATACGCAGTTCTTGATTTTCTTAATCCAAAACTAGATTTTTGTATTCGCGACCAAAGGCTTGATTTCCTTAATCCAAAACTAGATATTGGTATTCGGGACCAAATTCTTTATTTTCTGGATACCAAAACTAGATTTTTGTATTCGCGACCAAATGCTTGATTTTCTTGATCCAAAACTATGTTTCTGTATTCGCGACCAAATTCTTGTTTTTCTCGATACAAAACTAGATTTTTGTATTCGGGACCAAATTCTTGATTTTCCTGATCCAAAACTAGATTTTTATATTCGCCATGCAGTTCTTGATTTTTTGTTGATCCAAAACAACATTTTTGTATTCACGTCCAAATGCTTGATTTTTTTGATCCAAAACAAGATTTTTGTATTCGGGACCAAATTCTTGATTTTCTTGATCCAAAACTAGATTTTTTTATTCGGGACCAAAATCTTGATTTTCTTGATACACAACTAGAATTTTGTATTCGCGACCAAATGCTTGATTTTCTTGATCCAAAACTATATTTCTGTATTCGCGACCAAATTCTTGATTTTCTTGATACAAAACTAGATTTTTGTATTCGGGACCAAATTCTTGATTTTCCTGATCCAAACTAGATTTTTATATTCGCCATGCAGTTCTTGATTTTCTTGATCCAAAACTACATTTTTGTATTCACGTCCAAATGCTTGATTTTCTTGATCCAAAACAAGATTTTTGTATTCGGAACCAAATTCTTGATTTTCTTGATCCAAAACTAGATTTTTTTATTCGGCACCAAATTCTTGATTTTCTTGATCCAAAACTAGATTTTTGTATTCGGGACCAAATTCTCGTTTTTCTTGATCGAAAACTAGATTTTTGTATTCGCGACCAAATTTTTAATTGTCGTGATCCAAAACTAGATTTTTGTATTCGGGACCAAATGCTTGATTTTCTTGATCCAAAAATATATTTCTGTATTCGCTACCAAATTCTTGATTTTCTCGATACAAAACTGGATTTTTGTATTCGGGACCAAATCCTTGATTTTATTGATCCAAAACTAGATTTTTCTATTCGCCATGCAGTTCTTGATTTTCTTGATGCAAAACTAGATTTTTGAATTGAAGACCAAATCCTTGATTTTCTTTATCCAAAACTACATTTTTGTATTCGCGTCCAAATGCTTGATTTTCTTGATCCATAACCAGATTTTTGTATTCGGGACCAAATTCTTGATTTTCTTGATCTAAAACTAGATTTTTTGTATTCGGGACCAAATTCTTGATTTTCTTGATTCAAAACTAGATTTTTGTATTCGCGGCCAAATCCTTGATTTTCTCGATCCAAAACTAGATTTTTGTATTCGGGACCAAATTCTTGATTATCTTGATCGAAAACTATATTTTTGACTTCGCGCCCAAATCCTTTATTTTCTTGATCCAAAACTAGATTTTTACATTCGATACGCAGTTCTTGATTTTCTTAATCCAAAACTAGATTTTTGTATTCGCGACCAAAGGCTTGATTTCCTTAATCCAAAACTAGATATTGGTATTCGGGACCAAATTCTTTATTTTCTGGATACCAAAACTAGATTTTTGTATTCGCGACCAAATGCTTGATTTTCTCGATACAAAACTAGATTTTTGTATTCGGGACCAAATTTTTGATTTTCTTGATCCAAAACTAGATTTTTATATTCGCCATGCAGTTCTTAATTTTTTTGATCCGAAACTAGATTTTTCACTTGAAGACCAAATCCATGATTTTCTTTATCCAAAAGTAGATTTTTGTATTCGCGACCAAATGCTTGATTTTCTAGATCGAAAACTAGATTTTTGTATTCGGGACGAAATTCGTGATTTTCTTGATTGAAAACTAGATTTTTATATTCGCCACGCAGTTCTTGATTTTCTTGATCCAAAACTATATTTTTGTATTCGCGACCAAATCCTTGATTTTCTCGATACAAAACTAGATTTTTGTATTCGGGACCAAATTCTCGATTTTCTTGATCGAAAACTAGATTTTTGTATTCGCGACCAAATGCTTGATTTTCCTGATCCAAAACTAGATTTTTGTACTCGGGACGAAATTCTTGATTATCTTGATTCAAAACTAGATTTTTATATTCGCCACGCAGTTCTTAATTTTCTTGATCTAAAACTATATTTTTGTATTCGGGACCAAATTCTTGATTTTCTTGATCCAAAACTAGATTTTTGTATTCGCGGCCAAATGCTTGATTTTCTCGATCCAAAACTAGATTTTTACATTCGACACGCAGTTCTTGATTTTCTTGATCCAAAACTAGATTTTTGTATTCGCGACCAAAGGCTTGATTTCCTTAATCCAAAACTAGATATTTGTATTCGGGACCAAATTCTTTATTTTCTGGATACCAAAACTAGATTTTTGTATTCGCGACCAAATGCTTGATTTTCTCGATACAAAACTAGATTTTTGTATTCGCGACCAAATGCTTGATTTTATTGATCCAAAACTATATTTCTGTATTCGCGACCAAATTCTTGATTTTCTCGATACAAAACAAGATTTTTGTATTCGCGACCAAATACTTGATTTTCCTGATCCAAAACTAGATTTTTGTATTCGGGACGAGATTATTGATTTTCTTGATTCAAAACTAGATTTTTATATTCGCCACGCAGTTCGTGATTTTCTCGATACAAAACTAGATTTTTGTATTCGGGACCAAATTCTTGATTTTCCTGATCCAAACTAGATTTTTATATTCGCCATGCAGTTCTTGATTTTCTTGATCCAAAACTACATTTTTGTATTCACGTCCAGATGCTTGATTTTCTTGATCCAAAACAAGATTTTTGTATTCGGAACCAAATTCTTGATTTTCTTGATCCAAAACTAGATTTTTTTATTCGGCACCAAATTCTTGATTTTCTTGATCCAAAACTAGATTTTTGTATTCGGGACCAAATTCTCGTTTTTCTTGATCGAAAACTAGATTTTTGTATTCGCGACCAAATTTTTAATTGTCGTGATCCAAAACTATATTTTTTTATTCGCGACCAAATGCTTAATTTTTCAGATCCTAAACCAGATTTTTGTATTCGGGACCAAATGCTTGATTTTCTTGATCCATAACCAGATTTTTGTATTCGGGACAAAATTCTTGATTTTTCTTGATCCAAAACTAGATTTTTGTATTCGGGACCAAATTCTTGATTTTCTTGATCCAAAACTAGATTTTTGTATTCGCGACCAAATCCTTGATTTTCTTGATCCAAAACTAGATTTTTTTATTCGTGACCAAATTCTTGATTTTCTTGATTCAAAACTAGATTTTTATATTCGCCACGCAATTCGTGATATTCTTGATCCAAAACTAGATTTTTGTATTCTGGACCAAATTCTTGATTTTCTTGATCCAAAACTATATTTTTGTATTCGCGACCAAATCCATGTTTTTCTTGATCCAAAAGTAGATTTTTGTATTCGCGACCAAATTCTTGATTATCTTGATCGAAAACTAGATTTTTGACTTCGCGCCCAAATCCTTTAGTTTCTTGTTCCAAAACAAGATTTTTAGATTCGACACGCAGTTCATGATTTTCTTCATCCAAAACTAGATTTTTGTACTCGCGACCAAATGCTTGATTTCCTTGATCCAAAACTAGATATTTGTATTCAGGACCAAATTCTTTATTTTCTGGATACCAAAACTAGATTTTTGTATTCGCGACCAAATGCTTGATTTTCTCGATACAAAACTAGATTTTTGTATCCGGGACCAAATTCTTGATTTTCTTGATCCAAAACTAGATTTTTATATTCGCCATGCAGTTCTTAATTTTCTTGATCCGAAACTAGATTTTTGACTTGAAGACCAAATCCATGATTTTCTTTATCCAAAAGTAGATTTTTGTATTCGGGACGAAATTCTTGATTTTCTTGATTCAAAACTAGATTTTTATATTCGCCACGCAGTTCTTGATTTTTTTGATCCAAAACTATATTTTTGTATTCGCGACCAAATCCTTGATTTTCTCGATACAAAACTAGATTTTTGTATTCGGGACCAAATTCTCGATTTTCTTGATCGAAAACAAGATTTTTGTATTCGCGACCAAATACTTGATTTTCCTGATCCAAAACTAGATTTTTGTATTCGGGACGAGATTATTGATTTTCTTGTTTCAAAACTAGATTTTTATATTCGCCACGCAGTTCTTGATTTTCTTGATCCAAAACTAGATTTTTGTATTCGCGACCAAATCCTTGATTTTCTTGATCCAAAACTAGATTTTTTTATTCGTGACCAAATTCTTGATTTTCTTGATTCAAAACTAGATTTTTATATTCGCCACGCAATTCGTGATATATTCTTGATCCAAAACTAGATTTTTGTATTCTGGACCAAATTCTTGATTTTCTTGATCCAAAACTATATTTTTGTATTCGCGACCAAATCCATGATTTTCTTGATCCAAAAGTTGATTTTTGTATTCGCGACCAAATTCTTGATTATCTTGATCGAAAACTAGATTTTTGACTTCGCGCCCAAATCCTTTATTTTCTTGTTCCAAAACAAGATTTTTACATTCGACACGCAGTTCTTGATTTTCTTCATCCAAAACTAGATTTTTGTACTCGCGACCAAATGCTTGATTTCCTGAATCCAAAACTAGATATTTGTATTCAGGACCAAATTCTTTATTTTCTGGATACCAAAACTAGATTTTTGTATTCGCGACCAAATGGTTGATTTTCTCGATACAAAACTAGATTTTTGTATCCGGGACCAAATTCTTGATTTTCTTGATCCAAAACTAGATTTTTATATTCGCCATGCAGTTCTTAATTTTCTTGATCCGAAACTAGATTTTTGACTTGAAGACCAAATCCATGATTTTCTTTATCCAAAAGTAGATTTTTGTATTCGCGACCAAATGCTTGATTTTCTTGATCGAAAACTAGATTTTTGTATTCGGGACGAAATTCTTGATTTCCTTGATTCAAAACTAGATTTTTATATTCGCCACGCAGTTCTTGATTTTCTTGATCCAAAACTATATTTTTGTATTCGCGACCAAATCCTTGATTTTCTCGATACAAAACTAGATTTTTGTATTCGGGACCAAATTCTCGATTTTCTTGATCGAAAACAAGATTTTTGTATTCGCGACCAAATGCTTGATTTTCCTGATCCAAAACTAGATTTTTGTATTCGGGACGAAATTATTGATTTTCTTGATTCAAAACTAGATTTTTATATTCGCCACGCAGTTCTTGATTTTCTTGATCCAAAACTAGATTTTCGTATTCGCGACCAAATCCTTGATTTTCTCGATACAAAACTAGATTTTTGTATTCGGGACCAAATTCTTGATTTTCTTGATCCAAAACTAGATTTGTATATTCGCCATGCGGTTCTTGATTTTCTTAATCAAAAATTAGATTTATGTACTGGGGACCAAATTCTTGATTTTTCTTAATCCAAAACTAGATTTTTGTATTCGCGACCAAATGCTTGATTTTCTTGATCCAAAACTATATTTCTGTATTCGCGACCAAATTCTTGATTTTCTCGATACAAAACTTGATTTTTGTATTCGGGACCAAATTCTTGATTTTCCTTATCCAAAATTAGATTTTTATATTCGCCATGCAGTTCTTGATTTTCTTGATCCAAAACTACATTTTTGTATTCACGTCCAAATGCTTGATTTTCTTGATCCAAAACTAGATTTTTTTATTCGGGACCAAATTCTTGATTTTCTTGATCCATAACTAGATTTTTGTATTCGGGACCAAATTGTCGATTTTCTTGATCGAAAACTAGATTTTTGTATTCGCGACCAAATGCTTGATTTTCCTGATCCGAAACTAGATTTTTTGTATTCGCGACCAAATTCTTAATTGTCGTGATCCCAAACTATATTTTTTTATTCGCGACCAAATGCTTGATTTTTCTGATCCAAAACTAGATTTTTGTATTCGGGACCAAATTCTTGATTTTCTTGATGCAAAACTAGATTTTTATATTCGCCACGCAGATCTTGATTTTCTTGATCCAAAACTAGATTTTTGAATTCAAGACCAAATTCTTGATTTTCTTCATCCAAAACTACATTTTTGTATTCGCGTCCAAATACTTGATTTTCTTGATCCAAAACTAGATTTTTGTATTCGGGACCAAATTCTTGATTTTCTTGATTCAAAACTAGATTTTTTTATTCGCCATGCTGTTCTTGATTTTCTTGATGCAAAACTAGATTTTTGAATTCAAGACCAAATCCTTGAATTTCTAGATCCAAAACTACATTTTTTTATTCGCGTCCAAATGCTTGATTTTCTTGATCCAAAACTAGATTTTTTTATTCGGGACCAAATTCTTGATTTTCTTGATCCAAAACTAGATTTTTGTATTCGCGACCAAATGCTTGATTTTCTTGATCCAAAACTATATTTCTGTATTCGCGACAAAATTCTTGATTTTCTCGATGCAAAACTAGATTTTTGTATTCGGGACCAAATTCTTGATTTTCCTGATCCAAACTAGATTTTTATATTCGCCATGCAGTTCTTGATTTTCTTGATCCAAAACTACATTTTTGTATTCACGTCCAAATGCTTGATTTTCTTGATACAAAACAAGATTTTTGTATTCGGAACCAAATTCTTGATTTTCTTGATCCAAAACTAGATTTTTTTATTCGGCACCAAATTCTTGATTTTCTTGATCCAAAACTAGATTTTTGTATTCGGGACCAAATTCTCGTTTTTCTTGATCGAAAACTAGATTTTTGTATTCGCGACCAAATTTTTAATTGTCGTGATCCAAAACTATATTTTTTTATTCGCGACCAAATGCTTGATTTTTCAGATCCTAAACTAGATTTTTGTATTCGGGACCAAATGCTTGATTTTCTTGATCCATAACCAGATTTTTGTATTCGGGACCAAATTCTTGATTTTTCTTGATCTAAAACTAGATTTTTGTATTCGGGACCAAATTCTTGATTTTCTTGATCCAAAACTAGATTTTTGTATTCGCGACCAAATCCTTGATTTTCTTGATCCAAAACTAGATTTTTTTATTCGTGACCAAATTCTTGATTTTCTTGATTCAAAACTAGATTTTTATATTCGCCACGCAATTCGTGATATTCTTGATCCAAAACTAGATTTTTGTATTCTGGACCAAATTCTTGATTTTCTTGATCCAAAACTATATTTTTGTATTCGCGACCAAATCCATGTTTTTCTTGATCCAAAAGTAGATTTTTGTATTCGCGACCAAATTCTTGATTATCTTGATCGAAAACTAGATTTTTGACTTCGCGCCCAAATCCTTTATTTTCTTGTTCCAAAACAAGATTTTTAGATTCGACACGCAGTTCTTGATTTTCTTCATCCAAAACTAGATTTTTGTACTCGCGACCAAATGCTTGATTTCCTTGATCCAAAACTAGATATTTGTATTCAGGACCAAATTCTTTATTTTCTGGATACCAAAACTAGATTTTTGTATTCGCGACCAAATGCTTGATTTTCTCGATACAAAACTAGATTTTTGTATCCGGGACCAAATTCTTGATTTTCTTGATCCAAAACTAGATTTTTATATTCGCCATGCAGTTCTTAATTTTCTTGATCCGAAATTAGATTTTTTACTTGAAGACCAAATCCATGATTTTCTTTATCCAAAAGTAGATTTTTGTATTCGGGACGAAATTCTTGATTTTCTTGATTCAAAACTAGATTTTTATATTCGCCACGCAGTTCTTGATTTTTTGATCCAAAACTATATTTTTGTATTCGCGACCAAATCCTTGATTTTCTCGATACAAAACTAGATTTTTGTATTCGGGACCAAATTCTCGATTTTCTTGATCGAAAACAAGATTTTTGTATTCGCGACCAAATGCTTGATTTTCCTGATCCAAAACTAGATTTTTGTATTCGGGACGAGATTATTGATTTTCTTGATTCAAAACTAGATTTTTATATTCGCCACGCAGTTCTTGATTTTCTTGATCCAAAACTAGATTTTTGTATTCGCGACCAAATCCTTGAATTTCTCGATACAAAAATAGATTTTTGTATTCGGGAACAAATTCTTGATTTTCTTGATCCAAAACTAGATTTTTATATTCGCCATGCGGTTCTTGATTTTCATAATCCAAAACTAGATTTATGTACTGGGGACCAAATTCTTGATTTTTCTTAATCCAAAACTAGATTTTTGTATTCGCAACCAAATGCTTGATTTTCTTGATCCAAAACTATATTTCTGTATTCGCGACCAAATTCTTGATTTTCTCGATACAAAACTAGATTTTTGTATTCGGGACCAAATTCTTGATTTTCCTGATCCAAACTAGATTTTTATATTCGCCATGCAGTTCTTGATTTTCTTGATCCAAAACTACATTTTTGTATTCACGTCCAAATGCTTGATTTTCTTGATCCAAAACAAGATTTTTGTATTCGGAACCAAATTCTTGATTTTCTTGATCCAAAACTAGATTTTTTTATTCGGCACCAAATTCTGGATTTTCTTGATCCAAAACTAGATTTTTGTATTCGGGACCAAATTCTCGTTTTTCTTGATCGAAAACTAGATTTTTGTATTCGCGACCAAATTTTTAATTGTCGTGATCCAAAACTATATTTTTTTATTCGCGACCAAATGCTTGATTTTTCAGATCCTAAACTAGATTTTTGTATTCGGGACCAAATGCTTGATTTTCTTGATCCATAACCAGATTTTTGTATTCGGGACCAAATTCTTGATTTTTCTTGATCTAAAACTAGATTTTTGTATTCGGGACCAAATTCTTGATATTCTTGATCCAAAACTAGATTTTTGTATTCGCGACCAAATCCTTGATTTTCTTGATCCAAAACTAGATTTTTTTATTCGGGACCAAATTCTTAATTTTCTTGATTCAAAACTAGATTTTTATATTCGCCACGCAATTCGTGATATATTCTTGATCCAAAACTAGATTTTTGTATTCTGGACCAAATTCTTGATTTTCTTGATCCAAAACTATATTTTTGTATTCGCGACCAAATCCATGATTTTCTTGATCCCAAAGTAGATTTTTGTATTCGCGACCAAATTCTTGATTATCTTCATCGAAAACTAGATTTTTGACATCGCGCCCAAATCCTTTATTTTCTTGTTCCAAAACAAGATTTTTACATTCGACACGCAGTTCTTGATTTTCTTCATCCAAAACTAGATTTTTGTACTCGCGACCAAATGCTTGATTTCCTGGATCCAAAACTAGATATTTGTATTCAGGACCAAATTCTTTATTTTCTGGATACCAAAACTAGATTTTTGTATTCGCGACCAAAAGCTTGATTTTCTCGATACAAAACTAGATTTTTGTATCCGGGACCAAATTCTTGATTTTCTTGATCCAAAACTAGATTTTTATATTCGCCATGCAGTTCTTAATTTTCTTGATCCGAAACTAGATTTTTGACTTGAAGACCAAATCCATGATTTTCTTTATCCAAAAGTAGATTTTTGTATTCGCGACCAAATGCTTGATTTTCTTGATCGAAAACTAGATTTTTGTATTCGGGACGAAATTCTTGATTTCCTTGATTCAAAACTAGATTTTTATATTCGCCACGCAGTTCTTGATTTTCTTGATCCAAAACTATATTTTTGTATTCGCGACCAAATCCTTGATTTTCTCGATACAAAACTAGATTTTTGTGTTCGGGACCAAATTCTCGATTTTCTTGATCGAAAACAAGATTTTTGTATTCGCGACCAAATGCTTGATTTTCCTGATCCAAAACTAGATTTTTGTATTCGGGACGAAATTATTGATTTTCTTGATTCAAAACTAGATTTTTATATTCGCCACGTAGTTCTTGATTTTCTTGATCCAAAACTAGATTTTCGTATTCGCGACCAAATCCTTGATTTTCTCGATACAAAACTAGATTTTTGTATTCGGGACCAAATTCTTGATTTTCTTGATCCAAAACTAGATTTGTATATTCGCCATGCGGTTCTTGATTTTCTTAATCAAAAATTAGATTTATGTACTGGGGACCAAATTCTTGATTTTTCTTAATCCAAAACTAGATTTTTGTATTCGCGACCAAATGCTTGATTTTCCTGATCCAAAACTAGATTTTTGTATTCGGGACGAAATTCTTGATTTTCTTGATTCAAAACTAGATTTTTATATTCGCCACGCAGTTCTTAATTTTCTTGATCCAAAACTAGATTTTTGTATTCGCGACCAAATCCTTGATTTTCTCGATACAAAACTAGATTTTTGTATTCGTGACCCAATTCTTGATTTTCTTGATCCAAAACTAGATTTTTATATTCGCCATGCGGTTCTTGATTTTCTTAATCCAAAACTAGATTTATGTACTGGGGACCAAATTCTTGATTTTTCTTAATCCAAAACTAGATTTTTGTATTCGCGACCAAATGCTTGATTTTCTTGATCCAAAACTATGTTTCTGTATTCGCGACCAAATTCTTGTTTTTCTCGATACAAAACTAGATTTTTGTATTCGGGACCAAATTCTTGATTTTCCTGATCCAAAACTAGATTTTTATATTCGCCATGCAGTTCTTGATTTTTTGTTGATCCAAAACAACATTTTTGTATTCACGTCCAAATGCTTGATTTTTTTGATCCAAAACAAGATTTTTGTATTCGGGACCAAATTCTTGATTTTCTTGATCCAAAACTAGATTTTTTTATTCGGGACCAAATTCTTGATTTTCTTGATCCAAAACTAGATTTTTGTATTCGGGACCAAATTCTCGATTTTCTTGATCGAAAACTACATTTTTGTATTCGCGACCAAATGCTTGATTTTCCTGATCTGAAACTAGATTTTTGTATTCGCGACCAAATTCTTAATTGTCGTGATCCAAAACTATATTTTTTTATTCGCGACCAAATGCTTGATTTTTCTGATCCAAAACTATATTTCTGTATTCGCGACCAAATTCTTTATTTTCTCGATACAAAACTAGATTTTTGTATTCTGGACCAAATTCTTGATATTCTTGATCGAAAACTAGATTTTGGTTTTCGCGGCCAAATCCTTGATTTTCTTGATCCAAAACTAGATTTTTGTATTCGGGACCAAATTCTTGATTTTCTTGATTCAAAACTAGATTTTTATATTCGCCACGCAGTTCTTGATTTTCTTGATCCAAAACTAGATTTTTGTATTCTGGACAAAATTCTTGATATTCTTGATCGAAAACTAGATTTTTGTTTTCGCGGCCAAATCCTTAATTTTCTTGATCCAAAACTAGATTTTTGTATTCGGGACCAAATTCTTGATTTTCTTGAATCAAAACTAGATTTTTATATTCGCCACGCAATTCTTGATATTCTTGATCCAAAACTAGATTTTTGTATTCTGGACCAAATTCTTGATTTTCTTGATCCAAAACAAGATTTTTGACTTCAAGACCAAATCCTTGATTTTCTTTATCCAAAATTAGATTTTTGTATTCGCGTCCAAATGCTTTATTTTTCTTGATCCAAAACTAGATTTTTGTATTCGGGACCATATTCTTGATTTTCTTGAATCAAAACTAGATTTTTATATTCGCCACGCAGTTCTTGATTTCCTTAATCCAAAACTAGATATTTGTATTCGGGACCAAATTCTTTATTTTCTGGATACCAAAACTAGATTTTTGTATTCGCGACCAAATGCTTGATTTTCTCGATACAAAACTAGATTTTTGTATTCGGGACCAAATTCTTGATTTTCTTGATCCAAAACTAGATTTTTATATTCGCCACGCAGTGCCTGATTTTCTTGATCCAAAACTATATTTTTGTATTCGTGACCAAATTCTTGATTATCTTGATCGAAAACTAGATTTTTGACTTCGCGCCCAAATCCTTTATTTTCTTGATCCAAAACTAGATTTTTACATTCGACACGCAGTTCTTGATTTTCTTAATCCAAAACTTGATTTTTGTACTCGCGACCAAATGCTTGATTTCCTTAATCCAAAACTAGATATTTGTATTCGGTACGAAATTCTTTAGTTTCTGGATACCAAAACTAGATTTTTGTATTCGCGACCAAATGCTTGATTTTCTTGATCGAAAACTAGATTTTTGTATTCGGGACGAAATTCTTGATTTTCTTGATTTAAAACTAGATTTTTATATTCGCCACGCAGTTCTTGATTTTCTTGATCCAAAACTATATTTTTGTATTCGCGACCAAATACTTGATTTTCTCGATACAAAACTAGATTTTTGTATTCGGGACCAAATTCTTGATTTTCTTGATCCAAAACTAGATTTTTATATTCGCCACGCAGTGCCTGATTTTCTTGATCCAAAACTATATTTTTGTATTCGTGACCAAATTCTTGATTATCTTGATCGAAAACTAGATTTTTGACTTCGCGCCCAAATCCTTTATTTTCTTGATCCAAAACTAGATTTTTACATTCGACACGCAGTTCTTGATTTTCTTAATCCAAAACTTGATTTTTGTACTCGCGACCAAATGCTTGATTTCCTTAATCCAAAACTAGATATTTGTATTCGGTACGAAATTCTTTAGTTTCTGGATACCAAAACTAGATTTTTGTATTCGCGACCAAATGCTTGATTTTCTCGATACAAAACTAGATTTTTGTATTCGGGACCAAATTCTTGATTTTCTTGATCCAAAACTAGATTTTTATATTCGCCACGCAGTGCCTGATTTTCTTGATCCAAAACTATATTTTTGTATTCGTGACCAAATTCTTGATTATCTTGATCGAAAACTAGATTTTTGACTTCGCGCCCAAATCCTTTATTTTCTTGATCCAAAACTAGATTTTTACATTCGACACGCAGTTCTTGATTTTCTTAATCCAAAACTTGATTTTTGTACTCGCGACCAAATGCTTGATTTCCTTAATCCAAAACTAGATATTTGTATTCGGTACGAAATTCTTTAGTTTCTGGATACCAAAACTAGATTTTTGTATTCGCGACCAAATGCTTGATTTTCTTGATCGAAAACTAGATTTTTGTATTCGGGACGAAATTCTTGATTTTCTTGATTTAAAACTAGATTTTTATATTCGCCACGCAGTTCTTGATTTTCTTGATCCAAAACTATATTTTTGTATTCGCGACCAAATACTTGATTTTCTCGATCCAAAACAAGATTTTTGTATTCGGGACCAAATTCTTGATTTTCTTGATCCAAAACTAGATTTTTTTATTCGGGACCAAATTCTTGATTTTCTTGATCCAAAACTAGATTTTTGTATTCGGGACCAAATTCTCGATTTTCTTGATCGAAAACTACATTTTTGTATTCGCGACCAAATGCTTGATTTTCCTGATCTGAAACTAGATTTTTGTATTCGCGACCAAATTCTTAATTGTCGTGATCCAAAACTATATTTTTTTATTCGCGACCAAATGCTTGATTTTTCTGATCCAAAACTATATTTCTGTATTCGCGACCAAATTCTTTATTTTCTCGATACAAAACTAGATTTTTGTATTCGGGACCAAATTCTTGATTTTCTTGATCCAAAACTAGATTTGTATATTCGCCATGCGGTTCTTGATTTTCTTAATCAAAAATTAGATTTATGTACTGGGGACCAAATTCTTGATTTTTCTTAATCCAAAACTAGATTTTTGTATTCGCGACCAAATGCTTGATTTTCCTGATCCAAAACTAGATTTTTGTATTCGGGACGAAATTCTTGATTTTCTTGATTCAAAACTAGATTTTTATATTCGCCACGCAGTTCTTAATTTTCTTGATCCAAAACTAGATTTTTGTATTCGCGACCAAATCCTTGATTTTCTCGATACAAAACTAGATTTTTGTATTCGTGACCCAATTCTTGATTTTCTTGATCCAAAACTAGATTTTTATATTCGCCATGCGGTTCTTGATTTTCTTAATCCAAAACTAGATTTATGTACTGGGGACCAAATTCTTGATTTTTCTTAATCCAAAACTAGATTTTTGTATTCGCGACCAAATGCTTGATTTTCTTGATCCAAAACTATGTTTCTGTATTCGCGACCAAATTCTTGTTTTTCTCGATACAAAACTAGATTTTTGTATTCGGGACCAAATTCTTGATTTTCCTGATCCAAAACTAGATTTTTATATTCGCCATGCAGTTCTTGATTTTTTGTTGATCCAAAACAACATTTTTGTATTCACGTCCAAATGCTTGATTTTTTTGATCCAAAACAAGATTTTTGTATTCGGGACCAAATTCTTGATTTTCTTGATCCAAAACTAGATTTTTTTATTCGGGACCAAATTCTTGATTTTCTTGATCCAAAACTAGATTTTTGTATTCGGGACCAAATTCTCGATTTTCTTGATCGAAAACTACATTTTTGTATTCGCGACCAAATGCTTGATTTTCCTGATCTGAAACTAGATTTTTGTATTCGCGACCAAATTCTTAATTGTCGTGATCCAAAACTATATTTTTTTATTCGCGACCAAATGCTTGATTTTTCTGATCCAAAACTATATTTCTGTATTCGCGACCAAATTCTTTATTTTCTCGATACAAAACTAGATTTTTGTATTCTGGACCAAATTCTTGATATTCTTGATCGAAAACTAGATTTTGGTTTTCGCGGCCAAATCCTTGATTTTCTTGATCCAAAACTAGATTTTTGTATTCGGGACCAAATTCTTGATTTTCTTGATTCAAAACTAGATTTTTATATTCGCCACGCAGTTCTTGATTTTCTTGATCCAAAACTAGATTTTTGTATTCTGGACAAAATTCTTGATATTCTTGATCGAAAACTAGATTTTTGTTTTCGCGGCCAAATCCTTAATTTTCTTGATCCAAAACTAGATTTTTGTATTCGGGACCAAATTCTTGATTTTCTTGAATCAAAACTAGATTTTTATATTCGCCACGCAATTCTTGATATTCTTGATCCAAAACTAGATTTTTGTATTCTGGACCAAATTCTTGATTTTCTTGATCCAAAACAAGATTTTTGACTTCAAGACCAAATCCTTGATTTTCTTTATCCAAAATTAGATTTTTGTATTCGCGTCCAAATGCTTTATTTTTCTTGATCCAAAACTAGATTTTTGTATTCGGGACCATATTCTTGATTTTCTTGAATCAAAACTAGATTTTTATATTCGCCACGCAGTTCTTGATTTCCTTAATCCAAAACTAGATATTTGTATTCGGGACCAAATTCTTTATTTTCTGGATACCAAAACTAGATTTTTGTATTCGCGACCAAATGCTTGATTTTCTCGATACAAAACTAGATTTTTGTATTCGGGACCAAATTCTTGATTTTCTTGATCCAAAACTAGATTTTTATATTCGCCACGCAGTGCCTGATTTTCTTGATCCAAAACTATATTTTTGTATTCGTGACCAAATTCTTGATTATCTTGATCGAAAACTAGATTTTTGACTTCGCGCCCAAATCCTTTATTTTCTTGATCCAAAACTAGATTTTTACATTCGACACGCAGTTCTTGATTTTCTTAATCCAAAACTTGATTTTTGTACTCGCGACCAAATGCTTGATTTCCTTAATCCAAAACTAGATATTTGTATTCGGTACGAAATTCTTTAGTTTCTGGATACCAAAACTAGATTTTTGTATTCGCGACCAAATGCTTGATTTTCTTGATCGAAAACTAGATTTTTGTATTCGGGACGAAATTCTTGATTTTCTTGATTTAAAACTAGATTTTTATATTCGCCACGCAGTTCTTGATTTTCTTGATCCAAAACTATATTTTTGTATTCGCGACCAAATACTTGATTTTCTCGATACAAAACTAGATTTTTGTATTCGGGACCAAATTCTTGATTTTCTTGATCCAAAACTAGATTTTTATATTCGCCATGTAGTTCTTGATTTTCTTGATCCGAAACTAGATTTTTGACTTGAAGACAAAATCCATGATTTTCTTTATCCAAAAGTAGTTTTTTGTATTTGCGACAAAATGCTTGATTTTCTTAATCGAAAACTAGAATTTTGTGTTCGGGACGAAATTCTTGTTTTTCTTGATTCAAAACTAGATTTTTATATTCGCCACGCAGTTTTTGATTTTCTTGATCCAAAACTATATTTTTGTATTCGCGACCAAATCCTTGATTTTCTCGATACAAAACTAGATTTTTGTATTCGGGACCAAATTCTTGATTTTCTTGATCCAAAACTAGATTTTTATATTCGCCATGCGGTTCTTGATATTCTTAATCCAAAACTAGATTTATGTACTGGGGACCAAATTCTTGATTTTTTCTTAATCCAAAAATAGATTTTTGTATTCGCGACCAAATTCTTGATTTTCTTGATCCAAAACTATATTTCTGTATTCGGGACCAAATTCTTGATTTTCTCGATACAAAACTAGATTTTTGTATTCGGGACCAAATTCTTGATTTTCCTGATCCAAAACTAGATTTTTTTATTCGCCATGCAGTTCTTGATTTTCTTGATGCAAAACTAGATTTTTGAATTCAAGACCAAATCCTTGATTTTCTTGATCCAAAACTACATTTTTGTACTCGCGTCCAAATGCTTGATTTTCTTGATCCATAACCAGATTTTTGTATTCGGGACCAAATTCTTGATTTTCTTGATTCAAAACTAGATTTTTATATTCGCCACGCAATTCTTGATATTCTTGATCCAAAACTAGATTTTTGTATTCTGGACCAAATTCTTGATTTTCTTGATCCAAAACTAGATTTTTGACTTCAAGACCAAATCCTTGATTTTCTTTATCCAAAATTAGATTTTTGTATTCGCCACCAAATGCTTTATTTTTCTTGATCCAAAACTAGATTTTTGTATTCGGGACCATATTCTTGATTTTCTTGAATCAAAACTAGATTTTTATATTCGCCACGCAGTTCTTGATTTCCTTAATCCAAAACTAGATATTTGTATTCGGGACCAAATTCTTTATTTTCTGGATACCAAAACTAGATTTTTGTATTCGCGACCAAATGCTTGATTTTCTCGATACAAAACTAGATTTTTGTATTCGAGACCAAATTCTTGATTTTCTTGATCCGAAACTAGATTTTTATATTCGCCACGCAGTTACTGATTTTCTTGATCCAAAACTATATTTTTGTATTTGTGACCAAATTCTTGATTATCTTGATCGAAAACTAGATTTTTGACTTCGCGCCCAAATCCTTTATTTTCTTGATCCAAAACTAGATTTTTACATTCGACACGCAGTTCTTGATTTTCTTAATCCAAAACTAGATTTTTGTACTCGCGACCAAATGCTTGATTTCCTTAATCCAAAACTAGATATTTGTATTCGGGACGAAATTCTTTAGTTTCTGGATACCAAAACTAGATTTTTGTATTCGCGACCAAATGCTTGATTTTCTCGATACAAAACTAGATTTTTGTATTCGGGACGAAATTTTTGATTTTCTTGATCCACACCTAGATTTTTATATTCGCCATGCAGTTCTTAATTTTCTTGATCCGAAACTAGATTTTTGACTTGAAGACCAAATCCATGATTTTCTTTATCCAAAAGTAGATTTTTGTATTCGCGACCAAATGCTTGATTTTCTTGATCGAAAACTAGATTTTTGTATTCGGGACGAAATTCTTGATTTTCTTGATTCAAAACTAGATTTTTATATTCGCCACGCAGTTCTTGATTTTCTTGATCCAAAACTATATTTTTGTATTCGCGACCAAATACTTGATTTTCTCGATACAAAACTAGATTTTTGTATTCGGGACCAAATTCTTGATTTTCTTGATCCAAAACTAGATTTTTATATTCGCCATGTAGTTCTTGATTTTCTTGATCCGAAACTAGATTTTTGACTTGAAGACAAAATCCATGATTTTCTTTATCCAAAAGTAGTTTTTTGTATTTGCGACAAAATGCTTGATTTTCTTAATCGAAAACTAGAATTTTGTGTTCGGGACGAAATTCTTGTTTTTCTTGATTCAAAACTAGATTTTTATATTCGCCACGCAGTTTTTGATTTTCTTGATCCAAAACTATATTTTTGTAATCGCGACCAAATCCTTGATTTTCTCGATACAAAACTAGATTTTTGTATTCGGGACCAAATTCTTGATTTTCTTGATCCAAAACTAGATTTTTATATTCGCCATGCGGTTCTTGATATTCTTAATCCAAAACTAGATTTATGTACTGGGGACCAAATTCTTGATTTTTCTTAATCCAAAACTAGATTTTTGTATTCGCGACCAAATTCTTGATTTTCTTGATCCAAAACTATATTTCTGTATTCGGGACCAAATTCTTGATTTTCTCGATACAAAACTAGATTTTTGTATTCGGGACCAAATTCTTGATTTTCCTGATCCAAAACTAGATTTTTTTATTCGCCATGCAGTTCTTGATTTTCTTGATGCAAAACTAGATTTTTGAATTCAAGACCAAATCCTTGATTTTCTTGATCCAAAACTACATTTTTGTACTCGCGTCCAAATGCTTGATTTTCTTGATCCATAACCAGATTTTTGTATTCGGGACCAAATTCTTGATTTTCTTGATTCAAAACTAGATTTTTATATTCGCCACGCAATTCTTGATATTCTTGATCCAAAACTAGATTTTTGTATTCTGGACCAAATTCTTGATTTTCTTGATCCAAAACTAGATTTTTGACTTCAAGACCAAATCCTTGATTTTCTTTATCCAAAATTAGATTTTTGTATTCGCCACCAAATGCTTTATTTTTCTTGATCCAAAACTAGATTTTTGTATTCGGGACCATATTCTTGATTTTCTTGAATCAAAACTAGATTTTTATATTCGCCACGCAGTTCTTGATTTCCTTAATCCAAAACTAGATATTTGTATTCGGGACCAAATTCTTTATTTTCTGGATACCAAAACTAGATTTTTGTATTCGCGACCAAATGCTTGATTTTCTCGATACAAAACTAGATTTTTGTATTCGGGACCAAATTCTTGATTTTCTTGATCCGAAACTAGATTTTTATATTCGCCACGCAGTTACTGATTTTCTTGATCCAAAACTATATTTTTGTATTTGTGACCAAATTCTTGATTATCTTGATCGAAAACTAGATTTTTGACTTCGCGCCCAAATCCTTTATTTTCTTGATCCAAAACTAGATTTTTACATTCGACACGCAGTTCTTGATTTTCTTAATCCAAAACTAGATTTTTGTACTCGCGACCAAATGCTTGATTTCCTTAATCCAAAACTAGATATTTGTATTCGGGACCAAATTCTTTATTTTCTGGATACCAAAACTAGATTTTTGTATTCGCGACCAAATGCTTGATTTTCTCGATACAAAACTAGATTTTTGTATTCGGGACCAAATTCTTGATTTTCTTGATCCAAAACTAGATTTTTATATTCACCATGCAGTTCTTAATTTTCTTGATCCGAAACTAGATTTTTGACTTGAAGATCAAATCCATGATTTTCTTTATCCAAAAGTAGATTTTTGTATTCGCGACCAAATGCTTGATTTTCTTGATTGAAAACTAGATTTTTGTATTCGGGACGAAATTCTTGATTTTCTTGATTCAAAAGTAGATTTTTATATTCGCCACGCAGTTCTTGATTTTCTTGATCCAAAACTATATTTTTGTATTCGCGACCAAATACTTGATTTTTTCGATACAAAACTAGATTTTTGTATTCGGGACCAAATTCTTGATTTTCTTGATCCAAAACTAGATTTTTATATTCGCCATGTAGTTCTTGATTTTCTTGATCCGAAACTAGATTTTTGACTTGAAGACCAAATCCATGATTTTCTTTATCCAAAAGTAGTTTTTTGTATTCGCGACAAAATGCTTGATTTTCTTAATCGAAAACTAGATTTTTGTATTCGGGACGAAATTCTTGTTTTTCTTGATTCAAAACTAGATATTTATATTCGCCACGCAGTTCTTGATTTTCTTGATCCAAAACTATATTTTTGTATTCGCGACCAAATCCTTGATTTTCTCGATACAAAACTAGATTTTTGTATTCGGGACCAAATTCTTGATTTTCTTGATCCAAAACTAGATTTTTATATTCGCCATGCGGTTCTTGATATTCTTAATCCAAAACTAGATTTATGTACTGGGGACCAAATTCTTGATTTTTTCTTAATCCAAAAATAGATTTTTGTATTCGCGACCAAATTCTTGATTTTCTTGATCCAAAACTATATTTCTGTATTCGGGACCAAATTCTTGATTTTCTCGATACAAAACTAGATTTTTGTATTCGGGACCAAATTCTTGATTTTCCTGATCCAAAACTAGATTTTTTTATTCGCCATGCAGTTCTTGATTTTCTTGATGCAAAACTAGATTTTTGAATTCAAGACCAAATCCTTGATTTTCTTGATCCAAAACTACATTTTTGTACTCGCGTCCAAATGCTTGATTTTCTTGATCCATAACCAGATTTTTGTATTCGGGACCAAATTCTTGATTTTCTTGATTCAAAACTAGATTTTTATATTCGCCACGCAATTCTTGATATTCTTGATCCAAAACTAGATTTTTGTATTCTGGACCAAATTCTTGATTTTCTTGATCCAAAACTAGATTTTTGACTTCAAGACCAAATCCTTGATTTTCTTTATCCAAAATTAGATTTTTGTATTCGCCACCAAATGCTTTATTTTTCTTGATCCAAAACTAGATTTTTGTATTCGGGACCATATTCTTGATTTTCTTGAATCAAAACTAGATTTTTATATTCGCCACGCAGTTCTTGATTTCCTTAATCCAAAACTAGATATTTGTATTCGGGACCAAATTCTTTATTTTCTGGATACCAAAACTAGATTTTTGTATTCGCGACCAAATGCTTGATTTTCTCGATACAAAACTAGATTTTTGTATTCGAGACCAAATTCTTGATTTTCTTGATCCGAAACTAGATTTTTATATTCGCCACGCAGTTACTGATTTTCTTGATCCAAAACTATATTTTTGTATTTGTGACCAAATTCTTGATTATCTTGATCGAAAACTAGATTTTTGACTTCGCGCCCAAATCCTTTATTTTCTTGATCCAAAACTAGATTTTTACATTCGACACGCAGTTCTTGATTTTCTTAATCCAAAACTAGATTTTTGTACTCGCGACCAAATGCTTGATTTCCTTAATCCAAAACTAGATATTTGTATTCGGGACGAAATTCTTTAGTTTCTGGATACCAAAACTAGATTTTTGTATTCGCGACCAAATGCTTGATTTTCTCGATACAAAACTAGATTTTTGTATTCGGGACGAAATTTTTGATTTTCTTGATCCACACCTAGATTTTTATATTCGCCATGCAGTTCTTAATTTTCTTGATCCGAAACTAGATTTTTGACTTGAAGACCAAATCCATGATTTTCTTTATCCAAAAGTAGATTTTTGTATTCGCGACCAAATGCTTGATTTTCTTGATCGAAAACTAGATTTTTGTATTCGGGACGAAATTCTTGATTTTCTTGATTCAAAACTAGATTTTTATATTCGCCACGCAGTTCTTGATTTTCTTGATCCAAAACTATATTTTTGTATTCGCGACCAAATACTTGATTTTCTCGATACAAAACTAGATTTTTGTATTCGGGACCAAATTCTTGATTTTCTTGATCCAAAACTAGATTTTTATATTCGCCATGTAGTTCTTGATTTTCTTGATCCGAAACTAGATTTTTGACTTGAAGACAAAATCCATGATTTTCTTTATCCAAAAGTAGTTTTTTGTATTTGCGACAAAATGCTTGATTTTCTTAATCGAAAACTAGAATTTTGTGTTCGGGACGAAATTCTTGTTTTTCTTGATTCAAAACTAGATTTTTATATTCGCCACGCAGTTTTTGATTTTCTTGATCCAAAACTATATTTTTGTAATCGCGACCAAATCCTTGATTTTCTCGATACAAAACTAGATTTTTGTATTCGGGACCAAATTCTTGATTTTCTTGATCCAAAACTAGATTTTTATATTCGCCATGCGGTTCTTGATATTCTTAATCCAAAACTAGATTTATGTACTGGGGACCAAATTCTTGATTTTTCTTAATCCAAAACTAGATTTTTGTATTCGCGACCAAATTCTTGATTTTCTTGATCCAAAACTATATTTCTGTATTCGGGACCAAATTCTTGATTTTCTCGATACAAAACTAGATTTTTGTATTCGGGACCAAATTCTTGATTTTCCTGATCCAAAACTAGATTTTTTTATTCGCCATGCAGTTCTTGATTTTCTTGATGCAAAACTAGATTTTTGAATTCAAGACCAAATCCTTGATTTTCTTGATCCAAAACTACATTTTTGTACTCGCGTCCAAATGCTTGATTTTCTTGATCCATAACCAGATTTTTGTATTCGGGACCAAATTCTTGATTTTCTTGATTCAAAACTAGATTTTTATATTCGCCACGCAATTCTTGATATTCTTGATCCAAAACTAGATTTTTGTATTCTGGACCAAATTCTTGATTTTCTTGATCCAAAACTAGATTTTTGACTTCAAGACCAAATCCTTGATTTTCTTTATCCAAAATTAGATTTTTGTATTCGCCACCAAATGCTTTATTTTTCTTGATCCAAAACTAGATTTTTGTATTCGGGACCATATTCTTGATTTTCTTGAATCAAAACTAGATTTTTATATTCGCCACGCAGTTCTTGATTTCCTTAATCCAAAACTAGATATTTGTATTCGGGACCAAATTCTTTATTTTCTGGATACCAAAACTAGATTTTTGTATTCGCGACCAAATGCTTGATTTTCTCGATACAAAACTAGATTTTTGTATTCGGGACCAAATTCTTGATTTTCTTGATCCGAAACTAGATTTTTATATTCGCCACGCAGTTACTGATTTTCTTGATCCAAAACTATATTTTTGTATTTGTGACCAAATTCTTGATTATCTTGATCGAAAACTAGATTTTTGACTTCGCGCCCAAATCCTTTATTTTCTTGATCCAAAACTAGATTTTTACATTCGACACGCAGTTCTTGATTTTCTTAATCCAAAACTAGATTTTTGTACTCGCGACCAAATGCTTGATTTCCTTAATCCAAAACTAGATATTTGTATTCGGGACCAAATTCTTTATTTTCTGGATACCAAAACTAGATTTTTGTATTCGCGACCAAATGCTTGATTTTCTCGATACAAAACTAGATTTTTGTATTCGGGACCAAATTCTTGATTTTCTTGATCCAAAACTAGATTTTTATATTCACCATGCAGTTCTTAATTTTCTTGATCCGAAACTAGATTTTTGACTTGAAGATCAAATCCATGATTTTCTTTATCCAAAAGTAGATTTTTGTATTCGCGACCAAATGCTTGATTTTCTTGATTGAAAACTAGATTTTTGTATTCGGGACGAAATTCTTGATTTTCTTGATTCAAAAGTAGATTTTTATATTCGCCACGCAGTTCTTGATTTTCTTGATCCAAAACTATATTTTTGTATTCGCGACCAAATACTTGATTTTTTCGATACAAAACTAGATTTTTGTATTCGGGACCAAATTCTTGATTTTCTTGATCCAAAACTAGATTTTTATATTCGCCATGTAGTTCTTGATTTTCTTGATCCGAAACTAGATTTTTGACTTGAAGACCAAATCCATGATTTTCTTTATCCAAAAGTAGTTTTTTGTATTCGCGACAAAATGCTTGATTTTCTTAATCGAAAACTAGATTTTTGTATTCGGGACGAAATTCTTGTTTTTCTTGATTCAAAACTAGATATTTATATTCGCCACGCAGTTCTTGATTTTCTTGATCCAAAACTATATTTTTGTATTCGCGACCAAATCCTTGATTTTCTCGATACAAAACTAGATTTTTGTATTCGGGACCAAATTCTTGATTTTCATGATCCACACCTAGATTTTTATATTCGCCATGCAGTTCTTAATTTTCTTGATCCGAAACTAGATTTTTGACTTGAAGACCAAATCCATGATTTTCTTTATCCAAAAGTAGATTTTTGTATTCGCGACCAAATGCTTGATTTTCTTGATCGAAAACTAGATTTTTGTATTCGGGACGAAATTCTTGATTTTCTTGATTCAAAACTAGATTTTTATATTCGCCACGCAGTTCTTGATTTTCTTGATCCAAAACTATATTTTTGTATTCGCGACCATATCCTTGATTTTCTCGATGCAAAACTAGATTTTTGTATTCGGGACCAAATTCTTGATTTTCTTGATCCAAAACTAGATTTTTATATTCGCCATGCGGTTCTTGATATTCTTAATCCAAAACTAGATTTATGTACTGGGGACCAAATTCTTGATTTTTCTTAATCCAAAACTAGATTTTTGTATTCGCGACCAAATGCTTGATTTTCTTGATCCAAAACTATATTTCTGTATTCGCGACCAAATTATTGATTTTCTCGATACAAAACTAGATTTTTGTATTCGGGACCAAATTCTTGATTTTCCTGATCCAAAACTAGATTTTTTTATTCGCCATGCAGTTCTTGATTTTCTTGATGCAAAACTAGATTTTTGAATTCAAGACCAAATCCTTGATTTTCTTGATCCAAAACTACATTTTTGTATTTGCGTCCAAATGCTTGATTTTCTTGATCCATAACCAGATTTTTGTATTCGGGACCAAATTCTTGATTTTCTTGATCTAAAACTAGATTTTTGTATTCGGGACGAAATTCTTGATTTTCTTGATCCAAAACTAGATTTTTGTATTCACGGCCAAGTCCTTGATTTTCTTGATCCAAAACATGATTTTTGTATTCGGGACCAAATTCTTGATTTTCTTAATCCAAAACTAGATTTTTATATTCGCCACGCAGTTCTCGATTTTCTTTATCCAAAACTAGATTTTTCTATTCGCGACCAAATAATTGATTTTCTTGATCCATAACTATATTTCTGTATTGGCGACCAAATTCTTCATTTTCTCGATACAAAACTAGATTTTTGTATTCGGGACCAAATTCTTGATTTTCCTGATCCAAAACTAGATTTTTATATTCGCCATGCAGTTCTTGATTTTCTTGATGCAAAACTAGATTTTTGAATTCAATACAAAATCCTTGATTTTCTTGATCCAAAACTACATTTTTGTATTCACGTCCAAATACTTGATTTTCTTGATCCAAAACTAGATTTTTGTATTCGCGCCCAAATTCTGGATTTTCTTGATCCAAAACTAGATTTTTTTAGTCATGACCAAATTCTCGATTTTCTTGAACCAAAACTAGATTTTTGTATTCGGGACCAAATTCTCGATTTTCTTGATCGAAAACTAGATTTTTGTATTCGCGACCAAATGCTTAATTTTCCTGATCCAAAACTAGATTTTTGTATTCGCGACCAAATTCTTAATTGTCGTGATCCAAAATTAGATTTTTTTATTCGCGACCAAATTCTTGATTTTTCTGATCCAAAACTAAATTTTTGTATTCGGGACCAAATTCTTGGTTTTCTTGATTCAAAACTAGATTTTTATATTCGCCACGCAGTTCTTGATTTTCTTGATCCAAAACTAGATTTTTGTATTCTGGACCAAATTCTTGATATTCTTGATCGAAAACTAGATTTTTGTCTTCGCGGCCAAATCCTTGATTTTCTTGATCCAAAACTAGATTTTTGTATTCAGGACCAAATTCTTGATTTTCTTCATCCAAAACTAGATTTTTATATTCGCCACGCAGTTCTTGATTTTCTTCATCCAAAACTAGATTTTTCTATTCGCGACCAAATACTTGATTTTCTTGTTCCAAAACTAGATTTTTGTATTCGGGACCAAATCATTGATTTTCTTGATCGAATACTAGATTTTTGTGTTCGCGCCCAAATCCTTGATTTTCTTGATCCAAAACTGGATATTTGTATTCGGGACCAAATCCTTGATTTTCTTGATCGAAAACTAGATTTTTGTCTTCGCGCCCAAATCCTTGATTTTCTTGTTCCAAAACTAGATTTTTGCATTCGGGACCAAATGGTTGATTTTCTTGATCCAAAACTATATTTTTGTATTCGCGACCAAATGCTTGATTTTCTCGATACAAAACTAGATTTTTGTATTCGCGATCAAATGCTTTATTTTTCTTGATCCAAAACTAAAATTTTACATTCGCCACGCAGTTCTTGATTTTCTTAATCCAAAATTAGATTTTTGTATTAGGGACGAAATTCTTAATTTTCTTGATTCAAAACTAGATTTTTATATTCGCGACGCAGTTCTTGATTTTCTTGATCCAAAACTAGATTTTTGTATTCGCGACCAACTCCTTGATTTTCTTGATCCAAAACTACATTTTTGTATTCGGGACCAAATTCTTCATTTTCTTGATCCAAAACTAGAATTTTACATTCGCCACGCAGTTCTTGATTTTCTTGATCCAAAACTAGATTTTTGTATTCTGGACCAAATTCTTGATATTCTTGATTTCAAAACAAGATTTTTGTCTTCGCGGCCAAATCCTTGATTTTCTTGATCCAAAACTAGATTTTTGTATTCGCGACCAAATCCTTGATTTTGTCGATACAAAACTAGATTTTTGTATTCGGGACCAAATTCTTGATTTTCCTGATCCAAAACTAGATTTTTATATTCGCCATGTAGTTCTTGATTTTCTTGATCCAAAACTAAATTTTTGAATTCAAGACCAAATCCTTGATTTTCTTGATCCAAAACTTCATTTTTATATTCGCGTCCAAATGCTTAATTTTCTTGATCCAAAACTATATTTTTGTATTCGGAACCAAATTCTTGATTTTCTTGATTCAAAACTTGATTTTTATATTCGCCACGCACTTCTTGATTTTCTTGATCCAAAACTGGATTTTTGTATTCTGGACCAAATTCTTGATATTCTTGATCGAAAACTAGATTTCTGTTTTCGCGGCCAAATCCTTGATTTTCTTGATCGAAAACTAGATTTTTGTATTCGGGACAAAATTCTTGATTTTCTTGATCCAAAACTAGATTTTTATATTCGCCACGCAGTTCTTGATTTTCTTTATCCAAAACTAGATTTTTCTATTCGCGACCAAATACTTTATTTTCTTCATCCAAAACTACATTTTTGTATTCGGGACCAAATCATTGATTTTCTCTATCGAATACTAGATTTTTGTGTTCAAGCCCCCATATCCTTGATTTTCTTGTTCCAAAACTAGATTTTTGCATTCGGGACCAAATGGTTGATTTTCTTGATCCAAAACTATATTTTTGTATTCGCGACCAAATGCTTGATTTTCACGATACAAAACTAGATTTTTGTGTTCGCGATCAAATGCTTTATTTTTCTTCATCCAAAACTAAAATTTTACATTCGCCACGCAGTTCTTGATTTTCTTAATCCAAAACTAGATTTTTATATTCAGGACGAAATTCTTAATTTTCTTGATTCAAAACTAGATTTTTATATTCGCGACGCAGTTCTTGATTTTCTTGATCCAAAACTAGATTTTTGTATTCGCGACAAATCCTTGATTTTTTTGATCCAAAACTAGATTTTTGTATTCAAGACCAAATTTTTCATTTTCTTGATCCAAAACTAGAATTTTACATTCGCCACGCAGTTCTTGATTTTCTTGATCCAAAACTAGATTTTTGTATTCTGGACCAAATTCTTGATATTCTTGATCGAAAACAAGATTTTTTTCTTCGCGGCCAAATCCTTGATTTTCTTGATCCAAAACTAGATTTTTGTATTCGGGACCAAATTCTTGATTTTCTTGATCCAAAACTAGATTTTTGTATTCGGGACCAAATTCTCGATTTTCTTGATCGAAAACTAGATTTTTGTATTCGCGACCAAATGTTTGATTTTCCTGATCCAAAACTAGATTTTTGTATTCGCCATGCGGTTCTTGATTTTCTTATACCAAAATTAGATTTATGTACTGGGGACCAAATTTTTGATTTTTCTTAATCCAAAACTAGGTTTTTGTATTCGCTACCAAATGCTTGATTTTCTTGATCCTAAACTATATTTCTGTATTCGCGACCAAATTCTCGATTTTCTCGATACAAAACTAGATTTTTGTATTCGTGACCAAATTCTTGATTTTCCTGATCCGAAACTAGATTTTAATATTCGCCATGCAGTTCTTGATTTTCTTGATCCAAAACTAGATTTTTGAATTCAAGACCAAATCCTCAATTTTCTTGATCGAAAACTAGATTTTTGTATTCGGGACCAAATTCTTGATTTTCTTGATCCAAAACTAGATTTTTATATTCGCCATGTAGTTCTTGATTTTCTTGATCCGAAACTAGATTTTTGACTTGAAGACCAAATCCATGATTTTCTTTATCCAAAAGTAGTTTTTTGTATTCGCGACAAAATGCTTGATTTTCTTAATCGAAAACTAGATTTTTGTATTCGGGACGAAATTCTTGTTTTTCTTGATTCAAAACTAGATTTTTATATTCGCCACGCAGTTCTTGATTTTCTTGATCCAAAACTATATTTTTGTATTCGCGACCAAATCCTTGATTTTCTCGATACAAAACTAGATTTTTGTATTCGGGACCAAATTCTTGATTTTCTTGATCCAAAACTAGATTTTTATATTCGCCATGCGGTTCTTGATATTTTTAATCCAAAACTAGATTTATGTACTGGGGACCAAATTCTTGATTTTTCTTAATCCAAAACTAGATTTTTGTATTCGCGACCAAATGCTTGATTTTCTGGATCCAAAACTATATTTCTGTATTCGTGACCAAATTATTGATTTTCTCGATACAAAACTAGATTTTTGTATTCGGGACCAAATTCGTGATTTTCCTGATCCAAAACTAGATTTTTTTATTCGCCATTCAGTTCTTGATTTTCTTGATGCAAAACTAGATTTTTGAATTCAAGACCAAATCCTTGATTTTCTTGATCCAAAACTACATTTTTGTATTTGCGTCCAAATGCTTGATTTTCTTGATCCATAACCAGATTTTTGTATTCGGAACCAAATTCTTGATTTTCTTGATCTAAAACTAGATTTTTGTATTCGGGACGAAATTCTTGATTTTCTTGATCCAAAACTAGATTTTTGTATTCGCGGCCAAATCCTTGATTTTCTTGATCCAAAACATGATTTTTGTATTCGGGACCATATTCTTGATTTTCTTAATCCAAAACTAGATTTTTATATTCGCCACGCAGTTCTTGATTTTCTTTATCCAAAACTAGATTTTTCTATTCGCGACCAAATAATTGATTTTCTTGATCCAAAACTATATTTCTGTATTGGCGACCAAATTCTTGATTTTCTCGATACAAAACTAGATTTTTGTATTCTGGACCAAATTCTTGATTTTCCTGATCCAAAACTAGATTTTTATATTCGCCATGCAGTTCTTGATTTTCTTGATGCAAAACTAGATTTTTGAATTCAATACAAAATCCTTGATTTTCTTGATCCAAAACTACATTTTTGTATTCACGTCCAAATACTTGATTTTCTTGATCCAAAACTAGATTTTTGTATTCGCGCCCAAATTCTGGATTTTCTTGATCCAAAACTAGATTTTTTTATTCATGACCAAATTCTCGATTTTCTTGAACCAAAACTAGATTTTTGTATTCGGGACCAAATTCTCGATTTTCTTGATCGAAAACTAGATTTTTGTATTCGCGACCAAATGCTTAATTTTCCTGATCCAAAACTAGATTTTTGTATTCGCGACCAAATTCTTAATTGTCGTGATCCAAAATTTGATTTTTTTATTCGCGACCAAATTCTTGATTTTTCTGATCCAAAACTAAATTTTTGTATTCGGGACCAAATTCTTGGTTTTCTTGATTCAAAACTAGATTTTTATATTCGCCACGCAGTTCTTGATTTTCTTGATCCAAAACTAGATTTTTGTATTCTGGACCAAATTCTTGATATTCTTGATCGAAAACTAGATTTTTGTCTTCGCGGCCAAATCCTTGATTTTCTTGATCCAAAACTAGATTTTTGTATTCGGGACCAAATTCTTGATTTTCTTCATCCAAAACTAGATTTTTATATTCGCCACGCAGTTCTTGATTTTCTTTATCCAAAACTAGATTTTTCTATTCGCGACCAAATACTTGATTTTCTTGTTCCAAAACTAGATTTTTGTATTCGGGACCAAATCATTGATTTTCTTGATCGAATACTAGATTTTTGTGTTCGCGCCCAAATCCTTAATTTTCTTGATCCAAAACTGGATATTTGTATTCGGGACCAAATCCTTGATTTTCTTGATCGAAAACTAGATTTTTGTCTTCGCGCCCAAATCCTTGATTTTCTTGTTCCAAAACTAGATTTTTGCATTCGGGACCAAATGGTTGATTTTCTTGATCCAAAACTATATTTTTGTGTTCGCGACCAAATGCTTGATTTTCTCGATACAAAACTAGATTTTTGTATTCGCGATCAAATGCTTTATTTTTCTTGATGCAAAACTAAAATTTTACATTCGCCACGCAGTTCTTGATTTTCTTAATCCAAAATTAAATTTTTGTATTCGGGACGAAATTCTTAATTTTCTTGATTCAAAACTAGATTTTTATATTCGCGACGCAGTTCTTGATTTTCTTGATCCAAAACTTGATTTTTGTATTCGCGACCAAATCCTTGATTTTCTTGATCCAAAACTACATTTTTGTATTCGGGACCAAATTCTTCATTTTCTTGATCCAAAACTAGAATTTTACATTCGCCACGCAGTTCTTGATTTTCTTGATCCAAAACTAGATTTTTGTATTCTGGACCAAATTCTTGATATTCTTGATTTCAAAACAAGATTTTTGTCTTCGCGGCCAAATCCTTGATTTTCTTGATCCAAAACTAGATTTTTGTATTCGCGACCAAATCCTTGATTTTGTCGATACAAAACTTGATTTTTGTATTCGGGACCAAATTCTAGATTTTTCCTGATCCAAAACTAGATTTTTATATTCGCCATGCTGTTCTTGATTTTCTTGATCCAAAACTAGATTTTTGAATTCAAGACCAAATCCTTGATTTTCTTGATCCAAAACTTCATTTTTATATTCGCGTCCAAATGCTTAATTTTCTTGATCCAAAACTATATTTTTGTATTCGGAACGAAATTCTTGATTTTCTTGATTCAAAACTTGATTTTTATATTCGCCACGCACTTCTTGATTTTCTTGATCCAAAACTGGATTTTTGTATTCTGGACCAAATTCTTGATATTCTTGATCGAAAACTAGATTTCTGTCTTCGCGGCCAAATCCTTGATTTTCTTGATCGAAAACTAGATTTTTGTATTCGGGACAAAATTCTTGATTTTCTTGATCCAAAACTAGATTTCTATATTCGCCACGCAGTTCTTGATTTTCTTTATCCAAAACTAGATTTTTCTATTCGCGACCAAATACTTTATTTTCTTGATCCAAAACTACATTTTTGTATTCGGGACCAAATCATTGATTTTCTCTATCGAATACTAGATTTTTGTGTTCAAGCCCCCATATCCTTGATTTTCTTGTTCCAAAACTAGATTTTTGCATTCGGGACCAAATGGTTGATTTTCTTGATCCAAAACTATATTTTTGTATTCGCGACCAAATGCTTGATTTTCTCGATACAAAACTAGATTTTTGTATTCGCGATCAAATGCTTTATTTTTCTTCATCCAAAACTAAAATTTTACATTCGCCACGCAGTTCTTGATTTTCTTAATCCAAAACTAGATTTTTGTATTCGGGACAAAATTCTAAATTTTCTTGTTTCAAAACTAGATTTTTATATTCGCGACGCAGTTCTTGATTTTCTTGATCCAAAACTAGATTTTTGTAATCGCGACAAATCCTTGATTTTTTTGATCCAAAACTAGATTTTTGTATTCGAGACCAAATTTTTCATTTTCTTGATCCAAAACTAGAATTTTACATTCGCCACGCAGTTCTTGATTTTCTTGATCCAAAACTAGATTTTTGTATTCTGGACCAAATTCTTGATATTCTTGATCGAAAACAAGATTTTTTTCTTCGCGGCCAAATCCTTGATTTTCTTGATCCAAAACTAGATTTTTGTATTCGGGACCAAATTCTTGATTTTCTTGATCCAAAACTAGATTTTTGTATTCGGGACCAAATTCTCGATTTTCTTGATCGAAAACTAGATTTTTGTATTCGCGACCAAATGTTTGATTTTCCTGATCCAAAACTAGATTTTTGTATTCGCCATGCGGTTCTTGATTTTCTTATACCAAAATTAGATTTATGTACTGGGGACCAAATTTTTGATTTTTCTTAATCCAAAACTAGGTTTTTGTATTCGCTACCAAATGCTTGATTTTCTTGATCCTAAACTATATTTCTGTATTCGCGACCAAATTCTCGATTTTCTCGATACAAAACTAGATTTTTGTATTCGTGACCAAATTCTTGATTTTCCTGATCCGAAACTAGATTTTAATATTCGCCATGCAGTTCTTGATTTTCTTGATCCAAAACTAAATTTTTGAATTCAAGACCAAATCCTCGATTTTCTTGATCGAAAACTAGATTTTTGTATTCGCGACCAAATGTTTGATTTTCCTGATCCAAAACTAGATTTTTGTATTCGCCATGCGGTTCTTGATTTTCTTATACCAAAATTAGATTTATGTACTGGGGACCAAATTTTTGATTTTTCTTAATCCAAAACTAGGTTTTTGTATTCACGACCAAATGCTTGATTTTCTTGATCCTAAACTATATTTCTGTATTCGCGACCAAATTCTCGATTTTCTCGATACAAAACTAGATTTTTGTATTCGTGACCAAATTCTTGATTTTCCTGATCCGAAACTAGATTTTAATATTCGCCATGCAGTTCTTGATTTTCTTGATCCAAAACTAGATTTTTGAATTCAAGACCAAATCCTTGATTTTCTTGATCCAAAATTACATTTTTATATTCGCGTCCAAATGATTGATTTTCTTGATCCAAAACTAGATTTTTGTATTCGGGACCAAATTCTGGATTTTCTTGATCCAAAACTAGATTTTTTTATTCAGGACCAAATTCTCCATTTTCATGATCCAAAACTAAATTTTTGTATTCGGGACCAAATTCTCGATTTTCTTGATCGAAAACTAGATTTTTGTCTTTGCGCCAAAATCCTTGATTTTCTTGTTCCAAAACTAGATTTTTGCATTCGGGACCAAATGGTTGATTTTCTTGATCCAAAACTATATTTTTGTATTCGCGACCAAATGCTTGATTTTCTCGATACAAAACTAGATTTTTATATTCGGGACCAAATTCTTGATTTTCTTGATCCAAAACTAGATTTTTGACTTCAAGACCAAATCCTTGATTTTCTTAATCCAAAAGTAGATTTTTGTATTCGCGACCAAATGCTTTATTTTTCTTGATCCAAAACTAAAATTTTACATTCGCCACGCAGTTCTTTATTTTCTTAATCCAAAACTAGATTTATGTACTGGGGACCAAATTTTTGATTTTTCTTAATCCAAAACTAGGTTTTTGTATTCGCGACCAAATGCTTGATTTTCTTGATCCTAAGCTATATTTTTGTATTAGCGACCAAATTCTTGATTTTCTCGATACAAATCTAGATTTTTGTATTCGTGACCAAATTCTTGATTTTCTTGATTCAAAACTAGATTTTTATATTCGCCACGCAGTTCTTGATTTTCTTGATCCAAAACTAGATTTTTGTATTCTGGACCAAATTCTTGATATTGTTGATCGAAAACAAGATTTTTGTCTTCGCGGCCAAATCCTTGATTTTCTTGATCCAAAACTAGATTTTTGCATTCGGGACAAAATGCTTGATTTTTTTGATCCAAAACTATATTTTTGTATTCGCGACCAAATGCTTGAATTTCTCGATACAAAACTAGATTTTTCTATTCGGGACCAAATTCTTGATTTTCTTGATCCAAAACTAGATTTTTGATTTCAAGACCAAATCCTTGATTTTTTTAATCCAAAAGTAGATTTTTGTATTCGCGACCAAATGCTTTATTTTTCTTGATCCAAAACTAAAATTTTACATTCGCCACGCAGTTCTTGATTTTCTTAATCCAAAACTAGATTTTTGTATTCGGGACGAAATTCTTAATTTTCTTGATGCAAAACTAGATTTTTATATTCGCGACGCAGTTCTTGATTTTCTTGATCCAAAACTAGATTTTTGTATTCGCGACAAATCCTTGATTTTCTTGATCAAAACTAGATTTTTGTATTCGAGACCAAATTTTTCATTTTCTTGATCCAAAACTAGAATTTTACATTCGCCACGCAGTTCTTGATTTTCTTGATCCAAAACTAGATTTTTGTATTCTGGACCAAATTCTTGATATTCTTAATCGAAAACAAGATTTTTGTCTTCGCGGCCAAATCCTTGATTTTCTTGATCCAAAACTAGATTTTTTTATTCGAGACCAAATTCTGGATTTTCTTGATCCAAAACTAGATTTTTATATTCGGGAACAAATTCTCGATTTTCTTAATCGAAAACTAGATTTTTGTATTCGCGACCAAATGCTTGATTTTCCTGATCCAAAACTAGATTTTTGTATTCGCCATGCGGTTCTTGATTTTCTTATTCCAAAATTAGATTTATGTACTGGGGACCAAATTTTTGATTTTTCTTAATCCAAAACTAGGTTTTTGTATTCGCGACAAAATGCTTGATTTTCTTGATCCTAAACTATATTTCTGTATTCGCGACCAAATTCTTAATTTTCTCGATACAAAACTAGATTTTTGTATTCGTGACCAAATTCTTGATTTTCCTGATCCAAAACTAGATTTTTATATTCGCCATACAGTTCTTGATTTTCTTGATCCAAAACTAGATTTTTGAATTCAAGACCAAATCCTTGATTTTCTTGATCCAAAACTACATTTTTATATTCGCGTCCAAATGATTGATTTTCTTGATCCAAAACTAGATTTTTGTATTCGGGACCAAATTCTTGATTTTCTTGATCCAAAACTAGATTTTTTTATTCGGGACCAAATTCTCAATTTTCATGATCCAAAACTAGATTTTTGTATTCGGGACCAAATTCTCGATTTTCTTGATCGAAAACTAGATTTTTGTCTTCGCGCCCAAATCCTTGATTTTCTTGTTCCAAAACTAGATTTTTGCATTCGGGACGATATGCTTAATTTTCCTGATCCAAAACTAGATTTTTGTATTCGCGACCAAATTCTTAATTGTCGTGATCCAAAATTAGATTTTTTTATTCGCGACCAAATTCTTGATTTTTCTGATCCAAAACTAAATTTTTGTATTCGGGACCAAATTCTTGGTTTTCTTGATTCAAAACTAGATTTTTATATTCGCCACGCAGTTCTTGATTTTCTTGATCCAAAACTAGATTTTTGTATTCTGGACCAAATTCTTGATATTCTTGATCGAAAACTAGATTTTTGTCTTCGCTGCCAAATCCTTGATTTTCTTGATCCAAAACTAGATTTTTGTATTCGGGACCAAATTCTTGATTTTCTTCATCCAATACTAGATTTTTATATTCGCCACGCAGTTCTTGATTTTCTTTATCCAAAACTAGATTTTTCTATTCGCGACCAAATACTTGATTTTCTTGTTCCAAAACTAGATTTTTGTATTCGGGACCAAATCATTGATTTTCTTGATCGAATACTAGATTTTTGTGTTCGCGCCCAAATCCTTGATTTTCTTGATCCAAAACTGGATATTTGTATTCGGGACCAAATCCTTGATTTTCATGATCGAAAACTAGATTTTTGTCTTCGCGCCCAAATCCTTGATTTTCTTGTTCCAAAACTAGATTTTTGCATTCGGGACGAAATGGTTGATTTTCTTGATCCAAAACTATATTTTTGTATTCGCGACCTAATGCTTGTTTTTCTCGATACAAAACTAGATTTTTATATTCGGGACCAAATTCTTGATTTTCTTGATCCAAAACAAGATTTTTGACATCAAGACCAAATCCTTGATTTTCTTAATCCAAAAGTAGATTTTTGTATTCACGTCCAAATGCTTGATTTTCTTGATCCAAAACTAGATTTTTGTATTCGGGACCAAATTCTCGATTTTCTTGATCCAAAACTAGATTTTTTTATTCGGGACCAAATTCTCGATTTACTTGATCCAAAACTAGATTTTTGTATTCGGGACCAAATTCTCGATTTTCTTGATCGAAAACTAGATTTTTGTATTCGCGACCAAATGTTTGATTTTCCTGATCCAAAACTAGATTTTTGTATTCGCGACCAAATAATTAATTGTCGTGATCCAAAACTAGATTTTTTTATTCGCGACCAAATGCTCGATTTTTCTGATCCAAAACTAGATTTTTGTATTCGGGACCAAATTCTTGATTTTCTTGATCCAAAACTAGATTTTTTTATTCGCGACCAAATGCATGATTTTTCTGATCCAAAACTAGATTTTTGTATTCGGGACCAAATTCTTGATTTTCTTGATCCAAAACTAGAATTTTACATTCGCCACGCAGTTCTTGATTTTCTTAATCCAAAACTAGATTTTTGTATTCGGGACGAAATTCTTAATTTTCTTGATTCAAAACTAGATTTTTGTATTCGCGACCAAATCCTTGATTTTCTCGATACAAAACTAGATTTTTGTATTCGGGACCAAATTCTTGATTTTCCTGATCCAAAACTAGATTTTTATATTCGCCATGCAGTTCTTGATTTTCTTGATCCAAAACTAGATTTTTGAATTCAAGACCAAATCCTTGATTTTCTTGATCCAAAACTTTATTTTTATATTCGCGTCCAAATGCTTAATTTTCTTGATCCAAAACTAGATTTTTGTATTCGGGACAAAATTCTTGATTTTCTTGATTCAAAACTTGATTTTTATATTCGCCAAGCACTTTTTGATTTTCTTCATCCAAAACTAAATTTTTGTATTCTGAACCAAATTCTTGATTTTCTTGATCGAAAACTAGATTTTTGTATTCGCGACCAAATGCTTAATTTTCCTGATCCAAAACTAGATTTTTGTATTCGCGACCAAATTCTTAATTGTCGTGATCCAAAACTAGATTTTTTTATTCGCGACCAAATACTTGATTTTTCTGATCCAAAACTAGATTTTTGTATTCGGGACCAAATTCTTGATTTTCTTGATCCAAAACTAGAATTTTACATTCGCCACGCAGTTCTTGATTTTCTTAATCCAAAACTAGATTTTTGTATTCGGGACGAAATTCTTAATTTTCTTGATTCAAAACTAGATTTTTATATTCGCGACGCAGTTCTTGATTTTCTTGATCCAAAACTAGATTTTTGTATTCGCGACCAAATCCTTGATTTTTTCGATACAAAACTAGATTTTTGTATTCGGGACCAAATTCTCGATTTTCTTGATCGAAAACTAGATTTTTGTATTCGCGACCAAATGCTTGATTTTCTTGATCCTAAACTATATTTCTTTATTCGCGACCAAATTCTTGATTTTCTCGATACAAAACTAGATTTTTGTATTCGGGACCAAATTCTTGATTTTCCTGATCCAAAACTAGATTTTTATATTCGCCATGCAGTTCTTGATTTTCTTGATGCAAAACTAGATTTTAGAATTCAAGACCAAATCCTTGATTTTCTTGATCCAAAACTACATTTTTGTATTCACGTCCAAATGCTTGATTTTCTTTATCCAAAACCAGATTTTTGTATTCGGGATGAAATTCTTCATTTTCTTGATTCAAAACTAGATTTTTGTATTCGCCACGCAGTTTTTGATTTTCTTGATCCAAAACTAGATTTTTGTATTCGCGACCAAATCCTTGATTTTCTCGATACAAAACTAGATATTTGTATTCGGGAGCAAATTCTTGATTTTCTTGATCCAAAACTAGATTTTTATATTCGCCATGCGGTTCTTGATTTTCTTATTCCAAAACTAGATTTATGTACTGGGGACCAAATTCTTGATTTTCTGGATCCAAAACTATATTTCTGTATTCGCGACCAAATTCTTGATTTTCTCGATACAAAACTAGATTTTTGTATTCGGGACAAAATTCTTGATTTTCCTGATCCAAAACTAGATTTTTATATTCGCCATGCAGTTCTTGATTTTCTAGATGCAAAACTAGATTTCTGAATTCAAGACAAAATCCTTGATTTTCTTGATCCAAAACTAAATTTTTGTATTCACGTCCAAATGCTTGATTTTCTTAATCCAAAACTAGATTTTTGTATTCGGGACCAAATTCTTGATTTTCTTGATCCAAAACTAGATTTTTTTATTCGAGACCAAATTCTCGATTTTCTAGATCCAATACTAGATTTTTGTATTCGGGACCAAATTCTCGATTTTCTTGATCGAAAACTAGATTTTTGTATTCGCGACCAAATGCTTGATTTTCCTGATCCAAAACTAGATTTTTATATTCGCCATGCAGTTCTTGATTTTCTAGATGCAAAACTAGATTTTTGAATTCAAGACAAAATCCTTGATTTTCTTGATCCAAAACTAAATTTTTGTATTCACGTCCAAATGCTTGATTTTCTTAATCCAAAACTAGATTTTTGTATTCGGGACCAAATTCTTGATTTTCTTGATCCAAAACTAGATTTTTTTATTCGAGACCAAATTCTCGATTTTCTTGATCCAATACTAGATTTTTGTATTCGGGACCAAATTCTCGATTTTCTTGATCGAAAACTAGATTTTTGTATTCGAGACCAAATGCTTGATTTTCCTGATCCAAAACTATATTTTTGTATTCGCGACCAAATTCTTAATTGTCGTGATCCAAAACTAGATTTTTTTATTCGCGACCAAATGCTTGATTTTTCTGATCCAAAACTAGATTTTTGTATTCGGGACCAAATTCTCGATTTTCTTGATCGAAAACTAGATTTTTGTATTCACGACCAAATGCTTGATTTTCTTGATCCGAAACTATATTTCTGTATTCGCGACCAAATTCTTGATTTTCTCGATACAAAACTAGATTTTTGTATTCGGGACCAAATTCTTGATTTTCCTGATCCAAAACTAGATTTTTATATTCGCCTTGCAGTTCTTGATTTTCTTGATGCAAAACTAGATTTTAGAATTCAAGACCAAATCCTTGATTTTCTTGATCCAAAACTACATTTTTGTATTCACGTCCAAATGCTTGATTTTCTTGATCCAAAACCAGATTTATGTATTCGCGCCTAAATTCTTGATTTTCTTGATCCAAAACTAGATTTTTTTATTCGGGACCAAATTCTCGATTTTCTTGATCCAAAACTAGATTTTTGTATTTGGGACCAAATTCTCGATTTTTTTGATCGAAAACTAGATTTTTGTATTCGCGACCAAATGCTTGATTTTCCTGATCCAAAACTAGATTTTTATATTCGCCATGCAGTTCTTGATTTTCTAGATGCAAAACTAGATTTTTGAATTCAAGACAAAATCCTTGATTTTCTTGATCCAAAACTAAATTTTTGTATTCACGTCCAAATGCTTGATTTTCTTAATCCAAAACTAGATTTTTGTATTCGGGACGAAATTCTTGATTTTCTTGATCCAAAACTAGATTTTTTTATTCGAGACCAAATTCTCGATTTTCTTGATCCAATACTAGATTTTTGTATTCGGGACCAAATTCTCGATTTTCTTGATCGAAAACTAGATTTTTGTATTCGCGACCAAATGCTTGATTTTCCTGATCCAAAACTATATTTTTGTATTCGCGACCAAATTCTTAATTGTCGAGATCCAAAACTAGATTTTTTTATTCGCGACCACATGCTTGATTTTTCTGATCCAAAACTAGATTTTTGTATTCGGGACCAAATTCTCGATTTTCTTGATCGAAAACTAGATTTTTGTATTCACGACCAAATGCTTGATTTTCTTGATCCTAAACTATATTTCTGTATTCGCGACCAAATTCTTGATTTTCTCGATACAAAACTAGATTTTTGTATTCGGGACCAAATTCTTGATTTTCCTGATCCAAAACTAGATTTTTATATTCGCCTTGCAGTTCTTGATTTTCTTGATGCAAAACTAGATTTTAGAATTCAAGACCAAATCCTTGATTTTCTTGATCCAAAACTACATTTTTGTATTCACGTCCAAATGCTTGATTTTCTTGATCCAAAACCAGATTTATGTATTCGCGCCTAAATTCTTGATTTTCTTGATCCAAAACTAGATTTTTTTATTCGGGACCAAATTCTCGATTTTCTTGATCCAAAACTAGATTTTTGTATTTGGGACCAAATTCTCGATTTTTTTGATCGAAAACTAGATTTTTGTATTCGCGACCAAATGCTTGATTTTCCTGATCCAAAACTACATTTTTATATTCGCGACCAAATTCTTAATTGTCGTGATCCAAAACTAGATTTTTTTATTCGCGAACAAATGTTTGAGTTTTCTGATCCAAAACTAGATTTTTGTATTCGGGACCAAATTCTTGATTTTCTTGATTCAAAACTAGATTTTTATATTCGCCACGCAGTTCTTGATTTTCTTGATCCAAAACTAGATTTTTGTATTCTGGACCAAATCCTTAATATTCTTGATCGAAAACTAGATTTTTGACTTCGCTGCCAAATCCTTGATTTTCTTGATCCAAAACTAGATTTTTGTATTCGGGACGAAATTCTTCATTTTCTTGATTCAAAACTAGATTTTTGTATTCGCCACGCAGTTTTTGATTTTCTTGATCCAAAACTAGATTTTTGTATTCGCGACCAAATCCTTGATTTTCTCGATACAAAACTAGATTTTTGTTTTCGGGACCAAATTCTTGATTTTCTTGATCCAAAACTAGATTTTTATATTCGCCATGCGGTTCTTGATTTTCTTATTCCAAAACTAGATTTATGTACTGGGGACCAAATTCTTGATTTTTTTGATCCAAAACTATATTTCTGTATTCGCGACCAAATTCTTGATTTTCTCGATACAAAACTAGATTTTTGTATTTGGGACCAAATTCTTGATTTTCCTGATCCAAAACTAGATTTTTATATTCGCCATGCAGTTCTTGATTTTCTAGATGCAAAACTAGATTTTTGAATTCAAGACAAAATCCTTGATTTTCTTGATCCAAAACTAAATTTTTGTATTCACGTCCAAATGGTTGATTTTCTTAATCCAAAACTAGATTTTTGTATTCTGGACCAAATTCTGGATTTTCTTGATCCAAAACTAGATTTTTTTTATTCGGGACCAAATTCTCGATTTTCTTGATCCAAAACTAGATTTTTGTATTCGGGACCAAATTCTCGATTTTCTTGACCGAAAACTAGATTTTTGTATTCGCGACCAAATTCTTGATTTTCCTGATCCAAAACTATATTTTTGTATTCGCGACCAAATTCTTAATTGTCGTGATCCAAAACTAGATTTTTTTATTCGCGACCGAATGCTTGATTTTTCTGATCCAAAACTAGATTTTTGTATTCGGGACAAAATTCTTGATTTTCTTGATTCAAAACTAGATTTTTATATTCGCCACGCAGTTCTTGATTTTCTTGATCCAAAACTACATTTTTGTATTATGGACCAAATCCTTGATATTCTTGATCGAAAACTAGATTTTTGTCTTCGCGGCCAAATCCTTGATTTTCTTGATCCAAAACTAGATTTTTGTATTCGGGACCAAATTCTTGATTTTCTTGATTCAAAACTAGATTTTTATATTCGCCACGCAGTTCTTGATTTTCTTGATCCAAAACTAGATTTTTGTATTCGCGACCAAATCCTTGATTTTCTCGATACAAAACTAGATTTTTGTATTCGGGACCAAATTCTTGATTTTCTTGATCCAAAAGTAGATTTTTATATTCGCCATGCGGTTCTTGATTTTCTTATTCCAAAACTAGATTTATGTACTGGGGACCAAATTCTTGATTTTTCTTAATCCAAAACTAGATTTTTGTATTCGCGACCAAATGCTTGATTTTTTTGATCCTAAACTATATTTCTGTATTCGCGACCAAATTCTTGATTTTCTCGATACAAAACTAGATTTTTGTATTCGGGACCAAATTCTTGATTTTCCTGATCCAAAACTATATTTTTATATTCGCCATGCAGTTCTTGATTTTCTTGATGCAAAACTAGATTTTAAAATTCAAGACCAAATCCTTAATTTTCTTGTTCCGAAACTACATTTTTGTATTCACGTCCAAATTCTTGATTTTCTTGATCCAAAACTAGATTTTTGTATTCGGGACCAAATTCTTGATTTTCTTGATCCAAAACTATATTTTTTTATTCGGGACCAAATTCTCGATTTTCTTGAGCCAAAACTTGATTTTTATATTCGCCACGCAGTTCTTGATTTTCTTGATCCAAAACTAGATTTTTGTATTCGCGACCAAATCCTTGATTTTCTCGATACAAAACTAGATTTTTGTATTCAGGACCAAATTCTTGATTTTCTTGATCCAAAACTAGATTTTTATATTCGCCACGCAGTTCTTGATTTTCTTGATCCAAAACTAGATTTTTGTATTCGCGACCAAATCCTTGATTTTCTCGATACAAAACTAGATTTTTGTATTCGGGACCAAATTCTTGATTTTCTTGATCCAAAACTAGATTTTTATATTCGCCATGCGGTTCTTGATTTTCTTATTCCAAAACTAGATTTATGTACTGGGGACCAAATTCTTGATTTTTCTTAATCCAAAACTAGATTTTTGTATTCGCGACCAAATGCTTGATTTTTTTGATCCTAAACTATATCTCTGTATTCGCGACCAAATTCTTGATTTTCTCGATACAAAACTAGATTTTTGTATTCGGGACCAAATTCTTGATTTTCCTGATCCAAAACTAGATTTTTATATTCGCCACGCAGTTCTTGATTTTTTCATGACGCAAAACTAGATTTTAGAATTCAAGACCAAATCCTTGATTTTCTTGATCCGAAACTACATTTTTGTATTCACGTCCAAATGCTTGATTTTCTTGATCCAAAACTAGATTTTTGTATTCGGGACCAAATTCTTGATTTTCTTGATCCAAAACTGTATTTTTTTATTCGGGACCAAATTCTCGATTTTCTTGAGCCCAAACTAGATTTTTGTATTCGGGACCAAATTATCGATTTTCTTGATCGAAAACTAGATTTTTGTATTCGCGACCAAATGTTTGATTTTTCTGATCCAAAACTAGATTTTTGTATTCGCGACCAAATTCTTAATTGTCGTGATCCAAAACTAGATTTTTTTATTCGCGACCAAATGCTTGATTTTGCTGATCCGAAACTAGATTTTTTTATTCGGGACCAAATTCTTGATTTTCTTGATTCAAAACTAGATTTTTATATTCGCCACGCAGTTCTTGATTTTCTTGATCCAAAACTAGATTTTTGAATTCTGGACCAAGTTCTTGATATTGTTGATCGAAAACTAAATTTTTGTCTTCGCGGCCAAATCCTTGATTTTCTTGATCCAAAACTAGATTTATGTATTCGGGACCAAATTCATGATTTTCTTGATCCAAAACTAGATTTTTATATTCGCCACGCAGTTCTTGATTTTCATTATCCAAAACTAGATTTTTCTATTCGCGACCAAATACTTGATTTTCTTGATCCAAAACTAGATTTTTGTATTCGGGACCAAATCATTGATTTTCTTGATCGAATACTAGATTTTTATTTTCGCGTCCAAATCGTTGATTTTCTTGATCCAAAACTAGATATTTGTATTCGGGACCAAATCCTTGATTTTCTTGATCGAAAACTAGATTTTTGTCTTCGCGCCCAATCCTTGATTTTCTTGTTCCAAAACTAGATTTTTGCATTCGGAACCAAATGCATGATTTTCTGGATCCAAAACTATATTTTTGTATTCGCGACCAAATGCTTGATTTTCTCGATACAAAACTAGATTTTTGTATTCGGGACCAAATGCTTGATTTTCTGGATCCAAAACTATATTTTTGTATTCGCGACCAAATGCTTGATTTTCTCGATACAAATCTAGATTTTTGTATTCGGGACCCAATTCTTGATTTTCTTGATCCAAAATTAGATTTCTGCATTAGCCACGCAGTTCTTGATTTTCATGATCCAAAACTAGATTTTTGTATTCGCCACGGAGTTCTTGATTTTCTTGATACAAAACTAGATTTTTGTATTCGCGACCGAATTCTGGATTTTCTAGATCCAAAACTAGATTTTTGTATTCGCGACCAAATTCTTGATTTTCATGATCCAAAACTAGATTTTTGTATTCGCGACCAAATTCTGGATTTTCTTGATCCAAAACTAGATTTTTGTATTCGAGACCAAATTGTTGATTCTCTTGATCCAAAACTAGATTTTTGTATTCGCCACGCAGTTCTTGATTTTCTTGATCCAAAACTAGATTTTTGTATTCGCGACAAAATTCTGGATTTTCTTGATCCAAAACTAGATTTTAGTATTCGCGACCGAATTCTTAATTTTCATTATCCAAAACTAGATTTTTGTATTCGCGACCCACTTCTTGATTTTCTTGATCCAAAACTAGATTTTTGCATTCGTGACCCAATTCTTGATTTTCTTGATCCAAAATTAGATTTTTGCATTAGCCACGCAGTTCTTGATTTTCATGATCCAAAACTAGATTTTTGTATTCGCCACGGAGTTCATGATTTTCTTGATACAAAACTAGATTTTTGTATTCGCGATCAAATTCTGGATTTTCTAGATCCAAAACTAGAATTTGTATTCGCGACCAAATTCTTGATTTTCATGATCCAAAACTAGATTTTTGTATTCGCGACCAAATTCTGGATTTTCTTGATCCAAAACTAGATTTTTGTATTCGCGACCAAATTCGTGATTCTCTTGATCCAAAACTAGATTTTTGCATTAGCCACGCAGTTCTTGATTTTCATGATCCAAAACTAGATTTTTGTATTCGCCACGGAGTTCTTGATTTTCTTTATACAAAACTAGATTTTTGTATTCGCGATCAAATTCTGGATTTTCTAGATCCAAAACTAGAATTTGTATTCGCGACCAAATTCTTGATTTTCATGATCCAAAACTAGATTTTTGTATTCGCGACCAAATTATGGATTCTCTTGATCCAAAACTAGATTTTTGTATTCGCGACCAAATTCGTGATTCTCTTGATCCAAAACTAGATTTTTGTATTCGCCACGCAGTTCTTGATTTTCTTGATCCAAAACTAGATTTTTGTATTCGCGACAAAATTCTGGATTTTCTTGATCCAAAACTAGATTTTTGTATTCGCTACCAAATTCTTGATTTTCTTGATACAAAACTAGATTTTTGTATTCGCGACCAAATTCTGGATTTTCTAGATCCAAAACTAGATTTTTGTATTCGGGACCAAATTCTTGATTTTCTTGATCCAAAACTAGATTTTTTTATTCGGGACCAAATTCTCGATTTTCTTGATCCAAAACTAGATTTTTGTATTCGAGACCAAATTCTGGATTCTCTTGATCCAAAACTAGATTTTTGTATTCGCGACCAAATTCTGGATTTTCTTGATCCAAAACTAGATTTTTGTATTCGCGACCAAATTCTTGATTTTCTTGATCCAAAACTAGATTTTTGTATTCGCGACCAAATTCTTGATTTTCTTAATCCAAAACTAGATTTTTGTATTCGACACCAAATTCTTGATTCTCTTGATCCAAAACAAGATTTTTGTATTCGCGACCCAATTCTTGATTTTCCTGATCCTAAACTAGATTTTTGTATTCGCGCCCCAATTCTTGATTTTCTTGATCCAAAACTAGATTTTTGTATTCGCGACCAAATTCTTGATTTTCTTGATCCAAAACTAGATTTTTGTATTCGCCACGCAGTTCTTGATTTTCTTGATCCAAAACAAGATTTTTGTATTCGCGACCAAATTCTGGATTTTCTTGATCCAAAACTAGATATTTGTATTCGCGACCAAATTCTTGATTTTCTTGATCTAAAACTAGATTTTTGTATTCGCGACCAAATTTTGGATTTTCTTGATCCAAAACTAGATTTTTGTATTCGCGACCAAATCATTTATTTTCTTGATCCAAAACTAGATTTTTGTATTCGCGACCGAATTCTTGATTTTCATGATGCAAAACTTGATTTTTGAATTCGCGACCCACTTCTTGATTTTCTTGATCCAAAACTAGATTTTTGCATTCGCGACCCAATTCTTGATTTTTTCTTGATCCAAAATTATATTTTTGCATTAGCCACGCAGTTCTTGATTTTCATGATCCAAAACTAGATTTTTGTATTCGCCACGCAGTTCTTGATTTTCTTGATCAAAAACTAGATTCTTTTATTCGCGACCAAATTCTTGATTTTCTTCATCCAAAACTAGATTTTTGCATTCGCCACGCAATTCTTGATTTTCTTAATCCGAAACTAGATTATTGTATTTGCGACCAAATTCTTGATTTTCTTGATCCAAAACTTGATTTTCGTATTCGCGACCCAATTCTTGATTTTCCTGATCCAAAACTAGATTTTTGTATTCGCGACCAAATCATTGATTTTCTTGATCCAAAACTAGATTTTTGCATTCGCCACGCAATTCTTGATTTTCTTGATCCAAAACTAGATTTTCGCATTCGCGACCCAATTCTTTTTTTTCCTGATCCAAAACTAGATTTTTGTATTCGCGACCCACTTCTTGATTTTCTTGATCCAAAACTAGATTTTTGTATTCGCGACCCAATTCTAGATTTTCTTGATCCAAAACTGGATTTTTGTCTTCGCGACCAAATTCTGGATTTTCTTGATCCAAAACTAGATTTTTGTATTCGCGACCAAATTCTTGATTTTCTTGATCCAAAACTAGATTTTTGTATTCACCACGCAGTTCTTGATTTTCTTAATCCAAAACTAGATTTTTCTATTCGCGACAAAATTCTGGATTTTCTTGATCCAAAACTAGATTTTTGTATTCGCGACCAAATTCTGGATTTTCTTGATCCAAAACTAGATTTTTGTATTCGCGACCAAATTCTTGATTTTCTTGATCCAAAACTAGATTTTTGTATTCACCACGCAGTTCTTGATTTTCTTAATCCAAAACTAGATTTTTCTATTCGCGACAAAATTCTGGATTTTCTTGATCCAAAACTAGATTTTTGTATTCGCGACCCACTTCTTGATTTTCTTGATCCAAAACTAGATTTTTGTATTCGCGACCAAATTCTAGATTTTCTTGATCCAAAACTAGATTTTTGTATTCGCGACCAAATTCTGGATTTTCTTGATCCAAAACTAGAGTTTTGTATTCGCGACCAAATTGTTGATTCTCTTGATCCAAAACTAGATTTTTGTATTCGCCACGCAGTTCTTAATTTTCTTGATCCAAAACTAGATTTTTGTATTCGCGACCAAATTCTGGATTTTCTTGATCCAAAACTAGATATTTGTATTCGCGACCAAATTCTGGATTTTCGTGATCCAAAACTAGAGTTTTGTATTCGCGACCAAATTGTTGATTCTCTTGATCCAAAACTAGATTTTTGTATTCGCCACGCAGTTCTTGATTTTCTTGATCCAAAACTAGATTTTTGTATTCGCGACAAAATTCTGGATTTTCTTGATCCAAAACTAGATTTTAGTATTCGCGACCGAATTCTTAATTTTCATTATCCAAAACTAGATTTTTGTATTCGCGACCCACTTCTTGATTTTCTTGATCCAAAACTAGATTTTTGCATTCGTGACCCAATTCTTGATTTTCTTGATCCAAAATTAGATTTTTGCATTAGCCACGCAGTTCTTGATTTTCATGATCCAAAACTAGATTTTTGTATTCGCCACGGAGTTCTTGATTTTCTTGATACAAAACTAGATTTTTGTATTCGCGATCAAATTCTGGATTTTCTAGATCCAAAACTAGAATTTGTATTCGCGACCAAATTCTTGATTTTCATGATCCAAAACTAGATTTTTGTATTCGCGACCAAATTCTGGATTTTCTTGATCCAAAACTAGATTTTTGTATTCGCGACCAAATTCGTGATTCTCTTGATCCAAAACTAGATTTTTGCATTAGCTACGCAGTTCTTGATTTTCATGATCCAAAACTAGATTTTTGTATTCGCCACGGAGTTCTTGATTTTCTTTATACAAAACTAGATTTTTGTATTCGCGATCAAATTCTGGATTTTCTAGATCCAAAACTAGAATTTGTATTCGCGACCAAATTCTTGATTTTCATGATCCAAAATTAGATTTTTGTATTCGCGACCAAATTCTGGATTTTCTTGATCCAAAACTAGATTTTTGTATTCGCGACCAAATTCGTGATTCTCTTGATCCAAAACTAGATTTTTGTATTCGCCACGCAGTTCTTGATTTTCTTGATCCAAAACTAGATTTTTGTATTCGCGACAAAATTCTGGATTTTCTTGATCCAAAACTAGATTTTTGTATTCGCTACCAAATTCTTGATTTTCTTGATACAAAACTAGATTTTTGTATTCGCGACCAAATTCTGGATTTTCTAGATCCAAAACTAGATTTTTGTATTCGCGACCAAATTCTTGATTTTCATGATCCAAAACTAGATTTTTGTATTCGCGACCAAATTCTGGATTTTCTTGATCCAAAACTAGATTTTTGTATTCGAGACCAAATTCTTGATTCTCTTGATCCAAAACTAGATTTTTGTATTCGCGACCAAATTCTGGATTTTCTTGATCCAAAACTAGATTTTTGTATTCACGACCAAATTCTTGATTTTCTTGATCCAAAACTAGATTTTTGTATTCGCGACCAAATTCTTGATTTTCTTAATCCAAAACTAGATTTTTGTATTCGACACCAAATTCTTGATTCTCTTGATCCAAAACAAGATTTTTGTATTCGCGACCCAATTCTTGATTTTCCTGATCCTAAACTAGATTTTTGTATTCGCGCCCCAATTCTTGATTTTCTTGATCCAAAACTAGATTTTTGTATTCGCGACCAAATTCTTGATTTTCTTGATCCAAAACTAGATTTTTGTATTCACCACGCAGTTCTTGATTTTCTTAATCCAAAACTAGATTTTTCTATTCGCGACAAAATTCTGGATTTTCTTGATCCAAAACTAGATTTTTGTATTCGCGACCCACTTCTTGATTTTCTTGATCCAAAACTAGATTTTTGTATTCGCGACCAAATTCTAGATTTTCTTGATCCAAAACTAGATTTTTGTATTCGCGACCAAATTCTGGATTTTCTTGATCCAAAACTAGAGTTTTGTATTCGCGACCAAATTGTTGATTCTCTTGATCCAAAACTAGATTTTTGTATTCGCCACGCAGTTCTTAATTTTCTTGATCCAAAACTAGATTTTTGTATTCGCGACCAAATTCTGGATTTTCTTGATCCAAAACTAGATATTTGTATTCGCGACCAAATTCTGGATTTTCGTGATCCAAAACTAGAGTTTTGTATTCGCGACCAAATTGTTGATTCTCTTGATCCAAAACTAGATTTTTGTATTCGCCACGCAGTTCTTGATTTTCTTGATCCAAAACTAGATTTTTGTATTCGCGACAAAATTCTGGATTTTCTTGATCCAAAACTAGATTTTAGTATTCGCGACCGAATTCTTAATTTTCATTATCCAAAACTAGATTTTTGTATTCGCGACCCACTTCTTGATTTTCTTGATCCAAAACTAGATTTTTGCATTCGTGACCCAATTCTTGATTTTCTTGATCCAAAATTAGATTTTTGCATTAGCCACGCAGTTCTTGATTTTCATGATCCAAAACTAGATTTTTGTATTCGCCACGGAGTTCTTGATTTTCTTGATACAAAACTAGATTTTTGTATTCGCGATCAAATTCTGGATTTTCTAGATCCAAAACTAGAATTTGTATTCGCGACCAAATTCTTGATTTTCATGATCCAAAACTAGATTTTTGTATTCGCGACCAAATTCTGGATTTTCTTGATCCAAAACTAGATTTTTGTATTCGCGACCAAATTCGTGATTCTCTTGATCCAAAACTAGATTTTTGCATTAGCTACGCAGTTCTTGATTTTCATGATCCAAAACTAGATTTTTGTATTCGCCACGGAGTTCTTGATTTTCTTTATACAAAACTAGATTTTTGTATTCGCGATCAAATTCTGGATTTTCTAGATCCAAAACTAGAATTTGTATTCGCGACCAAATTCTTGATTTTCATGATCCAAAATTAGATTTTTGTATTCGCGACCAAATTCTGGATTTTCTTGATCCAAAACTAGATTTTTGTATTCGCGACCAAATTCGTGATTCTCTTGATCCAAAACTAGATTTTTGTATTCGCCACGCAGTTCTTGATTTTCTTGATCCAAAACTAGATTTTTGTATTCGCGACAAAATTCTGGATTTTCTTGATCCAAAACTAGATTTTTGTATTCGCTACCAAATTCTTGATTTTCTTGATACAAAACTAGATTTTTGTATTCGCGACCAAATTCTGGATTTTCTAGATCCAAAACTAGATTTTTGTATTCGCGACCAAATTCTTGATTTTCATGATCCAAAACTAGATTTTTGTATTCGCGACCAAATTCTGGATTTTCTTGATCCAAAACTAGATTTTTGTATTCGAGACCAAATTCTTGATTCTCTTGATCCAAAACTAGATTTTTGTATTCGCGACCAAATTCTGGATTTTCTTGATCCAAAACTAGATTTTTGTATTCACGACCAAATTCTTGATTTTCTTGATCCAAAACTAGATTTTTGTATTCGCGACCAAATTCTTGATTTTCTTAATCCAAAACTAGATTTTTGTATTCGACACCAAATTCTTGATTCTCTTGATCCAAAACAAGATTTTTGTATTCGCGACCCAATTCTTGATTTTCCTGATCCTAAACTAGATTTTTGTATTCGCGCCCCAATTCTTGATTTTCTTGATCCAAAACTAGATTTTTGTATTCGCGACCAAATTCTTGATTTTCTTGATCCAAAACTAGATTTTTGTATTCGCCACGCAGTTCTTGATTTTCTTGATCCAAAACTAGATTTTTGTATTCGCGACCAAGTTCTGGATTTTCTTGATCCAAAACTAGATTCTTGTATTCGCGACCAAATTCTTGATTTTCTTGATCTAAAACTAGATTTTTGTATTCGCGACCAAATTTTGGATTTTCTTGATCCAAAACTAGATTTTTGTATTCGCGACCAAATCATTTATTTTCTTGATCCAAAACTAGATTTTTGTATTCGCGACCGAATTCTTGATTTTCATGATGCAAAACTTGATTTTTGAATTCGCGACCCACTTCTTGATTTTCTTGATCCAAAACTAGATTTTTGCATTCGCGACACAATTCTTGATTTTTTCTTGATCCAAAATTATATTTTTGCATTAGCCACGCAGTTCTTGATTTTCATGATCCAAAACTAGATTTTTGTATTCGCCACGCAGTTCTTGATTTTCTTGATCAAAAACTAGATTCTTTTATTCGCGACCAAATTCTTGAATTTCTTCATCCAAAACTAGATTTTTGTATTCGCGACCAAATTTTGGATTTTCTTGATCCAAAACTAGATTTTTGTATTCGCGACCAAATTTTGGATTTTCTTGATCCAAAACTAGATTTTTGTATTCGCGACCAAATCATTTATTTTCTTAATCCGAAACTAGATTATTGTATTTGCGACCAAATTCTTGATTTTCTTGATCCAAAACTTGATTTTCGTATTCGCGACCCAATTCTTGATTTTCCTGATCCAAAACTAGATTTTTGTATTCGTGACCAAATCATTTATTTTCTTGATCCAAAACTAGATTTTTGTATTCGCGACCGAATTCTTGATTTTCATGATGCAAAACTTGATTTTTGAATTCGCGACCCACTTCTAGATTTTCTTGATCCAAAACTAGATTTTTGTCTTCGCGACCAAATTCTGGATTTTCTTGATCCAAAACTAGATTTTTGTATTCGCGACCAAATTCTTAATTTTCTTGATCCACAACTAGATTTTTGTATTCGCCACGCAGTTCTTGATTTTCTTGATCAAAAACTAGATTCTTTTATTCGCGACCAAATTCTTGATTTTCTTCATCCAAAACTAGATTTTTGCATTCGCCACGCAATTCTTGATTTTCTTAATCCGAAACTAGATTATTGTATTTGCGACCAAATTCTTGATTTTCTTGATCCAAAACTTGATTTTCGTATTCGCGACCCAATTCTTGATTTTCCTGATCCAAAACTAGATTTTTGTATTCGCGACCCAATTATTGATTTTCTTGATCCAAAACTAGATTTTTGCATTCGCCACGCAATTCTTGATTTTCTTGATCCAAAACTAGATTTTCGCATTCGCGACCCAATTCTTTTTTTTCCTGATCCAAAACTAGATTTTTGTATTCGCGACCCACTTCTTGATTTTCTTGATCCAAAACTAGATTTTTGTATTCGCGACCAAATTCTAGATTTTCTTGATCCAAAACTAGATTTTTGTCTTCGCGACCAAATTCTGGATTTTCTTGATCCAAAACTAGATTTTTGTATTCGCGACCAAATTCTTGATTTTCTTGATCCAAAACTAGATTTTTGTATTCGCCACGCAGTTCTTGATTTTCTTGATCCAAAACTAGATTTTTCTTTCCGCGACAAAATTCTGGATTTTCTTGATCCAAAACTAGATTTTTGTATTCGCGACAAAATTCTGGATTTTCTTGATCCAAAACTAGATTTTTGTATTCGCGACCAAATTCTTGATTTTCTTGATCCAAAACTAGATTTTTGTATTCGCCATGCAGTTCTTGATTTTCTTGATCCAAAACTAGATTTTTTATTCGCGACCAAATTCTGGATTTTCTTGATCCAAAACTAGATTTTTGTATTCGCGACCAAATTCTTGATTTTCTTGATCCAAAACTAGATTTTTGTATTCGCCACGCAGTTCTTAATTTTCTTGATCCAAAACTAGATTTTTGTATTCGCGACCAAATTCTGGATTTTCTTGATCCAAAACTAGATATTTGTATTCGCGACCAAATTCTGGATTTTCGTGATCCAAAACTAGAGTTTTGTATTCGCGACCAAATTGTTGATTCTCTAGATCCAAAACTAGATTTTTGTATTCGCTACGCAGTTCTTGATTTTCTTGATCCAAAACTAGATTTTTGTATTCGCGACAAAATTCTGGATTTTCTTGATCCAAAACTAGATTTTTTATTCGCGACCAAATTCTGGATTTTCTTGATCCAAAACTAGATTTTTGTATTCGGGACCAAATTCTTGATTTTCTTGATCCAAAACTAGATTTTTGTATTCGCCACGCAGTTCTTAATTTTCTTGATCCAAAACTAGATTTTTGTATTCGCGACCAAATTCTGGATTTTCTTGATCCAAAACTAGATATTTGTATTCGCGACCAAATTCTGGATTTTCGTGATCCAAAACTAGAGTTTTGTATTCGCGACCAAATTGCTGATTCTCTTGATCCAAAACTAGATTTTTGTATTCGCGACCCAATTCTTTTTTTTCCTGATCCAAAACTAGATTTTTGTATTCGCGACCCACTTCTTGATTTTCTTGATCCAAAACTAGATTTTTGTATTCGCGACCAAATTCTAGATTTTCTTGATCCAAAACTAGATTTTTGTCTTCGCGACCAAATTCTGGATTTTCTTGATCCAAAACTAGATTTTTGTATTCGCGACCAAATTCTTGATTTTCTTGATCCAAAACTAGATTTTTGTATTCGCCACGCAGTTTTTGATTTTCTTGATCCAAAACTAGATTTTTCTATTCGCGACAAAATTCTGGATTTTCTTGATCCAAAACTAGATTTTTGTATTCGCGACAAAATTCTGGATTTTCTTGATCCAAAACTAGATTTTTGTATTCGCGACCAAATTCTTGATTTTCTTGATCCAAAACTAGATTTTTGTATTCGCCACGCAGTTCTTGATTTTCTTGATCCAAAACTAGATTTTTTATTCGCGACCAAATTCTGGATTTTCTTGATCCAAAACTAGATTTTTGTATTCGCGACCAAATTCTTGATTTTCTTGATCCAAAACTAGATTTTTGTATTCGCCACGCAGTTCTTAATTTTCTTGATCCAAAACTAGATTTTTGTATTCGCGACCAAATTCTGGATTTTCTTGATCCAAAACTAGATATTTGTATTCGCGACCAAATTCTGGATTTTCGTGATCCAAAACTAGAGTTTTGTATTCGCGACCAAATTGTTGATTCTCTAGATCCAAAACTAGATTTTTGTATTCGCCACGCAGTTCTTGATTTTCTTGATCCAAAACTAGATTTTTGTATTCGCGACAAAATTCTGGATTTTCTTGATCCAAAACTAGATTTTTTATTCGCGACCAAATTCTGGATTTTCTTGATCCAAAACTAGATTTTTGTATTCGCGACCAAATTCTTGATTTTCTTGATCCAAAACTAGATTTTTGTATTCGCCACGCAGTTCTTGATTTTCTTGATCCAAAACTAGATTTTTCTATTCGCGACAAAATTCTGGATTTTCTTGATCCAAAACTAGATTTTTGTATTCGCGACAAAATTCTGGATTTTCTTGATCCAAAACTAGATTTTTGTATTCGCGACCAAATTCTTGATTTTCTTGATCCAAAACTAGATTTTTGTATTCGCCACGCAGTTCTTGATTTTCTTGATCCAAAACTAGATTTTTTATTCGCGACCAAATTCTGGATTTTCTTGATCCAAAACTAGATTTTTGTATTCGCGACCAAATTCTTGATTTTCTTGATCCAGAACTAGATTTTTGTATTCGCCACGCAGTTCTTAATTTTCTTGATCCAAAACTAGATTTTTTTATTCGCGACCAAATTCTTGATTTTCTTGATCCAAAACTTGATTTTTGTATTCGCGAGCAAATTCGTGATTTTCTTGATCCAATACTAGATTTTTGTATTCGCGACCCAATTCTTGGTTTTCTTGATCCAAAACTAGATTTTTGCATTCGCCACGCTATTCTTGATTTTCTTAATCCGAAACTAGATTATTGTATTTGCGACCAAATTCTTGATTTTCTTGATCCAAAACTTGATTTTCGTATTCGCGACCCAATTCTTGATTTTCCTGATCCAAAACTAGATTTTTGTATTCGCGACCCAATTATTGATTTTCTTGATCCAAAACTAGATTTTTGCATTCGCCACGCAATTCTTGATTTTCATGATCCAAAACTAGATTTTTGTATTCGCCACGCAGTTCTTGATTTTCTTGATCCAAAACTAGATTTTTTTATTCGCGACCAAATTCTTGATTTTCTTGATCCAAAACTTGATTTTTGTATTCGCGAGCAAATTCGTGATTTTCTTGATCCAATACTAGACTTTTGTATTCGCGAACCAATTCTTGGTTTTCTTGATCCAAAACTAGATTTTTGCATTCGCCACGCAATTCTTGATTTTCTTAATCCGAAACTAGATTATTGTATTTGCGACCAAATTCTTGATTTTCTTGATCCAAAACTTGATTTTCGTATTCGCGACCCAATTCTTGATTTTCTTGATCCAAAACTAGATTTTTGTATTCGCGACCCAATTATTGATTTTCTTGATCCAAAACTAGATTTTTGCATTCGCCACGCAATTCTTGATTTTCTTGATCCAAAACTAGATTTTCGCATTCGCGACCCAATTCTTTTTTTTCCAGATCCAAAACTAGATTTTTTTATTCGCGACCAAATTCTGGATTTTCTTGATCCAAAACTAGATTTTTGTATTCGCGACCAAATTCTTGATTTTCTTGATCCAAAACTAGATTTTTGTATTCGCCACGCAGTTCTTGATTTTCTTAATCCAAAACTATATTTTTCTATTCGCGACCAAATTCTGTATTTTCTTGATCCAAAACTAGATTTTTGTATTCGCGACCCACTTCTTGATTTTCTTGATCCAAAACTTGATTTTCGTATTCGCGACCCAATTCTTGATTTTCTTGATCCAAAACTAGATTTTTGTATTCGCGACCCAATTATTGATTTTCTTGATCCAAAACTAGATTTTTGCATTCGCCACGCAATTCTTGATTTTCTTGATCCAAAACTAGATTTTCGCATTCGCGACCCAATTCTTTTTTTTCCAGATCCAAACCAAGATTTTTTTATTCGCGACCAAATTCTTGATTTTCTTGATCCAAAACTAGATTTTCGTATTCGCGACCCAATTCTTGATTTTCTTGATCCAAAACTAGATTTTTGTATTCGCGACCAAATTCTGGATTTTCTTGATCCAAAACTAGATTTTTGTATTCGCGACCAAATTCTTGATTTTCTTGATCCAAAACTAGATTTTTGAATTCGCCACGCAGTTCTTGATTTTCTTGATCCAAAACTAGATTTTTGTATTCGCGACCAAATTCTAGATTTTCTTGATCCAAAACTAGATTTTTGTCTTCGCGACCAAATTCTGGATTTTCTTGATCCAAAACTAGATTTTTGTATTCGCGACCAAATTCTTGATTTTCTTGATCCAAAACTAGATTTTTGTATTCGCCACGCAGTTCTTGATTTTCTTGATCCAAAACTAGATTTTTCTATTCGCGACAAAATTCTGGATTTTCTTGATCCAAAACTAGATTTTTGTATTCGCGACAAAATTCTGGATTTTCTTTATCCAAAACTAGATTTTTGTATTCGCGACCAAATTCTTGATTTTCTTGATCCAAAACTAGATTTTTGTATTCGCCACGCAGTTCTAGATTTTCTAGATCCAAAACTAGATTTTTTATTCGCGACCAAATTCTGGATTTTCTTGATCCAAAACTAGATTTTTGTATTCGCGACCAAATTCTTGATTTTCTTGATCCAAAACTAGATTTTTGTATTCGCCACGCAGTTCTTAATTTTCTTGATCCAAAACTAGATTTTTGTATTCGCGACCAAATTCTGGATTTTCTTGATCCAAAACAAGATATTTGTATTCGCGACCAAATTCTGGATTTTCGTGATCCAAAACTAGAGTTTTGTATTCGCGACCAAATTGTTGATTCTCTTGATCCAAAACTAGATTTTTGTATTCGCGACCCAATTCTTTTTTTTCCTGATCCAAAACTAGATTTTTGTATTCGCGACCCACTTCTTGATTTTCTTGATCCAAAACTAGATTTTTGTATTCGCGACCAAATTCTAGATTTTCTTGATCCAAAACTAGATTTTTGTCTTCGCGACCAAATTCTGGATTTTCTTGATCCAAAACTAGATTTTTGTATTCGCGACCAAATTCTTGATTTTCTTGATCCAAAACTAGATTTTTGTATTCGCCACGCAGTTTTTGATTTTCTTGATCCAAAACTAGATTTTTCTATTCGCGACAAAATTCTGGATTTTCTTGATCCAAAACTAGATTTTTGTATTCGCGACAAAATTCTGGATTTTCTTGATCCAAAACTAGATTTTTGTATTCGCGACCAAATTCTTGATTTTCTTGATCCAAAACTAGATTTTTGTATTCGCCACGCAGTTCTTGATTTTCTTGATCCAAAACTAGATTTTTTATTCGCGACCAAATTCTGGATTTTCTTGATCCAAAACTAGATTTTTGTATTCGCGACCAAATTCTTGATTTTCTTGATCCAAAACTAGATTTTTGTATTCGCCACGCAGTTCTTAATTTTCTTGATCCAAAACTAGATTTTTGTATTCGCGACCAAATTCTGGATTTTCTTGATCCAAAACTAGATATTTGTATTCGCGACCAAATTCTGGATTTTCGTGATCCAAAACTAGAGTTTTGTATTCGCGACCAAATTGTTGATTCTCTAGATCCAAAACTAGATTTTTGTATTCGCCACGCAGTTCTTGATTTTCTTGATCCAAAACTAGATTTTTGTATTCGCGACAAAATTCTGGATTTTCTTGATCCAAAACTAGATTTTTTATTCGCGACCAAATTCTGGATTTTCTTGATCCAAAACTAGATTTTTGTATTCGCGACCAAATTCTTGATTTTCTTGATCCAAAACTAGATTTTTGTATTCGCCACGCAGTTCTTGATTTTCTTGATCCAAAACTAGATTTTTCTATTCGCGACAAAATTCTGGATTTTCTTGATCCAAAACTAGATTTTTGTATTCGCGACAAAATTCTGGATTTTCTTGATCCAAAACTAGATTTTTGTATTCGCGACCAAATTCTTGATTTTCTTGATCCAAAACTAGATTTTTGTATTCGCCACGCAGTTCTTGATTTTCTTGATCCAAAACTAGATTTTTTATTCGCGACCAAATTCTGGATTTTCTTGATCCAAAACTAGATTTTTGTATTCGCGACCAAATTCTTGATTTTCTTGATCCAGAACTAGATTTTTGTATTCGCCACGCAGTTCTTAATTTTCTTGATCCAAAACTAGATTTTTTTATTCGCGACCAAATTCTTGATTTTCTTGATCCAAAACTTGATTTTTGTATTCGCGAGCAAATTCGTGATTTTCTTGATCCAATACTAGATTTTTGTATTCGCGACCCAATTCTTGGTTTTCTTGATCCAAAACTAGATTTTTGCATTCGCCACGCTATTCTTGATTTTCTTAATCCGAAACTAGATTATTGTATTTGCGACCAAATTCTTGATTTTCTTGATCCAAAACTTGATTTTCGTATTCGCGACCCAATTCTTGATTTTCCTGATCCAAAACTAGATTTTTGTATTCGCGACCCAATTATTGATTTTCTTGATCCAAAACTAGATTTTTGCATTCGCCACGCAATTCTTGATTTTCATGATCCAAAACTAGATTTTTGTATTCGCCACGCAGTTCTTGATTTTCTTGATCCAAAACTAGATTTTTTTATTCGCGACCAAATTCTTGATTTTCTTGATCCAAAACTTGATTTTTGTATTCGCGAGCAAATTCGTGATTTTCTTGATCCAATACTAGACTTTTGTATTCGCGAACCAATTCTTGGTTTTCTTGATCCAAAACTAGATTTTTGCATTCGCCACGCAATTCTTGATTTTCTTAATCCGAAACTAGATTATTGTATTTGCGACCAAATTCTTGATTTTCTTGATCCAAAACTTGATTTTCGTATTCGCGACCCAATTCTTGATTTTCTTGATCCAAAACTAGATTTTTGTATTCGCGACCCAATTATTGATTTTCTTGATCCAAAACTAGATTTTTGCATTCGCCACGCAATTCTTGATTTTCTTGATCCAAAACTAGATTTTCGCATTCGCGACCCAATTCTTTTTTTTCCAGATCCAAAACTAGATTTTTTTATTCGCGACCAAATTCTGGATTTTCTTGATCCAAAACTAGATTTTTGTATTCGCGACCAAATTCTTGATTTTCTTGATCCAAAACTAGATTTTTGTATTCGCCACGCAGTTCTTGATTTTCTTAATCCAAAACTATATTTTTCTATTCGCGACCAAATTCTGTATTTTCTTGATCCAAAACTAGATTTTTGTATTCGCGACCCACTTCTTGATTTTCTTGATCCAAAACTTGATTTTCGTATTCGCGACCCAATTCTTGATTTTCTTGATCCAAAACTAGATTTTTGTATTCGCGACCCAATTATTGATTTTCTTGATCCAAAACTAGATTTTTGCATTCGCCACGCAATTCTTGATTTTCTTGATCCAAAACTAGATTTTCGCATTCGCGACCCAATTCTTTTTTTTCCAGATCCAAACCAAGATTTTTTTATTCGCGACCAAATTCTTGATTTTCTTGATCCAAAACTAGATTTTCGTATTCGCGACCCAATTCTTGATTTTCTTGATCCAAAACTAGATTTTTGTATTCGCGACCAAATTCTGGATTTTCTTGATCCAAAACTAGATTTTTGTATTCGCGACCAAATTCTTGATTTTCTTGATCCAAAACTAGATTTTTGAATTCGCCACGCAGTTCTTGATTTTCTTGATCCAAAACTAGATTTTTGTATTCGCGACCAAATTCTAGATTTTCTTGATCCAAAACTAGATTTTTGTCTTCGCGACCAAATTCTGGATTTTCTTGATCCAAAACTAGATTTTTGTATTCGCGACCAAATTCTTGATTTTCTTGATCCAAAACTAGATTTTTGTATTCGCCACGCAGTTCTTGATTTTCTTGATCCAAAACTAGATTTTTCTATTCGCGACAAAATTCTGGATTTTCTTGATCCAAAACTAGATTTTTGTATTCGCGACAAAATTCTGGATTTTCTTTATCCAAAACTAGATTTTTGTATTCGCGACCAAATTCTTGATTTTCTTGATCCAAAACTAGATTTTTGTATTCGCCACGCAGTTCTAGATTTTCTAGATCCAAAACTAGATTTTTTATTCGCGACCAAATTCTGGATTTTCTTGATCCAAAACTAGATTTTTGTATTCGCGACCAAATTCTTGATTTTCTTGATCCAAAACTAGATTTTTGTATTCGCCACGCAGTTCTTAATTTTCTTGATCCAAAACTAGATTTTTGTATTCGCGACCAAATTCTGGATTTTCTTGATCCAAAACAAGATATTTGTATTCGCGACCAAATTCTGGATTTTCGTGATCCAAAACTAGAGTTTTGTATTCGCGACCAAATTGTTGATTCTCTTGATCCAAAACTAGATTTTTGTATTCGCGACCCAATTCTTTTTTTTCCTGATCCAAAACTAGATTTTTGTATTCGCGACCCACTTCTTGATTTTCTTGATCCAAAACTAGATTTTTGTATTCGCGACCAAATTCTAGATTTTCTTGATCCAAAACTAGATTTTTGTCTTCGCGACCAAATTCTGGATTTTCTTGATCCAAAACTAGATTTTTGTATTCGCGACCAAATTCTTGATTTTCTTGATCCAAAACTAGATTTTTGTATTCGCCACGCAGTTTTTGATTTTCTTGATCCAAAACTAGATTTTTCTATTCGCGACAAAATTCTGGATTTTCTTGATCCAAAACTAGATTTTTGTATTCGCGACAAAATTCTGGATTTTCTTGATCCAAAACTAGATTTTTGTATTCGCGACCAAATTCTTGATTTTCTTGATCCAAAACTAGATTTTTGTATTCGCCACGCAGTTCTTGATTTTCTTGATCCAAAACTAGATTTTTTATTCGCGACCAAATTCTGGATTTTCTTGATCCAAAACTAGATTTTTGTATTCGCGACCAAATTCTTGATTTTCTTGATCCAAAACTAGATTTTTGTATTCGCCACACAGTTCTTAATTTTCTTGATCCAAAACTAGATTTTTGTATTCGCGACCAAATTCTGGATTTTCTTGATCCAAAACTAGATATTTGTATTCGCGACCAAATTCTGGATTTTCGTGATCCAAAACTAGAGTTTTGTATTCGCGACCAAATTGTTGATTCTCTAAATCCAAAACTAGATTTTTGTATTCGCCACGCAGTTCTTGATTTTCTTGATCCAAAACTAGATTTTTGTATTCGCGACAAAATTCTGGATTTTCTTGATCCAAAACTAGATTTTTTATTCGCGACCAAATTCTGGATTTTCTTGATCCAAAACTAGATTTTTGTATTCGCGACCAAATTCTTGATTTTCTTGATCCAAAACTAGATTTTTGTATTCGCCACGCAGTTCTTGATTTTCTTGATCCAAAACTAGATTTTTCTATTCGCGACAAAATTCTGGATTTTCTTGATCCAAAACTAGATTTTTGTATTCGCGACAAAATTCTGGATTTTCTTGATCCAAAACTAGATTTTTGTATTCGCGACCAAATTCTTGATTTTCTTGATCCAAAACTAGATTTTTGTATTCGCCACGCAGTTCTTGATTTTCTTGATCCAAAACTAGATTTTTTATTCGCGACCAAATTCTTGATTTTCTTGATCCAAAACTAGATTTTTGTATTCGCGACCAAATTCTTGATTTTCTTAATCCAGAACTAGATTTTTGTATTCGCCACGCAGTTCTTAATTTTCTTGATCCAAAACTAGATTTTTTTATTCGCGACCAAATTCTTGATTTTCTTGATCCAAAACTTGATTTTTGTATTCGCGAGCAAATTCGTGATTTTCTTGATCCAATACTAGATTTTTGTATTCGCGACCCAATTCTTGGTTTTCTTGATCCAAAACTAGATTTTTGCATTCGCCACGCTATTCTTGATTTTCTTAATCCGAAACTAGATTATTGTATTTGCGACCAAATTCTTGATTTTCTTGATCCAAAACTTGATTTTCGTATTCGCGACCCAATTCTTGATTTTCCTGATCCAAAACTAGATTTTTGTATTTGCGACCCAATTATTGATTTTCTTGATCCAAAACTAGATTTTTGCATTCGCCACGCAATTCTTGATTTTCATGATCCAAAACTAGATTTTTGTATTCGCCACGCAGTTCTTGATTTTCTTGATCCAAAACTAGATTTTTTTATTCGCGACCAAATTCTTGATTTTCTTGATCCAAAACTTGATTTTTGTATTCGCGAGCAAATTCGTGATTTTCTTGATCCAATACTAGATTTTTGAATTCGCGAACCAATTCTTGGTTTTCTTGATCCAAAACTAGATTTTTGCATTCGCCACGCAATTCTTGATTTTCTTAATCCGAAACTAGATTATTGTATTTGCGACCAAATTCTTGATTTTCTTGATCCAAAACTTGATTTTCGTATTCGCGACCCAATTCTTGATTTTCTTGATCCAAAACTAGATTTTTGTATTCGCGACCCAATTATTGATTTTCTTGATCCAAAACTAGATTTTTGCATTCGCCACGCAATTCTTGATTTTCTTGATCCAAAACTAGATTTTCGCATTCGCGACCCAATTCTTTTTTTTCCAGATCCAAACCAAGATTTTTTTATTCGCGACCAAATTCTTGATTTTCTTGATCCAAAACTAGATTTTCGTATTCGCGACCCAATTCTTGATTTTCTTGATCCAAAACTAGATTTTTGTATTCGCGACCAAATTCTGGATTTTCTTGATCCAAAACTAGATTTTTGTATTCGCGACCAAATTCTTGATTTTCTTGATCCAAAACTAGATTTTTGAATTCGCCACGCAGTTCTTGATTTTCTTGATCCAAAACTAGATTTTTGTATTCGCGACCAAATTCTAGATTTTCTTGATCCAAAACTAGATTTTTGTCTTCGCGACCAAATTCTGGATTTTCTTGATCCAAAACTAGATTTTTGTATTCGCGACCAAATTCTTGATTTTCTTGATCCAAAACTAGATTTTTGTATTCGCCACGCAGTTCTTGATTTTCTTGATCCAAAACTAGATTTTTCTATTCGCGACAAAATTCTGGATTTTCTTGATCCAAAACTAGATTTTTGTATTCGCGACAAAATTCTGGATTTTCTTGATCCAAAACTAGATTTTTGTATTCGCGACCAAATTCTTGATTTTCTTAATCCAAAACTAGATTTTTGTATTCGCCACGCAGTTCTAGATTTTCTAGATCCAAAACTAGATTTTTTATTCGCGACCAAATTCTGGATTTTCTTGATCCAAAACTAGATTTTTGTATTCGCGACCAAATTCTTGATTTTCTTGATCCAAAACTAGATTTTTGTATTCGCCACGCAGTTCTAGATTTTCTAGATCCAAAACTAGATTTTTTATTCGCGACCAAATTCTGGATTTTCTTGATCCAAAACTAGATTTTTGTATTCGCGACCAAATTCTTGATTTTCTTGATCCAAAACTAGATTTTTGTATTCGCCACGCAGTTCTTGATTTTCTTGATCCAAAACTAGATTTTTCTATTCGCGACCAAATTCTGGATTTTCTTGATCCAAAACTAGAGTTTTGTATTCGCGACCAAATTTTTGATTTTCTTGATCCAAAACTAGATTTTTGTATTCGCGACCGAATTCTTGATTTTCATGATCCAAAACTATATTTTTGCATTCGCGACCCAATTCTTGATTTTTTCTTGATCCAAAATTAGATTGTTGCATTAGCCACGCAGTTCTTGATTTTCATGATCCAAAACTAGATTTTTTTATTCGCCACGCAGTTCTTGATTTTCTTAATCCAAAACTAGATTTTTTTATTCGCGACCAAATTCTTGATTTTCTTGATCCAATACTAGATTTTTGTATTCGCGACCCAATTCTTGGTTTTCTTGATCCAAAACTAGATTTTTGCATTCGCGACCCACTTCTTGCTTTTCTTGAACCAAAACTAGATTTTTGCATTCGCCACGCAATTCTTGATTTTCTTAATCCGAAACTAGATTATTGTATTTGCGACCAAATTCATGATTTTCTTGATCGAAAACTTGATTTTCGTATTCGCGACCCAATTCTTGATTTTCCTGATCCAAAACTAGATTTTTGTATTCGCGACCCAATTATTGATTTTCTTGATCCAAAACTAGATTTTTGCATTCGCCATGCAATTCTTGATTTTCATGATCCAAAACTAGATTTTCGCATTCGCGACCCACTTGTTGATTTTTTTGATCCAAAACTAGATTTTTGCATTCGCGACCCAATTCTTGATTTTTTCTTGATCCAAAATTAGATTGTTGCATTAGCCACGCAGTTCTTGATTTTCATGATCCAAAACTAGATTTTTTTATTCGCCACGCAGTTCTTGATTTTCTTGATCCAAAACTAGATTTTTTTATTCGCGACCAAATTCTTGATTTTCTTCATCCAAAACTTGATTTTTGTATTCGCGTGCAAATTCGTGATTTTCTTTATCCAATACTAGATTTTTGTATTCGCGAACCAATTCTTGGTTTTCTTGATCCAAAACTAGATTTTTGCATTCGCCACGCAATTCTTGATTTTCTTAATCCGAAACTAGATTATTGTATTTGCGACCAAATTCTTGATTTTCTTGATCCAAAACTTGATTTTCGTATTCGCGACCCAATTCTTGATTTTCTTGATCCAAAACTAGATTTTTGTATTCGCGACCCAATTATTGATTTTCTTGATCCAAAACTAGATTTTTTCATTCGCCACGCAATTCTTGATTTTCTTGATCCAAAACTAGATTTTCGCATTCGCGACCCAATTCTTTTTTTTCCAGATCCAAAACTAGATTTTTTTATTCGCGACCAAATTCTGGATTTTCTTGATCCAAAACTAGATTTTTGTATTCGCGACCAAATTCTTGATTTTCTTGATCCAAAACTAGATTTTTGTATTCGCCACGCAGTTCTTGATTTTCTTAATCCAAAACTATATTTTTCTATTCGCGACCAAATTCTGTATTTTCTTGATCCAAAACTAGATTTTTGTATTCGCGACCCACTTCTTGATTTTCTTGATCCAAAACTAGATTTTTGTATTCGCGACCAAATTCTAGATTTTCTTGATCCAAAACTAGATTTTTGTCTTCGCGACCAAATTCTGGATTTTCTTGATCCAAAACTAGATTTTTGTATTCGCGACCAAATTCTTGATTTTCTTGATCCAAAACTAGATTTTTGTATTCGCCACGCAGTTCTTGATTTTCTTGATCCAAAACTAGATTTTTCTATTCGCGACAAAATTCTGGATTTTCTTGATCCAAAACTAGATTTTTGTATTCGCGACAAAATTCTGGATTTTCTTGATCCAAAAGTAGATTTTTGTATTCGCGACCAAATTCTTGATTTTCTTGATCCAAAACTAGATTTTTGTATTCGCCACGCAGTTCTTGATTTTCTTGATCCAAAACTAGATTTTTTATTCGCGACCAAATTCTGGATTTTCTTGATCCAAAACTAGATTTTTGTATTCGCGACCAAATTCTTGATTTTCTTGACCTAAAATTGATTTTGGTATTCGCCACGCAGTTCTTAATTTTCTTGATCCAAAACTAGATTTCTGTATTCGCGACCAAATTCTGGATTTTCTTGATCCAAAACTATATATTTGTATTCGCGACCAAATTCTGGATTTTCGTGATCCAAAACTAGATTTTTGTATTCGCGACCAAATTTTTGATTTTCTTGATCCAAAACTAGATTTTTGTATTCGCGACCGAATTCTTGATTTTCATGATCCAAAACTAGATTTTTGAATTCGCGACCCACTTCTTGATTTTTTTGATCCAAAACTAGATTTTTGCATTCGCGACCCAATTCTTGATTTTTTCTTGATCCAAAATTAGATTGTTGCATTAGCCACGCAGTTCTTGATTTTCATGATCCAAAACTAGATTTTTTTATTCGCCACGCAGTTCTTGATTTTCTTGATCCAAAACTAGATTTTTTTATTCGCGACCAAATTCTTGATTTTCTTGATCCAAAACTTGATTTTCGTATTCGCGAGCAAATTCGTGATATTCTTGATCCAAAACTAGATTTTTGTATTCGCGACCCAATTCTTGGTTTTCTTGATCCAAAACTAGATTTTTGCATTCGCCACGCAATTCTTGATTTTCTTAATCCGAAACTAGATTATTGTATTTGCGACCAAATTCTTGATTTTCTTGATCCAAAACTTGATTTTCGTATTCGCGATCCAATTCTTGATTTTCCTGATCCAAAACTAGATTTTTGTATTCGCGACCCAATTTGATTTTCATGATCCAAAACTAGATTTTTGTATTCGGCACGCAGTTCTTGATTTTCTTGATCCAAAACTAGATTTTTTTATTCGCGACCAAATTCTTGATTTTCTTGATCCAAAACTTGATTTTTGTATTCGCGAGCAAATTCGTGATTTTCTTGATCCAATACTAGATTTTTGTATTCGCGACCCAATTCTTGGTTTTCTTGATCCAAAACTAGATTTTTGCATTCGCCACGCAATTCTTGATTTTCTTAATCCGAAACTAGATTTTCGTATTCGCGACCCAATTCATGATTTTCCTGATCCAAAACTAGATTTTTTATTCGCGACCCAATTATTGATTTTCTTGATCCAAAACTAGATGTTTGCATTCGCCACGCAATTCTTGATTTTATTGATCCAAAACTAGATTTTCGCATTCGCGACCCAATTCTTTTTTTTCCAGATCCAAAACTAGATTTTTTTATTCGCGACCAAATTCTGGATTTTCTTGATCCAAAACTAGATTTTTGTATTCGCGACCAAATTCTTGATTTTCTTGATCCAAAACAAGATTTTTGTATTCGCGAACAAATTCTAGATTTTCTTGATCCAAAACTAGATTTTTGTCTTCGCGACCAAATTCTGGATTTTCTTGATCCAAAACTAGATTTTTGTATTCGCGACCAAATTCTTGATTTTCTTGATCCAAAACTAGATTTTTGTATTCGCCACGCAGTTCTAGATTTTCTTGATCCAAAACTAGATTTTTCTATTCGCGACAAAATTCTGGATGTTCTTGATCCAAAACTAGATTTTTGTATTCGCGACAAAATTTTGTATTTTCTTGATCCAAAACTAGATTTTTGTATTCGCGACCAAATTCTTGATTTTCTTGATCCAAAACTAGATTTTTGTATTCGCCACGCAGTTCTTGATTTTCTTGATCCAAAACTAGATTTTTTATTCGCGACCAAATTCTGGATTTTCTTGATCCAAAACTAGATTTTTGTATTCGCGACCAAATTCTTGATTTTCTTGATCCAAAACTAGATTTTTGTATTCGCCACGCAGTTCTTGATTTTCTTGATCCAAAACTAGATTTTTGTATTCGCGACCAAATTCCGGATTTTCTTGATCCAAAACCAGATATTTGTATTCGCGACCAAATTCTGGATTTTCGTGATCCAAAACTAGATTTTTGTATTCGCGACCAAATTTTTTGATTTTCTTGATCCAAAACTAGATTTTTGTATTCGCGACCGAATTCTTGATTTTCATGATCCAAAACTAGATTTTTGAATTCGCGACCCACTTCTTGATTTTTTTGATCCAAAACTAGATTTTTGCATTCGCGACCCAATTCTTGATTTTTTCTTGATCCAAAATTAGATTGTTGCATTAGCCACGCAGTTCTTGATTTTCATGATCCAAAACTAGATTTTTTTATTCGCCACGCAGTTCTTGATTTTCTTGATCCAAAACTAGATTTTTTTATTCGCGACCAAATTCTTGATTTTCTTGATCCAAAACTTGATTTTTGTATTCGCGAGCAAATTCGTGATTTTCTTGATCCAATACTAGATTTTTGTATTCGCGACCCAATTCTTGGTTTTCTTGATCCAAAACTAGATTTTTGCATTCGCCACGCAATTCTTGATTTTCTTAATCCGAAACAAGATTATTGTATTTGCGACCAAATTCTTGATTTTCTTGATCCAAAACTTGATTTTCGTATTCGCGATCCAATTCTTGATTTTCCTGATCCAAAACTAGATTTTTGTATTCGCGACCCAATTATTGATTTTCTTGATCCAAAACTAGATTTTTGCATTCGCCACGCAATTCTTGATTTTCATGATCCAAAACTAGATTTTTGTATTCGCCACGCAGTTCTTGATTTTCTTGATCCAAAACTAGATTTTTTTATTCGCGACCAAATTCTTGATTTTCTTGATCCAAAACTTCATTTTTGTATTCGCGAGCAAATTCATGATTTTCTTGATCCAATACTGGATTTTTGTATTCGCGACCCAATTCTTGGTTTTCTTGATCCAAAACTAGATTTTTGCATTCGCCACGCAATTCTTGATTTTCTTAATCCGAAACTAGATTATTGTATTGGCGACCAAATTCTTGATTTTCTTGATCCAAAACTTGATTTTCGTATTCGCGACCCAATTCTTGATTTTCTTGATCCAAAACTAGATTTTTGTATTCGCGACCCAATTATTGATTTTCTTGATCCAAAACTAGATTTTTGCATTCGCCACGCAATTCTTGATTTTCTTGATCCAAAACTAGATTTTCGCATTCGCGACCCAATTCTTGATTTTTTTCTTGATCCAAAACTAGATTTTTGTATTCGCGACCAAATTCTTGATTTTCTTGATCCAAAACTAGATTTTTGTATTCGCCACGCAGTTCTAGATTTTTTAGATCCAAAACTAGATTTTTTATTCGCGACCAAATTCTGGATTTTCTTGATCCAAAACTAGATTTTTGTATTCGCGACCAAATTCTTGATTTTCTTGATCCAAAACTAGATTTTTGTATTGGCCACGCAGTTCTTGATTTTCTTGATCCAAAACTAGATTTTTCTATTCGCGACCAAATTCTGGATATCCTTGATCCAACACTAGAGTTTTGTATTCGCGACCAAATTTTTGATTTTCTTGATCCAAAACTAGATTTTTGTATTCGCGACCGAATTCTTGATTTTCATGATCCAAAACTATATTTTTGCATTCGCGACCCAATTCTTGATTTTTTCTTGATCCAAAATTAGATTGTTGCATTAGCCACGCAGTTCTTGATTTTCATGATCCAAAACTAGATTTTTTTATTCGCCACGCAGTTCTTGATTTTCTTGATCCAAAACTAGATTTTTTTATTCGCGACCAAATTCTTGATTTTCTTGATCCAATACTAGATTTTTGTATTCGCGACCCAATTCTTGGTTTTCTTGATCCAAAACTAGATTTTTGCATTCGCGACCCACTTCTTGCTTTTCTTGATCCAAAACTGGATTTTTGCATTCGCCACGCAATTCTTGATTTTCTTAATCCGAAACTAGATTATTGTATTTGCGACCAAATTCTTGATTTTCTTGATCGAAAACTTGATTTTCGTATTCGCGACCCAATTCTTGATTTTCCTGATCCAAAACTAGATTTTTGTATTCGCGACCCAATTCTTGATTTTCATGATCCAAAACTAGATTTTCGCATTCGCGACCCACTTGTTGATTTTTTTGATCCAAAACTAGATTTTTGCATTCGCGACCCAATTCTTGATTTTTTCTTGATCCAAAATTAGATTGTTGCATTAGCCACGCAGTTCGTGATTTTCATGATCCAAAACTAGATTTTTTTATTCGCCACGCAGTTCTTGATTTTCTTGATCCAAAACTAGATTTTTTTATTCGCGACCAAATTCTTGATTTTCTTGATCCAAAACTTGATTTTTGTATTCGCGTGCAAATTCGTGATTTTCTTTATCCAATACTAGATTTTTGTATTCGCGAACCAATTCTTGGTTTTCTTGATCCAAAACTAGATTTTTGCATTCGCCACGCAATTCTTGATTTTCTTAATCCGAAACTAGATTATTGTATTTGCGACCAAATTCTTGATTTTCTTGATCCAAAACTTGATTTTCGTATTCGCGACCCAATTCTTGATTTTCTTGATCCAAAACTAGATTTTTGTATTCGCGACCCAATTATTGATTTTCTTGATCCAAAACTAGATTTTTGCATTCGCCACGCAATTCTTGATTTTCTTGATCCAAAACTAGATTTTCGCATTCGCGACCCAATTCTTTTTTTTCCAGATCCAAAACTAGATTTTTTTATTCGCGACCAAATTCTGGATTTTCTTGATCCAAAACTAGATTTTTGTATTCGCGACCAAATTCTTGATTTTCTTGATCCAAAACTAGATTTTTGTATTCGCCACGCAGTTCTTGATTTTCTTAATCCAAAACTATATTTTTCTATTCGCGACCAAATTCTGTATTTTCTTAATCCAAAACTAGATTTTTGTATTCGCGACCCACTTCTTGATTTTTCTTGATCCAAAACTAGATTTTTGTATTCGCGACCAAATTCTAGATTTTCTTGATCCAAAACTAGATTTTTGTCTTCGCGACCAAATTCTGGATTTTCTTGATCCAAAACTAGATTTTTGTATTCGCGACCAAATTCTTGATTTTCTTGATCCAAAACTAGATTTTTGTATTCGCCACGCAGTTCTTGATTTTCTTGATCCAAAACTAGATTTTTCTATTCGCGACAAAATTCTGGATTTTCTTGATCCAAAACTAGATTTTTGTATTCGCGACAAAATTCTGGATTTTCTTGATCCAAAACTAGATTTTTGAATTCGCGACCAAATTCTTGATTTTCTTGATCCAAAACTAGATTTTTGTATTCGCCACGCAGTTCTAGATTTTCTTGATCCAAAACTAGATTTTTTATTCTCGACCAAATTCTGGATTTTCTTGATCCAAAACTAGATTTTTGTATTCGCGACCAAATTCTTGATTTTCTTGATCCAAAACTAGATTTTTGTATTCGCCACGCAGTTCTTGATTTTCTTGATCCAAAACTAGATTTTTGTATTCGCGACCGAATTCTTAATTTTTATGATCCAATACTAGATTATTGTATTCGCGACCCACTTCTTGATTTTCTTGACCCAAAACTAGATTTTTGTATTCGCGACCTAATTCTAGATTTTCTTGATCCAAAACTAGATTTTTGTATTCGCGACCAAATTCTGGATTTTCTTGATCCAAAACTAGATTTTTGTATTCGCGACCAAATTCTTGATTTTCTTGATCCAAAACTAGATTTTTGTATTCGCCACGCAGTTCTTGATTTTCTTGATCCAAAACTAGATTTTTTTATTCGCGACCAAATTCTTGATTTTCTTGATCCAAAACTTGATTTTTGTATTCGCGAGCAAATTCGTGATTTTCTTGATCCAATACTAGATTTTTGTATTCGCGACCCAATTCTTGGTTTTCTTGATCCAAAACTAGATTTTTGCATTCGCCACGCAATTCTTGATTTTCTTAATCCGAAACTAGATTTTCGTATTCGCGACCCAATTCATGATTTTCCTGATCCAAAACTAGATTTTGTATTCGCGACCCAATTATTGATTTTCTTGATCCAAAACTAGATTTTTGCATTCGCCACGCAATTCTTGATTTTCTTAATCCGAAACTAGATTATTGTATTTGCGACCAAATTCTTGATTTTCTTGATCCAAAACTTGATTTTCGTATTCGCGACCCAATTCTTGATTTTCTTGATCCAAAACTAGATTTTTGTATTCGCGACCCAATTATTGATTTTCTTGATCCAAAACTAGATTTTTGCATTCGCCACGCAATTCTTGATTTTCTTGATCCAAAACTAGATTTTCGCATTCGCGACCCAATTCTTTTTTTTCCAGATCCAAAACTAGATTTTTTTATTCGCGACCAAATTCTGGATTTTCTTGATCCAAAACTAGATTTTTGTATTCGCGACCAAATTCTTGATTTTCTTGATCCAAAACTAGATTTTTGTATTCGCCACGCAGTTCTTGATTTTCTTAATCCAAAACTATATTTTTCTATTCGCGACCAAATTCTGTATTTTCTTAATCCAAAACTAGATTTTTGTATTCGCGACCCACTTCTTGATTTTTCTTGATCCAAAACTAGATTTTTGTATTCGCGACCAAATTCTAGATTTTCTTGATCCAAAACTAGATTTTTGTCTTCGCGACCAAATTCTGGATTTTCTTGATCCAAAACTAGATTTTTGTATTCGCGACCAAATTCTTGATTTTCTTGATCCAAAACTAGATTTTTGTATTCGCCACGCAGTTCTTGATTTTCTTGATCCAAAACTAGATTTTTCTATTCGCGACAAAATTCTGGATTTTCTTGATCCAAAACTAGATTTTTGTATTCGCGACAAAATTCTGGATTTTCTTGATCCAAAACTAGATTTTTGAATTCGCGACCAAATTCTTGATTTTCTTGATCCAAAACTAGATTTTTGTATTCGCCACGCAGTTCTAGATTTTCTTGATCCAAAACTAGATTTTTTATTCGCGACCAAATTCTGGATTTTCTTGATCCAAAACTAGATTTTTGTATTCGCGACCAAATTCTTGATTTTCTTGATCCAAAACTAGATTTTTGTATTCGCCACGCAGTTCTTGATTTTCTTGATCCAAAACTAGATTTTTGTATTCGCGACCGAATTCTTAATTTTTATGATCCAATACTAGATTTTTGTATTCGCGACCCACTTCTTGATTTTCTTGATCCAAAACTAGATTTTTGTATTCGCGACCAAATTTTAGATTTTCTTGATCCAAAACTAGATTTTTGTATTCGCGACCAAATTCTGGATTTTCTTGATCCAAAACTAGATTTTTGTATTCGCCACGCAGTTCTTGATTTTCTTGATCCAAAACTAGATTTTTTATTCGCGACCAAATTCTGGATTTTCTTGATCCAAAACTAGATTTTTGTATTCGCGACCAAATTCTTGATTTTCTTGATCCAAAACTAGATTTTTGTATTCGCCACGCAGTTCTTGATTTTCTTGATCGAAAACTAGATTTTTGTATTCGCGACCAAATTTTTGATTTTCTTGATCCAAAACTAGATTTTTGTATTCGCGACCGAATTCTTGATTTTCATGATCCAAAACTAGATTTTTGAATTCGCGACCCACTTCTTGATTTTTTTGATCCAAAACTAGATTTTTGCATTCGCGACCCAATTCTTGATTTTTTCTTGATCCAAAATTAGATTGTTGCATTAGCCACGCAGTTCTTGATTTTCATGATTCAAAACTAGATTTTTTTATTCGCCACGCAGTTCTTGATTTTCTTGATCCAAAACTAGATTTTTTTATTCGCGACCAAATTCTTGATTTTCTTGATCCAAAACTTCATTTTTGTATTCGCGAGCAAATTCGTGATTTTCTTGATCCAATACTGGATTTTTGTATTCGCGACCCAATTCTTGGTTTTCTTGATCCAAAACTAGATTTTTGCATTCGCCACGCAATTCTTGATTTTCTTAATCCGAAACTAGATTATTGTATTGGCGACCAAATTCTTGATTTTCTTGATCCAAAACTTGATTTTCGTATTCGCGACCCAATTCTTGATTTTCTTGATCCAAAACTAGATTTTTGTATTCGCGACCCAATTATTGATTTTCTTGATCCAAAACTAGATTTTTGCATTCGCCACGCAATTCTTGATTTTCTTGATCCAAAACTAGATTTTCGCATTCGCGACCCAATTCTTTTTTTTCCAGATCCAAAACTAGATTTTTGTATTCGCGACCAAATTCTGGATTTTCTTGATCCAAAACTAGATTTTTGTATTCGCGACCAAATTCTTGATTTTCTTGATCCAAAACTAGATTTTTGTATTCGCCACGCAGTTCTTGATTTTCTTGATCCAAAACCAGATTTTTGTATTCGCGACCAAATTCTGGATTTTCTTGATCCAAAACCAGATATTTGTATTCGCGACCAAATTCTGGATTTTCGTGATCCAAAACTAGATTTTTGAATTCGCGACCAAATTTTTTGATTTTCTTGATCCAAAACTAGATTTTTGTATTCGCGACCGAATTCTTGATTTTCATGATCCAAAACTAGATTTTTGAATTCGCGACCCACTTCTTGATTTTTTTGATCCAAAACTAGATTTTTGCATTCGCGACCCAATTCTTGATTTTTTCTTGATCCAAAATTAGATTGTTGCATTAGCCACGCAGTTCTTGATATTCATGATCCAAAACTAGATTTTTGCATTCGCCACGCAATTCTTGATTTTCTTAATCCGAAACTAGATTATTGTATTGGCGACCAAATTCTTGATTTTCTTGATCCAAAACTAGATTTTTGTATTCGCGACCCAATTCTTGGTTTTCTTGATCCAAAACTAGATTTTTGCATTCGCCACGCAATTCTTGATTTTCTTGATCCAAAACTAGATTTTCGCATTCGCGACCCAATTCTTTTTTTTCCAGATCCAAAACTAGATTTTTTTTATTCGCGACCAAATTCTTGATTTTCTTGATCCAAAACTAGATTTTCGTATTCGCGACCCAATTCTTGATTTTCTTGATCCAAAACTAGATTTTTGTATTCGCGACCAAATTCTGGATTTTCTTGATTCAAAACTAGATTTTTGTATTCGCGACCAAATTCTTGATTTTCTTGATCCAAAACTAGATTTTTGTATTCGCCACGCAGTTCTTGATTTTCTTGATCCAAAACTAGATTTTTCTATTCGCGACCAAATTCTGTATTTTCTTGATCCAAAACTAGATTTTTGTATTCACGACCAAATTCTTGATTTTCTTGATCAAAAACTAGATTTTTGTATTCGCGACCAAATTCTGGATTTTGATGATCCAAAACTAGATTTTTGTATTCGCGACCCACTTCTTGATTTTCTTGATCCAAAACTAGATTTTTGTATTCGCGACCAAATTCTAGATTTTCTTGATCCAAAACTAGATTTTTGTATTCGCGACCAAATTCTTGATTTTCTTGATCCAAAACTAGATTTTTGTATTCGCCACGCAGTTCTTGATTTTCTTGATCCAAAACTAGATTTTTCTATTCGCGACAAAATTCTGGATTTTCTTGATCCAAAACTAGATTTTTGTATTCGCGACAAAATTCTGGATTTTCTTGATCCAAAACTAGATTTTTGAATTCGCGACCAAATTCTTGATTTTCTTGATCCAAAACTTGATTTTTGTATTCGCCACGCAGTTCTAGATTTTCTTGATCCAAAACTAGATTTTTTATTCGCGACCAAATTCTGGATTTTCTTGATACAAAACTAGATTTTTGTATTCGCGACCAAATTCTTGATTTTCTTGATCCGAAACTAGATTTTTGTATTCGCCACGCAGTTCTTGATTTTCTTGATCCAAAACTAGATTTTTGTATTCGCGACCGAATTCTTAATTTTTATGATCCAATACTAGATTTTTGTATTCGCGACCCACTTCTTGATTTTCTTGATCCAAAACTAGATTTTTGTATTCGCGACCAAATTTTAGATTTTCTTGATCCAAAACTAGATTTTTGTATTCGCGACCAAATTCTGGATTTTCTTGATCCAAAACTAGATTTTTGTATTCGCCACGCAGTTCTTGATTTTCTTGATCCAAAACTAGATTTTTTATTCGCGACCAAATTCTGGATTTTCTTGATCCAAAACTAGATTTTTGTATTCGCGACCAAATTCTTGATTTTCTTGATCCAAAACTAGATTTTTGTATTCGCCACGCAGTTCTTGATTTTCTTGATCGAAAACTAGATTTTTGTATTCGCGACCAAATTTTTGATTTTCTTGATCCAAAACTAGATTTTTGTATTCGCGACCGAATTCTTGATTTTCATGATCCAAAACTAGATTTTTGAATTCGCGACCCACTTCTTGATTTTTTTGATCCAAAACTAGATTTTTGCATTCGCGACCCAATTCTTGATTTTTTCTTGATCCAAAATTAGATTGTTGCATTAGCCACGCAGTTCTTGATTTTCATGATCCAAAACTAGATTTTTTTATTCGCCACGCAGTTCTTGATTTTCTTGATCCAAAACTAGATTTTTTTATTCGCGACCAAATTCTGGATTTTTTCTTGATCCAAAACTTGATTTTTGTATTCGCGAGCAAATTCGTGATTTTCTTGATCCAATACTAGATTTTTGTATTCGCGACCCAATTCTTGGTTTTCTTGATCCAAAACTAGATTTTTGCATTCGCCACACAATTCTTGATTTTCTTAATCCGAAACTAGATTATTGTATTTGCGACCAAATTCTTGATTTTCTTGATCCAAAATTTGATTTTCGTATTCGCGACCCAATTCTTGATTTTCCTGATCCAAAACTAGATTTTGTATTCGCGACCCAATTATTGATTTTCTTGATCCAAAACTAGATTTTTGCATTCGCCACGCAATTCTTGATTTTATTGATCCAAAACTAGATTTTCGCATTCGCGACCCAGTTCTTTTTTTTCCTGATCCAAAACTAGATTTTGTATTCGCGACCCAATTATTGATTTTCTTGATCCAAAACTAGATTTTTGCATTCGCCACGCAATTCTTGATTTTATTGATCCAAAACTAGATTTTCGCATTCGCGACCCAATTCTTTTTTTTCCTGATCCAAAACTAGATTTTATTATTCGCGACCAAATTCTTGATTTTCTTGATCCAAAACTAGATTTTCGTATTCGCGACCCAATTCTTGATTTTCTTGATCCAAAACTAGATTTTTGTATTCGCGACCAAATTCTGGATTTTCTTGATCCAAAACTAGATTTTTGTATTCGCGACCAAATTCTTGATTTTTTTGATCCAAAACTAGATTTTTGTATTCGCCACGCAGTTCTAGATTTTCTTGATCCAAAACTAGATTTTTGTATTCGCGACCGAATTCTTAATTTTTATGATCCAATACTAGATTTTTGTATTCGCGACCCACTTCTTGATTTTCTTGATCCAAAACTAGATTTTTGTATTCGCGACCCACTTCTTGATTTTCTTGATCCAAAACCAGATTTTTGTATTCGCGACCAAATTCTGGATTTTCTTGATCCAAAACCAGATATTTGTATTCGCGACCAAATTCTGGATTTTCGTGATCCAAAACTAGATTTTTGTATTCGCGACAAAATTTTTTGATTTTCTTGATCCAAAACTAGATTTTTGTATTCGCGACCGAATTCTTGATTTTCATGATCAAAAACTAGATTTTTGAATTCGCGACCCACTTCTTGATTTTTTTGATCCAAAACTAGATTTTTGCATTCGCGACCCAATTCTTGATTTTTTCTTGATCCAAAATTAGATTGTTGCATTAGCCACGCAGTTCTTGATTTTCATGATCCAAAACTAGATTTTTGCATTCGCCACGCAATTCTTGATTTTCTTAATCCGAAACTAGATTATTGTATTGGCGACCAAATTCTTGATTTTCTTGATCCAAAACTTGAATTTCGTATTCGCGAGCAAATTCGTGATTTTCTTGATGCAATACTAGATTTTTGTATTCGCGACCCAATTCTTGGTTTTCTTGATCCAAAACTAGATTTTTGCATTCGCCACGCAATTCTTGATTTTCTTGATCCAAAACTAGCTTTTCGCATTCGCGACCCAATTCTTTTTTTTCCAGATCCAAAACTAGATTTTTTTATTCGCGACCAAATTCTTGATTTTCTTGATCCAAAACTAGATTTTCGTATTCGCGACCCAATTCTTGATTTTCTTGATCCAAAACTAGATTTTTGTATTCGCGACCAAATTCTGGATTTTCTTGATTCAAAACTAGATTTTTGTATTCGCGACCAAATTCTTGATTTTCTTGATCCAAAACTAGATTTTTGTATTCGCCACGCAGTTCTTGATTTTCTTGATCCAAAACTAGATTTTTCTATTCGCGACCAAATTCTGTATTTTCTTGATCCAAAACTAGATTTTTGTATTCACGAGCAAATTCTTGATTTTCTTGATCAAAAACTAGATTTTTGTATTCGCGACCAAATTCTGGATTTTGATGATCCAAAACTAGATTTTTGTATTCGCGACCCACTTCTTGATTTTCTTGATCCAAAACTAGATTTTTGTATTCGCGACCAAATTCTAGATTTTCTTGATCCAAAACTAGATTTTTGTATTCGCGACCAAATTCTTGATTTTCTTGATCCAAAACTAGATTTTTGTATTCGCCACGCAGTTCTTGATTTTCTTGATCCAAAACTAGATTTTTCTATTCGCGACAAAATTCTGGATTTTCTTGATCCAAAACTAGATTTTTGTATTCGCGACAAAATTCTGGATTTTCTTGATCCACAACTAGATTTTTGAATTCGCGACCAAATTCTTGATTTTCTTGATCCAAAACTTGATTTTTGTATTCGCCACGCAGTTCTAGATTTTCTTGATCCAAAACTAGATTTTTTATTCGCGACCAAATTCTGGATTTTCTTGATCCAAAACTAGATTTTTGTATTCGCGACCAAATTCTTGATTTTCTTGATCCAAAACTAGATTTTTGTATTCGCCACGCAGTTCTTGATTTTCTTGATCCAAAACTAGATTTTTGTATTCGCGACCGAATTCTTAATTTTTATGATCCAATACTAGATTTTTGTATTCGCGACCCACTTCTTAATTTTCTTGATCCAAAACTAGATTTTTGTATTCGCGACCAAATTTTAGATTTTCTTGATCCAAAACTAGATTTTTGTATTCGCGACCAAATTCTGGATTTTCTTGATCCAAAACTAGATTTTTGTATTCGCGACCAAATTCTTGATGTTCTTGATCCAAAACTAGATTTTTGTATTCGCCACGCAGTTCTTGATTTTCTTGATCCAAAACTAGATTTTTCTATTCGCGACAAAATTCTGGATGTTCTTGATCCAAAACTAGATTTTTGTATTCGCGACAAAATTCTGGATTTTCTTGATCCAAAACTAGATTTTTGTATTCGCGACCAAATTCTTGATTTTCTTGATCCAAAACTAGATTTTTGTATTCGCCACGCAGTTCTTGATTTTCTTGATCCAAAACTAGATTTTTTATTCGCGACCAAATTCTGGATTTTCTTGATCCAAAACTAGATTTTTGTATTCGCGACCAAATTCTTGATTTTCTTGATCCAAAACTAGATTTTTGTATTCGCCACGCAGTTCTTGATTTTCTTGATCGAAAACTAGATTTTTGTATTCGCGACCAAATTTTTGATTTTCTTGATCCAAAACTAGATTTTTGTATTCGCGACCGAATTCTTGATTTTCATGATCCAAAACTAGATTTTTGAATTCGCGACCCACTTCTTGATTTTTTTGATCCAAAACTAGATTTTTGCATTCGCGACCCAATTCTTGATTTTTTCTTGATCCAAAATTAGATTGTTGCATTAGCCACGCAGTTCTTGATTTTCATGATCCAAAACTAGATTTTTTTATTCGCCACGCAGTTCTTGATTTTCTTGATCCAAAACTAGATTTTTTTATTCGCGACCAAATTCTGGATTTTTTCTTGATCCAAAACTTGATTTTTGTATTCGCGAGCAAATTCGTGATTTTCTTGATCCAATACTAGATTTTTGTATTCGCGACCCAATTCTTGGTTTTCTTGATCCAAAACTAGATTTTTGCATTCGCCACACAATTCTTGATTTTCTTAATCCGAAACTAGATTATTGTATTTGCGACCAAATTCTAGATTTTCTTGATCCAAAATTTGATTTTCGTATTCGCGACCCAATTCTTGATTTTCCTGATCTAAAACTAGATTTTGTATTCGCGACCCAATTATTGATTTTCTTGATCCAAAACTAGATTTTTGCATTCGCCACGCAATTCTTGATTTTATTGATCCAAAACTAGATTTTCGCATTCGCGACCCAATTCTTTTTTTTCCTGATCCAAAACTAGATTTTATTATTCGCGACCAAATTCTTGATTTTCTTGATCCAAAACTAGATTTTCGTATTCGCGACCCAATTCTTGATTTTCTTGATCCAAAACTAGATTTTTGTATTCGCGACCAAATTCTGGATTTTCTTGATCCAAAACTAGATTTTTGTATTCGCGACCAAATTCTTGATTTTCTTGATCCAAAACTAGATTTTTGTATTCGCGACCAAATTCTGGATTTTCTTGATCCAAAACTAGATTTTTGTATTCGCGACCAAATTCTTGATGTTCTTGATCCAAAACTAGATTTTTGTATTCGCCACGCAGTTCTTGATTTTCTTGATCCAAAACTAGATTTTTCTATTCGCGAGAAAATTCTGGATGTTCTTGATCCAAAACTAGATTTTTGTATTCGCGACAAAATTCTGGATTTTCTTGATCCAAAACTAGATTTTTGTATTCGCGACCAAATTCTTGATTTTCTTGATCCAAAACTAGATTTTTGTATTCGCCACGCAGTTCTTGATTTTCTTGATCCAAAACTAGATTTTTTATTCGCGACCAAATTCTGGATTTTCTTGATCCAAAACTAGATTTTTGTATTCGCGACCAAATTCTTGATTTTCTTGATCCAAAACTAGATTTTTGTATTCGCCACGCAGTTCTTGATTTTCTTGATCGAAAACTAGATTTTTGTATTCGCGACCAAATTTTTGATTTTCTTGATCCAAAACTAGATTTTTGTATTCGCGACCGAATTCTTGATTTTCATGATCCAAAACTAGATTTTTGAATTCGCGACCCACTTCTTGATTTTTTTGATCCAAAACTAGATTTTTGCATTCGCGACCCAATTCTTGATTTTTTCTTGATCCAAAATTAGATTGTTGCATTAGCCACGCAGTTCTTGATTTTCATGATCCAAAACTAGATTTTTTTATTCGCCACGCAGTTCTTGATTTTCTTGATCCAAAACTAGATTTTTTTATTCGCGACCAAATTCTGGATTTTTTCTTGATCCAAAACTTGATTTTTGTATTCGCGAGCAAATTCGTGATTTTCTTGATCCAATACTAGATTTTTGTATTCGCGACCCAATTCTTGGTTTTCTTGATCCAAAACTAGATTTTTGCATTCGCCACACAATTCTTGATTTTCTTAATCCGAAACTAGATTATTGTATTTGCGACCAAATTCTAGATTTTCTTGATCCAAAATTTGATTTTCGTATTCGCGACCCAATTCTTGATTTTCCTGATCCAAAACTAGATTTTGTATTCGCGACCCAATTATTGATTTTCTTGATCCAAAACTAGATTTTTGCATTCGCCACGCAATTCTTGATTTTATTGATCCAAAACTAGATTTTCGCATTCGCGACCCAATTCTTTTTTTTCCTGATCCAAAACTAGATTTTATTATTCGCGACCAAATTCTTGATTTTCTTGATCCAAAACTAGATTTTCGTATTCGCGACCCAATTCTTGATTTTCTTGATCCAAAACTAGATTTTTGTATTCGCGACCAAATTCTGGATTTTCGTGATCCAAAACTAGATTTTTGTATTCGCGACCAAATTTTAGATTTTCTTGATCCAAAACTAGATTTTTGTATTCGCGACCAAATTCTGGATTTTCTTGATCCAAAACTAGATTTTTGTATTCGCGACCAAATTCTTGATGTTCTTGATCCAAAACTAGATTTTTGTATTCGCCACGCAGTTCTTGATTTTCTTGATCCAAAACTAGATTTTTCTATTCGCGACAAAATTCTGGATGTTCTTGATCCAAAACTAGATTTTTGTATTCGCGACAAAATTCTGGATTTTCTTGATCCAAAACTAGATTTTTGTATTCGCGACCAAATTCTTGATTTTCTTGATCCAAAACTAGATTTTTGTATTCGCCACGCAGTTCTTGATTTTCTTGATCCAAAACTAGATTTTTTATTCGCGACCAAATTCTGGATTTTCTTGATCCAAAACTAGATTTTTGTATTCGCGACCAAATTCTTGATTTTCTTGATCCAAAACTAGATTTTTGTATTCGCCACGCAGTTCTTGATTTTCTTGATCGAAAACTAGATTTTTGTATTCGCGACCAAATTTTTGATTTTCTTGATCCAAAACTAGATTTTTGTATTCGCGACCGAATTCTTGATTTTCATGATCCAAAACTAGATTTTTGAATTCGCGACCCACTTCTTGATTTTTTTGATCCAAAACTAGATTTTTGCATTCGCGACCCAATTCTTGATTTTTTCTTGATCCAAAATTAGATTGTTGCATTAGCAACGCAGTTCTTGATTTTCATGATCCAAAACTAGATTTTTTTATTCGCCACGCAGTTCTTGATTTTCTTGATCCAAAACTAGATTTTTTTATTCGCGACCAAATTCTGGATTTTTTCTTGATCCAAAACTTGATTTTTGTATTCGCGAGCAAATTCGTGATTTTCTTGATCCAATACTAGATTTTTGTATTCGCGACCCAATTCTTGGTTTTCTTGATCCAAAACTAGATTTTTGCATTCGCCACACAATTCTTGATTTTCTTAATCCGAAACTAGATTATTGTATTTGCGACCAAATTCTCGATTTTCTTGATCCAAAATTTGATTTTCGTATTCGCGACCCAATTCTTGATTTTCCTGATCCAAAACTAGATTTTGTATTCGCGACCCAATTATTGATTTTCTTGATCCAAAACTAGATTTTTGCATTCGCCACGCAATTCTTGATTTTATTGATCCAAAACTAGATTTTCGCATTCGCGACCCAATTCTTTTTTTTCCTGATCCAAAACTAGATTTTATTATTCGCGACCAAATTCTTGATTTTCTTGATCCAAAACTAGATTTTCGTATTCGCGACCCAATTCTTGATTTTCTTGATCCAAAACTAGATTTTTGTATTCGCGACCAAATTCTGGATTTTCTTGATCCAAAACTAGATTTTTGTATTCGCGACCAAATTCTTGATTTTTTTGATCCAAAACTAGATTTTTGTATTCGCCACGCAGTTCTAGATTTTCTTGATCCAAAACTAGATTTTTGTATTCGCGACCGAATTCTTAATTTTTATGATCCAATACTAGATTTTTGTATTCGCGACCCACTTCTTGATTTTCTTGATCCAAAACTAGATTTTTGTATTCGCGACCAAATTCTAGATTTTCTTGATCCAAAACTAGATTTTTGTATTCGCGACCAAATTCTGGATTTTCATGATCCAAAACTAGATTTTTGCATTCGCCACGCAATTCTTGATTTTCTTAATCCGAAAGTAGAATATTGTATTTGCGACCAAATTCTTGATTTTCTTGATCCAAAACTTGATTTTCGTATTCGCGATCCAATTCTTGATATTCCTGATCCAATACTAGATTTTTGTATTCGCGACCCAATTCTTGGTTTTCTTGATCCAAAACTAGATTTTTGCATTCGCAACGCAATTCTTGATTTTCTTAATCCGAAACTAGATTATTGTATTCGCCACGCAGTTCTTGATTTTCTTGATCCAAAACTAGATTTTTTTATTCGCGACCAAATTCTTGATTTTCTTGATCCAAAACTTGATTTTTGTATTCGCGAGCAAATTCGTGATTTTCTTGATCCAATACTAGATTTTTGTATTCGCGACCCAATTCTTGGTTTTCTTGATCCAAAACTAGATTTTTGCATTCGCCACGCAATTCTTGATTTTCTTAATCCGAAACTAGATTATTGTATTTGCGACCAAATTCTTGATTTTCTTGATCCAAAACTTGATTTTCGTATTCGCGACCCAATTCTTGATTTTCTTGATCCAAAACTAGATTTTTGTATTCGCGACCCAATTATTGATTTTCTTGATCCAAAACTAGATTTTTGCATTCGCCACGCAATTCTTGATTTTCTTGATCCAAAACTAGATTTTCGCATTCGCAACCCAATTCTTTTTTTTCCAGATCAAAAACTAGATTTTTTTATTCGCGACCAAATTCTTGATTTTCTTGATCCAAAACTAGATTTTCGTATTCGCGACCCAATTCTTGATTTTCTTGATCCAAAACTAGATTTTTGTATTCGCGACCAAATTCTGGATTTTCTTGATCCAAAACTAGATTTTTGTATTCGCGACCAAATTCTTGATTTTCTTGATCCAAAACTAGATTTTTGTATTCGCCACGCAGTTCTTGATTTTCTTGATCCAAAACTAGATTTTTCTATTCGCGACCAAATTCTGTATTTTCTTGATCCAAAACTAGATTTTTGTATTCACGACCAAATTCTTGATTTACTTGATCCAAAACTAGATTTTTGTATTCGCGACCAAATTCTGGATTTTTATGATCCAAACCTAGATTTTTGTATTCGCGACCCACTTCTTGATTTTCTTGATCCAAAACTAGATTTTTGTATTCGCGACCAAATTCTAGATTTTCTTGATCCAAAACTAGATTTTTGTATTCGCGACCAAATTCTGGATTTTCTTGATCCAAAACTAGATTTTTGTATTCGCGACCAAATTCTGGATTTTCTTGATCCAAAACTAGATTTTTGCATTCGCCACGCAATTCTTGATTTTCTTAATCCGAAAGTAGAATATTGTATTTGCGACCAAATTCTTGATTTTCTTGATCCAAAACTTGATTTTCGTATTCGCGATCCAATTCTTGATATTCCTGATCCAATACTAGATTTTTGTATTCGCGACCCAATTCTTGGTTTTCTTGATCCAAAACTAGATTTTTGCATTCGCAACGCAATTCTTGATTTTCTTAATCCGAAACTAGATTATTGTATTCGCCACGCAGTTCTTGATTTTCTTGATCCAAAACTAGATTTTTTTATTCGCGACCAAATTCTTGATTTTCTTGATCCAAAACTTGATTTTTGTATTCGCGAGCAAATTCGTGATTTTCTTGATCCAATACTAGATTTTTGTATTCGCGACCCAATTCTTGGTTTTCTTGATCCAAAACTAGATTTTTGCATTCGCCACACAATTCTTGATTTTCTTAATCCGAAACTAGATTATTGTATTTGCGACCAAATTCTTGATTTTCTTGATCCAAAATTTGATTTTCGTATTCGCGACCCAATTCTTGATTTTCCTGATCCAAAACTAGATTTTGTATTCGCGACCGAATTATTGATTTTCTTGATCCAAAACTAGATTTTTGCATTCGCCACGCAATTCTTGATTTTATTGATCCAAAACTAGATTTTCGCATTCGCGACCCAATTCTTTTTTTTCCTGATCCAAAACTAGATTTTATTATTCGCGACCAAATTCTTGATTTTCTTGATCCAAAACTAGATTTTCGTATTCGCGACCCAATTCTTGATTTTCTTGATCCAAAACTAGATTTTTGTATTCGCGACCAAATTCTGGATTTTCTTGATCCAAAACTAGATTTTTGTATTCGCGACCAAATTCTTGATTTTTTTGATCCAAAACTAGATTTTTGTATTCGCCACGCAGTTCTAGATTTTCTTGATCCAAAACTAGATTTTTGTATTCGCGACCGAATTCTTAATTTTTATGATCCAATACTAGATTTTTGTATTCGCGACCCACTTCTTGATTTTCTTGATCCAAAACTAGATTTTTGTATTCGCGACCAAATTCTAGATTTTCTTGATCCAAAACTAGATTTTTGTATTCGCGACCAAATTCTGGATTTTCTTGATCCAAAACTAGATTTTTGCATTCGCCACGCAATTCTTGATTTTCTTAATCCGAAAGTAGAATATTGTATTTGCGACCAAATTCTTGATTTTCTTGATCCAAAACTTGATTTTCGTATTCGCGATCCAATTCTTGATATTCCTGATCCAATACTAGATTTTTGTATTCGCGACCCAATTCTTGGTTTTCTTGATCCAAAACTAGATTTTTGCATTCGCAACGCAATTCTTGATTTTCTTAATCCGAAACTAGATTATTGTATTCGCCACGCAGTTCTTGATTTTCTTGATCCAAAACTAGATTTTTTTATTCGCGACCAAATTCTTGATTTTCTTGATCCAAAACTTGATTTTTGTATTCGCGAGCAAATTCGTGATTTTCTTGATCCAATACTAGATTTTTGTATTCGCGACCCAATTCTTGGTTTTCTTGATCCAAAACTAGATTTTTGCATTCGCCACACAATTCTTGATTTTCTTAATCCGAAACTAGATTATTGTATTTGCGACCAAATTCTTGATTTTCTTGATCCAAAATTTGATTTTCGTATTCGCGACCCAATTCTTGATTTTCCTGATCCAAAACTAGATTTTGTATTCGCGACCCAATTATTGATTTTCTTGATCCAAAACTAGATTTTTGCATTCGCCACGCAATTCTTGATTTTATTGATCCAAAACTAGATTTTCGCATTCGCGACCCAATTCTTTTTTTTCCTGATCCAAAACTAGATTTTATTATTCGCGACCAAATTCTTGATTTTCTTGATCCAAAACTAGATTTTCGTATTCGCGACCCAATTCTTGATTTTCTTGATCCAAAACTAGATTTTTGTATTCGCGACCAAATTCTGGATTTTCTTGATCCAAAACTAGATTTTTGTATTCGCGACCAAATTCTTGATTTTTTTGATCCAAAACTAGATTTTTGTATTCGCCACGCAGTTCTAGATTTTCTTGATCCAAAACTAGATTTTTGTATTCGCGACCGAATTCTTAATTTTTATGATCCAATACTAGATTTTTGTATTCGCGACCCACTTCTTGATTTTCTTGATCCAAAACTAGATTTTTGTATTCGCGACCAAATTCTAGATTTTCTTGATCCAAAACTAGATTTTTGTATTCGCGACCAAATTCTGGATTTTCTTGATCCAAAACTAGATTTTTGCATTCGCCACGCAATTCTTGATTTTCTTAATCCGAAAGTAGAATATTGTATTTGCGACCAAATTCTTGATTTTCTTGATCCAAAACTTGATTTTCGTATTCGCGATCCAATTCTTGATATTCCTGATCCAATACTAGATTTTTGTATTCGCGACCCAATTCTTGGTTTTCTTGATCCAAAACTAGATTTTTGCATTCGCAACGCAATTCTTGATTTTCTTAATCCGAAACTAGATTATTGTATTCGCCACGCAGTTCTTGATTTTCTTGATCCAAAACTAGATTTTTTTATTCGCGACCAAATTCTTGATTTTCTTGATCCAAAACTTGATTTTTGTATTCGCGAGCAAATTCGTGATTTTCTTGATCCAATACTAGATTTTTGTATTCGCGACCCAATTCTTGGTTTTCTTGATCCAAAACTAGATTTTTGCATTCGCCACGCAATTCTTGATTTTCTTAATCCGAAACTAGATTATTGTATTTGCGACCAAATTCTTGATTTTCTTGATCCAAAACTTGATTTTCGTATTCGCGACCCAATTCTTGATTTTCTTGATCCAAAACTAGATTTTCGTATTCGCGACCCAATTCTTGATTTTCTTGATCCAAAACTTGATTTTTGTATTCGCGACCAAATTCTGGATTTTCTTGATCCAAAACTAGATTTTTGTATTCGCGACCAAATTCTTGATTTTTTTGATCCAAAACTAGATTTTTGTATTCGCCACGCAGTTCTAGATTTTCTTGATCCAAAACTAGATTTTTGTATTCGCGACCGAATTCTTAATTTTTATGATCCAATACTAGATTTTTGTATTCGCGACCCACTTCTTGATTTTCTTGATCCAAAACTAGATTTTTGTATTCGCGACCAAATTCTAGATTTTCTTGATCCAAAACTAGATTTTTGTATTCGCGACCAAATTCTGGATTTTCTTGATCCAAAACTAGATTTTTGCATTCGCCACGCAATTCTTGATTTTCTTAATCCGAAAGTAGAATATTGTATTTGCGACCAAATTCTTGATTTTCTTGATCCAAAACTTGATTTTCGTATTCGCGATCCAATTCTTGATATTCCTGATCCAATACTAGATTTTTGTATTCGCGACCCAATTCTTGGTTTTCTTGATCCAAAACTAGATTTTTGCATTCGCAACGCAATTCTTGATTTTCTTAATCCGAAACTAGATTATTGTATTCGCCACGCAGTTCTTGATTTTCTTGATCCAAAACTAGATTTTTTTATTCGCGACCAAATTCTTGATTTTCTTGATCCAAAACTTGATTTTTGTATTCGCGAGCAAATTCGTGATTTTCTTGATCCAATACTAGATTTTTGTATTCGCGACCCAATTCTTGGTTTTCTTGATCCAAAACTAGATTTTTGCATTCGCCACACAATTCTTGATTTTCTTAATCCGAAACTAGATTATTGTATTTGCGACCAAATTCTTGATTTTCTTGATCCAAAATTTGATTTTCGTATTCGCGACCCAATTCTTGATTTTCCTGATCCAAAACTAGATTTTGTATTCGCGACCCAATTATTGATTTTCTTGATCCAAAACTAGATTTTTGCATTCGCCACGCAATTCTTGATTTTATTGATCCAAAACTAGATTTTCGCATTCGCGACCCAATTCTTTTTTTTCCTGATCCAAAACTAGATTTTATTATTCGCGACCAAATTCTTGATTTTCTTGATCCAAAACTAGATTTTCGTATTCGCGACCCAATTCTTGATTTTCTTGATCCAAAACTAGATTTTTGTATTCGCGACCAAATTCTGGATTTTCTTGATCCAAAACTAGATTTTTGTATTCGCGACCAAATTCTTGATTTTTTTGATCCAAAACTAGATTTTTGTATTCGCCACGCAGTTCTAGATTTTCTTGATCCAAAACTAGATTTTTGTATTCGCGACCGAATTCTTAATTTTTATGATCCAATACTAGATTTTTGTATTCGCGACCCACTTCTTGATTTTCTTGATCCAAAACTAGATTTTTGTATTCGCGACCAAATTCTAGATTTTCTTGATCCAAAACTAGATTTTTGTATTCGCGACCAAATTCTGGATTTTCTTGATCCAAAACTAGATTTTTGCATTCGCCACGCAATTCTTGATTTTCTTAATCCGAAAGTAGAATATTGTATTTGCGACCAAATTCTTGATTTTCTTGATCCAAAACTTGATTTTCGTATTCGCGATCCAATTCTTGATATTCCTGATCCAATACTAGATTTTTGTATTCGCGACCCAATTCTTGGTTTTCTTGATCCAAAACTAGATTTTTGCATTCGCAACGCAATTCTTGATTTTCTTAATCCGAAACTAGATTATTGTATTCGCCACGCAGTTCTTGATTTTCTTGATCCAAAACTAGATTTTTTTATTCGCGACCAAATTCTTGATTTTCTTGATCCAAAACTTGATTTTTGTATTCGCGAGCAAATTCGTGATTTTCTTGATCCAATACTAGATTTTTGTATTCGCGACCCAATTCTTGGTTTTCTTGATCCAAAACTAGATTTTTGCATTCGCCACGCAATTCTTGATTTTCTTAATCCGAAACTAGATTATTGTATTTGCGACCAAATTCTTGATTTTCTTGATCCAAAACTTGATTTTCGTATTCGCGACCCAATTCTTGATTTTCTTGATCCAAAACTAGATTTTTGTATTCGCGACCCAATTATTGATTTTCTTGATCCAAAACTAGATTTTTGCATTCGCCACGCAATTCTTGATTTTCTTGATCCAAAACTAGATTTTCGCATTCGCGACCCAATTCTTTTTTTTCCAGATCCAAAACTAGATTTTTTTATTCGCGACCAAATTCTTGATTTTCTTGATCCAAAACTAGATTTTCGTATTCGCGACCCAATTCTTGATTTTCTTGATCCAAAACTAGATTTTTGTATTCGCGACCAAATTCTGGATTTTCTTGATCCAAAACTAGATTTTTGTATTCGCGACCAAATTCTTGATTTTCTTGATCCAAAACTAGATTTTTGTATTCGCCACGCAGTTCTTGATTTTCTTGATCCAAAACTAGATTTTTCTATTCGCGACCAAATTCTGTATTTTCTTGATCCAAAACTAGATTTTTGTATTCACGACCAAATTCTTGATTTACTTGATCCAAAACTAGATTTTTGTATTCGCGACCAAATTCTGGATTTTTATGATCCAAACCTAGATTTTTGTATTCGCGACCCACTTCTTGATTTTCTTGATCCAAAACTAGATTTTTGTATTCGCGACCAAATTCTAGATTTTCTTGATCCAAAACTAGATTTTTGTATTCGCGACCAAATTCTGGATTTTCTTGATCCAAAACTAGATTTTTGTATTCGCGACCAAATTCTTGATTTTCTTGATCCAAAACTAGATTTTTGTATTCGCCACGCAGTTCTTGATTTTCTTGATCCAAAACTAGATTTTTGTATTCGTCACGCAGTTCTTGATTTTCTTGATCCAAAACTAGATTTTTCTATTCGCGACAAAATTCTGGATTTTCTTGATCCAAAATTAGATTTTTGTATTCGCGACCAAATTCTTGATTTTCTTGATCCAAAACTAGATTTTTGTATTCGCGACCAAATTCTGGATTTTTATGATCCCAACCTAGATTTTTGTATTCGCGACCCACTTCTTGATTTTCTTGATCCAAAACTATATTTTTGTATTCGCGACCAAATTCTAGATTTTCTTGATCCAAAACTAGATTTTTGTATTCGCGACCAAATTCTGGATTTTCTTGATCCAAAACTAGATTTTTGTATTCGCGACCAAATTCTTGATTTTCTTGATCCAAAACTAGATTTTTGTATTCGCCACGCAGTTCTTGATTTTCTTGATCCAAAACTAGATTTTTGTATTCGTCACGCAGTTCTTGATTTTCTTGATCCAAAACTAGATTTTTCTATTCGCGACAAAATTCTGGATTTTCTTGATCCAAAATAAGATTTTTGTATTCGCGACCAAATTCTTGATTTTCTTGATCCAAAACTAGATTTTTGTATTCGCGACCAAATTCTGGATTTTTATGATCCAAACCTAGATTTTTGTATTCGCGACCCACTTCTTGATTTTCTTGATCCAAAACTAGATTTTTGTATTCGCGACCCAATTATTGATTTTCTTGATCCAAAACTAGATTTTTGCATTCGCCACGCAATTCTTGATTTTCTTGATCCAAAACTAGATTTTCGCATTCGCGACCCAATTCTTTTTTTTCCAGATCCAAAACTAGATTTTTTTATTCGCGACCAAATTCTTGATTTTCTTGATCCAAAACTAGATTTTCGTATTCGCGACCCAATTCTTGATTTTCTTGATCCAAAACTAGATTTTTGTATTCGCGACCAAATTCTGGATTTTCTTGATCCAAAACTAGATTTTTGTATTCGCGACCAAATTCTTGATTTTCTTGATCCAAAACTAGATTTTTGTATTCGCCACGCAGTTCTTGATTTTCTTGATCCAAAACTAGATTTTTCTATTCGCGACCAAATTCTGTATTTTCTTGATCCAAAACTAGATTTTTGTATTCACGACCAAATTCTTGATTTACTTGATCCAAAACTAGATTTTTGTATTCGCGACCAAATTCTGGATTTTTATGATCCAAACCTAGATTTTTGTATTCGCGACCCACTTCTTGATTTTCTTGATCCAAAACTAGATTTTTGTATTCGCGACCAAATTCTAGATTTTCTTGATCCAAAACTAGATTTTTGTATTCGCGACCAAATTCTGGATTTTCTTGATCCAAAACTAGATTTTTGTATTCGCGACCAAATTCTTGATTTTCTTGATCCAAAACTAGATTTTTGTATTCGCCACGCAGTTCTTGATTTTCTTGATCCAAAACTAGATTTTTGTATTCGTCACGCAGTTCTTGATTTTCTTGATCCAAAACTAGATTTTTCTATTCGCGACAAAATTCTGGATTTTCTTGATCCAAAATTAGATTTTTGTATTCGCGACCAAATTCTTGATTTTCTTGATCCAAAACTAGATTTTTGTATTCGCGACCAAATTCTGGATTTTTATGATCCCAACCTAGATTTTTGTATTCGCGACCCACTTCTTGATTTTCTTGATCCAAAACTAGATTTTTGTATTCGCGACCAAATTCTAGATTTTCTTGATCCAAAACTAGATTTTTGTATTCGCGACCAAATTCTGGATTTTCTTGATCCAAAACTAGATTTTTGTATTCGCGACCAAATTCTTGATTTTCTTGATCCAAAACTAGATTTTTGTATTCGCCACGCAGTTCTTGATTTTCTTGATCCAAAACTAGATTTTTGTATTCGTCACGCAGTTCTTGATTTTCTTGATCCAAAACTAGATTTTTCTATTCGCGACAAAATTCTGGATTTTCTTGATCCAAAATTAGATTTTTGTATTCGCGACCAAATTCTTGATTTTCTTGATCCAAAACTAGATTTTTGTATTCGCGACCAAATTCTGGATTTTTATGATCCAAACCTAGATTTTTGTATTCGCGACCCACTTCTTGATTTTCTTGATCCAAAACTAGATTTTTGTATTCGCGACCAAATTCTAGATTTTCTTGATCCAAAACTAGATTTTTGTATTCGCGACCAAATTCTGGATTTTCTTGATCCAAAACTAGATTTTTGTATTCGCGACCAAATTCTTGATTTTCTTGATCCAAAACTAGATTTTTGTATTCGCCACGCAGTTCTTGATTTTCTTGATCCAAAACTAGATTTTTGTATTCGTCACGCAGTTCTTGATTTTCTTGATCCAAAACTAGATTTTTCTATTCGCGACAAAATTCTGGATTTTCTTGATCCAAAATTAGATTTTTGTATTCGCGACCAAATTCTTGATTTTCTTGATCCAAAACTAGATTTTTGTATTCGCGACCAAATTCTGGATTTTTATGATCCAAACCTAGATTTTTGTATTCGCGACCCACTTCTTGATTTTCTTGATCCAAAACTAGATTTTTGTATTCGCGACCAAATTCTAGATTTTCTTGATCCAAAACTAGATTTTTGTATTCGCGACCAAATTCTGGATTTTCTTGATCCAAAACTAGATTTTTGTATTCGCGACCAAATTCTGGATTTTCTTGATCCAAAACTAGATTTTTGCATTCGCCACGCAATTCTTGATTTTCTTAATCCGAAAGTAGAATATTGTATTTGCGACCAAATTCTTGATTTTCTTGATCCAAAACTTGATTTTCGTATTCGCGATCCAATTCTTGATATTCCTGATCCAATACTAGATTTTTGTATTCGCGACCCAATTCTTGGTTTTCTTGATCCAAAACTAGATTTTTGCATTCGCAACGCAATTCTAGATTTTCTTAATCCGAAACTAGATTATTGTATTCGCCACGCAGTTCTTGATTTTCTTGATCCAAAACTAGATTTTTTTATTCGCGACCAAATTCTTGATTTTCTTGATCCAAAACTTGATTTTTGTATTCGCGAGCAAATTCGTGATTTTCTTGATCCAATACTAGATTTTTGTATTCGCGACCCAATTCTTGGTTTTCTTGATCCAAAACTAGATTTTTGCATTCGCCACACAATTCTTGATTTTCTTAATCCGAAACTAGATTATTGTATTTGCGACCAAATTCTTGATTTTCTTGATCCAAAATTTGATTTTCGTATTCGCGACCCAATTCTTGATTTTCCTGATCCAAAACTAGATTTTGTATTCGCGACCCAATTATTGATTTTCTTGATCCAAAACTAGATTTTTGCATTCGCCACGCAATTCTTGATTTTATTGATCCAAAACTAGATTTTCGCATTCGCGACCCAATTCTTTTTTTTCCTGATCCAAAACTAGATTTTATTATTCGTGACCAAATTCTTGATTTTCTTGATCCAAAACTAGATTTTCGTATTCGCGACCCAATTCTTGATTTTCTTGATCCAAAACTAGATTTTTGTATTCGCGACCAAATTCTGGATTTTCTTGATCCAAAACTAGATTTTTGTATTCGCGACCAAATTCTTGATTTTTTTGATCCAAAACTAGATTTTTGTATTCGCCACGCAGTTCTAGATTTTCTTGATCCAAAACTAGATTTTTGTATTCGCGACCGAATTCTTAATTTTTATGATCCAATACTAGATTTTTGTATTCGCGACCCACTTCTTGATTTTCTTGATCCAAAACTAGATTTTTGTATTCGCGACCAAATTCTAGATTTTCTTGATCCAAAACTAGATTTTTGTATTCGCGACCAAATTCTGGATTTTCTTGATCCAAAACTAGATTTTTGCATTCGCCACGCAATTCTTGATTTTCTTAATCCGAAAGTAGAATATTGTATTTGCGACCAAATTCTTGATTTTCTTGATCCAAAACTTGATTTTCGTATTCGCGATCCAATTCTTGATATTCCTGATCCAATACTAGATTTTTGTATTCGCGACCCAATTCTTGGTTTTCTTGATCCAAAACTAGATTTTTGCATTCGCAACGCAATTCTTGATTTTCTTAATCCGAAACTAGATTATTGTATTCGCCACGCAGTTCTTGATTTTCTTGATCCAAAACTAGATTTTTTTATTCGCGACCAAATTCTTGATTTTCTTGATCCAAAACTAGATTTTTGTATTCGCGACAAAATTCTGGATTTTCTTGATCCAAAATTAGATTTTTGTATTCGCGACCAAATTCTTGATTTTCTTGATCCAAAACTAGATTTTTGTATTCGCGACCAAATTCTGGATTTTTATGATCCCAACCTAGATTTTTGTATTCGCGACCCACTTCTTGATTTTCTTGATCCAAAACTAGATTTTTGTATTCGCGACCAAATTCTAGATTTTCTTGATCCAAAACTAGATTTTTGTATTCGCGACCAAATTCTGGATTTTCTTGATCCAAAACTAGATTTTTGTATTCGCGACCAAATTCTGGATTTTCTTGATCCAAAACTAGATTTTTGCATTCGCCACGCAATTCTTGATTTTCTTAATCCGAAAGTAGAATATTGTATTTGCGACCAAATTCTTGATTTTCTTGATCCAAAACTTGATTTTCGTATTCGCGATCCAATTCTTGATATTCCTGATCCAATACTAGATTTTTGTATTCGCGACCCAATTCTTGGTTTTCTTGATCCAAAACTAGATTTTTGCATTCGCAACGCAATTCTTGATTTTCTTAATCCGAAACTAGATTATTGTATTCGCCACGCAGTTCTTGATTTTCTTGATCCAAAACTAGATTTTTTTATTCGCGACCAAATTCTTGATTTTCTTGATCCAAAACTTGATTTTTGTATTCGCGAGCAAATTCGTGATTTTCTTGATCCAATACTAGATTTTTGTATTCGCGACCCAATTCTTGGTTTTCTTGATCCAAAACTAGATTTTTGCATTCGCCACACAATTCTTGATTTTCTTAATCCGAAACTAGATTATTGTATTTGCGACCAAATTCTTGATTTTCTTGATCCAAAATTTGATTTTCGTATTCGCGACCCAATTCTTGATTTTCCTGATCCAAAACTAGATTTTGTATTCGCGACCCAATTATTGATTTTCTTGATCCAAAACTAGATTTTTGCATTCGCCACGCAATTCTTGATTTTATTGATCCAAAACTAGATTTTCGCATTCGCGACCCAATTCTTTTTTTTCCTGATCCAAAACTAGATTTTATTATTCGCGACCAAATTCTTGATTTTCTTGATCCAAAACTAGATTTTCGTATTCGCGACCCAATTCTTGATTTTCTTGATCCAAAACTAGATTTTTGTATTCGCGACCAAATTCTGGATTTTCTTGATCCAAAACTAGATTTTTGTATTCGCGACCAAATTCTTGATTTTTTTGATCCAAAACTAGATTTTTGTATTCGCCACGCAGTTCTAGATTTTCTTGATCCAAAACTAGATTTTTGTATTCGCGACCGAATTCTTAATTTTTATGATCCAATACTAGATTTTTGTATTCGCGACCCACTTCTTGATTTTCTTGATCCAAAACTAGATTTTTGTATTCGCGACCAAATTCTAGATTTTCTTGATCCAAAACTAGATTTTTGTATTCGCGACCAAATTCTGGATTTTCTTGATCCAAAACTAGATTTTTGCATTCGCCACGCAATTCTTGATTTTCTTAATCCGAAAGTAGAATATTGTATTTGCGACCAAATTCTTGATTTTCTTGATCCAAAACTTGATTTTCGTATTCGCGATCCAATTCTTGATATTCCTGATCCAATACTAGATTTTTGTATTCGCGACCCAATTCTTGGTTTTCTTGATCCAAAACTAGATTTTTGCATTCGCAACGCAATTCTTGATTTTCTTAATCCGAAACTAGATTATTGTATTCGCCACGCAGTTCTTGATTTTCTTGATCCAAAACTAGATTTTTTTATTCGCGACCAAATTCTTGATTTTCTTGATCCAAAACTTGATTTTTGTATTCGCGAGCAAATTCGTGATTTTCTTGATCCAATACTAGATTTTTGTATTCGCGACCCAATTCTTGGTTTTCTTGATCCAAAACTAGATTTTTGCATTCGCCACGCAATTCTTGATTTTCTTAATCCGAAACTAGATTATTGTATTTGCGACCAAATTCTTGATTTTCTTGATCCAAAACTTGATTTTCGTATTCGCGACCCAATTCTTGATTTTCTTGATCCAAAACTAGATTTTTGTATTCGCGACCCAATTATTGATTTTCTTGATCCAAAACTAGATTTTGGCATTCGCCACGCAATTCTTGATTTTCTTGATCCAAAACTAGATTTTCGCATTCGCGACCCAATTCTTTTTTTTCCAGATCCAAAACTAGATTTTTTTATTCGCGACCAAATTCTTGATTTTCTTGATCCAAAACTAGATTTTCGTATTCGCGACCCAATTCTTGATTTTCTTGATCCAAAACTAGATTTTTGTATTCGCGACCAAATTCTGGATTTTCTTGATCCAAAACTAGATTTTTGTATTCGCGACCAAATTCTTGATTTTCTTGATCCAAAACTAGATTTTTGTATTCGCCACGCAGTCCTTGATTTTCTTGATCCAAAACTAGATTTTTCTATTCGCGACCAAATTCTGTATTTTCTTGATCCAAAACTAGATTTTTGTATTCACGACCAAATTCTTGATTTACTTGATCCAAAACTAGATTTTTGTATTCGCGACCAAATTCTGGATTTTTATGATCCAAACCTAGATTTTTGTATTCGCGACCCACTTCTTGATTTTCTTGATCCAAAACTAGATTTTTGTATTCGCGACCAAATTCTAGATTTTCTTGATCCAAAACTAGATTTTTGTATTCGCGACCAAATTCTGGATTTTCTTGATCCAAAACTAGATTTTTGTATTCGCGACCAAATTCTTGATTTTCTTGATCCAAAACTAGATTTTTGTATTCGCCACGCAGTTCTTGATTTTCTTGATCCAAAACTAGATTTTTGTATTCGTCACGCAGTTCTTGATTTTCTTGATCCAAAACTAGATTTTTCTATTCGCGACAAAATTCTGGATTTTCTTGATCCAAAATTAGATTTTTGTATTCGCGACCAAATTCTTGATTTTCTTGATCCAAAACTAGATTTTTGTATTCGCGACCAAATTCTGGATTTTTATGATCCCAACCTAGATTTTTGTATTCGCGACCCACTTCTTGATTTTCTTGATCCAAAACTATATTTTTGTATTCGCGACCAAATTCTAGATTTTCTTGATCCAAAACTAGATTTTTGTATTCGCGACCAAATTCTGGATTTTCTTGATCCAAAACTAGATTTTTGTATTCGCGACCAAATTCTTGATTTTCTTGATCCAAAACTAGATTTTTGTATTCGCCACGCAGTTCTTGATTTTCTTGATCCAAAACTAGATTTTTGTATTCGTCACGCAGTTCTTGATTTTCTTGATCCAAAACTAGATTTTTCTATTCGCGACAAAATTCTGGATTTTCTTGATCCAAAATTAGATTTTTGTATTCGCGACCAAATTCTTGATTTTCTTGATCCAAAACTAGATTTTTGTATTCGCGACCAAATTCTGGATTTTTATGATCCAAACCTAGATTTTTGTATTCGCGACCCACTTCTTGATTTTCTTGATCCAAAACTAGATTTTTGTATTCGCGACCCAATTATTGATTTTCTTGATCCAAAACTAGATTTTTGCATTCGCCACGCAATTCTTGATTTTCTTGATCCAAAACTAGATTTTCGCATTCGCGACCCAATTCTTTTTTTTCCAGATCCAAAACTAGATTTTTTTATTCGCGACCAAATTCTTGATTTTCTTGATCCAAAACTAGATTTTCGTATTCGCGACCCAATTCTTGATTTTCTTGATCCAAAACTAGATTTTTGTATTCGCGACCAAATTCTGGATTTTCTTGATCCAAAACTAGATTTTTGTATTCGCGACCAAATTCTTGATTTTCTTGATCCAAAACTAGATTTTTGTATTCGCCACGCAGTTCTTGATTTTCTTGATCCAAAACTAGATTTTTCTATTCGCGACCAAATTCTGTATTTTCTTGATCCAAAACTAGATTTTTGTATTCACGACCAAATTCTTGATTTACTTGATCCAAAACTAGATTTTTGTATTCGCGACCAAATTCTGGATTTTTATGATCCAAACCTAGATTTTTGTATTCGCGACCCACTTCTTGATTTTCTTGATCCAAAACTAGATTTTTGTATTCGCGACCAAATTCTAGATTTTCTTGATCCAAAACTAGATTTTTGTATTCGCGACCAAATTCTGGATTTTCTTGATCCAAAACTAGATTTTTGTATTCGCGACCAAATTCTTGATTTTCTTGATCCAAAACTAGATTTTTGTATTCGCCACGCAGTTCTTGATTTTCTTGATCCAAAACTAGATTTTTGTATTCGTCACGCAGTTCTTGATTTTCTTGATCCAAAACTAGATTTTTCTATTCGCGACAAAATTCTGGATTTTCTTGATCCAAAATTAGATTTTTGTATTCGCGACCAAATTCTTGATTTTCTTGATCCAAAACTAGATTTTTGTATTCGCGACCAAATTCTGGATTTTTATGATCCCAACCTAGATTTTTGTATTCGCGACCCACTTCTTGATTTTCTTGATCCAAAACTAGATTTTTGTATTCGCGACCAAATTCTAGATTTTCTTGATCCAAAACTAGATTTTTGTATTCTCGACCAAATTCTGGATTTTCTTGATCCAAAACTAGATTTTTGTATTCGCGACCAAATTCTTGATTTTCTTGATCCAAAACTAGATTTTTGTATTCGCCACGCAGTTCTTGATTTTCTTGATCCAAAACTAGATTTTTGTATTCGTCACGCAGTTCTTGATTTTCTTGATCCAAAACTAGATTTTTCTATTCGCGACAAAATTCTGGATTTTCTTGATCCAAAATTAGATTTTTGTATTCGCGACCAAATTCTTGATTTTCTTGATCCAAAACTAGATTTTTGTATTCGCGACCAAATTCTGGATTTTTATGATCCAAACCTAGATTTTTGTATTCGCGACCCACTTCTTGATTTTCTTGATCCAAAACTAGATTTTTGTATTCGCGACCAAATTCTAGATTTTCTTGATCCAAAACTAGATTTTTGTATTCGCGACCAAATTCTGGATTTTCTTGATCCAAAACTAGATTTTTGTATTCGCGACCAAATTCTTGATTTTCTTGATCCAAAACTAGATTTTTGTATTCGCCACGCAGTTCTTGATTTTCTTGATCCAAAACTAGATTTTTGTATTCGTCACGCAGTTCTTGATTTTCTTGATCCAAAACTAGATTTTTCTATTCGCGACAAAATTCTGGATTTTCTTGATCCAAAATTAGATTTTTGTATTCGCGACCAAATTCTTGATTTTCTTGATCCAAAACTAGATTTTTGTATTCGCGACCAAATTCTGGATTTTTATGATCCAAACCTAGATTTTTGTATTCGCGACCCACTTCTTGATTTTCTTGATCCAAAACTAGATTTTTGTATTCGCGACCAAATTCTAGATTTTCTTGATCCAAAACTAGATTTTTGTATTCGCGACCAAATTCTGGATTTTCTTGATCCAAAACTAGATTTTTGTATTCGCGACCAAATTCTGGATTTTCTTGATCCAAAACTAGATTTTTGCATTCGCCACGCAATTCTTGATTTTCTTAATCCGAAAGTAGAATATTGTATTTGCGACCAAATTCTTGATTTTCTTGATCCAAAACTTGATTTTCGTATTCGCGATCCAATTCTTGATATTCCTGATCCAATACTAGATTTTTGTATTCGCGACCCAATTCTTGGTTTTCTTGATCCAAAACTAGATTTTTGCATTCGCAACGCAATTCTAGATTTTCTTAATCCGAAACTAGATTATTGTATTCGCCACGCAGTTCTTGATTTTCTTGATCCAAAACTAGATTTTTTTATTCGCGACCAAATTCTTGATTTTCTTGATCCAAAACTTGATTTTTGTATTCGCGAGCAAATTCGTGATTTTCTTGATCCAATACTAGATTTTTGTATTCGCGACCCAATTCTTGGTTTTCTTGATCCAAAACTAGATTTTTGCATTCGCCACACAATTCTTGATTTTCTTAATCCGAAACTAGATTATTGTATTTGCGACCAAATTCTTGATTTTCTTGATCCAAAATTTGATTTTCGTATTCGCGACCCAATTCTTGATTTTCCTGATCCAAAACTAGATTTTGTATTCGCGACCCAATTATTGATTTTCTTGATCCAAAACTAGATTTTTGCATTCGCCACGCAATTCTTGATTTTATTGATCCAAAACTAGATTTTCGCATTCGCGACCCAATTCTTTTTTTTCCTGATCCAAAACTAGATTTTATTATTCGCGACCAAATTCTTGATTTTCTTGATCCAAAACTAGATTTTCGTATTCGCGACCCAATTCTTGATTTTCTTGATCCAAAACTAGATTTTTGTATTCGCGACCAAATTCTGGATTTTCTTGATCCAAAACTAGATTTTTGTATTCGCGACCAAATTCTTGATTTTTTTGATCCAAAACTAGATTTTTGTATTCGCCACGCAGTTCTAGATTTTCTTGATCCAAAACTAGATTTTTGTATTCGCGACCGAATTCTTAATTTTTATGATCCAATACTAGATTTTTGTATTCGCGACCCACTTCTTGATTTTCTTGATCCAAAACTAGATTTTTGTATTCGCGACCAAATTCTAGATTTTCTTGATCCAAAACTAGATTTTTGTATTCGCGACCAAATTCTGGATTTTCTTGATCCAAAACTAGATTTTTGCATTCGCCACGCAATTCTTGATTTTCTTAATCCGAAAGTAGAATATTGTATTTGCGACCAAATTCTTGATTTTCTTGATCCAAAACTTGATTTTCGTATTCGCGATCCAATTCTTGATATTCCTGATCCAATACTAGATTTTTGTATTCGCGACCCAATTCTTGGTTTTCTTGATCCAAAACTAGATTTTTGCATTCGCAACGCAATTCTTGATTTTCTTAATCCGAAACTAGATTATTGTATTCGCCACGCAGTTCTTGATTTTCTTGATCCAAAACTAGATTTTTTTATTCGCGACCAAATTCTTGATTTTCTTGATCCAAAACTAGATTTTTGTATTCGCGACAAAATTCTGGATTTTCTTGATCCAAAATTAGATTTTTGTATTCGCGACCAAATTCTTGATTTTCTTGATCCAAAACTAGATTTTTGTATTCGCGACCAAATTCTGGATTTTTATGATCCCAACCTAGATTTTTGTATTCGCGACCCACTTCTTGATTTTCTTGATCCAAAACTAGATTTTTGTATTCGCGACCAAATTCTAGATTTTCTTGATCCAAAACTAGATTTTTGTATTCGCGACCAAATTCTGGATTTTCTTGATCCAAAACTAGATTTTTGTATTCGCGACCAAATTCTGGATTTTCTTGATCCAAAACTAGATTTTTGCATTCGCCACGCAATTCTTGATTTTCTTAATCCGAAAGTAGAATATTGTATTTGCGACCAAATTCTTGATTTTCTTGATCCAAAACTTGATTTTCGTATTCGCGATCCAATTCTTGATATTCCTGATCCAATACTAGATTTTTGTATTCGCGACCCAATTCTTGGTTTTCTTGATCCAAAACTAGATTTTTGCATTCGCAACGCAATTCTTGATTTTCTTAATCCGAAACTAGATTATTGTATTCGCCACGCAGTTCTTGATTTTCTTGATCCAAAACTAGATTTTTTTATTCGCGACCAAATTCTTGATTTTCTTGATCCAAAACTTGATTTTTGTATTCGCGAGCAAATTCGTGATTTTCTTGATCCAATACTAGATTTTTGTATTCGCGACCCAATTCTTGGTTTTCTTGATCCAAAACTAGATTTTTGCATTCGCCACACAATTCTTGATTTTCTTAATCCGAAACTAGATTATTGTATTTGCGACCAAATTCTTGATTTTCTTGATCCAAAATTTGATTTTCGTATTCGCGACCCAATTCTTGATTTTCCTGATCCAAAACTAGATTTTGTATTCGCGACCCAATTATTGATTTTCTTGATCCAAAACTAGATTTTTGCATTCGCCACGCAATTCTTGATTTTATTGATCCAAAACTAGATTTTCGCATTCGCGACCCAATTCTTTTTTTTCCTGATCCAAAACTAGATTTTATTATTCGCGACCAAATTCTTGATTTTCTTGATCCAAAACTAGATTTTCGTATTCGCGACCCAATTCTTGATTTTCTTGATCCAAAACTAGATTTTTGTATTCGCGACCAAATTCTGGATTTTCTTGATCCAAAACTAGATTTTTGTATTCGCGACCAAATTCTTGATTTTTTTGATCCAAAACTAGATTTTTGTATTCGCCACGCAGTTCTAGATTTTCTTGATCCAAAACTAGATTTTTGTATTCGCGACCGAATTCTTAATTTTTATGATCCAATACTAGATTTTTGTATTCGCGACCCACTTCTTGATTTTCTTGATCCAAAACTAGATTTTTGTATTCGCGACCAAATTCTAGATTTTCTTGATCCAAAACTAGATTTTTGTATTCGCGACCAAATTCTGGATTTTCTTGATCCAAAACTAGATTTTTGCATTCGCCACGCAATTCTTGATTTTCTTAATCCGAAAGTAGAATATTGTATTTGCGACCAAATTCTTGATTTTCTTGATCCAAAACTTGATTTTCGTATTCGCGATCCAATTCTTGATATTCCTGATCCAATACTAGATTTTTGTATTCGCGACCCAATTCTTGGTTTTCTTGATCCAAAACTAGATTTTTGCATTCGCAACGCAATTCTTGATTTTCTTAATCCGAAACTAGATTATTGTATTCGCCACGCAGTTCTTGATTTTCTTGATCCAAAACTAGATTTTTTTATTCGCGACCAAATTCTTGATTTTCTTGATCCAAAACTTGATTTTTGTATTCGCGAGCAAATTCGTGATTTTCTTGATCCAATACTAGATTTTTGTATTCGCGACCCAATTCTTGGTTTTCTTGATCCAAAACTAGATTTTTGCATTCGCCACGCAATTCTTGATTTTCTTAATCCGAAACTAGATTATTGTATTTGCGACCAAATTCTTGATTTTCTTGATCCAAAACTTGATTTTCGTATTCGCGACCCAATTCTTGATTTTCTTGATCCAAAACTAGATTTTTGTATTCGCGACCCAATTATTGATTTTCTTGATCCAAAACTAGATTTTGGCATTCGCCACGCAATTCTTGATTTTCTTGATCCAAAACTAGATTTTCGCATTCGCGACCCAATTCTTTTTTTTCCAGATCCAAAACTAGATTTTTTTATTCGCGACCAAATTCTTGATTTTCTTGATCCAAAACTAGATTTTCGTATTCGCGACCCAATTCTTGATTTTCTTGATCCAAAACTAGATTTTTGTATTCGCGACCAAATTCTGGATTTTCTTGATCCAAAACTAGATTTTTGTATTCGCGACCAAATTCTTGATTTTCTTGATCCAAAACTAGATTTTTGTATTCGCCACGCAGTTCTTGATTTTCTTGATCCAAAACTAGATTTTTCTATTCGCGACCAAATTCTGTATTTTCTTGATCCAAAACTAGATTTTTGTATTCACGACCAAATTTTTGATTTACTTGATCCAAAACTAGATTTTTGTATTCGCGACCAAATTCTGGATTTTTATGATCCAAACCTAGATTTTTGTATTCGCGACCCACTTCTTGATTTTCTTGATCCAAAACTAGATTTTTGTATTCGCGACCAAATTCTAGATTTTCTTGATCCAAAACTAGATTTTTGTATTCGCGACCAAATTCTGGATTTTCTTGATCCAAAACTAGATTTTTGTATTCGCGACCAAATTCTTGATTTTCTTGATCCAAAACTAGATTTTTGTATTCGCCACGCAGTTCTTGATTTTCTTGATCCAAAACTAGATTTTTGTATTCGTCACGCAGTTCTTGATTTTCTTGATCCAAAACTAGATTTTTCTATTCGCGACAAAATTCTGGATTTTCTTGATCAAAAATTAGATTTTTGTATTCGCGACCAAATTCTTGATTTTCTTGATCCAAAACTAGATTTTTGTATTCGCGACCAAATTCTGGATTTTTATGATCCAAACCTAGATTTTTGTATTCGCGACCCACTTCTTGATTTTCTTGATCCAAAACTAGATTTTTGTATTCGCGACCAAATTCTAGATTTTCTTGATCCAAAACTAGATTTTTGTATTCGCGACCAAATTCTGGATTTTCTTGATCCAAAACTAGATTTTTGTATTCGCGACCAAATTCTTGATTTTCTTGATCCAAAACTAGATTTTTGTATTCGCCACGCAGTTCTTGATTTTCTTGATCCAAAACTAGATTTTTGTATTCGCGACCAAATTCTTGATTTTCTTGATCCAAAACTAGATTTTTGTATTCGCCACGCAGTTCTTGATTTTCTTGATCCAAAACTAGATTTTTCTATTCGCGACAAAATTCTGGATTTTCTTGATCCAAAACTAGATTTTTGTATTCACGACAAAATTCTGGATTTTCTTGATCCAAAACTAGATTTTTGAATTCGCGACCAAATTCTTGATTTTCTTGATCCAAAACTAGATTTTTGTATTCGCCACGCAGTTCTGGATTTTCTTGATCCAAAACTAGATTTTTTATTCTCGACCAAATTCTGGATTTTCTTGATCCAAAACTAGATTTTTGTATTCGCCACGCAGTTCTTGATTTTCTTGATCCAAAACTAGATTTTTGTATTCGCGACCGAATTCTTAATTTTTATGATCCAATACTAGATTTTTGTATTCGCGACCCACTTCTTGATTTTCTTGATCCAAAACTAGATTTTTGTATTCGCGACCTAATTCTAGATTTTCTTGATCCAAAACTAGATTTTTGTATTCGCGACCAAATTCTGGATTTTCTTGATCCAAAACTAGATTTTTGTATTCGCGACCAAATTCTTGATTTTCTTGATCCAAAACTAGATTTTTGTATTCGCCACGCAGTTCTTGATTTTCTTGATCCAAAACTAGATTTTTCTATTCGCGACAAAATTCTGGATGTTCTTGATCCAAAACTAGATTTTTGTATTCGCGACAAAATTTTGGATTTTCTTGATCCAAAACTAGATTTTTGTATTCGCGACCAAATTCTTGATTTTCTTGATCCAAAACTAGATTTTTGTATTCGCCACGCAGTTCTTGATTTTCTTGATCCAAAACTAGATTTTTTATTCGCGACCAAATTCTGGGTTTTCTTGATCCAAAACTAGATTTTTGTATTCGCGACCAAATTCTTGATTTTCTTGATCCAAAACTAGATTTTTGTATTCGCCACGCAGTTCTTGATTTTCTTGATCCAAAACTAGATTTTTGTATTCGTCACGCAGTTCTTGATTTTCTTGATCCAAAACTAGATTTTTCTATTCGCGACAAAATTCTGGATTTTCTTGATCCAAAATTAGATTTTTGTATTCGCGACCAAATTCTTGATTTTCTTGATCCAAAACTAGATTTTTGTATTCGCGACCAAATTCTGGATTTTTATGATCCAAACCTAGATTTTTGTATTCGCGACCCACTTCTTGATTTTCTTGATCCAAAACTAGATTTTTGTATTCGCGACCAAATTCTAGATTTTCTTGATCCAAAACTAGATTTTTGTATTCGCGACCAAATTCTGGATTTTCTTGATCCAAAACTAGATTTTTGTATTCGCGACCAAATTCTTGATTTTCTTGATCCAAAACTAGATTTTTGTATTCGCCACGCAGTTCTTGATTTTCTTGATCCAAAACTAGATTTTTGTTTTCGCGACCAAATTCTTGATTTTCTTGATCCAAAACTAGATTTTTGTATTCGCGACCCAATTATTGATTTTCTTGATCCAAAACTAGATTTTTGCATTCGCCACGCAATTCTTGATTTTCTTGATCCAAAACTAGATTTTCGCATTCGCGACCCAATTCTTTTTTTTCCAGATCCAAAACTAGATTTTTTTATTCGCGACCAAATTCTTGATTTTCTTGATCCAAAACTAGATTTTCGTATTCGCGACCCAATTCTTGATTTTCTTGATCCAAAACTAGATTTTTGTATTCGCGACCAAATTCTGGATTTTCTTGATCCAAAACTAGATTTTTGTATTCGCGACCAAATTCTTGATTTTCTTGATCCAAAACTAGATTTTTGTATTCGCCACGCAGTTCTTGATTTTCTTGATCCAAAACTAGATTTTTCTATTCGCGACCAAATTCTGTATTTTCTTGATCCAAAACTAGATTTTTGTATTCACGACCAAATTCTTGATTTACTTGATCCAAAACTAGATTTTTGTATTCGCGACCAAATTCTGGATTTTTATGATCCAAACCTAGATTTTTGTATTCGCGACCCACTTCTTGATTTTCTTGATCCAAAACTAGATTTTTGTATTCGCGACCAAATTCTAGATTTTCTTGATCCAAAACTAGATTTTTGTATTCGCGACCAAATTCTGGATTTTCTTGATCCAAAACTAGATTTTTGTATTCGCGACCAAATTCTTGATTTTCTTGATCCAAAACTAGATTTTTGTATTCGCCACGCAGTTCTTGATTTTCTTGATCCAAAACTAGATTTTTGTATTCGTCACGTAGTTCTTGATTTTCTTGATCCAAAACTAGATTTTTCTATTCGCGACAAAATTCTGGATTTTCTTGATCCAAAATTAGATTTTTGTATTCGCGACCAAATTCTTGATTTTCTTGATCCAAAACTAGATTTTTGTATTCGCGACCAAATTCTGGATTTTTATGATCCAAACCTAGATTTTTGTATTCGCGACCCACTTCTTGATTTTCTTGATCCAAAACTAGATTTTTGTATTCGCGACCAAATTCTAGATTTTCTTGATCCAAAACTAGATTTTTGTATTCGCGACCAAATTCTGGATTTTCTTGATCCAAAACTAGATTTTTGTATTCGCGACCAAATTCTTGATTTTCTTGATCCAAAACTAGATTTTTGTATTCGCCACGCAGTTCTTGATTTTCTTGATCCAAAACTAGATTTTTGTATTCGCGACCAAATTCTTGATTTTCTTGATCCAAAACTAGATTTTTGTATTCGCCACGCAGTTCTTGATTTTCTTGATCCAAAACTAGATTTTTCTATTCGCGACAAAATTCTGGATTTTCTTGATCCAAAACTAGATTTTTGTATTCACGACAAAATTCTGGATTTTCTTGATCCAAAACTAGATTTTTGAATTCGCGACCAAATTCTTGATTTTCTTGATCCAAAACTAGATTTTTGTATTCGCCACGCAGTTCTGGATTTTCTTGATCCAAAACTAGATTTTTTATTCTCGACCAAATTCTGGATTTTCTTGATCCAAAACTAGATTTTTGTATTCGCCACGCAGTTCTTGATTTTCTTGATCCAAAACTAGATTTTTGTATTCGCGACCGAATTCTTAATTTTTATGATCCAATACTAGATTTTTGTATTCGCGACCCACTTCTTGATTTTCTTGATCCAAAACTAGATTTTTGTATTCGCGACCTAATTCTAGATTTTCTTGATCCAAAACTAGATTTTTGTATTCGCGACCAAATTCTGGATTTTCTTGATCCAAAACTAGATTTTTGTATTCGCGACCAAATTCTTGATTTTCTTGATCCAAAACTAGATTTTTGTATTCGCCACGCAGTTCTTGATTTTCTTGATCCAAAACTAGATTTTTCTATTCGCGACAAAATTCTGGATGTTCTTGATCCAAAACTAGATTTTTGTATTCGCGACAAAATTTTGGATTTTCTTGATCCAAAACTAGATTTTTGTATTCGCGACCAAATTCTTGATTTTCTTGATCCAAAACTAGATTTTTGTATTCGCCACGCAGTTCTTGATTTTCTTGATCCAAAACTAGATTTTTTATTCGCGACCAAATTCTGGGTTTTCTTGATCCAAAACTAGATTTTTGTATTCGCGACCAAATTCTTGATTTTCTTGATCCAAAACTAGATTTTTGTATTCGCCACGCAGTTCTTGATTTTCTTGATCCAAAACTAGATTTTTGTATTCGTCACGCAGTTCTTGATTTTCTTGATCCAAAACTAGATTTTTCTATTCGCGACAAAATTCTGGATTTTCTTGATCCAAAATTAGATTTTTGTATTCGCGACCAAATTCTTGATTTTCTTGATCCAAAACTAGATTTTTGTATTCGCGACCAAATTCTGGATTTTTATGATCCAAACCTAGATTTTTGTATTCGCGACCCACTTCTTGATTTTCTTGATCCAAAACTAGATTTTTGTATTCGCGACCAAATTCTAGATTTTCTTGATCCAAAACTAGATTTTTGTATTCGCGACCAAATTCTGGATTTTCTTGATCCAAAACTAGATTTTTGTATTCGCGACCAAATTCTTGATTTTCTTGATCCAAAACTAGATTTTTGTATTCGCCACGCAGTTCTTGATTTTCTTGATCCAAAACTAGATTTTTGTATTCGCGACCAAATTCTTGATTTTCTTGATCCAAAACTAGATTTTTGTATTCGCCACGCAGTTCTTGATTTTCTTGATCCAAAACTAGATTTTTCTATTCGCGACAAAATTCTGGATTTTCTTGATCCAAAACTAGATTTTTGTATTCACGACAAAATTCTGGATTTTCTTGATCCAAAACTAGATTTTTGAATTCGCGACCAAATTCTTGATTTTCTTGATCCAAAACTAGATTTTTGTATTCGCCACGCAGTTCTGGATTTTCTTGATCCAAAACTAGATTTTTTATTCTCGACCAAATTCTGGATTTTCTTGATCCAAAACTAGATTTTTGTATTCGCCACGCAGTTCTTGATTTTCTTGATCCAAAACTAGATTTTTGTATTCGCGACCGAATTCTTAATTTTTATGATCCAATACTAGATTTTTGTATTCGCGACCCACTTCTTGATTTTCTTGATCCAAAACTAGATTTTTGTATTCGCGACCTAATTCTAGATTTTCTTGATCCAAAACTAGATTTTTGTATTCGCGACCAAATTCTGGATTTTCTTGATCCAAAACTAGATTTTTGTATTCGCGACCAAATTCTTGATTTTCTTGATCCAAAACTAGATTTTTGTATTCGCCACGCAGTTCTTGATTTTCTTGATCCAAAACTAGATTTTTCTATTCGCGACAAAATTCTGGATGTTCTTGATCCAAAACTAGATTTTTGTATTCGCGACAAAATTTTGGATTTTCTTGATCCAAAACTAGATTTTTGTATTCGCGACCAAATTCTTGATTTTCTTGATCCAAAACTAGATTTTTGTATTCGCCACGCAGTTCTTGATTTTCTTGATCCAAAACTAGATTTTTTATTCGCGACCAAATTCTGGGTTTTCTTGATCCAAAACTAGATTTTTGTATTCGCGACCAAATTCTTGATTTTCTTGATCCAAAACTAGATTTTTGTATTCGCCACGCAGTTCTTGATTTTCTTGATCCAAAACTAGATTTTTGTATTCGTCACGCAGTTCTTGATTTTCTTGATCCAAAACTAGATTTTTCTATTCGCGACAAAATTCTGGATTTTCTTGATCCAAAATTAGATTTTTGTATTCGCGACCAAATTCTTGATTTTCTTGATCCAAAACTAGATTTTTGTATTCGCGACCAAATTCTGGATTTTTATGATCCAAACCTAGATTTTTGTATTCGCGACCCACTTCTTGATTTTCTTGATCCAAAACTAGATTTTTGTATTCGCGACCAAATTCTAGATTTTCTTGATCCAAAACTAGATTTTTGTATTCGCGACCAAATTCTGGATTTTCTTGATCCAAAACTAGATTTTTGTATTCGCGACCAAATTCTTGATTTTCTTGATCCAAAACTAGATTTTTGTATTCGCCACGCAGTTCTTGATTTTCTTGATCCAAAACTAGATTTTTGTATTCGCGACCAAATTCTTGATTTTCTTGATCCAAAACTAGATTTTTGTATTCGCCACGCAGTTCTTGATTTTCTTGATCCAAAACTAGATTTTTCTATTCGCGACAAAATTCTGGATTTTCTTGATCCAAAACTAGATTTTTGTATTCACGACAAAATTCTGGATTTTCTTGATCCAAAACTAGATTTTTGAATTCGCGACCAAATTCTTGATTTTCTTGATCCAAAACTAGATTTTTGTATTCGCCACGCAGTTCTGGATTTTCTTGATCCAAAACTAGATTTTTTATTCTCGACCAAATTCTGGATTTTCTTGATCCAAAACTAGATTTTTGTATTCGCCACGCAGTTCTTGATTTTCTTGATCCAAAACTAGATTTTTGTATTCGCGACCGAATTCTTAATTTTTATGATCCAATACTAGATTTTTGTATTCGCGACCCACTTCTTGATTTTCTTGATCCAAAACTAGATTTTTGTATTCGCGACCTAATTCTAGATTTTCTTGATCCAAAACTAGATTTTTGTATTCGCGACCAAATTCTGGATTTTCTTGATCCAAAACTAGATTTTTGTATTCGCGACCAAATTCTTGATTTTCTTGATCCAAAACTAGATTTTTGTATTCGCCACGCAGTTCTTGATTTTCTTGATCCAAAACTAGATTTTTCTATTCGCGACAAAATTCTGGATGTTCTTGATCCAAAACTAGATTTTTGTATTCGCGACAAAATTTTGGATTTTCTTGATCCAAAACTAGATTTTTGTATTCGCGACCAAATTCTTGATTTTCTTGATCCAAAACTAGATTTTTGTATTCGCCACGCAGTTCTTGATTTTCTTGATCCAAAACTAGATTTTTTATTCGCGACCAAATTCTGGGTTTTCTTGATCCAAAACTAGATTTTTGTATTCGCGACCAAATTCTTGATTTTCTTGATCCAAAACTAGATTTTTGTATTCGCCACGCAGTTCTTGATTTTCTTGATCCAAAACTAGATTTTTGTATTCGCGACCAAATTCTGGATTTTCTTGATCCAAAACCAGATATTTGTATTCGCGACCAAATTCTGGATTTTCGTGATCCAAAACTAGATTTTTGTATTCGCGACCAAATTTTTGATATTCTTGATCCAAAACTAGATTTTTGTATTCGCGACCGAATTCTTGATTTTCATGATCCAAAACTAGATTTTTGAATTCGCGACCCACTTTTTGATTTTTTTGATCCAAAACTAGATTTTTGCATTCGCGACCCAATTCTTGATTTTTTCTTGATCCAAAATTAGATTGTTGCATTAGCCACGCAGTTCTTGATTTTCATGATCCAAAACTAGATTTTTTTATTCGCCATGCAGTTCTTCATTTTCTTGTTCCAAAACTAGATTTTTTTATTCGCGACCAAATTCTTGATTTTCTTGATCCAAAACTTGATTTTTGTATTCGCGAGCAAATTCGTGATTTTCTTGATCCAATACTAGATTTTTGTATTCGCGACCCAATTCTTGGTTTTCTTGATCCAAAACTAGATTTTTGCATTCGCCACGCAATTCTTGATTTTCTTAATCCGAAAGTAGATTATTGTATTTGCGACCAAATTCTTGATTTTCTTGATCCAAAACTTGATTTTCGTATTCGCGATCCAATTCTTGATTTTCCTGATCCAAAACTAGATTTTTGTATTCGCGACCCAATTATTGATTTTCTTGATCCAAAACTAGATTTTTGCATTCGGGACCCAATTCTTGATTTTTTCTTGATAAAAAATTAGATTGTTGCATTAGCCACGAAGTTCTTGATTTTCATGATCAAAAACTAGATTTTTGTATTCGCCACGCAGTTCTTGATTTTCTTGATCCAAAACTAGATTTTTTTATTCGCGACCAAATTCTTGATTTTCTTGATCCAAAACTTGATTTTTGTATTCGCGAGCAAATTCGTGATTTTCTTGATCCAATACTAGATTTTTGTATTCGCGACCCAATTCTTGGTTTTCTTGATCCAAAACTAGATTTTTGCATTCGCCACGCAATTCTTGATTTTCTTGATCCAAAACTAGATTTTCGCATTGGCGACCCAATTCTTTTTTTTCCAGATCCAAAACTAGATTTTTTTATTCGCGACCAAATTCTTGATTTTCTTGATCCAAAACTTGATTTTTGTATTCGCGAGCAAATTCGTGATTTTCTTGATCCAATACTAGATTTTTGTATTCGCGACCCAATTCTTGGTTTTCTTGATCCAAAACTAGATTTTTGCATTCGCCACGCAATTCTTGATTTTCTTAATCCGAAACTAGATTATGATATTTGCGACCAAATTCTTGATTTTCTTGATCCAAAACTTGATTTTCGTATTCGCGACCCAATTCTTGATTTTCTTGATCCAAAACTAGATTTTTGTATTCGCGACCCAATTATTGATTTTCTTGATCCAAAACTAGATTTTTGCATTCGCCACGCAATTCTTGATTTTCTTGATCCAAAACTAGATTTTCGCATTCGCGACCCAATTCTTTTTTTTCCAGATCCAAAACTAGATTTTTTTATTCGCGACCAAATTCTTGATTTTCTTGATCCAAAACTTGATTTTTGTATTCGCGAGCAAATTCGTGATTTTCTTGATCCAATACTAGATTTTTGTATTCGCGACCCAATTCTTGGTTTTCTTGATCCAAAACTAGATTTTTGCATTCGCCACGCAATTCTTGATTTTCTTGATCCAAAACTAGATTTTTGTATTCGCGACCCAATTATTGATTTTCTTGATCCAAAACTAGATTTTTGCATTCGCCACGCAATTCTTGATTTTCTTGATCCAAACCTAGATTTTCGCATTCGCGACCCAATTCTTTTTTTTCCAGATCCAAAACTAGATTTTTTTATTCGCGACCAAATTCTTGATTTTCTTGATCCAAAACTTGATTTTTGTATTCGCGAGCAAATTCGTGATTTTCTTGATCCAATACTAGATTTTTGTATTCGCGACCCAATTCTTGGTTTTCTTGATCCAAAACTAGATTTTTGCATTCGCCACGCAATTCTTGATTTTCTTAATCCGAAACTAGATTATTGTATTTGCGACCAAATTCTTGATTTTCTTGATCCAAAACTTGATTTTCGTATTCGCGACCCAATTCTTTTTTTTCCAGATCCAAAACTAGATTTTTTTATTCGCGACCATATTCTTGATTTTCTTGATCCAAAACTAGATTTTCGTATTCGCGACCCAATTCTTGATTTTCTTGATCCAAAACTAGATTTTTGTATTCGCGACCAAATTCTGGATTTTCTTGATCCAAAACTAGATTTTTGTATTCGCGACCAAATTCTTGATTTTCTTGATCCAAAACTAGATTTTTGTATTCGCCACGCAGTTCTTGATTTTCTTGATCCAAAACTAGATTATTCTATTCGCGACCAAATTCTGTATTTTCTTGATCCAAAACTATATTTTTGTATTCACGACCAAATTCTTGATTTTCTTGATCCAAAACTTGATTTTTGTATTCGCGACCAAATTCTGGATTTTTATGATCCAAAACTAGATTTTTGTATTCGCGACCCACTTCTTGATTTTCTTGATCCAAAACTAGATTTTTGTATTCGCGACCAAATTCTAGATTTTCTTGATCCAAAACTAGATTTTTGTATTCGCGACCAAATTCTGGATTTTCTTGATCCAAAACTAGATTTTTGTATTCGCGACCAAATTCTTGATTTTCTTGATCCAAAACTAGATTTTTGTATTCGCCACGCAGTTCTTGATTTTCTTGATCCAAAACTAGATTTTTCTATTCGCGACAAAATTCTGGATTTTCTTGATCCAAAACTAGATTTTTGTATTCGCGACAAAATTCTGGATTTTCTTGATCCAAAACTAGATTTTTGAATTCGCGACCAAATTCTTGATTTTCTTGATCCAAAACTAGATTTTTGTATTCGCCACGCAGTTCTTGATTTTCTTGATCCAAAACTAGATTTTTTATTCGCGACCAAATTCTGGATTTTCTTGATCCAAAACTAGATTTTTGTATTCGCGACCAAATTCTTGATTTTCTTGATCCAAAACTAGATTTTTGTATTCGCCACGCATTTCTTGATTTTCTTGATCCAAAACTAGATTTTTCTATTCGCTACAAAATTCTGGATGTTCTTGATCCAAAACTAGATTTTTGTATTCGCGACAAAATTCTGGATTTTCTTGATCCAAAACTAGATTTTTGTATTCGCGACCAAATTCTTGATTTTCTTGATCCAAAACTAGATTTTTGTATTCGCCACGCAGTTCTTGATTTTCTTGATCCAAAACTAGATTTTTCTATTCGCGACAAAATTCTGGATTTTCTTGATCCAAAACTAGATTTTTGTATTCGTGACAAAATTCAGGATTTTCTTGATCCAAAACTAGATTTTTGAATTCGCGACCAAATTCTTGATTTTCTTGATCCAAAACTAGATTTTTGTATTCGCCACGCAGTTCTAGATTTTCTTGATCCAAAACTAGATTTTTTATTCGCGACCAAATTCTGGATTTTCTTGATCCAAAACTAGATTTTTGTATTCGCGACCAAATTCTTGATTTTCTTGATCCAAAACTAGATTTTTGTATTCGCCACGCAGTTCTTGATTTTCTTGATCCAAAACTAGATTTTTGTATTCGCGACCAAATTCTTGATTTTCTTGATCCAAAACTAGATTTTTGTATTCGCCACGCAGTTCTTGATTTTCTTGATCCAAAACTAGATTTTTGTATTCGCGACCAAATTTTGGATTTTCTTGATCCAAAACCAGATATTTGTATTCGCGACCAAATTCTGGATTTTCGTGATCCAAAACTAGATTTTTGAATTCGCGACCAAATTTTTGATTTTCTTGATCCAAAACTAGATTTTTGTATTCGCGACCGAATTCTTGATTTTCATGATCCAAAACTAGATTTTTGAATTCGCGACCCACTTCTTGATTTTTTTGATCCAAAACTAGATTTTTGCATTCGCGACCCAATTCTTGATTTTTTCTTGATCCGAAATTAGATTGTTGCATTAGCCACGCAGTTCTTGATTTTCATGATCCAAAACTAGATTTTTTTATTCGCCACGCAGTTCTTGATTTTCTTGATCCAAAACTAGATTTTTTTATTCGCGACCAAATTCTTGATTTTCTTGATCCAAAACTTGATTTTTGTATTCGCGAGCAAATTCGTGATTTTCTTGATCCAATACTAGATTTTTGTATTCGCGACCCAATTCTTGGTTTTCTTGATCCAAAACTAGATTTTTACATTCGCCACGCAATTCTTGATTTTCTTAATCCGAAACTAGATTATTGTATTTGCGACCAAATTCTTGATTTTCTTGATCCAAAACTTGATTTTCGTATTCGCGATCCAATTCTTGATTTTCCTGATCCAAAACTAGATTTTTGTATTCGCGACCCAATTATTGATTTTCTTGATCCAAAACTAGATTTTTGCATTCGCCACGCAATTCTTGATTTTCTTGATCCAAAACTAGATTTTCGCATTCGCGACCCAATTCTTTTTTTTCCAGATCCAAAACTTGATTTTTGTATTCGCGAGCAAATTCGTGATTTTCTTGATCCAATACTAGATTTTTGTATTCGCGACCCAATTCTTGGTTTTCTTGATCCAAAACTAGATTTTTGCATTCGCCACGCAATTCTTGATTTTCTTAATCCGAAACTAGATTATGGTATTTGCGACCAAATTCTTGATTTTCTTGATCCAAAACTTGATTTTCGTATTCGCGACCAAATTCTGGATTTTCTTGATCCAAAACTAGATTTTTGTATTCGCGACCAAATTCTTGATTTTCTTGATCCAAAACTAGATTTTTGTATTCGCCACGCAGTTCTTGATTTTCTTGATCCAAAACTAGATTTTTGTATTCGTCACGCAGATCTTGATTTTCTTGATCCAAAACTAGATTTTTCTATTCGCGACAAAATTCTGGATTTTCTTGATCCAAAACTAGATTTTTGTATTCGCGACCCACTTCTTGATTTTCTTGATCCAAAACTAGATTTTTGTATTCGCGACCAAATTCTAGATTTTCTTGATCCAAAACTAGATTTTTGTATTCGCGACCAAATTCTGGATTTTCTTGATCCAAAACTAGATTTTTGTATTCGCGACCAAATTCTTGATTTTCTTGATCCAAAACTAGATTTTTGTATTCGCCACGCAGTTCTTGATTTTCTTGATCCAAAACTAGATTTTTGTATTCGCGACCAAATTCTTGATTTTCTTGATCCAAAACTAGATTTTTGTATTCGCCACGCAGTTCTTGATTTTCTTGATCCAAAACTAGATTTTTCTATTCGCGACAAAATTCTGGATTTTCTTGATCCAAAACTAGATTTTTGTATTCACGACAAAATTCTGGATTTTCTTGATCCAAAACTAGATTTTTGAATTCGCGACCAAATTCTTGATTTTCTTGATCCAAAACTAGATTTTTGTATTCGCCACGCAGTTCTAGATTTTCTTGATCCAAAACTAGATTTTTTATTCTCGACCAAATTCTGGATTTTCTTGATCCAAAACTAGATTTTTGTATTCGCCACGCAGTTCTTGATTTTCTTGATCCAAAACTAGATTTTTGTATTCGCGACCAAATTCTGGATTTTCTTGATCCAAAACCAGATATTTGTATTCGCGACCAAATTCTGGATTTTCGTGATCCAAAACTAGATTTTTGTATTCGCGACCAAATTTTTGATATTCTTGATCCAAAACTAGATTTTTGTATTCGCGACCGAATTCTTGATTTTCATGATCCAAAACTAGATTTTTGAATTCGCGACCCACTTTTTGATTTTTTTGATCCAAAACTAGATTTTTGCATTCGCGACCCAATTCTTGATTTTTTCTTGATCCAAAATTAGATTGTTGCATTAGCCACGCAGTTCTTGATTTTCATGATCCAAAACTAGATTTTTTTATTCGCCATGCAGTTCTTCATTTTCTTGATCCAAAACTAGATTTTTTTATTCGCGACCAAATTCTTGATTTTCTTGATCCAAAACTTGATTTTTGTATTCGCGAGCAAATTCGTGATTTTCTTGATCCAATACTAGATTTTTGTATTCGCGACCCAATTCTTGGTTTTCTTGATCCAAAACTAGATTTTTGCATTCGCCACGCAATTCTTGATTTTCTTAATCCGAAAGTAGATTATTGTATTTGCGACCAAATTCTTGATTTTCTTGATCCAAAACTTGATTTTCGTATTCGCGATCCAATTCTTGATTTTCCTGATCCAAAACTAGATTTTTGTATTCGCGACCCAATTATTGATTTTCTTGATCCAAAACTAGATTTTTGCATTCGGGACCCAATTCTTGATTTTTTCTTGATAAAAAATTAGATTGTTGCATTAGCCACGAAGTTCTTGATTTTCATGATCAAAAACTAGATTTTTGTATTCGCCACGCAGTTCTTGATTTTCTTGATCCAAAACTAGATTTTTTTATTCGCGACCAAATTCTTGATTTTCTTGATCCAAAACTTGATTTTTGTATTCGCGAGCAAATTCGTGATTTTCTTGATCCAATACTAGATTTTTGTATTCGCGACCCAATTCTTGGTTTTCTTGATCCAAAACTAGATTTTTGCATTCGCCACGCAATTCTTGATTTTCTTGATCCAAAACTAGATTTTCGCATTGGCGACCCAATTCTTTTTTTTCCAGATCCAAAACTAGATTTTTTTATTCGCGACCAAATTCTTGATTTTCTTGATCCAAAACTTGATTTTTGTATTCGCGAGCAAATTCGTGATTTTCTTGATCCAATACTAGATTTTTGTATTCGCGACCCAATTCTTGGTTTTCTTGATCCAAAACTAGATTTTTGCATTCGCCACGCAATTCTTGATTTTCTTAATCCGAAACTAGATTATGGTATTTGCGACCAAATTCTTGATTTTCTTGATCCAAAACTTGATTTTCGTATTCGCGACCCAATTCTTGATTTTCTTGATCCAAAACTAGATTTTTGTATTCGCGACCCAATTATTGATTTTCTTGATCCAAAACTAGATTTTTGCATTCGCCACGCAATTCTTGATTTTCTTGATCCAAAACTAGATTTTCGCATTCGCGACCCAATTCTTTTTTTTCCAGATCCAAAACTAGATTTTTTTATTCGCGACCAAATTCTTGATTTTCTTGATCCAAAACTTGATTTTTGTATTCGCGAGCAAATTCGTGATTTTCTTGATCCAATACTAGATTTTTGTATTCGCGACCCAATTCTTGGTTTTCTTGATCCAAAACTAGATTTTTGCATTCGCCACGCAATTCTTGATTTTCTTGATCCAAAACTAGATTTTTGTATTCGCGACCCAATTATTGATTTTCTTGATCCAAAACTAGATTTTTGCATTCGCCACGCAATTCTTGATTTTCTTGATCCAAACCTAGATTTTCGCATTCGCGACCCAATTCTTTTTTTTCCAGATCCAAAACTAGATTTTTTTATTCGCGACCAAATTCTTGATTTTCTTGATCCAAAACTTGATTTTTGTATTCGCGAGCAAATTCGTGATTTTCTTGATCCAATACTAGATTTTTGTATTCGCGACCCAATTCTTGGTTTTCTTGATCCAAAACTAGATTTTTGCATTCGCCACGCAATTCTTGATTTTCTTGATCCAAAACTAGATTTTTCTATTCGCGACCAAATTCTGTATTTTCTTGATCCAAAACTATATTTTTGTATTCACGACCAAATTCTTGATTTTCTTGATCCAAAACTTGATTTTTGTATTCGCGACCAAATTCTGGATTTTTATGATCCAAAACTAGATTTTTGTATTCGCGACCCACTTCTTGATTTTCTTGATCCAAAACTAGATTTTTGTATTCGCGACCAAATTCTAGATTTTCTTGATCCAAAACTAGATTTTTGTATTCGCGACCAAATTCTGGATTTTCTTGATCCAAAACTAGATTTTTGTATTCGCGACCAAATTCTTGATTTTCTTGATCCAAAACTAGATTTTTGTATTCGCCACGCAGTTCTTGATTTTCTTGATCCAAAACTAGATTTTTCTATTCGCGACAAAATTCTGGATTTTCTTGATCCAAAACTAGATTTTTGTATTCGCGACAAAATTCTGGATTTTCTTGATCCAAAACTAGATTTTTGAATTCGCGACCAAATTCTTGATTTTCTTGATCCAAAACTAGATTTTTGTATTCGCCACGCAGTTCTTGATTTTCTTGATCCAAAACTAGATTTTTTATTCGCGACCAAATTCTGGATTTTCTTGATCCAAAACTAGATTTTTGTATTCGCGACCAAATTCTTTATTTTCTTGATCCAAAACTAGATTTTTGTATTCGCCACGCAGTTCTTGATTTTCTTGATCCAAAACTAGATTTTTCTATTCGCTACAAAATTCTGGATGTTCTTGATCCAAAACTAGATTTTTGTATTCGCGACAAAATTCTGGATTTTCTTGATCCAAAACTAGATTTTTGTATTCGCGACCAAATTCTTGATTTTCTTGATCCAAAACTAGATTTTTGTATTCGCCACGCAGTTCTAGATTTTCTTGATCCAAAACTAAATTTTCGCATTCGCGACCCAATTTCTTTTTTTTCCAGATCCAAAACTAGATTTTTTTATTCGCGACCAAATTCTTGATTTTCTTGATCCAAAACTAGATTTTCGTATTCGCAACCCAATTCTGGATTTTCTTGATCCAAAACTAGATTTTTGTATTCGCGACCAAATTCTGGATTTTCTTGATCCAAAACTAGATTTTTGTATTCGCGACCAAATTCTTGATTTTCTTGATCCAAAACTAGATTTTTGTATTCGCCACGCAGTTCTTGATTTTCTTGATCCAAAACTAGATTTTTCTATTCGCAACCAAATTCTGTATTTTCTTGATCCAAAACTAGATTTTTGTATTCACGACCAAATTCTTGATTTTCTTGATCCAAAACTAGATTTTTGTATTCGCGACCAAATTCTGGATTTTTATGATCCAAATCTAGATTTTTGTATTCGCGACCCACTTCTTGATTTTCATGATCCAAAACTAGATTTTTGTATTCGCGACCAAATTCTAGATTTTCTTGATCCAAAACTAGATTTTTGTATTCGCGACCAAATTCTGGATTTTATTGATCCAAAACTAGATTTTTGTATTCGCGACCAAATTCTTGATTTTCTTGATCCAAAACTAGATTTTTGTATTCGCCACGTAGTTCTTGATTTTCTTGATCCAAAACTAGATTTTTCTATTCGCGACAAAATTCTGGATTTTCTTGATCCAAAACTAGATTTTTGTATTCGCGACAAAATTCTGGATTTTCTTGATCCAAAACTAGATTTTTGTATTCGCGACCAAATTCTTGATTTTCTTGATCCAAAACTAGATTTTTGTATTCGCCACGCAGTTCTAGATTTTCTAGATCCAAAACTAGATTTTTTATTCGCGACCAAATTCTGGATTTTCTTGATCCAAAACTAGATTTTTGTATTCGCGACCAAATTCTTGATTTTCTTGATCCAAAACTAGATTTTTGTATTCGCCACGCAGTTCTTGATTTTCTTGATCCAAAACTAGATTTTTCTATTCGCGACAAAATTCTGGATTTTCTTGATCCAAAACTAGATTTTTGTATTCGCGACAAAATTCTGGATTTTCTTGATCCAAAACTAGATTTTTGTATTCGCGACCAAATTCTTGATTTTCTTGATCCAAAACTAGATTTTTGTATTCGCCACGCAGTTCTAGATTTTCTTGATCCAAAACTAGATTTTTTATTCGCGACCAAATTCTGGATTTTCTTGATCCAAAACTAGATTTTTGTATTCGCGACCAAATTCTGGATTTTCTTGATCCAAAACTAGATTTTTGTATTCGCGACCAAATTCTTGATTTTCTTGATCCAAAACTAGATTTTTGTATTCGCCACGCAGTTCTTGATTTTCTTGATCCAAAACTAGATTTTTCTATTCGCGACAAAATTCTGGATTTTCTTGATCCAAAACTAGATTTTTGTATTCGCGACAAAATTCTGGATTTTCTTGATCCAAAACTAGATTTTTGTATTCGCGACCAAATTCTTGATTTTCTTGATCCAAAACTAGATTTTTGTATTCGCCACGCAGTTCTAGATTTTCTTGATCCAAAACTAGATTTTTTATTCGCGACCAAATTCTGGATTTTCTTGATCCAAAACTAGATTTTTGTATTCGCGACCAAATTCTTGATTTTCTTGATCCAAAACTAGATTTTTGTATTCGCCACGCAGTTCTTGATTTTCTTGATCCAAAATAAGATTTTTGTATTCGCGACCAAATTCTGGATTTTCTTGATCCAAAACTAGATATATGTATTCGCGACCAAATTCTGGATTTTCGTGATCCAAAACTAGATTTTTGTATTCGCGATCAAATTTTTGATTTTCTTGATCCAAAACTAGATTTTTGTATTCGCGACCGAATTCTTGATTTTCATGATCCAAAACTAGATTTTTGAATTCGCGACCCACTTCTTGATTTTTTTGATCCAAAACTAGATTTTTGCATTCGCGACCCAATTCTTGATTTTTTCTTGATCCAAAATTAGATTGTTGCATTAGCAACGCAGTTCTTGATTTTCATGATCCAAAACTAGATTTTTGTATTCGCCACGCAGTTCTTGATTTTCTTGATCCAAAACTAGATTTTTTTATTCGCGACCAAATTCTTGATTTTCTTGATCCAAAACTTGATTTTTGTATTCGCGAGCAAATTCGTGATTTTCTTGATCCAATACTAGATTTTTGTATTCGCGACCCAATTCTTGGTTTTCTTGATCCAAAACTAGATTTTTGCATTCGCCACGCAATTCTTGATTTTCTTAATCCGAAACTAGATTATTGTATTTGCGACCAAATTCTTGATTTTATTGATCCAAAACTTGATTTTCGTATTCGCGACCCAATTCTTGATTTTCCTGATCCAAAACTAGATTTTTGTATTCGCGACCCAATTATCGATTTTCTTGATCCAAAACTAGATTTTTGCATTCGCCACGCAATTCTTGATTTTCATGATCCAAAACTAGATTTTTGTATTCGCCACGCAGTTCTTGATTTTCTTGATCCAAAACTAGATTTTTTTATTCGCGACCAAATTCTTGATTTTCTTGATCCAAAACTTGATTTTTGTATTCGCGAGCAAATTCGTGATTTTCTTGATCCAATACTAGATTTTTGTATTCGCGACCCAATTCTTGGTTTTCTTGATCCAAAACTAGATTTTTGCATTCGCCATAGTTCTTGATTTTCTTAATCCGAAACTAGATTATTGTATTTGCGACCAAATTCTTGATTTTCTTCATCCAAAACTTGATTTTCGCATTCGCGACCCAATTCTTGATTTTCTTGATCCAAAACTAGATTTTTGTATTCGCGACCCAATTATTGATTTTCTTGATCCAAAACTAGATTTTTGCATTCGCCACGCAATTCTTGATTTTCTTGATCCAAAACTAGATTTTCGCATTCGCGACCCAATCCTTTTTTTTCCAGATCCAAAACTAGATTTTTTTATTCGCGACCAAATTCTTGATTTTCTTGATCCAAAACAAGATTTTTGCATTCGCCACGCAATTCTTGATTTTCTTAATCCGAAACTAGATTATTGTATTTGCGACCAAATTCTTGATTTTATTGATCCAAAACTAGATTTTTGAATTCGCGACCCACTTCTTGATTTTTTTGATCCAAAACTAGATTTTTGCATTCGCGACCCAATTCTTGATTTTTTCTTGATCCAAAATTAGATTGTTGCATTAGCAACGCAGTTCTTGATTTTCATGATCCAAAACTAGATTTTTGTATTCGCCACGCAGTTCTTGATTTTCTTGATCCAAAACTAGATTTTTTTATTCGCGACCAAATTCTTGATTTTCTTGATCCAAAACTTGATTTTTGTATTCGCGAGCAAATTCGTGATTTTCTTGATCCAATACTAGATTTTTGTATTCGCGACCCAATTCTTGGTTTTCTTGATCCAAAACTAGATTTTTGCATTCGCCACGCAATTCTTGATTTTCTTAATCCGAAACTAGATTATTGTATTTGCGACCAAATTCTTGATTTTATTGATCCAAAACTTGATTTTCGTATTCGCGACCCAATTCTTGATTTTCCTGATCCAAAACTAGATTTTTGTATTCGCGACCCAATTATTGATTTTCTTGATCCAAAACTAGATTTTTGCATTCGCCACGCAATTCTTGATTTTCATGATCCAAAACTAGATTTTTGTATTCGCCACGCAGTTCTTGATTTTCTTGATCCAAAACTAGATTTTTTTATTCGCGACCAAATTCTTGATTTTCTTGATCCAAAACTTGATTTTTGTATTCGCGAGCAAATTCCTGATTTTCTTGATCCAATACTAGATTTTTGTATTCGCGACCCAATTCTTGGTTTTCTTGATCCAAAACTAGATTTTTGCATTCGCCACGCAATTCTTGATTTTCTTAATCCGAAACTAGATTATTGTATTTGCGACCAAATTCTTGATTTTATTGATCCAAAACTTGATTTTCGTATTCGCGACCCAATTCTTGATTTTCCTGATCCAAAACTAGATTTTTGTATTCGCGACCCAATTATTGATTTTCTTGATCCAAAACTAGATTTTTGCATTCGCCACGCAATTCTTGATTTTCATGATCCAAAACTAGATTTTTGTATTCGCCACGCAGTTCTTAATTTTCTTGATCCAAAACTAGATTTTTTTATTCGCGACCAAATTCTTGATTTTCTTGATCCAAAACTTGATTTTTGTATTCGCGAGCAAATTCGTGATTTTCTTGATCCAATACTAGATTTTTGTATTCGCGACCCAATTCTTGGTTTTCTTGATCCAAAACTAGATTTTTGCATTCGCCACGCAGTTCTTGATTTTCTTAATCCGAAACTAGATTATTGTATTTGCGACCAAATTCTTGATTTTCTTGATCCAAAACTTGATTTTCGCATTCGCGACCCAATTATTGATTTTCTTGATCCAAAACTAGATTTTTGCATTCGCCACGCAATTCTTGATTTTCTTGATCCAAAACTAGATTTTCGCATTCGCGACCCAATTCTTTTTTTTCCAGATCCAAAACTAGATTTTTTTATTCGCGACCAAATTCTTGATTTTCTTGATCCAAAACTAGATTTTCGTATTCGCGACCCAATTCTTGATTTTCTTGATCCAAAACTAGATTTTTGTATTCGCGACCAAATTCTGGATTTTCTTGATCCAAAACTAGATTTTTATATTCGCGACAAAATTCTTGATTTTCTTGATCCAAAACTAGATTTTTGTATTCGCCACGCAGTTCTTGATTTTATTGATCCAAAACTAGATTTTTGTATTCGCGACCGAATTCTTAATTTTGATGATCCAAAACTAGATTTTTGTATTCGCGACCCACTTCTTGATTTTCTTGATCAAAAACTAGATTTTTGTATTCGCGACCAAATTCTGGATTTTCTTGATCCAAAACTAGATTTTTGTATTCGCGACCAAATTCTTGATTTTCTTGATCCAAAACTAGATTTTTGTATTCGCCACGCAGTTCTTGATTTTCTTGATCCAAAACTAGATTTTTGTATTCGCGACCAAATTCTGGATTTTCTTGATCCAAAACTAGATTTTTATATTCGCGACCAAATTCTTGATTTTCTTGATCCAAAACTAGATTTTTGTATTCGCCACGCAGTTCTTGATTTTCTTGATCCAAAACTAGATTTTTGTATTCGCGACCGAATTCTTAATTTTGATGATCCAAAACTAGATTTTTGTATTCGCGACCCACTTCTTGATTTTCTTGATCCAAAACTAGATTTTTGTATTCGCGACCAAATTCTGGATTTTCTTGATCCAAAACTAGATTTTTGTATTCGCGACCAAATTCTTGATTTTCTAGATCCAAAACTTGATTTTCGTATTCGCGACCCAATTCTTGATTTTCCTGATCCAAAACTAGATTTTTGTATTCGCGACCAAATTCTGGATTTTCTTGATCCAAAACTAGATTTTTGTATTCGCGACCAAATTCTGGATTTTCTTGATCCAAAACTAGATTTTTGTATTCGCGACCAAATTCTTGATTTTCTTGATCCAAAACTAGATTTTTGTATTCGCCACGCAGTTCTTGATTTTCTTGATCCAAAACTATATTTTTCTATTCGCGACCAAATTCTGTATTTTCTTGATCCAAAACTAGATTTTTGTATTCGCGATCAAATTTTTGATTTTCTTGATCCAAAACTAGATTTTTTTATTCGCGACCGAATTCTTGATTTTCATGATCCAAAACTAGATTTTTGAATTCGCGACCCACTTCTTGATTTTTTTGATCCAAAACTAGATTTTTGCATTCGCGACCCAATTCTTGATTTTTTCTTGATCCAAAATTAGATTGTTGCATTAGCAACGCAGTTCTTGATTTTCATGATCCAAAACTAGATTTTTGTATTCGCCACGCAGTTCTTGATTTTCTTGATCCAAAACTAGATTTTTTTATTCGCGACCAAATTCTTGATTTTCTTGATCCAAAACATGATTTTTGTATTCGCGAGCAAATTCCTTATTTTCTTGATCCAATACTAGATTTTTGTATTCGCGACCCAATTCTTGGTTTTCTTGATCCAAAACTAGATTTTTGCATTCGCCACGCAATTCTTGATTTTCTTAATCCGAAACTAGATTATTGTATTTGCGACCAAATTCTTGATTTTATTGATCCAAAACTTGATTTTCGTATTCGCGACCCAATTCTTGATTTTCCTGATCCAAAACTAGATTTTTGTATTCGCGACCCAATTATTGATTTTCTTGATCCAAAACTAGATTTTTGCATTCGCCACGCAATTCTTGATTTTCATGATCCAAAACTAGATTTTTGTATTCGCCACGCAGTTCTTGATTTTCTTGATCCAAAACTAGATTTTTTTATTCGCGACCAAATTCTTGATTTTCTTGATCCAAAACTTGATTTTTGTATTCGCGAGCAAATTCGTGATTTTCTTGATCCAATACTAGATTTTTGTATTCGCGACCCAATTCTTGGTTTTCTTGATCCAAAACTAGATTTTTGCATTCGCCACGCAGTTCTTGATTTTCTTAATCCGAAACTAGATTATTGTATTTGCGACCAAATTCTTGATTTTCTTGATCCAAAACTTGATTTTCGCATTCGCGACCCAATTATTGATTTTCTTGATCCAAAACTAGATTTTTGCATTCGCCACGCAATTCTTGATTTTCTTGATCCAAAACTAGATTTTCGCATTCGCGACCCAATTCTTTTTTTTCCAGATCCAAAACTAGATTTTTTTATTCGCGACCAAATTCTTGATTTTCTTGATCCAAAACTTGATTTTCGTATTCGCGACCCAATTCTTGATTTTCCTGATCCAAAACTAGATTTTTGTATCCGCGACCAAATTCTGGATTTTCTTGATCTAAAACTAGATTTTTATATTCGCGACCAAATTCTTGATTTTCTTGATCCAAAACTAGATTTTTGTATTCGCCACGCAGTTCTTGATTTTCTTGATCCAAAACTAGATTTTTGTATTCGCGACCGAATTCTTAATTTTGATGATCCAAAACTAGATTTTTGTATTCGCGACCCACTTCTTGATTTTCTTGATCCAAAACTAGATTTTTGTATTCGCGACCAAATTCTGGATTTTCTTGATCCAAAACTAGATTTTTGTATTCGCGACCAAATTCTTGATTTTCTTGATCCAAAACTAGATTTTTGTATTCGCCACGCAGTTCTTGATTTTCTTGATCCAAAACTATATTTTTCTATTCGCGACCAAATTCTGTATTTTCTTGATCCAAAACTAGATTTTTGTATTCACGACCAAATTCTTGATTTTCTTGATCCAAAACTTGATTTTTGTATTCGCCACGCAGTTCTTGATTTTCTTGATCCAAAACTAGATTTTTGTATTCGCGACCGAATTCTTCATTTTGATGATCCAAAACTAGATTTTTGTATTCGCGACCCACTTCTTGATTTTCTTGATCCAAAACTAGATTTTTGTATTCGCGACCAAATTCTGGATTTTCTTGATCCAAAACTAGATTTTTGTATTCGCGACCAAATTCTTTATTTTCTTGATCCAAAACTAGATTTTTGTATTCGCCACGCAGTTCTTGATTTTCTTGATCCAAAACTATATTTTTCTATTCGCGACCAAATTCTGTATTTTCTTGATCCAAAACTAGATTTTTGTATTCACGACCAAATTCTTGATTTTCTTGATCCAAAACTAGATTTTTGTATTCGCCACGCAGTTCTTGATTTTCTTGATCCAAAACTAGATTTTTGTATTCGCGACCGAATTCTTAATTTTGATGATCCAAAACTAGATTTTTGTATTCGCGACCCACTTCTTGATTTTCTTGATCCAAAACTAGATTTTTGTATTCGCGACCAAATTCTGGATTTTCTTGATCCAAAACTAGATTTTTGTATTCGCGACCAAATTCTTGATTTTCTTGATCCAAAACTAGATTTTTGTATTCGCCACGCAGTTCTTGATTTTCTTGATCCAAAACTATATTTTTCTATTCGCGACCAAATTCTGTATTTTCTTGATCCAAAACTAGATTTTTGTATTCACGACCAAATTCTTGATTTTCTTGATCCAAAACTAGATTTTTGTATTCGCCACGCAGTTCTTGATTTTCTTGATCCAAAACTAGATTTTTGTATTAGCGACCGAATTCTTAATTTTGATGATCCAAAACTAGATTTTTGTATTCGTGACCCACTTCTTGATTTTCTTGATCCAAAACTAGATTTTTGTATTCGCGACCAAATTCTGGATTTTCTTGATCCAAAACTAGATTTTTGTATTCGCGACCAAATTCTTGATTTTCTTGATCCAAAACTAGATTTTTGTATTCGCCACGCAGTTCTTGATTTTCTTGATCCAAAACTAAATTTTTATATTCGCGACCGAATTCTTAATTTTCATGATCCAAAACTAGATTTTTGTATTCGCGACCCACTTCTTGATTTTCTTAATCCAAAACTAGATTTTTGTATTCGCGACCAAATTCAGGATTTTCTTGATCCAAAACTAGATTTTTGTATTCGCGACCAAATTCTGGATTTTCTTGATCCAAAACTAGATTTTTGTATTCGCCACCAAATTCTTGATTTTCTTGATCCAAAACTAGATTTTTGTATTCGCCACGCAGTTCTTAATTTTCATGATCCAAAACTAGATTTTTGTATTCGCGACCCACTTCTTGATTTTCTTAATCCAAAACTAGATTTTTGTATTCGCGACCAAATTCTGGATTTTCTTGATCCAAAACTAGATTTTTGTATTCGCGACCAAATTCTTGATTTTCTTGATCCAAAACTAGATTTTTGTATTCGCCACGCAGTTCTTGATTTTCTTGATCCAAAACTATATTTTTCTATTCGCGACCAAATTCTGTATTTTCTTGATCCAAAACTAGATTTTTGTATTCACGACCAAATTCTTGATTTTCTTGATCCAAAACTAGATTTTTGTATTCGCCACGCAGTTCTTGATTTTCTTGATCCAAAACTAGATTTTTGTATTAGCGACCGAATTCTTAATTTTGATGATCCAAAACTAGATTTTTGTATTCGTGACCCACTTCTTGATTTTCTTGATCCAAAACTAGATTTTTGTATTCGCGACCAAATTCTGGATTTTCTTGATCCAAAACTAGATTTTTGTATTCGCGACCAAATTCTTGATTTTCTTGATCCAAAACTAGATTTTTGTATTCGCCACGCAGTTCTTGATTTTCTTGATCCAAAACTAAATTTTTATATTCGCGACCGAATTCTTAATTTTCATGATCCAAAACTAGATTTTTGTATTCGCGACCCACTTCTTGATTTTCTTAATCCAAAACTAGATTTTTGTATTCGCGACCAAATTCTGGATTTTCTTGATCCAAAACTAGATTTTTGTATTCGCGACCAAATTCTGGATTTTCTTGATCCAAAACTAGATTTTTGTATTCGCGACCAAATTCTTGATTTTCTTGATCCAAAACTAGATTTTTGTATTCGCCACGCAGTTCTTAATTTTCATGATCCAAAACTAGATTTTTGTATTCGCGACCCACTTCTTGATTTTCTTAATCCAAAACTAGATTTTTGTATTCGCGACCAAATTCTGGATTTTCTTGATCCAAAACTAGATTTTTGTATTCGCGACCAAATTCTTGATTTTCTTGATCCAAAACTAGATTTTTGTATTCGCCACGCAGTTCTTGATTTTCTTGATCCAAAACTATATTTTTCTATTCGCGACCAAATTCTGTATTTTCTTGATCCAAAACTAGATTTTTGTATTCACGACCAAATTCTTGATTTTCTTGATCCAAAACTAGATTTTTGTATTCGCAACGCAGTTCTTGATTTTCTTGATCCAAAACTAGATTTTTGTATTAGCGACCGAATTCTTAATTTTGATGATCCAAAACTAGATTTTTGTATTCGTGACCCACTTCTTGATTTTCTTGATCCAAAACTAGATTTTTGTATTCGCGACCAAATTCTGGATTTTCTTGATCCAAAACTAGATTTTTGTATTCGCGACCAAATTCTTGATTTTCTTGATCCAAAACTAGATTTTTGTATTCGCCACGCAGTTCTTGATTTTCTTGATCCAAAACTAAATTTTTATATTCGCGACCGAATTCTTAATTTTCATGATCCAAAACTAGATTTTTGTATTCGCGACCCACTTCTTGATTTTCTTAATCCAAAACTAGATTTTTGTATTCGCGACCAAATTCTGGATTTTCTTGATCCAAAACTAGATTTTTGTATTCGCGACCAAATTCTGGATTTTCTTGATCCAAAACTAGATTTTTGTATTCGCGACCAAATTCTTGATTTTCTTGATCCAAAACTAGATTTTTGTATTCGCCACGCAGTTCTTAATTTTCATGATCCAAAATTAGATTTTTGTATTCGCGACCCACTTCTTGATTTTCTTAATCCAAAACTAGATTTTTGTATTCGCGACCAAATTCTGGATTTTCTTGATCCAAAACTAGATTTTTGTATTCGCGACCAAATTCTTGATTTTCTTGATCCAAAACTAGATTTTTGTATTCGCCACGCAGTTCTTGATTTTCTTGATCCAAAACTATATTTTTCTATTCGCGACCAAATTCTGTATTTTCTTGATCCAAAACTAGATTTTTGTATTCACGACCAAATTCTTGATTTTCTTGATCCAAAACTAGATTTTTGTATTCGCCACGCAGTTCTTGATTTTCTTGATCCAAAACTAGATTTTTGTATTAGCGACCGAATTCTTAATTTTGATGATCCAAAACTAGATTTTTGTATTCGTGACCCACTTCTTGATTTTCTTGATCCAAAACTAGATTTTTGTATTCGCGACCAAATTCTGGATTTTCTTGATCCAAAACTAGATTTTTGTATTCGCGACCAAATTCTTGATTTTCTTGATCCAAAACTAGATTTTTGTATTCGCCACGCAGTTCTTGATTTTCTTGATCCAAAACTAAATTTTTATATTCGCGACCGAATTCTTAATTTTCATGATCCAAAACTAGATTTTTGTATTCGCGACCCACTTCTTGATTTTCTTAATCCAAAACTAGATTTTTGTATTCGCGACCAAATTCTGGATTTTCTTGATCCAAAACTAGATTTTTGTATTCGCGACCAAATTCTGGATTTTCTTGATCCAAAACTAGATTTTTGTATTCGCGACCAAATTCTTGATTTTCTTGATCCAAAACTAGATTTTTGTATTCGCCACGCAGTTCTTAATTTTCATGATCCAAAACTAGATTTTTGTATTCGCGACCCACTTCTTGATTTTCTTGATGCAAAACAAGATTTTTGTATTCGCGACCAAATTCTGGATTTTTCTGATCCAAATTTAGATTTTCGTATTCGCGACCCAATTCTTGATTTTCTTGATCCAAAGCTAGATTTTTGTATTCGCAACCCAATTCTTGATTTTCTTAATCCAAAACTAGATTTTTGCATTCGCCACGCAATTCTTAATTTTCTTGATCCAAAACTAGATTTTTTTATTCGCCACGCAGTTCTTGATTTTCTTGATCCAAAACTAGATTTTTCTATTCGCGACCGAATTCTTAATTTTCTTGATCCAAAACAAGATTTTGGTATTCGCGACCCACTTCTTGATTTTCTTGATCCAAAACTAGATTTTTGTATTCGCGACCAAATTCAGGATTTTCTTGATCCTAAACTAGATTTTTGTATTCGCGACCAAATTCTGGATTTTCTTGATCCAAAACTAGATTTTTGTATTCGCGACCAAATTATTAATTTCTTGATCGAAAACTAGATTTTTGTATTCGCCACGCAGTTCTTGATTTTCTTGATCCAAAACTAGATTTTTCTATTCGCGACCAAATTCTGGATTTTCTTGATCCAAAACTAGATTTTTGTATTCGCGACCAAATTCTTGATTTTCTTGATCCAAAATTAGATTTTTGTATTCGCCACGCAGTTCTTGATTTTCTTGATCCGAAACTAGATTTTTCTATTCGCGACCAAATTCTGGATTTTCTTGATCCAAAACTAGATTTTTGTATTCGCGACCAAATTCTTGATTTTCTTGATCCAAAACTAGATTTTTGTATTCGCCACGCAGTTCTTGATTTTCTTGATCCAAAACTAGATTTTTGTATTCGCGACCGAATTCTTAATTTTCATGATCCAAAACTAGATTTTTGTATTCGCGACCCACTTCTTGATTTTCTTGATCCAAAACAAGATTTTTGTATTCGCGACCAAATTCTGGATTTTTCTGATCCAAAATTAGATTTTCGTATTGGCGACCCAATTCTTGATTTTCTTGATCCAAAGCTAGATTTTTGTATTCGCGACCCAATTCTTGATTTTCTTAATCCAAAACTAGATTTTTGCATTCGCCACGCAATTCTTAATTTTCTTGATCCAAAACTAGATTTTTGCATTCGCCAAGCAGTTCTTGATTTTCTTGATCCAAAACTAGATTTTTGCATTCGCCAAGTAGTTCTTGATTTTCTTGATCCAAAACTAGATTTTTGTATTCGCGACCAAATTCTTAATTTTCATGATCCAAAACTAGATTTTTGTATTCGCGACCCACTTCTTGATTTTCTTGATCCAAAACTAGATTTTTGTATTCGCGACCAAATTCTGGAATTTCTTGATCCAAAACTAGATTTTTGTATTCGCGACCAAATTCTGGATTTTCTTGATCCAAAACTAGATTTTTGTATTCGCGACCAAATTCTGGATTTTCTTGATCCAAAACTAGATTTTTGTATTCGCGACCAAATTCTTGATTTTCTTGATCCAAAATTAGATTTTTGTATTTGCCACGCAGTTCTTGATTTTCTTGATCCAAAACTAGATTTTTCTATTCGCGACCAAATTCTGGATTTTCTTGATCCAAAACTAGATTTTTGTATTCGCGACCAAATTCTTGATTTTCTTGATCCAAAACTAGATTTTTGTATTCGCCACGCAGTTCTTGATTTTCTTGATCCAAAACTAGATTTTTGTATTCGCGACCGAATTCTTAATTTTCATGATCCAAAACTAGATTTTTGTATTCGCGACCCACTTCTTGATTTTCTTGATCCAAAACAAGATTTTTGTATTCGCGACCAAATTCTGGATTTTTCTGATCCAAATTTAGATTTTCGCATTCGCGACCCAATTCTTGATTTTCTTGATCCAAAGCTAGATTTTTGTATTCGCGACCCAATTCTTGATTTTCTTAATCCAAAACTAGATTTTTGCATTCGCCACGCAATTCTTAATTTTCTTGATCCAAAACTAGATTTTTGCATTCGCCACGCAGTTCTTGATTTTCTTGATCCAAAACTAGATTTTTGTATTCGCGACCAAATTCTTAATTTTCATGATCCAAAACTAGATTTTTGTATTCGCGACCCACTTCTTGATTTTCTTGATCCAAAACTAGATTTTTGTATTCGCGACCAAATTCTGGATTTTCTTGATCCAAAACTAGATTTTTGTATTCGCGACCAAATTCTGGATTTTCTTGATCCAAAACTAGATTTTTGTATTCGCGACCAAATTCTTGATTTTCTTGATCCAAAACTAGATTTTTGTATTCGCCACGCAGTTCTTGATTTTCTTGATCCAAAACTAGATTTTTATATTCGCGACCGAATTCTTAATTTTCATGATCCAAAACTAGATTTTGGTATTCGCGACCCAGTTCTTGATTTTCTTGATCCAAAACTAGATTTTTGTATTCGCGACCAAATTCTGGATTTTCTTGATCCAAAACTAGATTTTTGCATTCGCCACGCAGTTCTTGATTTTCTTGATCCAAAACTATATTTTTGTATTCGCGACCAAATTCTTAATTTTCATGATCCAAAACTAGATTTTTGTATTCGCGACCCACTTCTTGATTTTCTTAATCCAAAATTAGATTTTTGTTTTCGCGACCAAATTCTGGATTTTCTTGATCCAAAACTAAATTTTTGTATTCGCGACCAAATTCTGGATTTTCTTGATCCAAAACTAGATTTTTGTATTCGCGACCAAATTCTTGATTTTCTTGATCCAAAATTAGATTTTTGTATTTGCCACGCAGTTCTTGATTTTCTTGATCCAAAACTAGATTTTTCTATTCGCGACCAAATTCTGGATTTTCTTGATCCAAAACTAGATTTTTGTATTCGCGACCAAATTCTTGATTTTCTTGATCCAAAACTAGATTTTTGCATTCGCCACGCAGTTCTTGATTTTCTTGATCCAAAACTAGATTTTTGTATTCGCGACCAAATTCTTAATTTTCATGATCCAAAACTAGATTTTTGTATTCGCGACCCACTTCTTGATTTTCTTAATCCAAAACTAGATTTTTGTATTCGCGACCAAATTCTGCATTTTCTTGATCCAAAACTAGATTTTTGTATTCGCGATCAAATTCTGGATTTTCTTGATCCAAAACTAGATTTTTGTATTCGCGACCAAATTCTTGATTTTCTTGATCCAAAACTAGATTTTTGTATTCGCCACGCAGTTCTTGATTTTCTTGATCCAAAACTAGATTTTTGCATTCGCCACGCAGTTCTTGATTTTCTTGATCCAAAACTAGATTTTTGTATTCGCGACCAAATTCTTAATTTTCATGATCCAAAACTAGATTTTTGTATTCGCGACCCACATCTTGATTTTCATGATCCAAAACTAGATTTTTGTATTCGCGACCAAATTCTGGATTTTCTTGATCCAAAACTAGATTTTTGTATTCGCGACCAAATTCTGGATTTTCTTGATCCAAAACTAGATTTTTGTATTCGCGACCAAATTCTTGATTTTCTTGATCCAAAACTAGATTTTTGTATTCGCGACCAAATTCTGGATTTTCTTGATCCAAAACTAGATTTTTGTATTCGCGACCAAATTCTTGATTTTCTTGATCCAAAATTAGATTTTTGTATTCGCCACGCAGTTCTTAATTTTCATGATCCAAAACTAGATTTTTGTATTCGCGACCCACTTCTTGATTTTCTTGATCCAAAACAAGATTTTTGTATTCGCGACCAAATTCTGGATTTTTCTGATCCAAATTTAGATTTTCGTATTCGCGACCCAATTCTTGATTTTCTTGATCCAAAGCTAGATTTTTGTATTCGCAACCCAATTCTTGATTTTCTTAATCCAAAACTAGATTTTTGCATTCGCCACGCAATTCTTAATTTTCTTGATCCAAAACTAGATTTTTTTATTCGCCACGCAGTTCTTGATTTTCTTGATCCAAAACTAGATTTTTGTATTCGCGACCGAATTCTTAATTTTCTTGATCCAAAACAAGATTTTGGTATTCGCGACCCACTTCTTGATTTTCTTGATCCAAAACTAGATTTTTGTATTCGCGACCAAATTCAGGATTTTCTTGATCCTAAACTAGATTTTTGTATTCACGACCAAATTCTGGATTTTCTTGATCCAAAACTAGATTTTTGTATTCGCGACCAAATTATTAATTTCTTGATCGAAAACTAGATTTTTGTATTCGCCACGCAGTTCTTGATTTTCTTGATCCAAAACTAGATTTTTCTATTCGCGACCAAATTCTGGATTTTCTTGATCCAAAACTAGATTTTTGTATTCGCGACCAAATTCTTGATTTTCTTGATCCAAAATTAGATTTTTGTATTCGCCACGCAGTTCTTGATTTTCTTGATCCGAAACTAGATTTTTCTATTCGCGACCAAATTCTGGATTTTCTTGATCCAAAACTAGATTTTTGTATTCGCGACCAAATTCTTGATTTTCTTGATCCAAAACTAGATTTTTGTATTCGCCACGCAGTTCTTGATTTTCTTGATCCAAAACTAGATTTTTGTATTCGCGACCGAATTCTTAATTTTCATGATCCAAAACTAGATTTTTGTATTCGCGACCCACTTCTTGATTTTCTTGATCCAAAACAAGATTTTTGTATTCGCGACCAAATTCTGGATTTTTCTGATCCAAAATTAGATTTTCGTATTCGCGACCCAATTCTTGATTTTCTTGATCCAAAGCTAGATTTTTGTATTCACGACCCAATTCTTGATTTTCTTAATCCAAAACTAGATTTTTGCATTCGCCACGCAATTCTTAATTTTCTTGATCCAAAACTAGATTTTTGCATTCGCCAAGCAGTTCTTGATTTTCTTGATCCAAAACTAGATTTTTGCATTCGCCAAGCAGTTTTTGATTTTCTTGATCCAAAACTAGATTTTTGTATTCGCGACCAAATTCTTAATTTTCATGATCCAAAACTAGATTTTTGTATTCGCGACCCACTTCTTGATTTTCTTGATCCAAAACTAGATTTTTGTATTCGCGACCAAATTCTGGATTTTCTTGATCCAAAACTAGATTTTTGTATTCGCGACCAAATTCTGGATTTTCTTGATCCAAAACTAGATTTTTGTATTCGCGACCAAATTCTTGATTTTCTTGATCCAAAACTAGATTTTTGTATTCGCCACGCAGTTCTTGATTTTCTTGATCCAAAACTAGATTTTTATATTCGCGACCGAATTCTTAATTTTCATGATCCAAAACTAGATTTTGGTATTCGCGACCCAGTTCTTGATTTTCTTGATCCAAAACTAGATTTTTGTATTCGCGACCAAATTCTGGATTTTCTTGATCCAAAACTAGATTTTTGCATTCGCCACGCAGTTCTTGATTTTCTTGATCCAAAACTATATTTTTGTATTCGCGACCAAATTCTTAATTTTCATGATCCAAAACTAGATTTTTGTATTCGCGACCCACTTCTTGATTTTCTTAATCCAAAATTAGATTTTTGTATTCGCGACCAAATTCTGGATTTTCTTGATCCAAAACTAAATTTTTGTATTCGCGACCAAATTCTGGATTTTCTTGATCCAAAACTAGATTTTTGTATTCGCGACCAAATTCTTGATTTTCTTGATCCAAAATTAGATTTTTGTATTTGCCACGCAGTTCTTGATTTTCTTGATCCAAAACTAGATTTTTCTATTCGCGACCAAATTCTGGATTTTCTTGATCCAAAACTAGATTTTTGTATTCGCGACCAAATTCTTGATTTTCTTGATCCAAAACTAGATTTTTGCATTCGCCACGCAGTTCTTGATTTTCTTGATCCAAAACTAGATTTTTGTATTCGCGACCAAATTCTTAATTTTCATGATCCAAAACTAGATTTTTGTATTCGCGACCCACTTCTTGATTTTCTTAATCCAAAACTAGATTTTTGTATTCGCGACCAAATTCTGCATTTTCTTGATCCAAAACTAGATTTTTGTATTCGCGATCAAATTCTGGATTTTCTTGATCCAAAACTAGATTTTTGTATTCGCGACCAAATTCTTGATTTTCTTGATCCAAAACTAGATTTTTGTATTCGCCACGCAGTTCTTGATTTTCTTGATCCAAAACTAGATTTTTGCATTCGCCACGCAGTTCTTGATTTTCTTGATCCAAAACTAGATTTTTGTATTCGCGACCAAATTCTTAATTTTCATGATCCAAAACTAGATTTTTGTATTCGCGACCCACATCTTGATTTTCATGATCCAAAACTAGATTTTTGTATTCGCGACCAAATTCTGGATTTTCTTGATCCAAAACTAGATTTTTGTATTCGCGACCAAATTCTGGATTTTCTTGATCCAAAACTAGATTTTTGTATTCGCGACCAAATTCTTGATTTTCTTGATCCAAAACTAGATTTTTGTATTCGCGACCAAATTCTGGATTTTCTTGATCCAAAACTAGATTTTTGTATTCGCGACCAAATTCTTGATTTTCTTGATCCAAAATTAGATTTTTGTATTCGCCACGCAGTTCTTAATTTTCATGATCCAAAACTAGATTTTTGTATTCGCGACCCACTTCTTGATTTTCTTGATCCAAAACAAGATTTTTGTATTCGCGACCAAATTCTGGATTTTTCTGATCCAAATTTAGATTTTCGTATTCGCGACCCAATTCTTGATTTTCTTGATCCAAAGCTAGATTTTTGTATTCGCAACCCAATTCTTGATTTTCTTAATCCAAAACTAGATTTTTGCATTCGCCACGCAATTCTTAATTTTCTTGATCCAAAACTAGATTTTTTTATTCGCCACGCAGTTCTTGATTTTCTTGATCCAAAACTAGATTTTTGTATTCGCGACCGAATTCTTAATTTTCTTGATCCAAAACAAGATTTTGGTATTCGCGACCCACTTCTTGATTTTCTTGATCCAAAACTAGATTTTTGTATTCGCGACAAAATTCAGGATTTTCTTGATCCTAAACTAGATTTTTGTATTCACGACCAAATTCTGGATTTTCTTGATCCAAAACTAGATTTTTGTATTCGCGACCAAATTATTAATTTCTTGATCGAAAACTAGATTTTTGTATTCGCCACGCAGTTCTTGATTTTCTTGATCCAAAACTAGATTTTTCTATTCGCGACCAAATTCTGGATTTTCTTGATCCAAAACTAGATTTTTGTATTCGCGACCAAATTCTTGATTTTCTTGATCCAAAATTAGATTTTTGTATTCGCCACGCAGTTCTTGATTTTCTTGATCCGAAACTAGATTTTTCTATTCGCGACCAAATTCTGGATTTTCTTGATCCAAAACTAGATTTTTGTATTCGCGACCAAATTCTTGATTTTCTTGATCCAAAACTAGATTTTTGTATTCGCCACGCAGTTCTTGATTTTCTTGATCCAAAACTAGATTTTTGTATTCGCGACCGAATTCTTAATTTTCATGATCCAAAACTAGATTTTTGTATTCGCGACCCACTTCTTGATTTTCTTGATCCAAAACAAGATTTTTGTATTCGCGACCAAATTCTGGATTTTTCTGATCCAAAATTAGATTTTCGTATTCGCGACCCAATTCTTGATTTTCTTGATCCAAAGCTAGATTTTTGTATTCACGACCCAATTCTTGATTTTCTTAATCCAAAACTAGATTTTTGCATTCGCCACGCAATTCTTAATTTTCTTGATCCAAAACTAGATTTTTGCATTCGCCAAGCAGTTCTTGATTTTCTTGATCCAAAACTAGATTTTTGCATTCGCCAAGCAGTTTTTGATTTTCTTGATCCAAAACTAGATTTTTGTATTCGCGACCAAATTCTTAATTTTCATGATCCAAAACTAGATTTTTGTATTCGCGACCCACTTCTTGATTTTCTTGATCCAAAACTAGATTTTTGTATTCGCGACCAAATTCTGGATTTTCTTGATCCAAAACTAGATTTTTGTATTCGCGACCAAATTCTGGATTTTCTTGATCCAAAAGTAGATTTTTGTATTCGCGACCAAATTCTGGATTTTCTTGATCCAAAACTAGATTTTTGTATTCGCGACCAAATTCTGGATTTTCTTGATCCAAAACTAGATTTTTGTATTCGCGACCAAATTCTTGATTTTCTTGATCCAAAATTAGATTTTTGTATTTGCCACGCAGTTCTTGATTTTCTTGATCCAAAACTAGATTTTTCTATTCGCGACCAAATTCTGGATTTTCTTGATCCAAAACTAGATTTTTGTATTCGCGACCAAATTCTTGATTTTCTTGATCCAAAACTAGATTTTTGTATTCGCCACGCAGTTCTTGATTTTCTTGATCCAAAACTAGATTTTTGTATTCGCGACCGAATTCTTAATTTTCATGATCCAAAACTAGATTTTTGTATTCGCGACCCACTTCTTGATTTTCTTGATCCAAAACAAGATTTTTGTATTCGCGACCAAATTCTGGATTTTTCTGATCCAAATTTAGATTTTCGTATTCGCGACCCAATTCTTGATTTTCTTGATCCAAAGCTAGATTTTTGTATTCGCGACCCAATTCTTGATTTTCTTAATCCAAAACTAGATTTTTGCATTCGCCACGCAATTCTTAATTTTCTTGATCCAAAACTAGATTTTTGCATTCGCCACGCAGTTCTTGATTTTCTTGATCCAAAACTAGATTTTTGTATTCGCGACCAAATTCTTAATTTTCATGATCCAAAACTAGATTTTTGTATTCGCGACCCACTTCTTGATTTTCTTGATCCAAAACTAGATTTTTGTATTCGCGACCAAATTCTGGATTTTCTTGATCCAAAACTAGATTTTTGTATTCGCGACCAAATTCTGGATTTTCTTGATCCAAAACTAGATTTTTGTATTCGCGACCAAATTCTGGATTTTCTTGATCCAAAACTAGATTTTTGTATTCGCGACCAAATTCTGGATTTTCTTGATCCAAAACTAGATTTTTGTATTCGCGACCAAATTCTTGATTTACTTGATCCAAAATTAGATTTTTGTATTTGCCACGCAGTTCTTGATTTTCTTGATCCAAAACTAGATTTTTCTATTCGCGACCAAATTCTGGATTTTCTTGATCCAAAACTAGATTTTTGTATTCGCGACCAAATTCTTGATTTTCTTGATCCAAAACTAGATTTTTGTATTCGCCACGCAGTTCTTGATTTTCTTGATCCAAAACTAGATTTTTGTATTCGCGACCGAATTCTTAATTTTCATGATCCAAAACTAGATTTTTGTATTCGCGACCCACTTCTTGATTTTCTTGATCCAAAACAAGATTTTTGTATTCGCGACCAAATTCTGGATTTTTCTGATCCAAATTTAGATTTTCGTATTCGCGACCCAATTCTTGATTTTCTTGATCCAAAGCTAGATTTTTGTATTCGCGACCCAATTCTTGATTTTCTTAATCCAAAACTAGATTTTTGCATTCGCCACGCAATTCTTAATTTTCTTGATCCAAAACTAGATTTTTGCATTCGCCACGCAGTTCTTGATTTTCTTGATCCAAAACTAGATTTTTGTATTCGCGACCAAATTCTTAATTTTCATGATCCAAAACTAGATTTTTGTATTCGCGACCCACTTCTTGATTTTCATGATCCAAAACTAGATTTTTGTATTCGCGACCAAATTCTGGATTTTCTTGATCCAAAACTAGATTTTTGTATTCGCGACCAAATTTTGGATTTTCTTGATCCAAAACTAGATTTTTGTATTCGCGACCAAATTCTTGATTATCTTGATCCAAAACTAGATTTTTGTATTCGCCACGCAGTTCTTGATTTTCTTGATCCAAAACTAGATTTTTATATTCGCGACCGAATTCTTAATTTTCAGGATCCAAAACTAGATTTTGGTATTCGCGACCCACTTCTTGATTTTCTTGATCCAAAACTAGATTTTTGTATTCGCGACCAAATTCAGGATTTTCTTGATCCAAAACTAGATTTTTGCATTCGCCACGCAGTTCTTGATTTTCTTGATCCAAAACTAGATTTTTGTATTCGCGACCAAATTCTTAATTTTCATGATCCAAAACTAGATTTTTGTATTCGCGACCCACTTCTTGATTTTCTTAATCCAAAACTAGATTTTTGTATTCGCGACCAAATTCTGGATTTTCTTGATCCAAAACTAGATTTTTGTATTCGCGACCAAATTCTGGATTTTCTTGATCCAAAACTAGATTTTTGTATTCGCGACCAAATTCTTGATTTTCTTGATCCAAAACTAGATTTTTTTATTCGCCACGCAGTTCTTGATTTTCTTGATCCAAAACTAGATTTTTGTATTCGCGACCGAATTCTTAATTTTCATGATCCAAAACTAGATTTTTGTATTCGCGACCAAATTCTGGATTTTCTTGATCCAAAACTAGATTTTTGTATTCGCGACCAAATTCTTGATTATCTTGATCCAAAACTAGATTTTTGTATTCGGCACGCAGTTCTTGATTTTCTTGATCCAAAACTAGATTTTTATATTCGCGACCGAATTCTTAATTTTCATGATCCAAAACTAGATTTTGGTATTCGCGACCCACTTCTTGATTTTCTTGACCCAAAACTAGATTTTTGTATTCGCGACCAAATTCTGGATTTTCTTGAACCAAAACTAGATTTTTGTATTCGCGACCAAATTCTTGATTTTCTTGATCCAAAATTAGATTTTTGTATTCGCCACGCAGTTCTTGATTTTCTTGATCCGAAACTAGATTTTTCTATTCGCGACCAAATTCTGGATTTTCTTGATCCCAAACTAGATTTTTGTATTCGCGACCAAATTCTTGATTTTCTTGATCCAAAACTAGATTTTTGTATTCGCCACGCAGTTCTTGATTTTCTTGATCCAAAACTAGATTTTTGTATTCGCGACCGAATTCTTAATTTTCATGATCCAAAACTAGATTTTTGTATTCGCGACCCACTTCTTGATTTTCTTGATCCAAAACAAGATTTTTGTATTCGCGACCAAATTCTGGATTTTTATGATCCAAAATTAGATTTTCGTATTCGCGACCCAATTCTTGATTTTCTTGATCCAAAGCTAGATTTTTGTATTCGCGACCCAATTCTTGATTTTCTTAATCCAAAACTAGATTTTTGCATTCGCCACGCAATTCTTAATTTTCTTGATTCAAAACTAGATTTTTGCATTCGCCAAGCAGTTCTTGATTTTCTTGATCCAAAACTAGATTTTTGTATTCGCGACCAAATTCTTAATTTTCATGATCCAAAACTAGATTTCTGTATTCGCGACCCACTTCTTGATTTTCTTGATCCAAAACTAGATTTTTGTATTCGCGACCAAATTCTGGATTTTCTTGATCCAAAACTAGATTTTTGTATTCGCGACCAAATTCTTGATTATCTTGATCCAAAACTAGATTTTTGTATTCGCCACGCAGTTTTTGATTTTCTTGATCCAAAACTAGATTTTTATATTCGCGACCGAATTTTTAATTTTCATGATCCAAAACTAGATTTTGGTATTCGCGACCCACTTCTTGATTTTCTTGACCCAAAACTAGATTTTTGTATTCGCGACCAAATTCTGGATTTTCTTGATCCAAAACTAGATTTTTGTATTCGCGACCAAATTCTTGATTTTCTTGATCCAAAACTAGATTTTTGTATTCGCCACGCAGTTCTTGATTTTCTTGATCTAAAACTAGATTTTTCTATTCGCGACCAAATTCTGAATTTTCTTGATCCAAAACTAGATTTTTGTATTCGCGACCAAATTCTTGATTTTCTTGATCCAAAACTTGATTTTTGTATTCGCGAGGAAATTCGTGATTTTCTTGATCCAATACTAGATTTTTGTATTCGCGACCCAATTCTTGGTTTTCTTGATCCAAAACTAGATTTTTGCATTCGCCACGCAAATCTTGATTTTCTTAATCCGAAACTAGATTATTGTATTTGCGACCAAATTCTTGATTTTCTTTATCCATAACTTGATTTTCGTATTCGCGACCCAATTCTTGATTTTCCTGATCCAAAACTAGATTTTTGTATTCGCGACCAAATTCTGGATTTTCTTGATCCAAAACTAGATTTTTGTATTCGCGACCAAATTCTGGATTTTCTTGATCCAAAACTAGATTTTTGTATTCGCGACCAAATTCTTGATTTTCTTGATCCAAAACTAGATTTTTGTATTCGCCACGCAGTTCTTGATTTTCTTGATCCAAAACTAGATTTTTGTATTCGCGACCGAATTCTTAATTTTCATGATCCAAAACTAGATTTTTGTATTCGCGACCCACTTCTTGATTATCTTGATCCAAAACAAGATTTTTGTATTTGCGACCAAATTCTGGATTTTTCTGATCCAAAATTAGATTTTCGTATTCGCGACCCAATTCTTGATTTTCTTGATCCAAAGCAAGATTTTTGTATTCGCGACCCAATTCTTGATTTTCTTAATCCAAAACTAGATTTTTGCATTCGCCACGCAATTCTTAATTTTCTTGATCCAAAACTAGATTTTTGCATTCGCCAAGCAGTTCTTGATTTTCTTCATCCAAAACTAGATTTTTGTATTCGCGACCAAATTCTTAATTTTCATGATCCAAAACTAGATTTTTGTATTCGCGACCCACTTCTGGATTTTCTTGATCCAAAACTAGATTTTTGTATTCGCGACCAAATTCTGGATTTTCTTGATCCAAAACTAGATTTTTGTATTCGCGACCAAATTCTTGATTATCTTGATCCAAAACTAGATTTTTGTATTCGCCACGCAGTTCTTGATTTTCTTGATCCAAAACTAGATTTTTATATTCGCGACCGAATTCTTCATTTTCATGATCCAAAACTAGATTTTGGTATTCGCGACCCACTTCTTGATTTTCTTGATCCAAAACTAGATTTTTGTATTCGCGACCAAATTCTGGATTTTCTTGATCCAAAACTAGATTTTTCTATTCGAGACCAAATTCTTGATTTTCTTGATCCAAAACTAGATTTTTGTATTCGCGACCAAATTCTTGATTTTCTTGATCCAAAACTAGATTTTTGTATTCGCCACGCAGTTCTTGATTTTCTTGATCCAAAACTAAATTTTTATATTCGCGACCGAATTCTTAATTTTCATGATCCAAAACTAGATTTTGGTATTCGCGACCCACTTCTTGATTTTCTTGATCCAAAACTAGATTTTTGTATTCGCTACGCAGTTCTTGATTTTCTTGATCCAAAACTAGATTTTTTATTCGCGACCGAATTCTTAATTTTCATGATCCAAAACTAGATTTTTGTATTCGCGACCCACTTCTTGATTTTCTTGATCCAAAACAAGATTTTTGTATTCGCGACCAAATTCCGGATTTTTCTGATCCAAAATTATATTTTCGTATTCGCGACCCAATTCTTGATTTTCTTGATCCAAAGCTAGATTTTTGTATTCGCGACCCAATTCTTGATTTTCTTAATCCAAAACTAGATTTTTGCATTCGCCACGCAATTCTTAATTTTCTTGATCCAAAACTAGATTTTTGCATTCGCCAAGCAGTTCTTGATTTTCTTGATCCAAAACTAGATTTTTATATTCGCGACCAAATTCTTAATTTTCATGATCCAAAACTAGATTTTTGTATTCGCGACCCACTTCTTGATTTTCTTGATCCAAAACTAGATTTTTGTATTCGCGACCAAATTCTGGATTTTCTTGATCCAAAACTAGATTTTTGTATTCGCGACCAAATTCTGGATTTTCTTGATCCAAAACTAGATTTTTGTATTCGCGACCAAATTCTTGATTTTCTTGATCCAAAACTAGATTTTTGTATTCGCCACGCAGTTCTTGATTTTCTTGATCCAAAACTAGATTTTTATATTCGCGACCGAATTCTTAATTTTCATGATCCAAAACTAGATTTTGGTATTCGCGACCCACTTCTTGATTTTCTTGATCCAAAACTAGATTTTTGTATTCGCGACCAAATTCTGGATTTTCTTGATCCAAAACTAGATTTTTGTATTCGCGACCAAATTCTTGATTTTCTTGATCCAAAACTAGATTTTTGTATTCGCCACGCAGTTCTTGATTTTCTTGATCTAAAACTAGATTTTTCTATTCGCGACCAAATTCTGGATTTTCTTGATCCAAAACTAGATTTTTGTATTCGCGACCAAATTCCTTATTTTCTTGATCCAAAACTTGATTTTTGTATTCGCGAGCAAATTCGTGATTTTCTTGATCCAATACTAGATTTTTGTATTCGCGACCCAATTCTTGGTTTTCTTGATCCAAAACTAGATTTTTGCATTCGCCACGCAAATCTTGATTTTCTTAATCCGAAACTAGATTATTGTATTTGCGACCAAATTCTTGATTTTCTTGATCCAAAACTTGATTTTCGTATTCGCGACCCAATTCTTGATTTTCCTGATCCAAAACTAGATTTTTGTATTCGCGACCAAATTCTGGATTTTCTTGATCCAAAACTAGATTTTTGTATTCGCGACCAAATTCTGGATTTTCTTGATCCAATACTAGATTTTTGTATTCGCGACCCAATTCTTGGTTTTCTTGATCCAAAACTAGATTTTTACATTCGCCACGCAAATCTTGATTTTCTTAATCCGAAACTAGATTATTGTATTTGCGACCAAATTCTTGATTTTCTTGATCCAAAACATGATTTTCGTATTCGCGACCCAATTCTTGATTTTCCTGATCCAAAACTAGATTTTTGTATTCGCGACCAAATTCTGGATTTTCTTGATCCAAAACTAGATTTTTGTATTCGCGACCAAATTCTTGATTTTCTTGATCCAAAACTAGATTTTTGTATTCGCCACGCAGTTCTTGATTTTCTTGATCCAAAACTAGATTTTTATATTCGCGACCGAATTCTTAATTTTCATGATCCAAAACTAGATTTTGGTATTCGCGACCCACTTCTTGATTTTCTTGATCCAAAACTAGATTTTTGTATTCGCGACCAAATTCTGGATTTTCTTGATCCAAAACTAGATTTTTGTATTCGCGATCAAATTCTTGATTTTCTTGATCCAAAACTAGATTTTTGTATTCGCCACGCAGTTCTTGATTTTCTTGATCTAAAACTAGATTTTTCTATTCGCGACCAAATTCTGGATTTTCTTGATCCAAAACTTGATTTTTGTATTCGCGAGCAAATTCGTGATTTTCTTGATCCAATACTAGATTTTTGTATTCGCGACCCAATTCTTGGTTTTCTTGATCCAAAACTAGATTTTTGCATTCGCCACGCAAATCTTGATTTTCTTAATCCGAAACTAGATTATTGTATTTGCGACCAAATTCTTGATTTTCTTGATCCAAAACTTGATTTTCGTATTCGCGACCCAATTCTTGATTTTCCTGATCCAAAACTAGATTTTTGTATTCGCGACCAAATTCTGGATTTTCTTAATCCGAAACTAGATTATTGTATTTGCGACCAAATTCTTGATTTTCTTGATCCCAAACTTGATTTTCGTATTCGCGACCCAATTCTTGATTTTCCTGATCCAAAACTAGATTTTTGTATTCGCGACCAAATTCTGGATTTTCATGATCCAAAACTAGATTTTTGTATTCGCGACCAAATTCTGGATTTTCTTGATCCAATACTAGATTTTTGTATTCGCGACCCAATTCTTGGTTTTCTTGATCCAAAACTAGATTTTTGCATTCGCCACGCAGTTCTTGATTTTCTTGATCCAAAACTAGATTTTTCTATTCGAGACCAAATTCTGGATTTTCTTGATCCAAAACTAGATTTTTGTATTCGCGACCAAATTCTTGATTTTCTTGATCCAAAATTAGATTTTTGTATTCGCCACGCAGTTCTTGATTTTCTTGATCCGAAACTAGATTTTTCTATTCGCGACCAAATTCTGGATTATCTTGATCCAAAACTAGATTTTTGTATTCGCGACCAAATTCTTGATTTTCTTGATCCAAAACTAGATTTTTGTATTCGCCACGCAGTTCTTGATTTTCTTGATCCAAAACTAGATTTTTGTATTCGCGACCGAATTCTTATTTTTCATGATCCAAAACTAGATTTTTGTATTCGCGACCCACTTCTTGATTTTCTTGATCCAAAACAAGATTTTTGTATTCGCGACCAAATTCTGGATTTTTCTGATCCAAAATTAGATTTTCGTATTCGCGACCCAATTCTTGATTTTCTTGATCCAAAGCTAGATTTTTGTATTCGCGACCCAATTCTTGATTTTCTTAATCCAAAACTAGATTTTTGCATTCGACACGCAATTCTTAATTTTCTTGATCCAAAACTAGATTTTTGCATTCGCCAAGCAGTTCTTGATTTTCTTGATCCAAAACTAGATTTTTATATTCGCGACCAAATTCTTAATTTTCATGATACAAAACTAGATTTTTTTATTCGCGACCCACTTCTTGATTTTCTTGATCCAAAACTAGATTTTTGTATTCGCGACCAAATTCTGGATTTTCTTGATCCAAAACTAGATTTTTGTATTCGCGACCAAATTCTGGATTTTCTTGATCCAAAACTAGATTTTTGTATTCGCGACCAAATTCTTGATTTTCTTGATCCAAAACTAGATTTTTGTATTCGCCACGCAGTTCTTGATTTTCTTGATCCAAAACTAGATTTTTATATTCGCGACCGAATTCTTAATTTTCATGATCCAAAACTAGATTTTGGTATTCGCGACCCACTTCTTGATTTTCTTGATCCAAAACTAGATTTTTGTATTCGCGACCAAATTCTGGATTTTCTTGATCCAAAACTAGATTTTTGTATTCGCGACCAAATTCTTGATTTTCTTGATCCAAAACTAGATTTTTGTATTCGCCACGCAGTTCTTGATTTTCTTGATCTAAAACTAGATTTTTCTATTCGCGACCAAATTCTGGATTTTCTTGATCCAAAACTAGATTTTTGTATTCGCGACCAAATTCTTGATTTTCTTGATCCAAAACTTGATTTTTGTATTCGCGAGCAAATTCGTGATTTTCTTGATCCAATACTAGATTTTTGTATTCGCGTCCCAATTCATGGTTTTCTTGATCCAAAACTAGATTTTTGCATTCGCCACGCAAATCTTGATTTTCTTAATCCGAAACTAGATTATTGTATTTGCGACCAAATTCTTGATTTTCTTGATCCAAAACTTGATTTTCGTATTCGCGACCCAATTCTTGATTTTCCTGATCCAAAACTAGATTTTTGTATTCGCGACCAAATTCTGGATTTTCTTGATCCAAAACTAGATTTTTGTATTCGCGACCAAATTCTGGATTTTCTTGATCCAAAACTAGATTTTTGTATTCGCGACCAAATTCTTGATTTTCTTGATCCAAAACTAGATTTTTGTATTCGCCACGCAGTTCTTTAATTTCTTGATCCAAAACTAGATTTTTCTATTCGCGACCAAATTCTGGATTTTCTTGATCCAAAACTAGATTTTTGTATTCGCCACGCAGTTATTGATTTTCTTGATCCAAAACTAGATTTTTGTATTCGCGACCATATTCTGGATTTTCTTGATCCAAAACTAGATTTTTGTATTCGCGACCGAATTCTTGATTTTCATGATCCAAAATTAGATTTTTGAATTCGCGACCCACTTCTTGATTTTCTTGATCCAAACTAGATTTTTGCATTGGCGACCCAATTCTTGATTTTTTCTTGATCCAAAATTAGATTGTTGCATTAGCCACGCAGTTCTTGATTTTCATGATCCAAAAGTAGATTTTTGTATTCGCCACGCAGTTCTTCATTTTCTTGATCCAAAACTATATTTTTTTATTCGCGACCAAATTCTTGATTTTCTTGATCCAAAACTTGATTTTTGTATTCGCGAGCAAATTCGTGATCTTCTTGATCCAATACTAGATTTTTGTATTCGCGACCCAATTCTTGGTTTTCTTGATCCAAAACTAGAGTTTTTCATTCGCCACGCAATTCTTGATTTTCTTAATCCGAAACTAGATTATTGTATTTCCGACCAAATTCTTGATTTTCTTGATCCAAAACTTGATTTTCGTATTCGCGACCCAATTCTTGATTTTCCAGATCCAAAACTAGATTTTTGTATTCGCGACCCAATTCTTGATTTTCCCGATCCAAAACTAGATTTTTGTATTCGCGACCCAATTATTGATTTTCTTGATCCAAAACTAGATTTTTGCATTCGCCACGCAAATCTTGATTTTCTTGATCCAAAACTAGATTTTCGCATTCGCGACCCAATTCTTTTTTTTCCTGATCCAAAACTAGATTTTTGTATTCGCCACGCAGTTCTTGATTTTCTTGATCCAAAACTAGATTTTTGTATTCGCGACCAAATTCTGGATTTTCTTGATCCAAAACTAGATTTTTGTATTCGCGACCAAATTCTTGATTTTCTTGATCCAAAACTAGATTTTTGTATTCGCGACCAAATTCTGGATTTTCTTGATCCAAAACTAGATTTTTGTCTTCGCGACCAAATCATGGATTTTCTTGATCCAAAACTAGATTTTTGTATTCGCCACGCAGTTCTGGATTTTCTTGATCCAAAACTAGATTTTTGTATTCGCGACCAAATTCTTGATTTTCTTGATCCAAAACTAGATTTTTGTATTCGCCACGCAGTTCTTGATTTTCTTGATCCAAAACTAGATTTTTGTATTCGCGACCGAATTCTTAATTTTCATGATCCAAAACTAGATGTTTGTATTCGCGACCCACTTCTTGATTTTCTTGATCCAAAACAAGATTTTTGTATTCGCGACCAAATTCTGGATTTTCCTGATCCAAAATTAGATTTTCGTATTCGCGACCCAATTCTTGATTTTCTTGATCCAAAATCTAGATTTTTGTATTCGCGACCCAATTCTTGATTTTCTTAATCCAAAACAAGATTTTTGCATTCGCCACGCAATTCTTAATTTTCTTGATCCAAAACTAGATTTTTGCATTCGTCACGCAGTTCTTGATTTTCTTGATCCAAAACTAGATTTTTGTATTCGCGACCGAATTCTTAATTTTCATGATCCAAAACTAGATTTTTGTATTCGCGACCCATTTCTTGATTTTCTTGATCCAAAACTAGATTTTCGTATTCGCGACCCAATTCTTTTTTTTCCTGATCCAAAACTAGATTTTTGTATTCGCGACCCAATTCTTGATTTTCTTAATCCCAAACTAGATTTTTGGATTCGCCACGCAATTCTTGATTTTCTTGATCCAAAACTAGATTTTTGCATTCGCCACGCAATTCTTGATTTTCTTGATCCAAAAATAGATTTTTGTATTCGTCACCGAATTCTTGATTTTCATGATCCAAAACTAGATTTTTGAATTCGCGACCCACTTGTTGATTTTCTTGATCCAAAACTAGATTTTTGCATTCGTGACCCAATTCTTGATTTTTTCTTGATCCAAAATTAGATTGTTGCATTAGCCACGCAGTTCTTGATTTTCATGATCCAAAACTAGATTTTCGCATTCGCGACCCAATTCTTTTTTTTCCCGATCCAAAACTAGATTTTTGTATTCGCGACCCAATTATTGATTTTCTTGATCCAAAACTAGATTTTTGCATTCGCCACGCAATTCTTGATTTTCTTGATCCAAAACTAGATTTTCGCATTCGCGACCCAATTCTTTTTTTTCCTGATCCAAAACTAGATTTTTTTATTCGCGTCCAAATTCTTGATTTTCTTGATCCAAAACTAGATTTTCGTATTCGCGACTCACTTCTTGATTTTCTTGATGCAAAACTAGATTTTTGTATTCACGACCAAATTCTGGATTTTCTTGATCCAAAACTAGATTTTTGTATTCGCGACCAAATTCTGGATTTTCTTGATCCAAAACTAGATATTTGTCTTCGCGACCAAATTCTGGATTTTCTTGATCCAAAACTAGATTTTTGTATTCGCCACGCAGTTCTTGATTTTCTTGATCCAAAACTAGATTTTTGTATTCGCGACCAAATTCTGGATTTTCTTGATCCAAAACTAGATTTTTGTATTCGCGACCAAATTCTTGATTTTCTTGATCCAAAACTAGATTTTTGTATTCGCGACCAAATTCTGGATTTTCTTGATCCAAAACTAGATTTTTGTCTTCGCGACCAAATTCTGGATTTTCTTGATCCAAAACTAGATTTTTGTATTCGCGACCAAATTCTTGATTTTCTTGATCCAAAACTAGATTTTTGTATTCGCGACCAAATTCTTGATTTTCTTGATCCAAAACTAGATTTTTGTATTCGCCACGCAGTTCTTGATTTTCTTGATCCAAAACTACATTTTTGTATTCGCGACCGAATTCTTAATTCTCATGATCCAAAACTAGATGTTTGTATAAGCGACCCACTTCTTGATTTTCTTGATCCAAAACAACATTTTTGTATGCGCCACGCAATTCTTAATTTTCTTGATCCAAAACTAGATTTTTGCATTCGCCACGCAGTTCTTGATTTTCTTGATCCAAAACTAGATTTTTGTATTCGCGACCGAATTCTTAATTTTCATGATCCAAAACTAGATTTTTGTATTCGCGACCCACTTCTTGATTTTCTTGATCCAAAACTAGATTTTTCGTATTCGCGACCAAATTCTTTTTTTTCCTGATCCAAAACTAGATTTTTGTATTCGCGACCCAATTCTTGATTTTCTTAATCCCAAACTAGATTTTTGGATTCGCCACGCAATTCTTGATTTTCTTGATCCAAAACTAGATTTTTGCATTCGCCACGCAATTCTTGATTTTCTTGATCCAAAACTAGATTTTTGTATTCGCAACCGAATTCTTGATTTTCATGATCCAAAAATAGATTTTTGAATTCGCGACCCACTTGTTGATTTTCTTGATCCAAAACTAGATTTTTGCATTCGCGACCCAATTCTTGATTTTTTCTTGATCCAAAATTAGATTGTTGCATTAGCCACGCAGTTCTTGATTTTCATGATCAAAAACTAGATTTTTGTATTCGCCACGCAGTTCTAGATTTTCTTGATCCAAAACTAGATTTTTCGTATTCGCGACCCAATTCTTTTTTTTCCTGATCCAAAACTAGATTTTGGTATTCGCGACCAAATTCTTGATTTTCTTGATCCAAAACTAGATTTTCGTATTCGCGACCCAATTCTTGATTTTCTTGATCCAAAACTAGATTTTTGTATTCGCGACCCAATTCTTGATTTTCTTAATCCAAAACTAGATTTTTGCATTCGCCACGCAATTCTTGATTTTCTTGATCCAAAACTAGATTTTTGCATTCGCCACCCAGTTCTTGATTTTCTTGATCCAAAACTAGATTTTTGTATTCGCGACCAAATTCTGGATTTTCTTGATCCAAAACTAGATATTTGTCTTCGCGACCAAATTCTGGATTTTCTTGATCCAAAACTAGATTTTTGTATTCGCCACGCAGTTCTTGATTTTCTTGATCCAAAACTAGATTTTTGTATTCGCGACCAAATTCTGGATTTTCTTGATCCAAAACTAGATTTTTGTATTCGCGACCAAATTCTTGATTTTCTTGATCCAAAACTAGATTTTTGTATTCGCGACCAAATTCTGGATTTTCTTGATCCAAAACTAGATTTTTGTCTTCGCGACCAAATTCTGGATTTTCTTGATCCAAAACTAGATTTTTGTATTCGCCACGCAGTTCTGGATTTTCTTGATCCAAAACTAGATTTTTGTATTCGCGACCAAATTCTTGATTTTCTTGATCCAAAACTAGATTTTTGTATTCGCGACCAAATTCTTGATTTTCTTGATCCAAAACTAGATTTTTGTATTCGCCACGCAGTTCTTGATTTTCTTGATCCAAAACTAGATTTTTGTATTCGCGACCGAATTCTTAATTTTCATGATCCAAAACTAGATGTTTGTATTCGCGACCCACTTCTTGATTTTCTTGATCCAAAACAAGATTTTTGTATTCGCGACCAAATTCTGGATTTTCCTGATCCAAAATTAGATATTCGTATTCGCGACCCAATTCTTGATTTTCTTGATCCAAAGCTAGATTTTTGTATTCGCGACCCAATTCTTGATTTTCTTAATCCAAAACTAGATTTTTGCATGCGCCACGCAATTCTTAATTCTCTTGATCCAAAACTAGATTTTTGCATTCGCCACGCAGTTCTTGATTTTTTTGATCCAAAACTAGATTTTTGTATTCGCGACCGAATTCTTAATTTTCATGATCCAAAACTAGATTTTTGTATTCGCGACCCACTTCTTGATTTTCTTGATCCAAAACTAGATTTTTCGTATTCGCGACCCAATTCTTTTTTTTCCTGATCCAAAACTAGATTTTTGTATTCGCGACCAAATTCTTGATTTTCTTGATCCTAAACTAGATTTTCGTATTCGCGACCCAATTCTTGATTTTCTTGATCCAAAACTAGATTTTTGTATTCGCGACCCAATTCTTGATTTTCTTAATCCCAAACTAGATTTTTGCATTCGCCACGCAATTCTTGATTTTCATGATCCAAAACTAGATTTTTGCATTCGCCACGCAATTCTTGATTTTCTTGATCCAAAACTAGATTTTTGTATTCGCGACCGAATTCCTGATTTTCATGATCCAAAACTAGATTTTTGAAAATTCGCGACCCACTTCTTGATTTTCTTGATCCAAAACTAGATTTTTGCATTGGCGACCCAATTCTTGATTTTTTCTTGATCCAAAATTAGATTGTTGCATTAGCCACGCAGTTCTTGATTTTCATGATCCAAAACTAGATTTTTGTATTCGCCACGCAGTTCTTGATTTTCTTGATCCAAAACTAGATTTTTCGTATTCGCGACCCAATTCTTTTTTTTCCTGATCCAAAACTAGATTTTGGTATTCGCGACCAAATTCTTGATTTTCTTGATCCAAAACTAGATTTTCGTATTCGCGACCCAATTCTTGATTTTCTTGATCCAAAACTAGATTTTTATATTCGCGACCCAATTCTTGATTTTCTTAATCCAAAACTAGATTTTTGCATTCGCCACGCAATTCGTGATTTTCTTGATCCAAAACTAGATTTTTGCATTCGCCACGCAGTTCTTGATTTTCTTGATCCAAAACTAGATTTTTGTATTCGCGACCGAATTCTTAATTTTCATGATCCAAAACTAGATTTTTGTATTCGCGACCCACTTCTTGATTTTCTTGATGCAAAACTAGATTTTTGTATTCGCGACCAAATTCTGGATTTTCTTGATCCAAAACTAGATTTTTGTATTCGCCACGCAGTTCTTGATTTTCTTGATCCAAAACTAGATTTTTGTATTCGCGACCAAATTCTGGATTTTCTTGATCCAAAACTAGATTTTTGTATTCGCGACCAAATTCTTGATTTTCTTGATCCAAAACTAGATTTTTGTATTCGCGACCAAATTCTGGATTTTCTTGATCCAAAACTAGATTTTTGTCTTCGCGACCAAATTCTGGATTTTCTTGATCCAAAACTAGATTTTTTTATTCGCCACGCAGTTCTGGATTTTCTTGATCCAAAACTAGATTTTTGTATTCGCGAGCAAATTCTTGATTTTCTTGATCCAAAACTAGATTTTTGTATTCGCGACCAAATTCTTGATTTTCTTGATCCAAAACTAGATTTTTGTATTCGCGACCGAATTCTTAATTTTCATGATCCAAAACTAGATTTTTGTATTCGCGACCCACTTCTTGATTTTCTTAATCCAAATCTAGATTTTTGTATTCGCGACCCAATTCTTGATTTTCTTGATCCAAAACTAGATTTTTGTATTCGCGACCAAATTCTGGATTTTCTTGATCCAAAACTAGATTTTTGTATTCGCGACCAAATTCTGGATTTTCTTGATCCAAAACTAGATTTTTGTCTTCGCGACCAAATTCTGGATTTTCTTGATCCAAAACTAGATTTTTGTATTCGCCACGCAGTTCTGGATTTTCTTGATCCAAAACTAGATTTTTGTATTCGCGAGCAAATTCTTGATTTTCTTGATCCAAAACTAGATTTTTGTATTCGCCACGCAGTTCTTGATTTTCTTGATCCAAAACTAGATTTTTGTATTCGCGACCAAATTCTTGATTTTCTTGATCCAAAACTAGATTTTTGTATTCGCGACCAAATTCTTGATTTTCTTGATCCAAAACTAGATTTTTGTATTCGCCACGCAGTTCTTGATTTTCTTGATCCAAAACTAGATTTTTGTATTCGCGACCGAATTCTTAATTTTCATGATCCAAAACTAGATGTTTGTATTCGCGACCCACTTCTTGATTTTCTTGATCCAAAACAAGATTTTTGTATTCGCGACCAAATTCTGGATTTTCCTGATCCAAAATTAGATATTCGTATTCGCGACCCAATTCTTGATTTTCTTGATCCAAAGCTAGATTTTTGTATTCGCGACCCAATTCTTGATTTTCTTAATCCAAAACTAGATTTTTGCATGCGCCACGCAATTCTTAATTCTCTTGATCCAAAACTAGATTTTTGCATTCGCCACGCAGTTCTTGATTTTTTTGATCCAAAACTAGATTTTTGTATTCGCGACCGAATTCTTAATTTTCATGATCCAAAACTAGATTTTTGTATTCGCGACCCACTTCTTGATTTTCTTGATCCAAAACTAGATTTTTCGTATTCGCGACCCAATTCTTTTTTTTCCTGATCCAAAACTAGATTTTTGTATTCGCCACGCAGTTCTTGATTTTCTTGATCCTAAACTAGATTTTTGTATTCGCGACCGAATTCTTAATTTTCATGATCCAAAACTAGATGTTTGTATTCGCGACCCACTTCTTGATTTTCTTGATCCAAAACAAGATTTTTGTATTCGCGACCAAATTCTGGATTTTCCTGATCCAAAATTAGATATTCGTATTCGCGACCCAATTCTTGATTTTCTTGATCCAAAGCTAGATTTTTGTATTCGCGACCCAATTCTTGATTTTCTTAATCCAAAACTAGATTTTTGCATGCGCCACGCAATTCTTAATTCTCTTGATCCAAAACTAGATTTTTGCATTCGCCACGCAGTTCTTGATTTTTTTGATCCAAAACTAGATTTTTGTATTCGCGACCGAATTCTTAATTTTCATGATCCAAAACTAGATTTTTGTATTCGCGACCCACTTCTTGATTTTCTTGATCCAAAACTAGATTTTTCGTATTCGCGACCCAATTCTTTTTTTTCCTGATCCAAAACTAGATTTTTGTATTCGCGACCAAATTCTTGATTTTCTTGATCCTAAACTAGATTTTCGTATTCGCGACCCAATTCTTGATTTTCTTGATCCAAAACTAGATTTTTGTATTCGCGACCCAATTCTTGATTTTCTTAATCCCAAACTAGATTTTTGCATTCGCCACGCAATTCTTAATTTTCTTGATCCAAAACTAGATTTTTGCATTCGCCACGCAGTTCTTGATTTTCTTGATCCAAAACTAGATTTTTGTATTCGCGACCGAATTCTTAATTTTCATGATCCAAAACTAGATTTTTGTATTCGCGACCCACTTCTTGATTTTCTTGATCCAAAACTAGATTTTTCGTATTCGCGACCAAATTCTTTTTTTTCCTGATCCAAAACTAGATTTTTGTATTCGCGACCCAATTCTTGATTTTCTTAATCCCAAACTAGATTTTTGGATTCGCCACGCAATTCTTGATTTTCTTGATCCAAAACTAGATTTTTGCATTCGCCACGCAATTCTTGATTTTCTTGATCCAAAACTAGATTTTTGTATTCGCAACCGAATTCTTGATTTTCATGATCCAAAAATAGATTTTTGAATTCGCGACCCACTTGTTGATTTTCTTGATCCAAAACTAGATTTTTGCATTCGCGACCCAATTCTTGATTTTTTCTTGATCCAAAATTAGATTGTTGCATTAGCCACGCAGTTCTTGATTTTCATGATCAAAAACTAGATTTTTGTATTCGCCACGCAGTTCTAGATTTTCTTGATCCAAAACTAGATTTTTCGTATTCGCGACCCAATTCTTTTTTTTCCTGATCCAAAACTAGATTTTGGTATTCGCGACCAAATTCTTGATTTTCTTGATCCAAAACTAGATTTTCGTATTCGCGACCCAATTCTTGATTTTCTTGATCCAAAACTAGATTTTTGTATTCGCGACCCAATTCTTGATTTTCTTAATCCAAAACTAGATTTTTGCATTCGCCACGCAATTCTTGATTTTCTTGATCCAAAACTAGATTTTTGCATTCGCCACCCAGTTCTTGATTTTCTTGATCCAAAACTAGATTTTTGTATTCGCGACCAAATTCTGGATTTTCTTGATCCAAAACTAGATATTTGTCTTCGCGACCAAATTCTGGATTTTCTTGATCCAAAACTAGATTTTTGTATTCGCCACGCAGTTCTTGATTTTCTTGATCCAAAACTAGATTTTTGTATTCGCGACCAAATTCTGGATTTTCTTGATCCAAAACTAGATTTTTGTATTCGCGACCAAATTCTTGATTTTCTTGATCCAAAACTAGATTTTTGTATTCGCGACCAAATTCTGGATTTTCTTGATCCAAAACTAGATTTTTGTCTTCGCGACCAAATTCTGGATTTTCTTGATCCAAAACTAGATTTTTGTATTCGCCACGCAGTTCTGGATTTTCTTGATCCAAAACTAGATTTTTGTATTCGCGACCGAATTCTTAATTTTCATGATCCAAAACTAGATTTTTGTATTCGCCACGCAGTTCTTGATTTTCTTGATCCAAAACTAGATTTTTGTATTCGCGACCGAATTCTTAATTTTCATGATCCAAAACTAGATGTTTGTATTCGCGACCCACTTCTTGATTTTCTTGATCCAAAACAAGATTTTTGTATTCGCGACCAAATTCTGGATTTTCCTGATCCAAAATTAGATATTCGTATTCGCGACCCAATTCTTGATTTTCTTGATCCAAAGCTAGATTTTTGTATTCGCGACCCAATTCTTGATTTTCTTAATCCAAAACTAGATTTTTGCATGCGCCACGCAATTCTTAATTCTCTTGATCCAAAACTAGATTTTTGCATTCGCCACGCAGTTCTTGATTTTTTTGATCCAAAACTAGATTTTTGTATTCGCGACCGAATTCTTAATTTTCATGATCCAAAACTAGATTTTTGTATTCGCGACCCACTTCTTGATTTTCTTGATCCAAAACTAGATTTTTCGTATTCGCGACCCAATTCTTTTTTTTCCTGATCCAAAACTAGATTTTTGTATTCGCGACCAAATTCTTGATTTTCTTGATCCTAAACTAGATTTTCGTATTCGCGACCCAATTCTTGATTTTCTTGATCCAAAACTAGATTTTTGTATTCGCGACCCAATTCTTGATTTTCTTAATCCCAAACTAGATTTTTGCATTCGCCACGCAATTCTTGATTTTCCTGATCCAAAACTAGATTTTTGCATTCGCCACGCAATTCTTGATTTTCTTGATCCAAAACTAGATTTTTGTATTCGCGACCGAATTCCTGATTTTCATGATCCAAAACTAGATTTTTGAAAATTCGCGACCCACTTCTTGATTTTCTTGATCCAAAACTAGATTTTTGCATTGGCGACCCAATTCTTGATTTTTTCTTGATCCAAAATTAGATTGTTGCATTAGCCACGCAGTTCTTGATTTTCATGATCCAAAACTAGATTTTTGTATTCGCCACGCAGTTCTTGATTTTCTTGATCCAAAACTAGATTTTTCGTATTCGCGACCCAATTCTTTTTTTTCCTGATCCAAAACTAGATTTTGGTATTCGCGACCAAATTCTTGATTTTCTTGATCCAAAACTAGATTTTCGTATTCGCGACCCAATTCTTGATTTTCTTGATCCAAAACTAGATTTTTATATTCGCGACCCAATTCTTGATTTTCTTAATCCAAAACTAGATTTTTGCATTCGCCACGCAATTCGTGATTTTCTTGATCCAAAACTAGATTTTTGCATTCGCCACGCAGTTCTTGATTTTCTTGATCCAAAACTAGATTTTTGTATTCGCGACCGAATTCTTAATTTTCATGATCCAAAACTAGATTTTTGTATTCGCGACCCACTTCTTGATTTTCTTGATGCAAAACTAGATTTTTGTATTCGCGACCAAATTCTGGATTTTCTTGATCCAAAACTAGATTTTTGTATTCGCCACGCAGTTCTTGATTTTCTTGATCCAAAACTAGATTTTTGTATTCGCGACCAAATTCTGGATTTTCTTGATCCAAAACTAGATTTTTGTATTCGCGACCAAATTCTTGATTTTCTTGATCCAAAACTAGATTTTTGTATTCGCGACCAAATTCTGGATTTTCTTGATCCAAAACTAGATTTTTGTCTTCGCGACCAAATTCTGGATTTTCTTGATCCAAAACTAGATTTTTTTATTCGCCACGCAGTTCTGGATTTTCTTGATCCAAAACTAGATTTTTGTATTCGCGAGCAAATTCTTGATTTTCTTGATCCAAAACTAGATTTTTGTATTCGCGACCAAATTCTTGATTTTCTTGATCCAAAACTAGATTTTTGTATTCGCGACCGAATTCTTAATTTTCATGATCCAAAACTAGATTTTTGTATTCGCGACCCACTTCTTGATTTTCTTAATCCAAATCTAGATTTTTGTATTCGCGACCCAATTCTTGATTTTCTTGATCCAAAACTAGATTTTTGTATTCGCGACCAAATTCTGGATTTTCTTGATCCAAAACTAGATTTTTGTATTCGCGACCAAATTCTGGATTTTCTTGATCCAAAACTAGATTTTTGTCTTCGCGACCAAATTCTGGATTTTCTTGATCCAAAACTAGATTTTTGTATTCGCCACGCAGTTCTGGATTTTCTTGATCCAAAACTAGATTTTTGTATTCGCGAGCAAATTCTTGATTTTCTTGATCCAAAACTAGATTTTTGTATTCGCGACCAAATTCTTGATTTTCTTGATCCAAAACTAGATTTTTGTATTCGCGACCGAATTCTTAATTTTCATGATCCAAAACTAGATTTTGTTATTCGCGACCCACTTCTTGATTTTCTTGATCCAAAACTAGATTTTTGTATTCGCGACCAAATTCTGGATTTTCTTGATCCAAAACTAGATTTTTATATTCGCGACCAAATTCTGGATTTTCTTGATCCAAAACTAGATTTTTGTATTCGCGACCAAATTCTTGATTTTCTTGATCCAAAATTAGATTTTTGTATTTGCCACGCAGTTCTTGATTTTCTTGATCCAAAACTAGATTTTTCTATTCGCGACCAAATTCTGGATTTTCTTGATCCAAAACTAGATTTTTGTATTCGCGACCAAATTCTGGATTTTCTTGATCCAAAACTAGATTTTTGTCTTCGCGACCAAATTCTGGATTTTCTTGATCCAAAACTAGATTTTTGTATTCGCCACGCAGTTCTGGATTTTCTTGATCCAAAACTAGATTTTTGTATTCGCGACCAAATTCTTGATTTTCTTGATCCAAAACTAGATTTTTGTATTCGCGACCAAATTCTTGATTTTCTTGATCCAAAACTAGATTTTTGTATTCGCCACGCAGTTCTTGATTTTCTTGATCCAAAACTAGATTTTTGTATTCGCGACCGAATTCTTAATTTTCATGATCCAAAACTAGATGTTTGTATTCGCGACCCACTTCTTGATTTTCTTGATCCAAAACAAGATTTTTGTATTCGCGACCAAATTCTGGATTTTCCTGATCCAAAATTAGATATTCGTATTCGCGACCCAATTCTTGATTTTCTTGATCCAAAGCTAGATTTTTGTATTCGCGACCCAATTCTTGATTTTCTTAATCCAAAACTAGATTTTTGCATGCGCCACGCAATTCTTAATTCTCTTGATCCAAAACTAGATTTTTGCATTCGCCACGCAGTTCTTGATTTTTTTGATCCAAAACTAGATTTTTGTATTCGCGACCGAATTCTTAATTTTCATGATCCAAAACTAGATTTTTGTATTCGCGACCCACTTCTTGATTTTCTTGATCCAAAACTAGATTTTTCGTATTCGCGACCCAATTCTTTTTTTTCCTGATCCAAAACTAGATTTTTGTATTCGCGACCAAATTCTTGATTTTCTTGATCCTAAACTAGATTTTCGTATTCGCGACCCAATTCTTGATTTTCTTGATCCAAAACTAGATTTTTGTATTCGCGACCCAATTCTTGATTTTCTTAATCCCAAACTAGATTTTTGCATTCGCCACGCAATTCTTGATTTTCATGATCCAAAACTAGATTTTTGCATTCGCCACGCAATTCTTGATTTTCTTGATCCAAAACTAGATTTTTGTATTCGCGACCGAATTCCTGATTTTCATGATCCAAAACTAGATTTTTGAATTCGCGACCCACTTCTTGATTTTCTTGATCCAAAACTAGATTTTTGCATTGGCGACCCAATTCTTGATTTTTTCTTGATCCAAAATTAGATTGTTGCATTAGCCACGCAGTTCTTGATTTTCATGATCCAAAACTAGATTTTTGTATTCGCCACGCAGTTCTTGATTTTCTTGATCCAAAACTAGATTTTTCGTATTCGCGACCCAATTCTTTTTTTTCCTGATCCAAAACTAGATTTTGGTATTCGCGACCAAATTCTTGATTTTCTTGATCCAAAACTAGATTTTCGTATTCGCGACCCAATTCTTGATTTTCTTGATCCAAAACTAGATTTTTATATTCGCGACCCAATTCTTGATTTTCTTAATCCAAAACTAGATTTTTGCATTCGCCACGCAATTCGTGATTTTCTTGATCCAAAACTAGATTTTTGCATTCGCCACGCAGTTCTTGATTTTCTTGATCCAAAACTAGATTTTTGTATTCGCGACCGAATTCTTAATTTTCATGATCCAAAACTAGATTTTTGTATTCGCGACCCACTTCTTGATTTTCTTGATGCAAAACTAGATTTTTGTATTCGCGACCAAATTCTGGATTTTCTTGATCCAAAACTAGATTTTTGTATTCGCCACGCAGTTCTTGATTTTCTTGATCCAAAACTAGATTTTTGTATTCGCGACCAAATTCTGGATTTTCTTGATCCAAAACTAGATTTTTGTATTCGCGACCGAATTCTTAATTTTCATGATCCAAAACTAGATTTTGTTATTCGCGACCCACTTCTTGATTTTCTTGATCCAAAACTAGATTTTTGTATTCGCGACCAAATTCTGGATTTTCTTGATGCAAAACTAGATTTTTATATTCGCGACCAAATTCTGGATTTTCTTGATCCAAAACTAGATTTTTCTATTCGCGACCAAATTCTGGATTTTCTTGATCCAAAACTAGATTTTTGTATTCGCCACGCAGTTCTTGATTTTCTTGATCCAAAACTAGATTTTTGTATTCGCGACCGAATTCTTAATTTTCATGATCCAAAACTAGATTTTTGTATTCGCGACCCACTTCTTGATTTTCTTGATCCAAAACAAGATTTTTGTATTCGCGACCAAATTCTGGATTTTTCTGATCCAAATTTAGATTTTCGCATTCGCGACCCAATTCTTGATTTTCTTGATCCAAAGCTAGATTTTTGTATTCGCGACCCAATTCTTGATTTTCTTAATCCAAAACTAGATTTTTGCATTCGCCACGCAATTCTTAATTTTCTTGATCCAAAACTAGATTTTTGCATTCGCCACGCAGTTCTTGATTTTCTTGATCCAAAACTAGATTTTTGTATTCGCGACCAAATTCTTGATTTTCTTGATCCAAAACTAGATTTTTGTATTCGCGACCAAATTCTGGATTTTCTTGATCCAAAACTAGATTTTTGTCTTCGCGACCAAATTCTGGATTTTCTTGATCCAAAACTAGATTTTTGTATTCGCCACGCAGTTCTGGATTTTCTTGATCCAAAACTAGATTTTTGTATTCGCGACCAAATTCTTGATTTTCTTGATCCAAAACTAGATTTTTGTATTCGCGACCAAATTCTTGATTTTCTTGATCCAAAACTAGATTTTTGTATTCGCCACGCAGTTCTTGATTTTCTTAATCCAAAACTAGATTTTTGTATTCGCGACCGAATTCTTAATTTTCATGATCCAAAACTAGATGTTTGTATTCGCGACCCACTTCTTGATTTTCTTGATCCAAAACAAGATTTTTGTATTCGCGACCAAATTCTGGATTTTCCTGATCCAAAATTAGATATTCGTATTCGCGACCCAATTCTTGATTTTCTTGATCCAAAGCTAGATTTTTGTATTCGCGACCCAATTCTTGATTTTCTTAATCCAAAACTAGATTTTTGCATGCGCCACGCAATTCTTAATTCTCTTGATCCAAAACTAGATTTTTGCATTCGCCACGCAGTTCTTGATTTTTTTCATCCAAAACTAGATTTTTGTATTCGCGACCGAATTCTTAATTTTCATGATCCAAAACTAGATTTTTGTATTCGCGACCCACTTCTTGATTTTCTTGATCCAAAACTAGATTTTTCGTATTCGCGACCCAATTCTTTTTTTTCCTGATCCAAAACTAGATTTTTGTATTCGCGACCAAATTCTTGATTTTCTTGATCCTAAACTAGATTTTCGTATTCGCGACCCAATTCTTGATTTTCTTGATCCAAAACTAGATTTTTGTATTCGCCACGCAGTTCTTGATTTTCTTGATCCAAAACTAGATTTTTGTATTCGCGACCGAATTCTTAATTTTCATGATCCAAAACTAGATTTTTGTATTCGCGACCCACTTCTTGATTTTCTTGATCCAAAACAAGATTTTTGTATTCGCGACCAAATTCTGGATTTTTCTGATCCAAATTTAGATTTTCGCATTCGCGACCCAATTCTTGATTTTCTTGATCCAAAGCTAGATTTTTGTATTCGCGACCCAATTCTTGATTTTCTTAATCCAAAACTAGATTTTTGCATTCGCCACGCAATTCTTAATTTTCTTGATCCAAAACTAGATTTTTGCATTCGCCACGCAGTTCTTGATTTTCTTGATCCAAAACTAGATTTTTGTATTCGCGACCAAATTCTTGATTTTCTTGATCCAAAACTAGATTTTTGTATTCGCGACCAAATTCTGGATTTTCTTGATCCAAAACTAGATTTTTGTCTTCGCGACCAAATTCTGGATTTTCTTGATCCAAAACTAGATTTTTGTATTCGCCACGCAGTTCTGGATTTTCTTGATCCAAAACTAGATTTTTGTATTCGCGACCAAATTCTTGATTTTCTTGATCCAAAACTAGATTTTTGTATTCGCGACCAAATTCTTGATTTTCTTGATCCAAAACTAGATTTTTGTATTCGCCACGCAGTTCTTGATTTTCTTGATCCAAAACTAGATTTTTGTATTCGCGACCGAATTCTTAATTTTCATGATCCAAAACTAGATGTTTGTATTCGCGACCCACTTCTTGATTTTCTTGATCCAAAACAAGATTTTTGTATTCGCGACCAAATTCTGGATTTTCCTGATCCAAAATTAGATATTCGTATTCGCGACCCAATTCTTGATTTTCTTGATCCAAAGCTAGATTTTTGTATTCGCGACCCAATTCTTGATTTTCTTAATCCAAAACTAGATTTTTGCATGCGCCACGCAATTCTTAATTCTCTTGATCCAAAACTAGATTTTTGCATTCGCCACGCAGTTCTTGATTTTTTTCATCCAAAACTAGATTTTTGTATTCGCGACCGAATTCTTAATTTTCATGATCCAAAACTAGATTTTTGTATTCGCGACCCACTTCTTGATTTTCTTGATCCAAAACTAGATTTTTCGTATTCGCGACCCAATTCTTTTTTTTCCTGATCCAAAACTAGATTTTTGTATTCGCGACCAAATTCTTGATTTTCTTGATCCTAAACTAGATTTTCGTATTCGCGACCCAATTCTTGATTTTCTTGATCCAAAACTAGATTTTTGTATTCGCGACCCAATTCTTGATTTTCTTAATCCCAAACTAGATTTTTGCATTCGCCACGCAATTCTTGATTTTCATGATCCAAAACTAGATTTTTGCATTCGCCACGCAATTCTTGATTTTCTTGATCCAAAACTAGATTTTTGTATTCGCGACCGAATTCCTGATTTTCATGATCCAAAACTAGATTTTTGAATTCGCGACCCACTTCTTGATTTTCTTGATCCAAAACTAGATTTTTGCATTGGCGACCCAATTCTTGATTTTTTCTTGATCCAAAATTAGATTGTTGCATTAGCCACGCAGTTCTTGATTTTCATGATCCAAAACTAGATTTTTGTATTCGCCACGCAGTTCTTGATTTTCTTGATCCAAAACTAGATTTTTCGTATTCGCGACCCAATTCTTTTTTTTCCTGATCCAAAACTAGATTTTGTTATTCGCGACCAAATTCTTGATTTTCTTGATCCAAAACTAGATTTTCGTTTTCGCGACCCAATTCTTGATTTTCTTGATCCAAAACTAGATTTTTATATTCGCGACCCAATTCTTGATTTTCATAATCCAAAACTAGATTTTTGCATTCGCCACGCAATTCGTGATTTTCTTGATCCAAAACTAGATTTTTGCATTCGCCACGCAGTTCTTGATTTTCTTGATCCAAAACTAGATTTTTGTATTCGCGACCGAATTCTTAATTTTCATGATCCAAAACTAGATTTTTGTATTCGCGACCCACTTCTTGATTTTCTTGATGCAAAACTAGATTTTTGTATTCGCGACCAAATTCTGGATTTTCTTGATCCAAAACTAGATTTTTGTATTCGCCACGCAGTTCTTGATTTTCTTGATCCAAAACTAGATTTTTGTATTCGCGACCAAATTCTGGATTTTCTTGATCCAAAACTAGATTTTTGTATTCGCGACCAAATTCTTGATTTTCTTGATCCAAAACTAGATTTTTGTATTCGCGACCAAATTCTGGATTTTCTTGATCCAAAACTAGATTTTTGTCTTCGCGACCAAATTCTGGATTTTCTTGATCCAAAACTAGATTTTTGTATTCGCCACGCAGTTCTGGATTTTCTTGATCCAAAACTAGATTTTTGTATTCGCGAGCAAATTCTTGATTTTCTTGATCCAAAACTAGATTTTTGTATTCGCGACCAAATTCTTGATTTTCTTGATCCAAAACTAGATTTTTGTATTCGCGACCGAATTCTTAATTTTCATGATCCAAAACTAGATTTTTGTATTCGCGACCCACTTCTTGATTTTCTTAATCCAAAGCTAGATTTTTGTATTCGCGACCCAATTCTTGATTTTCTTGATCCAAAACTAGATTTTTGTATTCGCGACCAAATTCTGGATTTTCTTGATCCGAAACTAGATTTTTGTATTCGCGACCAAATTCTGGATTTTCTTGATCCAAAACTAGATTTTTGTATTCGCCACGCAGTTCTGGATTTTCTTGATCCAAAACTAGATTTTTGTATTCGCGAGCAAATTCTTGATTTTCTTGATCCAAAACTAGATTTTTGTATTCGCGACCAAATTCTTGATTTTCTTGATCCAAAACTAGATTTTTGTATTCGCGACCGAATTCTTAATTTTCATGATCCAAAACTAGATTTTGTTATTCGCGACCCACTTCTTGATTTTCTTGATCCAAAACTAGATTTTTGTATTCGCGACCAAATTCTGGATTTTCTTGATCCAAAACTAGATTTTTATATTCGCGACCAAATTCTGGATTTTCTTGATCCAAAACTAGATTTTTGTATTCGCGACCAAATTCTTGATTTTCTTGATCCAAAATTAGATTTTTGTATTTGCCACGCAGTTCTTGATTTTCTTGATCCAAAACTAGATTTTTCTATTCGCGACCAAATTCTGGATTTTCTTGATCCAAAACTAGATTTTTGTATTCGCGACCAAATTCTGGATTTTCTTGATCCAAAACTAGATTTTTGTCTTCGCGACCAAATTCTGGATTTTCTTGATCCAAAACTAGATTTTTGTATTCGCCACGCAGTTCTGGATTTTCTTGATCCAAAACTAGATTTTTGTATTCGCGACTAAATTCTTGATTTTCTTGATCCAAAACTAGATTTTTGTATTCGCGACCAAATTCTTGATTTTCTTGATCCAAAACTAGATTTTTGTATTCGCCACGCAGTTCTTGATTTTCTTGATCCAAAACTAGATTTTTGTATTCGCGACCGAATTCTTAATTTTCATGATCCAAAACTAGATGTTTGTATTCGCGACCCACTTCTTGATTTTCTTGATCCAAAACAAGATTTTTGTATTCGCGACCAAATTCTGGATTTTCCTGATCCAAAATTAGATATTCGTATTCGCGACCCAATTCTTGATTTTCTTGATCCAAAGCTAGATTTTTGTATTCGCGACCCAATTCTTGATTTTCTTAATCCAAAACTAGATTTTTGCATGCGCCACGCAATTCTTAATTCTCTTGATCCAAAACTAGATTTTTGCATTCGCCACGCAGTTCTTGATTTTTTTGATCCAAAACTAGATTTTTGTATTCGCGACCGAATTCATAATTTTCATGATCCAAAACTAGATTTTTGTATTCGCGACCCACTTCTTGATTTTCTTGATCCAAAACTAGATTTTTCGTATTCGCGACCCAATTCTTTTTTTTCCTGATCCAAAACTAGATTTTTGTATTCGCAACCAAATTCTTGATTTTCTTGATCCTAAACTAGATTTTCGTATTCGCGACCCAATTCTGGATTTTCTTGATCCAAAACTAGATTTTTGTATTCGCCACGCAGTTCTTGATTTTCTTGATCCAAAACTAGATTTTTGTATTCGCGACCAAATTCTGGATTTTCTTGATCCAAAACTAGATTTTTGTATTCGCGACCAAATTCTTGATTTTCTTGATCCAAAACTAGATTTTTGTATTCGCGACCAAATTCTGGATTTTCTTGATCCAAAACTAGATTTTTGTCTTCGCGACCAAATTCTGGATTTTCTTGATCCAAAACTAGATTTTTGTATTCGCGACCCACTTCTTGATTTTCTTGATGCAAAACTAGATTTTTGTATTCGCGACCAAATTCTGGATTTTCTTGATCCAAAACTAGATTTTTGTATTCGCGACCAAATTCTTGATTTTCTTGATCCAAAACTAGATTTTTGTATTCGCGACCAAATTCTGGATTTTCTTGATCCAAAACTAGATTTTTGTCTTCGCGACCAAATTCTGGATTTTCTTGATCCAAAACTAGATTTTTGTATTCGCCACGCAGTTCTGGATTTTCTTGATCCAAAACTAGATTTTTGTATTCGCGAGCAAATTCTTGATTTTCTTGATCCAAAACTAGATTTTTGTATTCGCGACCAAATTCTTGATTTTCTTGATCCAAAACTAGATTTTTGTATTCGCGACCGAATTCTTAATTTTCATGATCCAAAACTAGATTTTTGTATTCGCGACCCACTTCTTGATTTTCTTCATCCAAATCTAGATTTTTGTATTCGCGACCCAATTCTTGATTTTCTTGATCCAAAACTAGATTTTTGTATTCGCGACCAAATTCTGGATTTTCTTGATCCAAAACTAGATTTTTGTATTCGCGACCAAATTCTGGATTTTCTTGATCCAAAACTAGATTTTTGTATTCGCGACCGAATTCTTGATTTTCATGATCCAAAACTAGATTTTTGTATTCGCGACCCACTTCTTGATTTTCTTAATCCAAAGCTAGATTTTTGTATTCGCGACCCAATTCTTGATTTTCTTGATCCAAAACTAGATTTTTGTATTCGCGACCAAATTCTTGATTTTCTTGATCCAAAACTAGATTTTTGTATTCGCGACCAAATTCTGGATTTTCTTGATCCAAAACTAGATTTTTGTATTCGCGACCGAATTCTTAATTTTCATGATCCAAAACTAGATTTTTGTATTCGCGACCCACTTCTTGATTTTCTTGATGCAAAACTAGATTTTTGTATTCGCGACCAAATTCTGGATTTTCTTGATCCAAAACTAGATTTTTGTATTCGCCACGCAGTTCTTGATTTTCTTGATCCAAAACTAGATTTTTGTATTCGCGACCAAATTCTGGATTTTCTTGATCCAAAACTAGATTTTTGTATTCGCGACCAAATTCTTGATTTTCTTGATCCAAAACTAGATTTTTGTATTCGCGACCAAATTCTGGATTTTCTTGATCCAAAACTAGATTTTTGTCTTCGCGACCAAATTCTGGATTTTCTTGATCCAAAACTAGATTTTTGTATTCGCCACGCAGTTCTGGATTTTCTTGATCCAAAACTAGATTTTTGTATTCGCGAGCAAATTCTTGATTTTCTTGATCCAAAACTAGATTTTTGTATTCGCGACCAAATTCTTGATTTTCTTGATCCAAAACTAGATTTTTGTATTCGCGACCGAATTCTTAATTTTCATGATCCAAAACTAGATTTTTGTATTCGCGACCCACTTCTTGATTTTCTTAATCCAAAGCTAGATTTTTGTATTCGCGACCCAATTCTTGATTTTCTTGATCCAAAACTAGATTTTTGTATTCGCGACCATATTCTGGATTTTCTTGATCCAAAACTAGATTTTTGTATTCGCGACCAAATTCTGGATTTTCTTGATCCAAAACTAGATTTTTGTCTTCGCGACCAAATTCTGGATTTTCTTGATCCAAAACTAGATTTTTGTATTCGCCACGCAGTTCTGGATTTTCTTGATCCAAAACTAGATTTTTGTATTCGCGAGCAAATTCTTGATTTTCTTGATCCAAAACTAGATTTTTGTATTCGCGACCAAATTCTTGATTTTCTTGATCCAAAACTAGATTTTTGTATTCGCGACCGAATTCTTAATTTTCATGATCCAAAACTAGATTTTGTTATTCGCGACCCACTTCTTGATTTTCTTGATCCAAAACTAGATTTTTGTATTCGCGACCAAATTCTGGATTTTCTTGATCCAAAACTAGATTTTTATATTCGCGACCAAATTCTGGATTTTCTTGATCCAAAACTAGATTTTTGTATTCGCGACCAAATTCTTGATTTTCTTGATCCAAAATTAGATTTTTGTATTTGCCACGCAGTTCTTGATTTTCTTGATCCAAAACTAGATTTTTCTATTCGCGACCAAATTCTGGATTTTCTTGATCCAAAACTAGATTTTTGTATTCGCGACCAAATTCTGGATTTTCTTGATCCAAAACTAGATTTTTGTCTTCGCGACCAAATTCTGGATTTTCTTGATCCAAAACTAGATTTTTGTATTCGCCACGCAGTTCTGGATTTTCTTGATCCAAGACTAGATTTTTGTATTCGCGACCAAATTCTTGATTTTCTTGATCCAAAACTAGATTTTTGTATTCGCGACCAAATTCTTGATTTTCTTGATCCAAAACTAGATTTTTGTATTCGCCACGCAGTTCTTGATTTTCTTGATCCAAAACTAGATTTTTGTATTCGCGACCGAATTCTTAATTTTCATGATCCAAAACTAGATGTTTGTATTCGCGACCCACTTCTTGATTTTCTTGATCCAAAACAAGATTTTTGTATTCGCGACCAAATTCTGGATTTTCCTGATCCAAAATTAGATATTCGTATTCGCGACCCAATTCTTGATTTTCTTGATCCAAAGCTAGATTTTTGTATTCGCGACCCAATTCTTGATTTTCTTAATCCAAAACTAGATTTTTGCATGCGCCACGCAATTCTTAATTCTCTTGATCCAAAACTAGATTTTTGCATTCGCCACGCAGTTCTTGATTTTTTTCATCCAAAACTAGATTTTTGTATTCGCGACCGAATTCTTAATTTTCATGATCCAAAACTAGATTTTTGTATTCGCGACCCACTTCTTGATTTTCTTGATCCAAAACTAGATTTTTCGTATTCGCGACCCAATTCTTTTTTTTCCTGATCCAAAACTAGATTTTTGTATTCGCGACCAAATTCTTGATTTTCTTGATCCTAAACTAGATTTTCGTATTCGCGACCCAATTCTTGATTTTCTTGATCCAAAACTAGATTTTTGTATTCGCGACCCAATTCTTGATTTTCTTAATCCCAAACTAGATTTTTGCATTCGCCACGCAATTCTTGATTTTCATGATCCAAAACTAGATTTTTGCATTCGCCACGCAATTCTTGATTTTCTTGATCCAAAACTAGATTTTTGTATTCGCGACCGAATTCCTGATTTTCATGATCCAAAACTAGATTTTTGAATTCGCGACCCACTTCTTGATTTTCTTGATCCAAAACTAGATTTTTGCATTGGCGACCCAATTCTTGATTTTTTCTTGATCCAAAATTAGATTGTTGCATTAGCCACGCAGTTTTTGATTTTCATGATCCAAAACTAGATTTTTGTATTCGCCACGCAGTTCTTGATTTTCTTGATCCAAAACTAGATTTTTCGTATTCGCGACCCAATTCTTTTTTTTCCTGATCCAAAACTAGATTTGGGTATTCGCGACCAAATTCTTGATTTTCTTGATCCAAAACTAGATTTTCGTATTCGCGACCCAATTCTTGATTTTCTTGATCCAAAACTAGATTTTTATATTCGCGACCCAATTCTTGATTTTCTTAATCCAAAACTAGATTTTTGCATTCGCCATGCAATTCGTGATTTTCTTGATCCAAAACTAGATTTTTGCATTCGCCACGCAGTTCTTGATTTTCTTGATCCAAAACTAGATTTTTGTATTCGCGACCGAATTCTTAATTTTCATGATCCAAAACTAGATTTTTGTATTCGCGACCCACTTCTTGATTTTCTTGATGCAAAACTAGATTTTTGTATTCGCGACCAAATTCTGGATTTTCTTGATCCAAAACTAGATTTTTGTATTCACCACGCAGTTCTTGATTTTCTTGATCCAAAACTAGATTTTTGTATTCGCGACCAAATTCTGGATTTTCTTGATCCAAAACTAGATTTTTGTATTCGCGACCAAATTCTTGATTTTCTTGATCCAAAACTAGATTTTTGTATTCGCGACCAAATTCTGGATTTTCTTGATCCAAAACTAGATTTTTGTCTTCGCGACCAAATTCTGGATTTTCTTGATCCAAAACTAGATTTTTGTATTCGCCACGCAGTTCTGGATTTTCTTGATCCAAAACTAGATTTTTGTATTCGCGAGCAAATTCTTGATTTTCTTGATCCAAAACTAGATTTTTGTATTCGTGACCAAATTCTTGATTTTCTTGATCCAAAACTAGATTTTTGTATTCGCGACCGAATTCTTAATTTTCATGATCCAAAACTAGATTTTTGTATTCGCGACCCACTTCTTGATTTTCTTAATCCAAAGCTAGATTTTTGTATTCGCGACCCAATTCTTGATTTTCTTGATCCAAAACTAGATTTTTGTATTCGCGACCAAATTCTGGATTTTCTTGATCCAAAACTAGATTTTTGTCTTCGCGACCAAATTCTGGATTTTCTTGATCCAAAACTAGATTTTTGTATTCGCCACGCAGTTCTGGATTTTCTTGATCCAAAACAAGATTTTTGTATTCGCGACAAAATTCTGGATTTTCCTGATCCAAAATTAGATTTTCGTATTCGCGACCCAATTCTTGATTTTCTTGATCCAAAGCTATATTTTTGTATTCGCGACCCAATTCTTGATTTTCTTAATCCAAAACTAGATTTTTGCATTCGCCACGCAATTCTTAATTTTCTTGATCCAAAACTAGATTTTTGCATTCGCCACGCAGTTCTTGATTTTCTTGATCCAAAACTAGATTTTTGTATTCGCGACCAAATTCTTAATTTTCATGATCCAAAACTAGATTTTTGTATTCGCGACCAAATTCTGGATTTTCTTGATCCAAAACTAGATTTTTGTATTCGCCACGCAGTTCTGGATTTTCTTGATCCAAAACAAGATTTTTGTATTCGCGACCAAATTCTGGATTTTCCTGATCCAAAATTAGATTTTCGTATTCGCGACCCAATTCTTGATTTTCTTGATCCAAAGCTATATTTTTGTATTCGCGACCCAATTCTTGATTTTCTTAATCCAAAACTAGATTTTTGCATTCGCCACGCAATTCTTAATTTTCTTGATCCAAAACTAGATTTTTGCATTCGCCACGCAGTTCTTGATTTTCATGATCCAAAACTAGATTTTTGTATTCGCGACCAAATTCTGGATTTTCTTGATCCAAAACTAGATTTTTATATTCGCGACCAAATTCTGGATTTTCTTGATCCAAAACTAGATTTTTGTATTCGCGACCAAATTCTTGATTTTCTTGATCCAAAATTAGATTTTTGTATTTGCCACGCAGTTCTTGATTTTCTTGATCCAAAACTAGATTTTTCTATTCGCGACCAAATTCTGGATTTTCTTGATCCAAAACTAGATTTTTGTATTCGCGACCAAATTCTTGATTTTCTTGATCCAAAACTAGATTTTTGTATTCGCCACGCAGTTCTTGATTTTCTTGATCCAAAACTAGATTTTTGTATTCGCGACCGAATTCTTAATTTTCATGATCCAAAACTAGATTTTTGTATTCGCGACCCACTTCTTGATTTTCTTGATCCAAAACAAGATTTTTGTATTCGCGACCAAATTCTGGATTTTTCTGATCCAAATTTAGATTTTCGCATTCGCGACCCAATTCTTGATTTTCTTGATCCAAAGCTAGATTTTTGTATTCGCGACCCAATTCTTGATTTTCTTAATCCAAAACTAGATTTTTGCATTCGCCACGCAATTCTTAATTTTCTTGATCCAAAACTAGATTTTTGCATTCGCCACGCAGTTCTTGATTTTCTTGATCCAAAACTAGATTTTTGTATTCGCGACCAAATTCTTAATTTTCATGATCCAAAACTAGATTTTTGTATTCGCGACCCACTTCTTGATTTTCTTGATCCAAAACTAGATTTTTGTATTCGCGACCAAATTGTGGATTTTCTTGATCCAAAACTAGATTTTTGTATTCGCGACCAAATTGTGGATTTTCTTGATCCAAAACTAGATTTTTGTATTCGCGACCAAATTCTTGATTTTCTTGATCCAAAACTAGATTTTTGTATTCGCGACCCAATTCTTGATTTTCTTAATCCCAAACTAGATTTTTGCATTCGCCACGCAATTCTTGATTTTCATGATCCAAAACTAGATTTTTGCATTCGCCACGCAATTCTTGATTTTCTTGATCCAAAACTAGATTTTTGTATTCGCGACCGAATTCCTGATTTTCATGATCCAAAACTAGATTTTTGAATTCGCGACCCACTTCTTGATTTTCTTGATCCAAAACTAGATTTTTGCATTGGCGACCCAATTCTTGATTTTTTCTTGATCCAAAATTAGATTGTTGCATTAGCCACGCTGTTCTTGATTTTCATGATCCAAAACTAGATTTTTGTATTCGCCACGCAGTTCTTGATTTTCTTGATCCAAAACTAGATTTTTCGTATTCGCGACCCAATTCTTTTTTTTCCTGATCCAAAACTAGATTTTGGTATTCGCGACCAAATTCTTGATTTTCTTGATCCAAAACTAGATTTTCGTATTCGCGACCCAATTCTTGATTTTCTTGATCCAAAACTAGATTTTTATATTCGCGACCCAATTCTTGATTTTCTTAATCCAAAACTAGATTTTTGCATTCGCCACGCAATTCGTGATTTTCTTGATCCAAAACTAGATTTTTGCATTCGCCACGCAGTTCTTGATTTTCTTGATCCAAAACTAGATTTTTGTATTCGCGACCGAATTCTTAATTTTCATGATCCAAAACTAGATTTTTGTATTCGCGACCCACTTCTTGATTTTCTTGATGCAAAACTAGATTTTTGTATTCGCGACCAAATTCTGGATTTTCTTGATCCAAAACTAGATTTTTGTATTCGCCACGCAGTTCTTGATTTTCTTGATCCAAAACTAGATTTTTGTATTCGCGACCAAATTCTGGATTTTCTTGATCCAAAACTAGATTTTTGTATTCGCGACCAAATTCTTGATTTTCTTGATCCAAAACTAGATTTTTGTATTCGCGACCAAATTCTGGATTTTCTTGATCCAAAACTAGATTTTTGTCTTCGCGACCAAATTCTGGATTTTCTTGATCCAAAACTAGATTTTTGTATTCGCCACGCAGTTCTGGATTTTCTTGATCCAAAACTAGATTTTTGTATTCGCGAGCAAATTCTTGATTTTCTTGATCCAAAACTAGATTTTTGTATTCGCGACCAAATTCTTGATTTTCTTGATCCAAAACTAGATTTTTGTATTCGCGACCGAATTCTTAATTTTCAAGATCCAAAACTAGATTTTTGTATTCGCGACCCACTTCTTGATTTTCTTAATCCAAAGCTAGATTTTTGTATTCGCGACCCAATTCTTGATTTTCTTGATCCAAAAATAGATTTTTGTATTCGCGACCAAATTCTGGATTTTCTTGATCCAAAACTAGATTTTTGTCTTCGCGACCAAATTCTGGATTTTCTTGATCCAAAACTAGATTTTTGTATTCGCCACGCAGTTCTGGATTTTCTTGATCCAAAACAAGATTTTTGTATTCGCGACCAAATTCTGGATTTTCCTGATCCAAAATTAGATTTTCGTATTCGCGACCCAATTCTTGATTTTCTTGATCCAAAGCTATATTTTTGTATTCGCGACCCAATTCTTGATTTTCTTAATCCAAAACTAGATTTTTGCATTCGCCACGCAATTCTTAATTTTCTTGATCCAAAACTAGATTTTTGCATTCGCCACGCAGTTCTTGATTTTCTTGATCCAAAACTAGATTTTTGTATTCGCGACCAAATTCTTAATTTTCATGATCCAAAACTAGATTTTTGTATTCGCGACCCACTTCTTGATTTTCTTGATCCAAAACTAGATTTTTGTATTCGCGACCAAATTCTGGATTTTCTTGATCCAAAACCAGATTTTTGTATTCGCGACCAAATTCTGGATTTTCTTGATCCAAAACTAGATTTTTGTATTCGCGACCAAATTCTTGATTTTCTTGATCCAAAACTAGATTTTTGTATTCGCCACGCAGTTCTTGATTTTCTTGATCCAAAACTAAATTTTTGTATTCGCGACCGAATTCTTAATTTTCATGATCCAAAACTAGATTTTGTTATTCGCGACCCACTTCTTGATTTTCTTGATCCAAAACTAGATTTTTGTATTCGCGACCAAATTCTGGATTTTCTTGATCCAAAACTAGATTTTTATATTCGCGACCAAATTCTGGATTTTCTTGATCCAAAACTAGATTTTTGTATTCGCGACCAAATTCTTGATTTTCTTGATCCAAAATTAGATTTTTGTATTTGCCACGCAGTTCTTGATTTTCTTGATCCAAAACTAGATTTTTCTATTCGCGACCAAATTCTGGATTTTCTTGATCCAAAACTAGATTTTTGTATTCGCGACCAAATTCTTGATTTTCTTGATCCAAAACTAGATTTTTGTATTCGCCACGCAGTTCTTGATTTTCTTGATCCAAAACTAGATTTTTGTATTCGCGACCGAATTCTTAATTTTCATGATCCAAAACTAGATTTTTGTATTCGCGACCCACTTCTTGATTTTCTTGATCCAAAACAAGATTTTTGTATTCGCGACCAAATTCTGGATTTTTCTGATCCAAATTTAGATTTTCGCATTCGCGACCCAATTCTTGATTTTCTTGATCCAAAGCTAGATTTTTGTATTCGCGACCCAATTCTTGATTTTCTTAATCCAAAACTAGATTTTTGCATTCGCCACGCAATTCTTAATTTTCTTGATCCAAAACTAGATTTTTGCATTCGCCACGCAGTTCTTGATTTTCTTGATCCAAAACTAGATTTTTGTATTCGCGACCAAATTCTTAATTTTCTTGATCCAAAACTAGATTTTTGTATTCGCGACCAAATTCTGGATTTTCTTGATCCAAAACTAGATTTTTGTATTCGCGACCAAATTCTTGATTTTCTTGATCCAAAACTAGATTTTTGTATTCGCGACCAAATTCTGGATTTTCTTGATCCAAAACTAGATTTTTGTCTTCGCGACCAAATTCTGGATTTTCTTGATCCAAAACTAGATTTTTGCATTCGCCACGCAGTTCTTAATTTTCTTGATCCAAAACTAGATTTTTGTATTCGCGACCGAATTCTTAATTTTCATGATCCAAAACTAGATTTTTGTATTCGCGACCCACTTCTTGATTTTCTTGATGCAAAACTAGATTTTTGTATTCGCGACCAAATTCTGGATTTTCTTGATCCAAAACTAGATTTTTGTATTCGCCACGCAGTTCTTGATTTTCTTGATCCAAAACTAGATTTTTGTATTCGCGACCAAATTCTGGATTTTCTTGATCCAAAACTAGATTTTTGTATTCGCGACCAAATTCTTGATTTTCTTGATCCAAAACTAGATTTTTGTATTCGCGACCAAATTCTGGATTTTCTTGATCCAAAACTAGATTTTTGTCTTCGCGACCAAATTCTGGATTTTCTTGATCCAAAACTAGATTTTTGTATTCGCCACGCAGTTCTGGATTTTCTTGATCCAAAACTAGATTTTTGTATTCGCGAGCAAATTCTTGATTTTCTTGATCCAAAACTAGATTTTTGTATTCGCGACCAAATTCTTGATTTTCTTGATCCAAAACTAGATTTTCGTATTCGCGACCCAATTCTTGATTTTCTTGATCCAAAACTAGATTTTTGCATTCGCCACGCAGTTCTTGATTTTCTTGATCCAAAACTAGATTTTTGTATTCGCGACCAAATTCTGGATTTTCTTGATCCAAAACTAGATTTTTGTGTTCGCGACCAAATTCTGGATTTTCTTGATCCAAAACTAGATTTTTGTATTCGCCACGCAGTTCTGGATTTTCTTGATCCAAAACAAGATTTTTGTATTCGCGACCAAATTCTGGATTTTCCTGATCCAAAATTAGATTTTCGTATTCGCGACCCAATTCTTGATTTTCTTGATCCAAAGCTATATTTTTGTATTCGCGACCCAATTCTTGATTTTCTTAATCCAAAACTAGATTTTTGCATTCGCCACGCAATTCTTAATTTTCTTGATCCAAAACTAGATTTTTGCATTCGCCACGCAGTTCTTGATTTTCTTGATCCAAAACTAGATTTTTGTATTCGCGACCAAATTCTTAATTTTCATGATCCAAAACTAGATTTTTGTATTCGCGACCCACTTCTTGATTTTCTTGATCCAAAACTAGATTTTTGTATTCGCGACCAAATTCTGGATTTTCTTGATCCAAAACTAGATTTTTGTATTCGCGACCAAATTCTGGATTTTCTTGATCCAAAACTAGATTTTTGTATTCGCGACCAAATTCTTGATTTTCTTGATCCAAAACTAGATTTTTGTATTCGCCACGCAGTTCTTGATTTTCTTGATCCAAAACTAAATTTTTGTATTCGCGACCGAATTCTTAATTTTCATGATCCAAAACTAGATTTTGTTATTCGCGACCCACTTCTTGATTTTCTTGATCCAAAACTAGATTTTTGTATTCGCGACCAAATTCTGGATTTTCTTGATCCAAAACTAGATTTTTATATTCGCGACCAAATTCTGGATTTTCTTGATCCAAAACTAGATTTTTGTATTCGCGACCAAATTCTTGATTTTCTTGATCCAAAATTAGATTTTTGTATTTGCCACGCAGTTCTTGATTTTCTTGATCCAAAACTAGATTTTTCTATTCGCGACCAAATTCTGGATTTTCTTGATCCAAAACTAGATTTTTGTATTCGCGACCAAATTCTTGATTTTCTTGATCCAAAACTAGATTTTTGTATTCGCCACGCAGTTCTTGATTTTCTTGATCCAAAACTAGATTTTTGTATTCGCGACCAAATTCTGGATTTTTCTGATCCAAATTTAGATTTTCGCATTCGCGACCCAATTCTTGATTTTCTTGATCCAAAGCTAGATTTTTGTATTCGCGACCCAATTCTTGATTTTCTTAATCCAAAACTAGATTTTTGCATTCGCCACGCAATTCTTAATTTTCTTGATCCAAAACTAGATTTTTGCATTCGCCACGCAGTTCTTCATTTTCTTGATCCAAAACTAGATTTTTGTATTCGCGACCAAATTCTTAATTTTCATGATCCAAAACTAGATTTTTGTATTCGCGACCCACTTCTTGATTTTCTTGATCCAAAACTAGATTTTTGTATTCGCGACCAAATTCTGGATTTTCTTGATCCAAAACTAGATTTTTGTATTCGCGACCAAATTGTGGATTTTCTTGATCCAAAACTAGATTTTTGTATTCGCGACCAAATTCTTGATTTTCTTGATCCAAAACTAGATTTTTGTATTCGCCACGCAGTTCTTGATTTTCTTGATCCAAAACTAGATTTTTATATTCGCGACCGAATTCTTAATTTTCATGATCCAAAACTAGATTTTGGTATTCGCGACCCACTTCTTGATTTTCTTGATCCAAAACTAGATTTTTGTATTCGCGACCAAATTCTGGATTTTCTTGATCCAAAACTAGATTTTTGCATTCGCCACGCAGTTCTTGATTTTCTTGATCCAAAACTAGATTTTTGTATTCGCGACCAAATTCTTAATTTTCATGATCCAAAACTAGATTTTTGTATTCGCGACCCACTTCTTGATTTTCTTAATCCAAAACTAGATTTTTGTATTCGCGACCAAATTCTGGATTTTCTTGATCCAAAACTAAATTTTTGTATTCGCGACCAAATTCTGGATTTTCTTGATCCAAAACTAGATTTTTGTATTCGCGACCAAATTCTTGATTTTCTTGATCCAAAATTAGATTTTTGTATTTGCCACGCAGTTCTTGATTTTCTTGATCCAAAACTAGATTTTTCTATTCGCGACCAAATTCTGGATTTTCTTGATCCAAAACTAGATTTTTGTATTCGCGACCAAATTCTTGATTTTCTTGATCCAAAACTAGATTTTTGCATTCGCCACGCAGTTCTTGATTTTCTTGATCCAAAACTAGATTTTTGTATTCGCGACCAAATTCTTAATTTTCATGATCCAAAACTAGATTTTTGTATTCGCGACCAAATTGTGGATTTTCTTGATCCAAAACTAGATTTTTGTATTCGCGACCAAATTCTGCATTTTCTTGATCCAAAACTAGATTTTTGTATTCGCGACCCAATTCTTGATTTTCTTAATCCCAAACTAGATTTTTGCATTCGCCACGCAATTCTTAATTTTCATGATCCAAAACTAGATTTTTGCATTCGCCACGCAATTCTTGATTTTCTTGATCCAAAACTAGATTTTTGTATTCGCGACCGAATTCCTGATTTTCATGATCCAAAACTAGATTTTTGAATTCGCGACCCACTTCTTGATTTTCTTGATCCAAAACTAGATTTTTGCATTGGCGACCCAATTCTTGATTTTTTCTTGATCCAAAATTAGATTGTTGCATTAGCCACGCAGTTCTTGATTTTCATGATCCAAAACTAGATTTTTGTATTCGCCACGCAGTTCTTGATTTTCTTGATCCAAAACTAGATTTTTCGTATTCGCGACCCAATTCTTTTTTTTCCTGATCCAAAACTAGATTTTGGTATTCGCGACCAAATTCTTGATTTTCTTGATCCAAAACTAGATTTTCGTATTCGCGACCCAATTCTTGATTTTCTTGATCCAAAACTAGATTTTTATATTCGCGACCCAATTCTTGATTTTCTTAATCCAAAACTAGATTTTTGCATTCGCCACGCAATTCGTGATTTTCTTGATCCAAAACTAGATTTTTGCATTCGCCACGCAGTTCTTGATTTTCTTGATCCAAAACTAGATTTTTGTATTCGCGACCGAATTCTTAATTTTCATGATCCAAAACTAGATTTTTGTATTCGCGACCCACTTCTTGATTTTCTTGATGCAAAACTAGATTTTTGTATTCGCGACCAAATTCTGGATTTTCTTGATCCAAAACTAGATTTTTGTATTCGCCACGCAGTTCTTGATTTTCTTGATCCAAAACTAGATTTTTGTATTCGCGACCAAATTCTGGATTTTCTTGATCCAAAACTAGATTTTTGTATTCGCGACCAAATTCTTGATTTTCTTGATCCAAAACTAGATTTTTGTATTCGCGACCAAATTCTGGATTTTCTTGATCCAAAACTAGATTTTTGTCTTCGCGACCAAATTCTGGATTTTCTTGATCCAAAACTAGATTTTTGTATTCGCCACGCAGTTCTGGATTTTCTTGATCCAAAACTAGATTTTTGTATTCGCGAGCAAATTCTTGATTTTCTTGATCCAAAACTAGATTTTTGTATTCGCGACCAAATTCTTGATTTTCTTGATCCAAAACAAGATTTTTGTATTCGCGACCGAATTCTTAATTTTCATGATCCAAAACTAGATTTTTGTATTCGCGACCCACTTCTTGATTTTCTTAATCCAAAGCTAGATTTTTTGTATTCGCGACCCAATTCTTGATTTTCTTGATCCAAAACTAGATTTTTGTATTCGCGACCAAATTCTGGATTTTCTTGATCCAAAACTAGATTTTTGTCTTCGCGACCAAATTCTGGATTTTCTTGATCCAAAACTAGATTTTTGTATTCGCCACGCAGTTCTGGATTTTCTTGATCCAAAACAAGATTTTTGTATTCGCGACCAAATTCTGGATTTTCCTGATCCAAAATTAGATTTTCGTATTCGCGACCCAATTCTTGATTTTCTTGATCCAAAGCTATATTTTTGTATTCGCGACCCAATTCTTGATTTTCTTAATCCAAAACTAGATTTTTGCATTCGCCACGCAATTCTTAATTTTCTTGATCCAAAACTAGATTTTTGCATTCGCCACGCAGTTCTTGATTTTCTTGATCCAAAACTAGATTTTTGTATTCGCGACCAAATTCTTAATTTTCATGATCCAAAACTAGATTTTTGTATTCGCGACCCACTTCTTGATTTTCTTGATCCAAAACTAGATTTTTGTATTCGCGACCAAATTCTGGATTTTCTTGATCCAAAACTAGATTTTTGTATTCGCGACCAAATTCTGGATTTTCTTGATCCAAAACTAGATTTTTGTATTCGCGACCAAATTCTTGATTTTCTTGATCCAAAACTAGATTTTTGTATTCGCCACGCAGTTCTTGATTTTCTTGATCCAAAACTAAATTTTTGTATTCGCGACCGAATTCTTAATTTTCATGATCCAAAACTAGATTTTGTTATTCGCGACCCACTTCTTGATTTTCTTGATCCAAAACTAGATTTTTGTATTCGCGACCAAATTCTGGATTTTCTTGATCCAAAACTAGATTTTTATATTCGCGACCAAATTCTGGATTTTCTTGATCCAAAACTAGATTTTTGTATTCGCGACCAAATTCTTGATTTTCTTGATCCAAAATTAGATTTTTGTATTTGCCACGCAGTTCTTGATTTTCTTGATCCAAAACTAGATTTTTCTATTCCCGATCAAATTCTGGATTTTCTTGATCCAAAACTAGATTTTTGTATTCGCGACCAAATTCTTGATTTTCTTGATCCAAAACTAGATTTTTGTATTCGCCACGCAGTTCTTGATTTTCTTGATCCAAAACTAGATTTTTGCATTCGCCACGCAGTTCTTGATTTTCTTGATCCAAAACTAGATTTTTGTATTCGCGACCAAATTCTTAATTTTCATGATCCAAAACTAGATTTTTGTATTCGCGACCCACTTCTTGATTTTCTTAATCCAAAGCTAGATTTTTGTATTCGCGACCAAATTCTGGATTTTCTTGATCCAAAACTAGATTTTTGTATTCGCGACCAAATTCTGGATTTTCTTGATCCAAAACTAGATTTTTGTATTCGCGACCGAATTCTTGATTTTCTTGATCCAAAACTAGATTTTTGTATTCGCCACCCAGTTCTTAATTTTCATGATCCAAAACTAGATTTTTGTATTCGCGACCCACTTCTTGATTTTCTTGATCCAAAACAAGATTTTTGTATTCGCGACCAAATTCTGGATTTTTCTGATCCAAATTTAGATTTTCGTATTCGCGACCCAATTCTTGATTTTCTTGATCCAAAGCTAGATTTTTCTATTCGCAACCCAATTCTTGATTTTCTTAATCCAAAACTAGATTTTTGCATTCGCCACGCAATTCTTAATTTTCTTGATCCAAAACTAGATTTTTTTATTCGCCACGCAGTTCTTGATTTTCTTGATCCAAAACTAGATTTTTGTATTCGCGACCGAATTCTTAATTTTCTTGATCCAAAACAAGATTTTGGTATTCGCGACCCACTTCTTGATTTTCTTGATCCAAAACTAGATTTTTGTATTCGCGACCAAATTCAGGATTTTCTTGATCCTAAACTAGATTTTTGTATTCGCGACCAAATTCTGGATTTTCTTGATCCAAAACTAGATTTTTGTATTCGCGACCAAATTCTGGATTTTCTTGATCCAAAACTAGATTTTTGCATTCGCCACGCAGTTCTTGATTTTCTTGATCCAAAACTAGATTTTTGTATTCGCGACCAAATTCTTAATTTTCATGATCCAAAACTAGATTTTTGTATTCGCGACCCACTTCTTGATTTTCTTAATCCAAAACTAGATTTTTGTATTCGCGACCAAATTCTGGATTTTCTTGATCCAAAACTAAATTTTTGTATTCGCGACCAAATTCTGGATTTTCTTGATCCAAAACTAGATTTTTGTATTCGCGACCAAATTCTTGATTTTCTTGATCCAAAATTAGATTTTTGTATTTGCCACGCAGTTCTTGATTTTCTTGATCCAAAACTAGATTTTTCTATTCGCGACCAAATTCTGGATTTTCTTGATCCAAAACTAGATTTTTGTATTCGCGACCAAATTCTTGATTTTCTTGATCCAAAACTAGATTTTTGCATTCGCCACGCAGTTCTTGATTTTCTTGATCCAAAACTAGATTTTTGTATTCGCGACCAAATTCTTAATTTTCATGATCCAAAACTAGATTTTTGTATTCGCGACCCACTTCTTGATTTTCTTAATCCAAAACTAGATTTTTGTATTCGCGACCAAATTCTGCATTTTCTTGATCCAAAACTAGATTTTTGTATTCGCGATCAAATTCTGGATTTTCTTGATCCAAAACTAGATTTTTGTATTCGCGACCAAATTCTTGATTTTCTTGATCCAAAACTAGATTTTTGTATTCGCCACGCAGTTCTTGATTTTCTTGATCCAAAACTAGATTTTTGCATTCGCCACGCAGTTCTTGATTTTCTTGATCCAAAACTAGATTTTTGTATTCGCGACCAAATTCTTAATTTTCATGATCCAAAACTAGATTTTTGTATTCGCGACCCACTTCTTGATTTTCTTAATCCAAAGCTAGATTTTTGTATTCGCGACCAAATTCTGGATTTTCTTGATCCAAAACTAGATTTTTGTATTCGCGACCAAATTCTGGATTTTCTTGATCCAAAACTAGATTTTTGTATTCGCGACCGAATTCTTGATTTTCTTGATCCAAAACTAGATTTTTGTATTCGCCACCCAGTTCTTAATTTTCATGATCCAAAACTAGATTTTTGTATTCGCGACCCACTTCTTGATTTTCTTGATCCAAAACAAGATTTTTGTATTCGCGACCAAATTCTGGATTTTTCTGATCCAAATTTAGATTTTCGTATTCGCGACCCAATTCTTGATTTTCTTGATCCAAAGCTAGATTTTTCTATTCGCAACCCAATTCTTGATTTTCTTAATCCAAAACTAGATTTTTGCATTCGCCACGCAATTCTTAATTTTCTTGATCCAAAACTAGATTTTTTTATTCGCCACGCAGTTCTTGATTTTCTTGATCCAAAACTAGATTTTTGTATTCGCGACCGAATTCTTAATTTTCTTGATCCAAAACAAGATTTTGGTATTCGCGACCCACTTCTTGATTTTCTTGATCCAAAACTAGATTTTTGTATTCGCGACCAAATTCAGGATTTTCTTGATCCTAAACTAGATTTTTGTATTCGCGACCAAATTCTGGATTTTCTTGATCCAAAACTAGATTTTTGTATTCGCGACCAAATTCTGGATTTTCTTGATCCAAAACTAGATTTTTGCATTCGCCACGCAGTTCTTGATTTTCTTGATCCAAAACTAGATTTTTGTATTCGCGACCAAATTCTTAATTTTCATGATCCAAAACTAGATTTTTGTATTCGCGACCCACTTCTTGATTTTCTTAATCCAAAACTAGATTTTTGTATTCGCGACCAAATTCTGGATTTTCTTGATCCAAAACTAAATTTTTGTATTCGCGACCAAATTCTGGATTTTCTTGATCCAAAACTAGATTTTTGTATTCGCGACCAAATTCTTGATTTTCTTGATCCAAAATTAGATTTTTGTATTTGCCACGCAGTTCTTGATTTTCTTGATCCAAAACTAGATTTTTCTATTCGCGACCAAATTCTGGATTTTCTTGATCCAAAACTAGATTTTTGTATTCGCGACCAAATTCTTGATTTTCTTGATCCAAAACTAGATTTTTGCATTCGCCACGCAGTTCTTGATTTTCTTGATCCAAAACTAGATTTTTGTATTCGCGACCAAATTCTTAATTTTCATGATCCAAAACTAGATTTTTGTATTCGCGACCCACTTCTTGATTTTCTTAATCCAAAACTAGATTTTTGTATTCGCGACCAAATTCTGCATTTTCTTGATCCAAAACTAGATTTTTGTATTCGCGATCAAATTCTGGATTTTCTTGATCCAAAACTAGATTTTTGTATTCGCGACCAAATTCTTGATTTTCTTGATCCAAAACTAGATTTTTGTATTCGCCACGCAGTTCTTGATTTTCTTGATCCAAAACTAGATTTTTGCATTCGCCACGCAGTTCTTGATTTTCTTGATCCAAAACTAGATTTTTGTATTCGCGACCAAATTCTTAATTTTCATGATCCAAAACTAGATTTTTGTATTCGCGACCCACTTCTTGATTTTCTTAATCCAAAGCTAGATTTTTGTATTCGCGACCAAATTCTGGATTTTCTTGATCCAAAACTAGATTTTTGTATTCGCGACCAAATTCTGGATTTTCTTGATCCAAAACTAGATTTTTGTATTCGCGACCAAATTCTTGATTTTCTTGATCCAAAACTAGATTTTTGTATTCGCCACGCAGTTCTTAATTTTCATGATCCAAAACTAGATTTTTGTATTCGCGACCCACTTCTTGATTTTCTTGATCCAAAACACGATTTTTGTATTCGCGACCAAATTCTGGATTTTTCTGATCCAAATTTAGATTTTCGTATTCGCGACCCAATTCTTGATTTTCTTGATCCAAAGCTAGATTTTTGTATTCGCAACCCAATTCTTGATTTTCTTAATCCAAAACTAGATTTTTGCATTCGCCACGCAATTCTTAATTTTCTTGATCGAAAACTAGATTTTTGTATTCGCCACGCAGTTCTTGATTTTCTTGATCCAAAACTAGATTTTTCTATTCGCGACCAAATTCTGGATTTTCTTGATCCAAAACTAGATTTTTGTATTCGCGACCAAATTCTTGATTTTCTTGATCCAAAATTAGATTTTTCTATTCGCCACGCAGTTCTTGATTTTCTTGATCCGAAACTAGATTTTTCTATTCGCGACCAAATTCTGGATTTTCTTGATCCCAAACTAGATTTTTGTATTCGCGACCAAATTCTTGATTTTCTTGATCCAAAACTAGATTTTTGTATTCGCCACGCAGTTCTTGATTTTCTTGATCCAAAACTAGATTTTTGTATTCGCGACCGAATTCTTAATTTTCATGATCCAAAACTAGATTTTTGTATTCGCGACCCACTTCTTGATTTTCTTGATCCAAAACATGATTTTTGTATTCGCGACCAAATTCTGGATTTTTCAGATCCAAAATTAGATTTTCGTATTCGCGACCCAATTCTTGATTTTCTTGATCCAAAGCTAGATTTTTGTATTCGCGACCCAATTCTTGATTTTCTTAATCCAAAACTAGATTTTTGCATTCGCCACGCAATTCTTAATTTTCTTGATCCAAAATAGATTTTTGCATTCGCCAAGCAGTTCTTGATTTTCTTGATCCAAAACTAGATTTTTGTATTCGCGACCAAATTCTTAATTTTCATGATCCAAAACTAGATTTTTGTATTCGCGACCCACTTCTTGATTTTCTTGATCCAAAACTAGATTTTTGTATTCGCGACCAAATTCTGGATTTTCTTGATCCAAAACTTGATTTTTGTATTCGCGACCAAATTCTGGATTTTCTTGATCCAAAACTAGATTTTTGTATTCGCGACCAAATTCTGGATTTTCTTGATCCAAAACTAGATTTTTGTATTCGCGACCAAATTCTGGATTTTCTTGATCCAAAACTAGATTTTTGTATTCGCCACGCAGTTCTTGATTTTCTTGATCCAAAACTAGATTTTTGCATTCGCCACGCAGTTCTTGATTTTCTTGATCCAAAACTAGATTTTTCTATTCGCGACCAAATTCTGGATTTTCTTGATCCAAAACTAGATTTTTGTATTCGCGACCAAATTCTTGATTTTCTTGATCCAAAATTAGATTTTTGTATTCGCCACGCAGTTCTTGATTTTCTTGATCCGAAACTAGATTTTTCTATTCGCGACCAAATTCTGGATTTTCTTGATCCCAAACTAGATTTTTGTATTCGCGACCAAATTCTTGATTTTCTTGATCCAAAACTAGATTTTTGTATTCGCCACGCAGTTCTTGATTTTCTTGATCCAAAACTAGATTTTTGTATTCGCGACCGAATTCTTAATTTTCATGATCCAAAACTAGATTTTTGTATTCGCGACCCACTTCTTGATTTTCTTGATCCAAAACATGATTTTTGTATTCGCGACCAAATTCTGGATTTTTCAGATCCAAAATTAGATTTTCGTATTCGCGACCCAATTCTTGATTTTCTTGATCCAAAGCTAGATTTTTGTATTCGCGACCCAATTCTTGATTTTCTTAATCCAAAACTAGATTTTTGCATTCGCCACGCAATTCTTAATTTTCTTGATCCAAAATAGATTTTTGCATTCGCCAAGCAGTTCTTGATTTTCTTGATCCAAAACTAGATTTTTGTATTCGCGACCAAATTCTTAATTTTCATGATCCAAAACTAGATTTTTGTATTCGCGACCCACTTCTTGATTTTCTTAATCCAAAGCTAGATTTTTGTATTCGCGACCAAATTCTGGATTTTCTTGATCCAAAACTAGATTTTTGTATTCGCGACCAAATTCTGGATTTTCTTGATCCAAAACTAGATTTTTGTATTCGCGACCAAATTCTTGATTTTCTTGATCCAAAACTAGATTTTTGTATTCGCCACGCAGTTCTTAATTTTCATGATCCAAAACTAGATTTTTGTATTCGCGACCCACTTCTTGATTTTCTTGATCCAAAACACGATTTTTGTATTCGCGACCAAATTCTGGATTTTTCTGATCCAAATTTAGATTTTCGTATTCGCGACCCAATTCTTGATTTTCTTGATCCAAAGCTAGATTTTTGTATTCGCAACCCAATTCTTGATTTTCTTAATCCAAAACTAGATTTTTGCATTCGCCACGCAATTCTTAATTTTCTTGATCCAAAACTAGATTTTTTTATTCGCCACGCAGTTCTTGATTTTCTTGATCCAAAACTAGATTTTTGTATTCGCGACCGAATTCTTAATTTTCTTGATCCAAAACAAGATTTTGGTATTCGCGACCCACTTCTTGATTTTCTTGATCCAAAACTAGATTTTTGTATTCGCGACCAAATTCAGGATTTTCTTGATCCTAAACTAGATTTTTGTATTCGCGACCAAATTCTGGATTTTCTTGATCCAAAACTAGATTTTTGTATTCGCGACCAAATTATTAATTTCTTGATCGAAAACTAGATTTTTGTATTCGCCACGCAGTTCTTGATTTTCTTGATCCAAAACTAGATTTTTCTATTCGCGACCAAATTCTGGATTTTCTTGATCCAAAACTAGATTTTTGTATTCGCGACCAAATTCTTGATTTTCTTGATCCAAAATTAGATTTTTGTATTCGCCACGCAGTTCTTGATTTTCTTGATCCGAAACTAGATTTTTCTATTCGCGACCAAATTCTGGATTTTCTTGATCCCAAACTAGATTTTTGTATTCGCGACCAAATTCTTGATTTTCTTGATCCAAAACTAGATTTTTGTATTCGCCACGCAGTTCTTGATTTTCTTGATCCAAAACTAGATTTTTGTATTCGCGACCGAATTCTTAATTTTCATGATCCAAAACTAGATTTTTGTATTCGCGACCCACTTCTTGATTTTCTTGATCCAAAACATGATTTTTGTATTCGCGACCAAATTCTGGATTTTTCAGATCCAAAATTAGATTTTCGTATTCGCGACCCAATTCTTGATTTTCTTGATCCAAAGCTAGATTTTTGTATTCGCGACCCAATTCTTGATTTTCTTAATCCAAAACTAGATTTTTGCATTCGCCACGCAATTCTTAATTTTCTTGATCCAAAATAGATTTTTGCATTCGCCAAGCAGTTCTTGATTTTCTTGATCCAAAACTAGATTTTTGTATTCGCGACCAAATTCTTAATTTTCATGATCCAAAACTAGATTTTTGTATTCGCGACCCACTTCTTGATTTTCTTGATCCAAAACTAGATTTTTGTATTCGCGACCAAATTCTGGATTTTCTTGATCCAAAACTTGATTTTTGTATTCGCGACCAAATTCTGGATTTTCTTGATCCAAAACTAGATTTTTGTATTCGCGACCAAATTCTGGATTTTCTTGATCCAAAACTAGATTTTTGTATTCGCGACCAAATTCTGGATTTTCTTGATCCAAAACTAGATTTTTGTATTCGCGACCAAATTCTTGATTTTCTTGATACAAAATTAGATTTTTGTATTTGCCACGCAGTTCTTGATTTTCTTGATCCAAAACTAGATTTTTCTATTCGCGACCAAATTCTGGATTTTCTTGATCCAAAACTAGATTTTTGTATTCGCGACCAAATTCTGGATTTTCTTGATCCAAAACTAGATTTTTGTATTCGCCACGCAGTTCTTGATTTTCTTGATCCAAAACTAGATTTTTGTATTCGCGACCGAATTCTTAATTTTCATGATCCATAACTAGATTTTTGTATTCGCGACCCACTTCTTGATTTTCTTGATCCAAAACAAGATTTTTGTATTCGCGACCAAATTCTGGATTTTTCTGATCCAAATTTAGATTTTCGTATTCGCGACCCAATTCTTGATTTTCTTGATCCAAAGCTAGATTTTTGTATTCGCGACCCAATTCTTGATTTTCTTAATCCAAAACTAGATTTTTGCATTCGCCACGCAATTCTTAATTTTCTTGATCCAAAACTAGATTTTTGCATTCGCCACGCAGTTCTTGATTTTCTTGATCCAAAACTAGATTTTTGTATTCGCGACCAAATTCTTAATTTTCATGATCCAAAACTAGATTTTTGTATTCGCGACCCACTTCTTGATTTTCTTGATCCAAAACTAGATTTTTGTATTCGCGACCAAATTCTGGATTTTCTTGATCCAAAACTAGATTTTTGTATTCGCGACCAAATTTTGGATTTTCTTGATCCAAAACTAGATTTTTGTATTCGCGACCAAATTCTTGATTATCTTGATCCAAAACTAGATTTTTGTATTCGCCACGCAGTTCTTGATTTTCTTGATCCAAAACTAGATTTTTATATTCGCGACCGAATTCTTAATTTTCATGATCCAAAACTAGATTTTGGTATTCGCGACCCACTTCTTGATTTTCTTGATCCAAAACTAGATTTTTGTATTCGCGACCAAATTCAGGATTTTCTTGATCCAAAACTAGATTTTTGCATTCGCCACGCAGTTCTTGATTTTCTTGATCCAAAATTAGATTTTTGTATTCGCGACCAAATTCTTAATTTTCATGATCCAAAACTAGATTTTTGTATTCGCGACCCACTTCTTGATTTTTTTAATCCAAAACTAGATTTTTGTATTCGCGACCAAATTCTGGATTTTCTTGATCCAAAACTAGATTTTTGTATTCGCGACCAAATTCTGGATTTTCTTGATCCAAAACTAGATTTTTGTATTCGCGACCAAATTCTTGATTTTCTTGATCCAAAACTAGATTTTTTTATTCGCCACGCAGTTCTTGATTTTCTTGATCCAAAACTAGATTTTTGTATTCGCGACCGAATTCTTAATTTTCATGATCCAAAACAAGATTTTGGTATTCGCGACCCACTTCTTGATTTTCTTGATCCAAAACTAGATTTTTGTATTCGCGACCAAATTCAGGATTTTCTTGATCCTAAACTAGATTTTTGTATTCGCGACCAAATTCTGGATTTTCTTGATCCAAAACTAGATTTTTGTATTCGCGACCAAATTCTTGATTTTCTTGATCCAAAACTAGATTTTTGTATTCGCCACGCAGTTCTTGATTTTCTTGATCCAAAACTAGATTTTTCTATTCGCGATCAAATTCTGGTTTTTCTTGATCCAAAACTAGATTTTTGTATTCGCGACCAAATTCTTGATTTTCTTGATCCAAAATTAGATTTTTGTATTCGCCACGCAGTTCTTGATTTTCTTGATCCGAAACTAGATTTTTCTATTCGCGACCAAATTCTTGATTTTCTTGATCCCAAACTAGATTTTTGTATTCGCGACCAAATTCTTGATTTTCTTGATCCAAAACTAGATTTTTGTATTCGCCACGCAGTTCTTGATTTTCTTGATCAAAAACTAGATTTTTGTATTCGCGACCGAATTCTTAATTTTCATGATCCAAAACTAGATTTTTGTATTCGCGACCCACTTCTTGATTTTCTTGATCCAAAACAAGATTTTTGTATTCGCGACCAAATTCTGGATTTTTATGATCCAAAATTAGATTTTCGTATTCGCGACCCAATTCTTGATTTTCTTGATCCAAAGCTAGATTTTTGTATTCGCGACCCAATTCTTGATTTTCTTAATCCAAAACTAGATTTTTGCATTCGCCACGCAATTCTTAATTTTCTTGATTCAAAACTAGATTTTTGCATTCGCCAAGCAGTTCTTGATTTTCTTGATCCAAAACTAGATTTTTGTATTCGCGACCAAATTCTTAATTTTCATGATCCAAAACTATATTTTTGTATTCGCGACCCACTTCTTGATTTTCTTGATCCAAAACTAGATTTTTGTATTCGCGACCAAATTCTGGATTTTCTTGATCCAAAACTAGATTTTTGTATTCGCGACCAAATTATTGATTATCTTGATCCAAAACTAGATTTTTGTATTCGCCACGCAGTTCTTGATTTTCTTGATCCAAAACTAGATTTTTGTATTCGCGACCAAATTCTGGATTTTCTTGATCCAAAACTAGATTTTTGTATTCGCGACCAAATTCTGGATTTTCTTGATCCAAAACTAGATTTTTGTATTCGCGACCAAATTCTTGATTTTCTTGATCCAAAATTAGATTTTTGTATTTGCCACGCAGTTCTTGATTTTCTTGATCCAAAACTAGATTTTTCTATTCGCGACCAAATTCTGGATTTTCTTGATCCAAAACTAGATTTTTGTATTCGCGACCAAATTCTGGATTTTCTTGATCCAAAACTAGATTTTTGTATTCGCCACGCAGTTCTTGATTTTCTTGATCCAAAACTAGATTTTTGTATTCGCGACCGAATTCTTAATTTTCATGATCCATAACTAGATTTTTGTATTCGCGACCCACTTCTTGATTTTCTTGATCCAAAACAAGATTTTTGTATTCGCGACCAAATTCTGGATTTTTCTGATCCAAATTTAGATTTTCGTATTCGCGACCCAATTCTTGATTTTCTTGATCCAAAGCTAGATTTTTGTATTCGCGACCCAATTCTTGATTTTCTTAATCCAAAACTAGATTTTTGCATTCGCCACGCAATTCTTAATTTTCTTGATCCAAAACTAGATTTTTGCATTCGCCACGCAGTTCTTGATTTTCTTGATCCAAAACTAGATTTTTGTATTCGCGACCAAATTCTTAATTTTCATGATCCAAAACTAGATTTTTGTATTCGCGACCCACTTCTTGATTTTCTTGATCCAAAACTAGATTTTTGTATTCGCGACCAAATTCTGGATTTTCTTGATCCAAAACTAGATTTTTGTATTCGCGACCAAATTTTGGATTTTCTTGATCCAAAACTAGATTTTTGTATTCGCGACCAAATTCTTGATTATCTTGATCCAAAACTAGATTTTTGTATTCGCCACGCAGTTCTTGATTTTCTTGATCCAAAATAAGATTTTTATATTCGCGACCGAATTCTTAATTTTCATGATCCAAAACTAGATTTTGGTATTCGCGACCCACTTCTTGATTTTCTTGATCCAAAACTAGATTTTTGTATTCGCGACCAAATTCAGGATTTTCTTGATCCAAAACTAGATTTTTGCATTCGCCACGCAGTTCTTGATTTTCTTGATCCAAAATTAGATTTTTGTATTCGCGACCAAATTCTTAATTTTCATGATCCAAAACTAGATTTTTGTATTCGCGACCCACTTCTTGATTTTTTTAATCCAAAACTAGATTTTTGTATTCGCGACCAAATTCTGGATTTTCTTGATCCAAAACTAGATTTTTGTATTCGCGACCAAATTCTGGATTTTCTTGATCCAAAACTAGATTTTTGTATTCGCGACCAAATTCTTGATTTTCTTGATCCAAAACTAGATTTTTTTATTCGCCACGCAGTTCTTGATTTTCTTGATCCAAAACTAGATTTTTGTATTCGCGACCGAATTCTTAATTTTCATGATCCAAAACAAGATTTTGGTATTCGCGACCCACTTCTTGATTTTCTTGATCCAAAACTAGATTTTTGTATTCGCGACCAAATTCAGGATTTTCTTGATCCTAAACTAGATTTTTGTATTCGCGACCAAATTCTGGATTTTCTTGATCCAAAACTAGATTTTTGTATTCGCGACCAAATTCTTGATTTTCTTGATCCAAAACTAGATTTTTGTATTCGCCACGCAGTTCTTGATTTTCTTGATCCAAAACTAGATTTTTCTATTCGCGATCAAATTCTGGTTTTTCTTGATCCAAAACTAGATTTTTGTATTCGCGACCAAATTCTTGATTTTCTTGATCCAAAATTAGATTTTTGTATTCGCCACGCAGTTCTTGATTTTCTTGATCCGAAACTAGATTTTTCTATTCGCGACCAAATTCTTGATTTTCTTGATCCCAAACTAGATTTTTGTATTCGCGACCAAATTCTTGATTTTCTTGATCCAAAACTAGATTTTTGTATTCGCCACGCAGTTCTTGATTTTCTTGATCCAAAACTAGATTTTTGTATTCGCGACCGAATTCTTAATTTTCATGATCCAAAACTAGATTTTTGTATTCGCGACCCACTTCTTGATTTTCTTGATCCAAAACAAGATTTTTGTATTCGCGACCAAATTCTGGATTTTTATGATCCAAAATTAGATTTTCGTATTCGCGACCCAATTCTTGATTTTCTTGATCCAAAGCTAGATTTTTGTATTCGCGACCCAATTCTTGATTTTCTTAATCCAAAACTAGATTTTTGCATTCGCCACGCAATTCTTAATTTTCTTGATTCAAAACTAGATTTTTGCATTCGCCAAGCAGTTCTTGATTTTCTTGATCCAAAACTAGATTTTTGTATTCGCGACCAAATTCTTAATTTTCATGATCCAAAACTAGATTTTTGTATTCGCGACCCACTTCTTGATTTTCTTGATCCAAAACTAGATTTTTGTATTCGCGACCAAATTCTGGATTTTCTTGATCCAAAACTAGATTTTTGTATTCGCGACCAAATTATTGATTATCTTGATCCAAAACTAGATTTTTGTATTCGCCACGCAGTTCTTGATTTTCTTGATCCAAAACTAGATTTTTATATTCGCGACCGAATTCTTAATTTTCATGATCCAAAACTAGATTTTGGTATTCGCGACCCACTTCTTGATTTTCTTGACCCAAAACTAGATTTTTGTATTCGCGACCAAATTCTGGATTTTCTTGATCCAAAACTAGATTTTTGTATTCGCGAACAAATTCTTGATTTTCATGATCCAAAACTAGATTTTTGTATTCGCCACGCAGTTCTTGATTTTCTTGATCTAAAACTAGATTTTTTCTATTCGCGACCAAATTCTGGATTTTCTTGATCCAAAACTAGATTTTTGTATTCGCGACCAAATTCTAGATTTTCTTGATCCAAAACTTGATTTTTGTATTCGCGAGGAAATTCGTGATTTTCTTGATCCAATACTAGATTTTTGTATTCGCGACCCAATTCTTGGTTTTCTTGATCCAAAACTAGATTTTTGCATTCGCCACGCAAATCTTGATTTTCTTAATCCGAAACTAGATTATTGTATTTGCGACCAAATTCTTGATTTTCTTGATCCAAAACTTGATTTTCGTATTCGCGACCCAATTCTTGATTTTCCTGATCCAAAACTAGATTTTTGTATTCGCGACCAAATTCTGGATTTTCTTGATCCAAAACTAGATTTTTGTATTCGCGACCATATTCTGGATTTTCTTGATCCAAAACTAGATTTTTGTATTCGCGACCAAATTCTTGATTTTCTTGATCCAAAACTAGATTTTTGTATTCGCGACAAAATTCTTGATTTTCTTGATCCAAAATTAGATTTTTGTATTCGCCACGCAGTTCTTGATTTTCTTGATCCGAAACTAGATTTTTCTATTCGCGACCAAATTCTGGATTTTCTTGATCCCAAACTAGATTTTTGTATTCGCGACCAAATTCTTGATTTTCTTGATCCAAAACTAGATTTTTGTATTCGCCACGCAGTTCTTGATTTTCTTGATCCAAAACTAGATTTTTGTATTCGCGACCGAATTCTTAATTTTCATGATCCAAAACTAGATTTTTGTATTCGCGACCCACTTCTTGATTTTCTTGATCCAAAACAAGATTTTTGTATTCGCGACCAAATTCAGGATTTTTATGATCCAAAATTAGATGTTCGTATTCGCGACCCAATTCTTGATTTTCTTGATCCAAAGCTAGATTTTTGTATTCGCGACCCAATTCTTGATTTTCTTAATCCAAAACTAGATTTTTGCATTCGCCACGCAATTCTTAATTTTCTTGATCCAAAACTAGATTTTTGCATTCGCCAAGCAGTTCTTGATTTTCTTGATCCAAAACTAGATTTTTGTATTCGCGACCAAATTCTTAATTTTCATGATCCAAAACTAGATTTTTGTATTCGCGACCCACTTCTTGATTTTCTAGATCCAAAACTAGATTTTTGTATTCGCGACCAAATTCTGGATATTCTTGATCCAAAACTAGATTTTTGTATTCGCGACCAAATTCTTGATTATCTTGATCCAAAACTAGATTTTTGTATTCGCCACGCAGTTCTTGATTTTCTTGATCCAAAACTAGATTTTTATATTCGCGACCGAATTCTTAATTTTCATGATCCGAAACTAGATTTTGGTATTCGCGACCAAATTCTGGATTTTCTTGACCCAAAACTAGATTTTTGTATTCGCGACCAAATTCTGGATTTTCTTGATCCAAAACTAGATTTTTGTATTCGCCACGCAGTTCTTGATTTTCTTGATCCAAAACTAGATTTTTGTATTCGCCACGCAGTTCTTGATTTTCTTGATCTAAAACTAGATTTTTCTATTCGCGACCAAATTCTGGATTTTCTTGATCCAAAACAAGATTTTTGTATTCGCGACCAAATTCAGGATTTTTATGATCCAAAATTAGATGTTCGTATTCGCGACCCAATTCTTGATTTTCTTGATCCAAAGCTAGATTTTTGTATTCGCGACCCAATTCTTGATTTTCTTAATCCAAAACTAGATTTTTGCATTCGCCACGCAATTCTTAATTTTCTTGATCCAAAACTAGATTTTTGCATTCGCCAAGCAGTTCTTGATTTTCTTGATCCAAAACTAGATTTTTGTATTCGCGACCAAATTCTTGATTTTCTTGATCCAAAACTTGATTTTTGTATTCGCGAGGAAATTCGTGATTTTCTTGATCCAATACTAGATTTTTGTATTCGCGACCCAATTCTCGGTTTTCTTGATCCAAAACTAGATTTTTGCATTCGCCACGCAAATCTTGATTTTCTTAATCCGAAACTAGATTATTGTATTTGCGACCAAATTCTTGATTTTCTTGATCCAAAACTTGATTTTCGTATTCGCGACCCAATTCTTGATTTTCCTGATCCAAAACTAGATTTTTGTATTCGCGACTAAATTCTGGATTTTCTTGATCCGAAACTAGATTTTTCTATTCGCGACCAAATTCTGGATTTTCTTGATCCCAAACTAGATTTTTGTATTCGCGACCAAATTCTTGATTTTCTTGATCCAAAACTAGATTTTTGTATTCGCGACCGAATTCTTAATTTTCATGATCCAAAACTAGATTTTTGTATTCGCGACCCACTTCTTGATTTTCTTGATCCAAAACAAGATTTTTGTATTCGCGACCAAATTCAGGATTTTTATGATCCAAAATTAGATTTTCGTATTCGCGACCCAATTCTTGATTTTCTTGATCCAAAGCTAGATTTTTGTATTCGCGACCCAATTCTTGATTTTCTTAATCCAAAACTAGATTTTTGCATTCGCCACGCAATTCTTAATTTTCTTGATCCAAAACTAGATTTTTGCATTCGCCAAGCAGTTCTTGATTTTCTTGATCCAAAACTAGATTTTTGTATTCGCGACCAAATTCTTAATTTTCATGATCCAAAACTAGATTTTTGTATTCGCGACCCACTTCTTGATTTTCTTGATCCAAAACTAGATTTTTGTATTCGCGACCAAATTCTGGATTTTCTTGATCCAAAACTAGATTTTTGTATTCGCGACCAAATTCTTGATTATCTTGATCCAAAACTAGATTTTTGTATTCGCCACGCAGTTCTTGATTTTCTTGATCCAAAACTAGATTTTTATATTCGCGACCGAATTCTTAATTTTCATGATCCAAAACTAGATTTTGGTATTCGCGACCCACTTCTTGATTTTCTTGACCCAAAACTAGATTTTTGTATTCGCGACCAAATTCTGGATTTTCTTGATCCAAAACTAGATTTTTGTATTCGCGAACAAATTCTTGATTTTCTTGATCCAAAACTAGATTTTTGTATTCGCCACGCAGTTCTTGATTTTCTTGATCTAAAACTAGATTTTTCTATTCGCGACCAAATTCTGGATTTTCTTGATCCAAAACTAGATTTTTGTATTCGCGACCAAATTCTTGATTTTCTTGATCCAAAACTTGATTTTTGTATTCGCGAGGAAATTCGTGATTTTCTTGATCCAATACTAGATTTTTGTATTCGCGACCCAATTCTTGGTTTTCTTGATCCAAAACTAGATTTTTGCATTCGCCACGCAAATCTTGATTTTCTTAATCCGAAACTAGATTATTGTATTTGCGACCAAATTCTTGATTTTCTTGATCCAAAACTTGATTTTCGTATTCGCGACCCAATTCTTGATTTTCCTGATCCAAAACTAGATTTTTGTATTCGCGACTAAATTCTGGATTTTCTTGATCCAAAACTAGATTTTTGTATTCGCGACCATATTCTGGATTTTCTTGATCCAAAACTAGATTTTTGTATTCGCGACCAAATTCTTGATTTTCTTAATCCAAAACTAGATTTTTGTATTCGCGACAAAATTCTTGATTTTCTTGATCCAAAATTAGATTTTTGTATTCGCCACGCAGTTCTTGATTTTCTTGATCCGAAACTAGATTTTTCTATTCGCGACCAAATTCTGGATTTTCTTGATCCAAAACTAGATTTTTGTATTCGCGACCAAATTCTTGATTTTCTTGATCCAAAACTAGATTTTTGTATTCGCCACGCAGTTCTTGATTTTCTTGATCCAAAACTAGATTTTTGTATTCGCGACCGAATTCATAATTTTCATGATCAAAAACTAGATTTTTGTATTCGCGACCCACTTCTTGATTATCTTGATCCAAAACAAGATTTTTGTATTCGCGACCAAATTCTGGATTTTTCTGATCCAAAATTAGATTTTCGTATTCGCGACCCAATTCTTGATTTTCTTGATCCAAAGCTAGATTTTTGTATTCGCGACCCAATTCTTGATTTTCTTAATCCAAAACTAGATTTTTGCATTCGCCACGCAATTCTTAATTTTCTTGATCCAAAACTAGATTTTTGCATTCGCCAAGCAGTTCTTGATTTTCTTGATCCAAAACTAGATTTTTGTATTCGCGACCAAATTCTTAATTTTCATGATCCAAAACTAGATTTTTGTATTCGCGACCCACTTCTGGATTTTCTTGATCCAAAACTAGATTTTTGTATTCGCGACCAAATTCTGGATTTTCTTGATCCAAAACTAGATTTTTGTATTCGCGACCAAATTCTTGATTATCTTGATCCAAAACTAGATTTTTGTATTCGCCACGCAGTTCTTGATTTTCTTGATCCAAAACTAGATTTTTATATTCGCGACCGAATTCTTAATTTTCATGATCCAAAACTAGATTTTGGTATTCGCGACCCACTTCTTGATTTCCTTGATCCAAAACTAGATTTTTGTATTCGCGACCAAATTCTGGATTTTCTTGATCCAAAACTAGATTTTTCTATTCGAGACCAAATTCTTGATTTTCTTGATCCAAAACTAGATTTTTGTATTCGCGACCAAATTCTTGATTTTCTTGATCCAAAACTAGATTTTTGTATTCGCCACGCAGTTCTTGATTTTCTTGATCCAAAACTAGATTTTTATATTCGCGACCGAATTCTTAATTTTCATGATCCAAAACTAGATTTTGGTATTCGCGACCCACTTCTTGATTTTCTTGATCCAAAACTAGATTTTTGTATTCGCCACGCAGTTCTTGATTTTCTTGATCCAAAACTAGATTTTTGTATTCGCGACCGAATTCTTAATTTTCATGATCCAAAACTAGATTTTTGTATTCGCGACCCACTTCTTGATTTTCTTGATCCAAAACAAGATTTTTGTATTCGCGACCAAATTCCGGATTTTTCTGATCCAAAATTAGATTTTCGTATTCGCGACCCAATTCTTGATTTTCTTGATCCAAAGCTAGATTTTTGTATTCGCGACCCAATTCTTGATTTTCTTAATCCAAAACTAGATTTTTGCATTCGCCACGCAATTCTTAATTTTCTTGATCCAAAACTAGATTTTTGCATTCGCCAAGCAGTTCTTGATTTTCTTGATCCAAAACTAGATTTTTGTATTCGCGACCAAATTCTTAATTTTCATGATCCAAAACTAGATTTTTGTATTCGCGACCCACTTCTTGATTTTCTTGATCCAAAACTAGATTTTTGTATTCGCGACCAAATTCTGGATTTTCTTGATCCAAAACTAGATTTTTGTATTCGCGACCAAATTCTGGATTTTCTTGATCCAAAACTAGATTTTTGTATTCGCGACCAAATTCTTGATTTTCTTGATCCAAAACTAGATTTTTGTATTCGCCACGCAGTTCTTGATTTTCTTGATCCAAAACTAGATTTTTATATTCGCGACCGAATTCTTAATTTTCATGATCCAAAACTAGATTTTGGTATTCGCGACCCACTTCTTGATTTTCTTGACCCAAAACTAGATTTTTGTATTCGCGACCAAATTCTGGATTTTCTTGATCCAAAACTAGATTTTTGTATTCGCGACCAAATTCTTGATTTTCTTGATCCAAAACTAGATTTTTGTATTCGCCACGCAGTTCTTGATTTTCTTGATCTAAAACTAGATTTTTCTATTCGCGACCAAATTCTGGATTTTCTTGATCCAAAACTAGATTTTTGTATTCGCGACCAAATTCCTTATTTTCTTGATCCAAAACTTGATTTTTGTATTCGCGAGCAAATTCGTGATTTTCTTGATCCAATACTAGATTTTTGTATTCGCGACCCAATTCTTGGTTTTCTTGATCCAAAACTAGATTTTTGCATTCGCCACGCAAATCTTGATTTTCTTAATCCGAAACTAGATTATTGTATTTGCGACCAAATTCTTGATTTTCTTGATCCAAAACTTGATTTTCGTATTCGCGACCCAATTCTTGATTTTCCTGATCCAAAACTAGATTTTTGTATTCGCGACCAAATTCTGGATTTTCTTGATCCAAAACTAGATTTTTGTATTCGCGACCAAATTCTGGATTTTCTTGATCCAATACTAGATTTTTGTATTCGCGACCCAATTCTTGGTTTTCTTGATCCAAAACTAGATTTTTGCATTCGCCACGCAAATCTTGATTTTCTTAATCCGAAACTAGATTATTGTATTTGCGACCAAATTCTTGATTTTCTTGATCCAAAACTTGATTTTCGTATTCGCGACCCAATTCTTGATTTTCCTGATCCAAAACTAGATTTTTGTATTCGGGACCAAATTCTGGATTTTCTTGATCCAAAACTAGATTTTTGTATTCGCGACCAAATTCTTGATTTTTTTGATCCAAAACTAGATTTTTGTATTCGCCACGCAGTTCTTGATTTTCTTGATCCAAAACTAGATTTTTATATTCGCGACCGAATTCTTAATTTTCATGATCCAAAACTAGATTTTGGTATTCGCGACCCACTTCTTGATTTTCTTGATCCAAAACTAGATTTTTGTATTCGCGACCAAATTCTGGATTTTCTTGATCCAAAACTAGATTTTTGTATTCGCGATCAAATTCTTGATTTTCTTGATCCAAAACTAGATTTTTGTATTCGCCACGCAGTTCTTGATTTTCTTGATCTAAAACTAGATTTTTCTATTCGCGACCAAATTCTGGATTTTCTTGATCCAAAACTAGATTTTTGTATTCGCGACCAAATTCTTGATTTTCTTGATCCAAAACTAGATTTTTGTATTCGCCACGCAGTTCTTGATTTTCTTGATCTAAAACTAGATTTTTCTATTCGCGACCAAATTCTGGATTTTCTTGATCCAAAACTTGATTTTTGTATTCGCGAGCAAATTCGTGATTTTCTTGATCCAATACTAGATTTTTGTATTCGCGACCCAATTCTTGGTTTTCTTGATCCAAAACTAGATTTTTGCATTCGCCACGCAAATCTTGATTTTCTTAATCCGAAACTAGATTATTGTATTTGCGACCAAATTCCTGATTTTCTTGATCCAAAACTTGATTTTCGTATTCGCGACCCAATTCTTGATTTTCCTGATCCAAAACTAGATTTTTGTATTCGCGACCAAATTCTGGATTTTCTTAATCCGAAACTAGATTATTGTATTTGCGACCAAATTCTTGATTTTCTTGATCCCAAACTTGATTTTCGTATTCGCGACCCAATTCTTGATTTTCCTGATCCAAAACTAGATTTTTGTATTCGCGACCAAATTCTGGATTTTCTTGATCCAAAACTAGATTTTTGTATTCGCGACCAAATTCTGGATTTTCTTGATCCAATACTAGATTTTTGTATTCGCGACCCAATTCTTGGTTTTCTTGATCCAAAACTAGATTTTTGCATTCGCCACGCAGTTCTTGATTTTCTTGATCCAAAACTAGATTTTTCTATTCGAGACCAAATTTTGGATTTTCTTGATCCAAAACTAGATTTTTGTATTCGCGACCAAATTCTTGATTTTCTTGATCCAAAATTAGATTTCTGTATTCGCCACGCAGTTCTTGATTTTCTTGATCCGAAACTAGATTTTTCTATTCGCGACCAAATTCTGGATTTTCTTGATCCAAAACTAGATTTTTGTATTCGCGACCAAATTCTTGATTTTCCTGATCCAAAACTAGATTTTTGTATTCGACACGCAGTTCTTGATTTTCTTGATCCAAAACTAGATTTTTATATTCGCGACCGAATTCTTAATTTTCATGATCCAAAACTAGATTTTGGTATTCGCGACCCACTTCTTGATTTTCTTGATCCAAAACTAGATTTTTGTATTCGCGACCAAATTCTGGATTTTCTTGATCCAAAACTAGATTTTTGTATTCGCGACCAAATTTTTGATTTTCTTGATCCAAAACTAGATTTTTGTATTCGCGACCGAATTCTTATTTTTCATGATCCAAAACTAGATTTTTGTATTCGCGACCCACTTCTTGATTTTCTTGATCCAAAACAAGATTTTTGTATTCGCGACCAAATTCTGGATTTTTCTGATCCAAAATTAGATTTTCGTATTCGCGACCCAAATCTTGATTTTCTTGATCCAAAGCTAGATTTTTGTATTCGCGACCCAATTCTTGATTTTCTTAATCCAAAACTAGATTTTTGCATTCGCCACGCAATTCTTAATTTTCTTGATCCAAAACTAGATTTTTGCATTCGCCAAGCAGTTCTTGATTTTCTTGATCCAAAACTAGATTTTTGTATTCGCGACCAAATTCTTAATTTTCATGATACAAAACTAGATTTTTGTATTCGCGACCCACTTCTTGATTTTCTTGATCCAAAACTAGATTTTTGTATTCGCGACCAAATTCTGGATTTTCTTGATCCAAAACTAGATTTTTGTATTCGCGACCAAATTCTGGATTTTCTTGATCCAAAACTAGATTTTTGTATTCGCGACCAAATTCTTGATTTTCTTGATCCAAAACTAGATTTTTGTATTCGCCACGCAGTTCTTGATTTTCTTGATCCAAAACTAGATTTTTATATTCGCGACCGAATTCTTAATTTTCATGATCCAAAACTAGATTTTGGTATTCGCGACCCACTTCTTGATTTTCTTGATCCAAAACTAGATTTTTGTATTCGCGACCAAATTCTGGATTTTCTTGATCCAAAACTAGATTTTTGTATTCGCGACCAAATTCTTGATTTTCTTGATCCAAAACTAGATTTTTGTATTCGCCACGCAGTTCTTGATTTTCTTGATCTAAAACTAGATTTTTCTATTCGCGACAAAATTCTGGATTTTCTTGATCCAAAACTAGATTTTTGTATTCGCGACCAAATTCCTTATTTTCTTGATCCAAAACTTGATTTTTGTATTCGCGAGCAAATTCGTGATTTTCTTGATCCAATACTAGATTTTTGTATTCGCGACCCAATTCTTGGTTTTCTTGATCCAAAACTAGATTTTTGCATTCGCCACGCAAATCTTGATTTTCTTAATCCGAAACTAGATTATTGTATTTGCGACCAAATTCTTGATTTTCTTGATCCAAAACTTGATTTTCGTATTCGCGACCCAATTCTTGATTTTCCTGATCCAAAACTAGATTTTTGCATTCGCGACCAAATTCTGGATTTTCTTGATCCAAAACTAGATTTTTGTATTCGCGACCAAATTCTGGATTTTCTTGATCCAATACTAGATTTTTGTATTCGCGACCCAATTCTTGGTTTTCTTGATCCAAAACTAGATTTTTGCATTCGCCACGCAAATCTTGATTTTCTTAATCCGAAACTAGATTATTGTATTTGCGACCAAATTCTTGATTTTCTTGATCCAAAACTTGATTTTTGTATTCGCGAGGAAATTCGTGATTTTCTTGATCCAATACTAGATTTTTGTATTCGCGACCAAATTCTGGATTTTCTTGATCCAAAACTAGATTTTTGTATTCGCGACCAAATTCTTGATTTTCTTGATCCAAAACTAGATTTTTGTATTCGCCACGCAGTTCTTGATTTTCTTGATCTAAAACTAGATTTTTCTATTCGCGACCAAATTCTGGATTTTCTTGATCCAAAACTAGATTTTTGTATTCGCGACCAAATTCTTGATTTTCTTGATCCAAAATTAGATTTTTGTATTCGCCACGCAGTTCTTGATTTTCTTGATCCGAAACTAGATTTTTCTATTCGCGACCAAATTCTGGATTTTCTTGATCCAAAACTTGATTTTTGTATTCGCGAGCAAATTCGTGATTTTCTTGATCCAATACTAGATTTTTGTATTCGCGACCCAATTCTTGGTTTTCTTGATCCAAAACTAGATTTTTGCATTCGCCACGCAAATCTTGATTTTCTTAATCCGAAACTAGATTATTGTATTTGCGACCAAATTCCTGATTTTCTTGATCCAAAACTTGATTTTCGTATTCGCGACCCAATTCTTGATTTTCCTGATCCAAAACTAGATTTTTGTATTCGCGACCAAATTCTGGATTTTCTTAATCCGAAACTAGATTATTGTATTTGCGACCAAATTCTTGATTTTCTTGATCCCAAACTTGATTTTCGTATTCGCGACCCAATTCTTGATTTTCCTGATCCAAAACTAGATTTTTGTATTCGCGACCAAATTCTGGATTTTCTTGATCCAAAACTAGATTTTTGTATTCGCGACCAAATTCTGGATTTTCTTGATCCAAAACTAGATTTTTCTATTCGAGACCAAATTCTTGATTTTCTTGATCCAAAACTAGATTTTTGTATTCGCGACCAAATTCTTGATTTTCTTGATCCAAAACTAGATTTTTGTATTCGCCACGCAGTTCTTGATTTTCTTGATCCAAAACTAGATTTTTATATTCGCGACCGAATTCTTAATTTTCATGATCCAAAACTAGATTTTGGTATTCGCGACCCACTTCTTGATTTTCTTGATCCAAAACTAGATTTTTGTATTCGCCACGCAGTTCTTGATTTTCTTGATCCAAAACTAGATTTTTGTATTCGCGACCGAATTCTTAATTTTCATGATCCAAAACTAGATTTTTGTATTCGCGACCCACTTCTTGATTTTCTTGATCCAAAACAAGATTTTTGTATTCGCGACCAAATTCCGGATTTTTCTGATCCAAAATTAGATTTTCGTATTCGCGACCCAATTCTTGATTTTCTTGATCCAAAGCTAGATTTTTGTATTCGCGACCCAATTCTTGATTTTCTTAATCCAAAACTAGATTTTTGCATTCGCCACGCAATTCTTAATTTTCTTGATCCAAAACTAGATTTTTGCATTCGCCAAGCAGTTCTTGATTTTCTTGATCCAAAACTAGATTTTTGTATTCGCGACCAAATTCTTAATTTTCATGATCCAAAACTAGATTTTTGTATTCGCGACCCACTTCTTGATTTTCTTGATCCAAAACTAGATTTTTGTATTCGCGACCAAATTCTGGATTTTCTTGATCCAAAACTAGATTTTTGTATTCGCGACCAAATTCTGGATTTTCTTGATCCAAAACTAGATTTTTGTATTCGCGACCAAATTCTTGATTTTCTTGATCCAAAACTAGATTTTTGTATTCGCCACGCAGTTCTTGATTTTCTTGATCCAAAACTAGATTTTTATATTCGCGACCGAATTCTTAATTTTCATGATCCAAAACTAGATTTTGGTATTCGCGACCCACTTCTTGATTTTCTTGACCCAAAACTAGATTTTTGTATTCGCGACCAAATTCTGGATTTTCTTGATCCAAAACTAGATTTTTGTATTCGCGACCAAATTCTTGATTTTCTTGATCCAAAACTAGATTTTTGTATTCGCCACGCAGTTCTTGATTTTCTTGATCTAAAACTAGATTTTTCTATTCGCGACCAAATTCTGGATTTTCTTGATCCAAAACTAGATTTTTGTATTCGCGACCAAATTCCTTATTTTCTTGATCCAAAACTTGATTTTTGTATTCGCGAGCAAATTCGTGATTTTCTTGATCCAATACTAGATTTTTGTATTCGCGACCCAATTCTTGGTTTTCTTGATCCAAAACTAGATTTTTGCATTCGCCACGCAAATCTTGATTTTCTTAATCCGAAACTAGATTATTGTATTTGCGACCAAATTCTTGATTTTCTTGATCCAAAACTTGATTTTCGTATTCGCGACCCAATTCTTGATTTTCCTGATCCAAAACTAGATTTTTGTATTCGCGACCAAATTCTGGATTTTCTTGATCCAAAACTAGATTTTTGTATTCGCGACCAAATTCTGGATTTTCTTGATCCAATACTAGATTTTTGTATTCGCGACCCAATTCTTGGTTTTCTTGATCCAAAACTAGATTTTTGCATTCGCCACGCAAATCTTGATTTTCTTAATCCGAAACTAGATTATTGTATTTGCGACCAAATTCTTGATTTTCTTGATCCAAAACTTGATTTTCGTATTCGCGACCCAATTCTTGATTTTCCTGATCCAAAACTAGATTTTTGTATTCGGGACCAAATTCTGGATTTTCTTGATCCAAAACTAGATTTTTGTATTCGCGACCAAATTCTTGATTTTTTTGATCCAAAACTAGATTTTTGTATTCGCCACGCAGTTCTTGATTTTCTTGATCCAAAACTAGATTTTTATATTCGCGACCGAATTCTTAATTTTCATGATCCAAAACTAGATTTTGGTATTCGCGACCCACTTCTTGATTTTCTTGATCCAAAACTAGATTTTTGTATTCGCGACCAAATTCTGGATTTTCTTGATCCAAAACTAGATTTTTGTATTCGCGATCAAATTCTTGATTTTCTTGATCCAAAACTAGATTTTTGTATTCGCCACGCAGTTCTTGATTTTCTTGATCTAAAACTAGATTTTTCTATTCGCGACCAAATTCTGGATTTTCTTGATCCAAAACTAGATTTTTGTATTCGCGACCAAATTCTTGATTTTCTTGATCCAAAACTAGATTTTTGTATTCGCCACGCAGTTCTTGATTTTCTTGATCTAAAACTAGATTTTTCTATTCGCGACCAAATTCTGGATTTTCTTGATCCAAAACTTGATTTTTGTATTCGCGAGCAAATTCGTGATTTTCTTGATCCAATACTAGATTTTTGTATTCGCGACCCAATTCTTGGTTTTCTTGATCCAAAACTAGATTTTTGCATTCGCCACGCAAATCTTGATTTTCTTAATCCGAAACTAGATTATTGTATTTGCGACCAAATTCCTGATTTTCTTGATCCAAAACTTGATTTTCGTATTCGCGACCCAATTCTTGATTTTCCTGATCCAAAACTAGATTTTTGTATTCGCGACCAAATTCTGGATTTTCTTAATCCGAAACTAGATTATTGTATTTGCGACCAAATTCTTGATTTTCTTGATCCCAAACTTGATTTTCGTATTCGCGACCCAATTCTTGATTTTCCTGATCCAAAACTAGATTTTTGTATTCGCGACCAAATTCTGGATTTTCTTGATCCAAAACTAGATTTTTGTATTCGCGACCAAATTCTGGATTTTCTTGATCCAATACTAGATTTTTGTATTCGCGACCCAATTCTTGGTTTTCTTGATCCAAAACTAGATTTTTGCATTCGCCACGCAGTTCTTGATTTTCTTGATCCAAAACTAGATTTTTCTATTCGAGACCAAATTTTGGATTTTCTTGATCCAAAACTAGATTTTTGTATTCGCGACCAAATTCTTGATTTTCTTGATCCAAAATTAGATTTCTGTATTCGCCACGCAGTTCTTGATTTTCTTGATCCGAAACTAGATTTTTCTATTCGCGACCAAATTCTGGATTTTCTTGATCCAAAACTAGATTTTTGTATTCGCGACCAAATTCTTGATTTTCCTGATCCAAAACTAGATTTTTGTATTCGACACGCAGTTCTTGATTTTCTTGATCCAAAACTAGATTTTTATATTCGCGACCGAATTCTTAATTTTCATGATCCAAAACTAGATTTTGGTATTCGCGACCCACTTCTTGATTTTCTTGATCCAAAACTAGATTTTTGTATTCGCGACCAAATTCTGGATTTTCTTGATCCAAAACTAGATTTTTGTATTCGCGACCAAATTTTTGATTTTCTTGATCCAAAACTAGATTTTTGTATTCGCGACCGAATTCTTATTTTTCATGATCCAAAACTAGATTTTTGTATTCGCGACCCACTTCTTGATTTTCTTGATCCAAAACAAGATTTTTGTATTCGCGACCAAATTCTGGATTTTTCTGATCCAAAATTAGATTTTCGTATTCGCGACCCAAATCTTGATTTTCTTGATCCAAAGCTAGATTTTTGTATTCGCGACCCAATTCTTGATTTTCTTAATCCAAAACTAGATTTTTGCATTCGCCACGCAATTCTTAATTTTCTTGATCCAAAACTAGATTTTTGCATTCGCCAAGCAGTTCTTGATTTTCTTGATCCAAAACTAGATTTTTGTATTCGCGACCAAATTCTTAATTTTCATGATACAAAACTAGATTTTTGTATTCGCGACCCACTTCTTGATTTTCTTGATCCAAAACTAGATTTTTGTATTCGCGACCAAATTCTGGATTTTCTTGATCCAAAACTAGATTTTTGTATTCGCGACCAAATTCTGGATTTTCTTGATCCAAAACTAGATTTTTGTATTCGCGACCAAATTCTTGATTTTCTTGATCCAAAACTAGATTTTTGTATTCGCCACGCAGTTCTTGATTTTCTTGATCCAAAACTAGATTTTTATATTCGCGACCGAATTCTTAATTTTCATGATCCAAAACTAGATTTTGGTATTCGCGACCCACTTCTTGATTTTCTTGATCCAAAACTAGATTTTTGTATTCGCGACCAAATTCTGGATTTTCTTGATCCAAAACTAGATTTTTGTATTCGCGACCAAATTCTTGATTTTCTTGATCCAAAACTAGATTTTTGTATTCGCCACGCAGTTCTTGATTTTCTTGATCTAAAACTAGATTTTTCTATTCGCGACAAAATTCTGGATTTTCTTGATCCAAAACTAGATTTTTGTATTCGCGACCAAATTCCTTATTTTCTTGATCCAAAACTTGATTTTTGTATTCGCGAGCAAATTCGTGATTTTCTTGATCCAATACTAGATTTTTGTATTCGCGACCCAATTCTTGGTTTTCTTGATCCAAAACTAGATTTTTGCATTCGCCACGCAAATCTTGATTTTCTTAATCCGAAACTAGATTATTGTATTTGCGACCAAATTCTTGATTTTCTTGATCCAAAACTTGATTTTCGTATTCGCGACCCAATTCTTGATTTTCCTGATCCAAAACTAGATTTTTGCATTCGCGACCAAATTCTGGATTTTCTTGATCCAAAACTAGATTTTTGTATTCGCGACCAAATTCTGGATTTTCTTGATCCAATACTAGATTTTTGTATTCGCGACCCAATTCTTGGTTTTCTTGATCCAAAACTAGATTTTTGCATTCGCCACGCAAATCTTGATTTTCTTAATCCGAAACTAGATTATTGTATTTGCGACCAAATTCTTGATTTTCTTGATCCAAAACTTGATTTTTGTATTCGCGAGGAAATTCGTGATTTTCTTGATCCAATACTAGATTTTTGTATTCGCGACCAAATTCTGGATTTTCTTGATCCAAAACTAGATTTTTGTATTCGCGACCAAATTCTTGATTTTCTTGATCCAAAACTAGATTTTTGTATTCGCCACGCAGTTCTTGATTTTCTTGATCTAAAACTAGATTTTTCTATTCGCGACCAAATTCTGGATTTTCTTGATCCAAAACTAGATTTTTGTATTCGCGACCAAATTCTTGATTTTCTTGATCCAAAATTAGATTTTTGTATTCGCCACGCAGTTCTTGATTTTCTTGATCCGAAACTAGATTTTTCTATTCGCGACCAAATTCTGGATTTTCTTGATCCAAAACTTGATTTTTGTATTCGCGAGCAAATTCGTGATTTTCTTGATCCAATACTAGATTTTTGTATTCGCGACCCAATTCTTGGTTTTCTTGATCCAAAACTAGATTTTTGCATTCGCCACGCAAATCTTGATTTTCTTAATCCGAAACTAGATTATTGTATTTGCGACCAAATTCCTGATTTTCTTGATCCAAAACTTGATTTTCGTATTCGCGACCCAATTCTTGATTTTCCTGATCCAAAACTAGATTTTTGTATTCGCGACCAAATTCTGGATTTTCTTAATCCGAAACTAGATTATTGTATTTGCGACCAAATTCTTGATTTTCTTGATCCCAAACTTGATTTTCGTATTCGCGACCCAATTCTTGATTTTCCTGATCCAAAACTAGATTTTTGTATTCGCGACCAAATTCTGGATTTTCTTGATCCAAAACTAGATTTTTGTATTCGCGACCAAATTCTGGATTTTCTTGATCCAATACTAGATTTTTGTATTCGCGACCCAATTCTTGGTTTTCTTGATCCAAAACTAGATTTTTGCATTCGCCACGCAGTTCTTGATTTTCTTGATCCAAAACTAGATTTTTCTATTCGAGACCAAATTCTGGATTTTCTTGATCCAAAACTAGATTTTTGTATTCGCGACCAAATTCTTGATTTTCTTGATCCAAAATTAGATTTTTGTATTCGCCACGCAGTTCTTGATTTTCTTGATCCGAAACTAGATTTTTCTATTCGCGACCAAATTCTGGATTTTCTTGATCCAAAACTAGATTTTTGTATTCGCGACCAAATTCTTGATTTTCTTGATCCAAAACTAGATTTTTGTATTCGACACGCAGTTCTTGATTTTCTTGATCCAAAACTAGATTTTTATATTCGCGACCGAATTCTTAATTTTCATGATCCAAAACTAGATTTTGGTATTCGCGACCCACTTCTTGATTTTCTTGATCCAAAACTAGATTTTTGTATTCGCGACCAAATTCTGGATTTTCTTGATCCAAAACTAGATTTTTGTATTCGCGACCAAATTTTTGATTTTCTTGATCCAAAACTAGATTTTTGTATTCGCGACCGAATTCTTATTTTTCATGATCCAAAACTAGATTTTTGTATTCGCGACCCACTTCTTGATTTTCTTGATCCAAAACAAGATTTTTGTATTCGCGACCAAATTCTGGATTTTTCTGATCCAAAATTAGATTTTCGTATTCGCGACCCAATTCTTGATTTTCTTGATCCAAAGCTAGATTTTTGTATTCGCGACCCAATTCTTGATTTTCTTAATCCAAAACTAGATTTTTGCATTCGCCACGCAATTCTTAATTTTCTTGATCCAAAACTAGATTTTTGCATTCGCCAAGCAGTTCTTGATTTTCTTGATCCAAAACTAGATTTTTGTATTCGCGACCAAATTCTTAATTTTCATGATACAAAACTAGATTTTTGTATTCGCGACCCACTTCTTGATTTTCTTGATCCAAAACTAGATTTTTGTATTCGCGACCAAATTCTGGATTTTCTTGATCCAAAACTAGATTTTTGAATTCGCGACCAAATTCTGGATTTTCTTGATCCAAAACTAGATTTTTGTATTCGCGACCAAATTCTGGATTTTCTTGATCCAATACTAGATTTTTGTATTCGCGACCCAATTCTTGGTTTTCTTGATCCAAAACTAGATTTTTGCATTCGCCACGCAGTTCTTGATTTTCTTGATCCAAAACTAGATTTTTCTATTCGAGACCAAATTCTGGATTTTCTTGATCCAAAACTAGATTTTTGTATTCGCGACCAAATTCTTGATTTTCTTGATCCAAAATTAGATTTTTGTATTCGCCACGCAGTTCTTGATTTTCTTGATCCGAAACTAGATTTTTCTATTCGCGACCAAATTCTGGATTTTCTTGATCCAAAACTAGATTTTTGTATTCGCGACCAAATTCTTGATTTTCTTGATCCAAAACTAGATTTTTGTATTCGACACGCAGTTCTTGATTTTCTTGATCCAAAACTAGATTTTTGTATTCGCGACCAAATTCTTAATTTTCATGATACAAAACTAGATTTTTGTATTCGCGACCCACTTCTTGATTTTCTTGATCCAAAACTAGATTTTTGTATTCGCGACCAAATTCTGGATTTTCTTGATCCAAAACTAGATTTTTGTATTCGCGACCAAATTCTGGATTTTCTTGATCCAAAACTAGATTTTTGTATTCGCGACCAAATTCTTGATTTTCTTGATCCAAAACTAGATTTTTGTATTCGCCACGCAGTTCTTGATTTTCTTGATCCAAAACTAGATTTTTATATTCGCGACCGAATTCTTAATTTTCATGATCCAAAACTAGATTTTGGTATTCGCGACCCACTTCTTGATTTTCTTGATCCAAAACTAGATTTTTGTATTCGCGACCAAATTCTGGATTTTCTTGATCCAAAACTAGATTTTTGTATTCGCGACCAAATTCTTGATTTTCTTGATCCAAAACTAGATTTTTGTATTCGCCACGCAGTTCTTGATTTTCTTGATCTAAAACTAGATTTTTCTATTCGCGACAAAATTCTGGATTTTCTTGATCCAAAACTAGATTTTTGTATTCGCGACCAAATTCCTTATTTTCTTGATCCAAAACTTGATTTTTGTATTCGCGAGCAAATTCGTGATTTTCTTGATCCAATACTAGATTTTTGTATTCGCGACCCAATTCTTGGTTTTCTTGATCCAAAACTAGATTTTTGCATTCGCCACGCAAATCTTGATTTTCTTAATCCGAAACTAGATTATTGTATTTGCGACCAAATTCTTGATTTTCTTGATCCAAAACTTGATTTTCGTATTCGCGACCCAATTCTTGATTTTCCTGATCCAAAACTAGATTTTTGCATTCGCGACCAAATTCTGGATTTTCTTGATCCAAAACTAGATTTTTGTATTCGCGACCAAATTCTGGATTTTCTTGATCCAATACTAGATTTTTGTATTCGCGACCCAATTCTTGGTTTTCTTGATCCAAAACTAGATTTTTGCATTCGCCACGCAAATCTTGATTTTCTTAATCCGAAACTAGATTATTGTATTTGCGACCAAATTCTTGATTTTCTTGATCCAAAACTTGATTTTTGTATTCGCGAGGAAATTCGTGATTTTCTTGATCCAATACTAGATTTTTGTATTCGCGACCAAATTCTGGATTTTCTTGATCCAAAACTAGATTTTTGTATTCGCGACCAAATTCTTGATTTTCTTGATCCAAAACTAGATTTTTGTATTCGCCACGCAGTTCTTGATTTTCTTGATCTAAAACTAGATTTTTCTATTCGCGACCAAATTCTGGATTTTCTTGATCCAAAACTAGATTTTTGTATTCGCGACCAAATTCTTGATTTTCTTGATCCAAAATTAGATTTTTGTATTCGCCACGCAGTTCTTGATTTTCTTGATCCGAAACTAGATTTTTCTATTCGCGACCAAATTCTGGATTTTCTTGATCCAAAACTTGATTTTTGTATTCGCGAGCAAATTCGTGATTTTCTTGATCCAATACTAGATTTTTGTATTCGCGACCCAATTCTTGGTTTTCTTGATCCAAAACTAGATTTTTGCATTCGCCACGCAAATCTTGATTTTCTTAATCCGAAACTAGATTATTGTATTTGCGACCAAATTCCTGATTTTCTTGATCCAAAACTTGATTTTCGTATTCGCGACCCAATTCTTGATTTTCCTGATCCAAAACTAGATTTTTGTATTCGCGACCAAATTCTGGATTTTCTTAATCCGAAACTAGATTATTGTATTTGCGACCAAATTCTTGATTTTCTTGATCCCAAACTTGATTTTCGTATTCGCGACCCAATTCTTGATTTTCCTGATCCAAAACTAGATTTTTGTATTCGCGACCAAATTCTGGATTTTCTTGATCCAAAACTAGATTTTTGTATTCGCGACCAAATTCTGGATTTTCTTGATCCAATACTAGATTTTTGTATTCGCGACCCAATTCTTGGTTTTCTTGATCCAAAACTAGATTTTTGCATTCGCCACGCAGTTCTTGATTTTCTTGATCCAAAACTAGATTTTTCTATTCGAGACCAAATTCTGGATTTTCTTGATCCAAAACTAGATTTTTGTATTCGCGACCAAATTCTTGATTTTCTTGATCCAAAATTAGATTTTTGTATTCGCCACGCAGTTCTTGATTTTCTTGATCCGAAACTAGATTTTTCTATTCGCGACCAAATTCTGGATTTTCTTGATCCAAAACTAGATTTTTGTATTCGCGACCAAATTCTTGATTTTCTTGATCCAAAACTAGATTTTTGTATTCGACACGCAGTTCTTGATTTTCTTGATCCAAAACTAGATTTTTATATTCGCGACCGAATTCTTAATTTTCATGATCCAAAACTAGATTTTGGTATTCGCGACCCACTTCTTGATTTTCTTGATCCAAAACTAGATTTTTGTATTCGCGACCAAATTCTGGATTTTCTTGATCCAAAACTAGATTTTTGTATTCGCGACCAAATTTTTGATTTTCTTGATCCAAAACTAGATTTTTGTATTCGCGACCGAATTCTTATTTTTCATGATCCAAAACTAGATTTTTGTATTCGCGACCCACTTCTTGATTTTCTTGATCCAAAACAAGATTTTTGTATTCGCGACCAAATTCTGGATTTTTCTGATCCAAAATTAGATTTTCGTATTCGCGACCCAATTCTTGATTTTCTTGATCCAAAGCTAGATTTTTGTATTCGCGACCCAATTCTTGATTTTCTTAATCCAAAACTAGATTTTTGCATTCGCCACGCAATTCTTAATTTTCTTGATCCAAAACTAGATTTTTGCATTCGCCAAGCAGTTCTTGATTTTCTTGATCCAAAACTAGATTTTTGTATTCGCGACCAAATTCTTAATTTTCATGATACAAAACTAGATTTTTGTATTCGCGACCCACTTCTTGATTTTCTTGATCCAAAACTAGATTTTTGTATTCGCGACCAAATTCTGGATTTTCTTGATCCAAAACTAGATTTTTGAATTCGCGACCAAATTCTGGATTTTCTTGATCCAAAACTAGATTTTTGTATTCGCGACCAAATTCTGGATTTTCTTGATCCAATACTAGATTTTTGTATTCGCGACCCAATTCTTGGTTTTCTTGATCCAAAACTAGATTTTTGCATTCGCCACGCAGTTCTTGATTTTCTTGATCCAAAACTAGATTTTTCTATTCGAGACCAAATTCTGGATTTTCTTGATCCAAAACTAGATTTTTGTATTCGCGACCAAATTCTTGATTTTCTTGATCCAAAATTAGATTTTTGTATTCGCCACGCAGTTCTTGATTTTCTTGATCCGAAACTAGATTTTTCTATTCGCGACCAAATTCTGGATTTTCTTGATCCAAAACTAGATTTTTGTATTCGCGACCAAATTCTTGATTTTCTTGATCCAAAACTAGATTTTTGTATTCGACACGCAGTTCTTGATTTTCTTGATCCAAAACTAGATTTTTATATTCGCGACCGAATTCTTAATTTTCATGATCCAAAACTAGATTTTGGTATTCGCGACCCACTTCTTGATTTTCTTGATCCAAAACTAGATTTTTGTATTCGCGACCAAATTCTGGATTTTCTTGATCCAAAATTAGATTTTTGTATTCGCGACCAAATTTTTGATTTTCTTGATCCAAAACTAGATTTTTGTATTCGCGACCGAATTCTTATTTTTCATGATCCAAAACTTGATTTTCGTATTCGCGACCCAATTCTTGATTTTCCTGATCCAAAACTAGATTTTTGTATTCGCGACCAAATTCTGGATTTTTCTGATCCAAAATTAGATTTTCGTATTCGCGACCCAATTCTTGATTTTCTTGATCCAAAGCTAGATTTTTGTATTCGCGACCCAATTCTTGATTTTCTTAATCCAAAACTAGATTTTTGCATTCGCCACGCAATTCTTAATTTTCTTGATCCAAAACTAGATTTTTGCATTCGCCAAGCAGTTCTTGATTTTCTTGATCCAAAACTAGATTTTTGTATTCGCGACCAAATTCTTAATTTTCATGATACAAAACTAGATTTTTGTATTCGCGACCCACTTCTTGATTTTCTTTATCCAAAACTAGATTTTTGTATTCGCGACCCAATTCTTGATTTTCTTGATCCAAAACTTGATTTTCGTATTCGCGACCCAATTCTTGATTTTCCTGATCCAAAACTTGATTTTTGTATTCGCGACCAAATTCTGGATTTTCTTGATCCAAAACTAGATTTTTGTATTCGCGACCAAATTCTTGATTTTCTTGATCCAAAACTAGATTTTTGTATTCGCCACGCAGTTCTTGATTTTCTTGATCCAAAACTAGATTTTTATATTCGCGACCGAATTCTTAATTTTCATGATCCAAAACTAGATTTTGGTATTCGCGACCCACTTCTTGATTTTCTTGATCCAAAACTAGATTTTTGTATTCGCGACCAAATTCTGGATTTTCTTGATCCAAAACTAGATTTTTGTATTCGCGACCAAATTCTTGATTTTCTTGATCCAAAACTAGATTTTTGTATTCGCCACGCAGTTCTTGATTTTCTTGATCTAAAACTAGATTTTTCTATTCGCGACCAAATTCTGGATTTTCTTGATCCAAAACTAGATTTTTGTATTCGCGACCAAATTCCTTATTTTCTTGATCCAAAACTTGATTTTTGTATTCGCGAGCAAATTCGTGATTTTCTTGATCCAATACTAGATTTTTGTATTCGCGACCCAATTCTTGGTTTTCTTGATCCAAAACTAGATTTTTGCATTCGCCACGCAAATCTTGATTTTCTTAATCCGAAACTAGATTATTGTATTTGCGACCAAATTCTTGATTTTCTTGATCCAAAACATGATTTTCGTATTCGCGACCCAATTCTTGATTTTCCTGATCCAAAACTAGATTTTTGCATTCGCGACCAAATTCTGGATTTTCTTGATGCAAAACTAGATTTTTGTATTCGCGACCAAATTCTTGATTTTCTTGATCCAAAATTAGATTTTTGTATTCGCCACGCAGTTCTTGATTTTCTTGATCCAAAACTAGATTTTTCTATTCGCGACCAAATTCTTGATTTTCTTGATCCAAAACTAGATTTTTGTATTCGCGACCAAATTCTGGATTTTCTTGATCCAAAACTAGATTTTTGTATTCGCGACCAAATTCTGGATTTTCTTGATCCAAAACTAGATTTTTGTATTCGCGATCAAATTCTTGATTTTCTTGATCCAAAACTAGATTTTTGTATTCGCCACGCAGTTCTTGATTTTCTTGATCTAAAACTAGATTTTTCTATTCGCGACCAAATTCTGGATTTTCTTGATCCAAAACTAGATTTTTGTATTCGCGACCAAATTCTTGATTTTCTTGATCCAAAACTAGATTTTTGTATTCGCCACGCAGTTCTTGATTTTCTTGATCTAAAACTATATTTTTCTATTCGCGACCAAATTCTGGATTTTCTTGATCCAAAACTTGATTTTTGTATTCGCGAGCAAATTCGTGATTTTCTTGATCCAATACTAGATTTTTGTATTCGCGACCCAATTCTTGGTTTTCTTGATCCAAAACTAGATTTTTGCATTCGCCACGCAAATCTTGATTTTCTTAATCCGAAACTAGATTATTGTATTTGCGACCAAATTCTTGATTTTCTTGATCCAAAACTTGATTTTCGTATTCGCGACCCAATTCTTGATTTTCCTGATCCAAAACAAGATTTTTGTATTCGCGACCAAATTCTGGATTTTCTTGATCCAAAACTAGATTTTTGTATTCGCGACCAAATTCTGGATTTTCTTGATCCAATACTAGATTTTTGTATTCGCGACCCAATTCTTGGTTTTCTTGATCCAAAACTAGATTTTTGCATTCGCCACGCAAATCTTGATTTTCTTAATCCGAAACTAGATTATTGTATTTGCGACCAAATTCTTGATTTTCTTGATCCAAAACTTGATTTTCGTATTCGCGACCCAATTCTTGATTTTCCTGATCCAAAACTAGATTTTTGTATTCGCGACCAAATTCTGGATTTTCTTGATCCAAAACTAGATTTTTGTATTCGCGACCAAATTCTTGATTTTCTTGATCCAAAACTAGATTTTTGTATTCGCCACGCAGTTCTTGATTTTCTTGATCCAAAACTAGATTTTTATATTCGCGACCGAATTCTTAATTTTCATGATCCAAAACTAGATTTTGGTATTCGCGACCCACTTCTTGATTTTCTTGATCCAAAACTAGATTTTTGTATTCGCGACCAAATTCTGGATTTTCTTGATCCAAAACTAGATTTTTGTATTCGCGATCAAATTCTTGATTTTCTTGATCCAAAACTAGATTTTTGTATTCGCCACGCAGTTCTTGATTTTCTTGATCTAAAACTAGATTTTTCTATTCGCGACCAAATTCTGGATTTTCTTGATCCAAAACTAGATTTTTGTATTCGCGACCAAATTCTGGATTTTCTTGATCCATAACTAGATTTTTGTATTCGCGACCAAATTTTTGATTTTCTTGATCCAAAACTAGATTTTTGTATTCGCGACCGAATTCTTATTTTTCATGATCCAAAACTAGATTTTTGTATTCGCGACCCACTTCTTGATTTTCTTGATCCAAAACAAGATTTTTGTATTCGCGACCAAATTCTGGATTTTTCTGATCCAAAATTAGATTTTCGTATTCGCGACCCAATTCTTGATTTTCTTGATCCAAAGCTAGATTTTTGTATTCGCGACCCAATTCTTGATTTTCTTAATCCAAAACTAGATTTTTGCATTCGCCACGCAATTCTTAATTTTCTTGATCCAAAACTAGATTTTTGCATTCGCCAAGCAGTTCTTGATTTTCTTGATCCAAAACTAGATTATTGTATTCGCGACCAAATTCTTAATTTTCATGATACAAAACTAGATTTTTGTATTCGCGACCCACTTCTTGATTTTCTTAATCCGAAACTAGATTATTGTATTTGCGACCAAATTCTTGATTTTCTTGATCCAAAACTTGATTTTCGTATTCGCGACCCAATTCTTGATTTTCCTGATCCAAAACTAGATTTTTGTATTCGCGACCAAATTCTTGATTTTCTTGATCCAAAACTAGATTTTTGTATTCGCCACGCAGTTCTTGAATTTCTTGATCCAAAACTAGATTTTTATATTCGCGACCGAATTCTTAATTTTCTTGATCCAAAACTAGATTTTTATATTCGCGACCCACTTCTTAATTTTCTTGATCCAAAACTAGATTTTGGTATTCGCGACCCACTTCTTGATTTTCTTGATCCAAAACTAGATTTTTGTATTCGCGACCAAATTCTTGATTTTCTTGATCCAAAACTAGATTTTTGTATTTGCCACGCAGTTCTTGATTTTCTTGATCTAAAACTAGATTTTTCTATTCGCGACCAAATTCTGGATTTTCTTGATCCAAAACTAGATTTTTGTATTCGCGACCAAATTCCTTATTTTCTTGATCCAAAACTTGATTTTTGTATTCGCGAGCAAATTCGTGATTTTCTTGATCCAATACTAGATTTTTGTATTCGCGACCCAATTCTTGGTTTTCTTGATCCAAAACTAGATTTTTGCATTCGCCACGCAAATCTTGATTTTCTTAATCCGAAACTAGATTATTGTATTTGCGACCAAATTCTTGATTTTCTTGATCCAAAACTTGATTTTCGTATTCGCGACCCAATTCTTGATTTTCCTGATCCAAAACTAGATTTTTGTATTCGCGACCAAATTCTGGATTTTCTTGATCCAAAACTAGATTTTTGTATTCGCGACCAAATTCTGGATTTTCTTGATCCAATACTAGATTTTTGTATTCGCGACCCAATTCTTGGTTTTCTTGATCCAAAACTAGATTTTTGCATTCGCCACGCAAATCTTGATTTTCTTAATCCGAAACTAGATTATTGTATTTGCGACCAAATTCTTGATTTTCTTGATCCAAAACTTGATTTTCGTATTCGCGACCCAATTCTTGATTTTCCTGATCCAAAACTAGATTTTTGTATTCGCGACCAAATTCTGGATTTTCTTGATCCAAAACTAGATTTTTGTATTCGCGACCAAATTCTGGATTTTCTTGATCCAAAACTTGATTTTTGTATTCGCGAGGAAATTCGTGATTTTCTTGATCCAATACTAGATTTTTGTATTCGCGACCCAATTCTTGGTTTTCTTGATCCAAAACTAGATTTTTGCATTCGCCACGCAAATCTTGATTTTCTTAATCCGAAACTAGATTATTGTATTTGCGACCAAATTCTTGATTTTCTTGATCCAAAACTTGATTTTCGTATTCGCGACCCAATTCTTGATTTTCCTGATCCAAAACTAGATTTTTGTATTCGCGACCAAATTCTGGATTTTCTTGATCCAAAACTAGATTTTTGTATTCGCGACCAAATTCTGGATTTTCTTGATCCAATACTAGATTTTTGTATTCGCGACCCAATTCTTTGTTTTCTTGATCCAAAACTAGATTTTTGCATTCGCCACGCAAATCTTGATTTTCTTAATCCGAAACTAGATTATTGTATTTGCGACCAAATTCTTGATTTTCTTGATCCAAAACTTGATTTTCGTATTCGCGACCCAATTCTTGATTTTCCTGATCCAAAACTAGATTTTTGTATTCGCGACCAAATTCTGGATTTTCTTGATCCAAAACTAGATTTTTGTATTCGCGACCAAATTCTTGATTTTCTTGATCCAAAACTAGATTTTTGTATTCGCCACGCAGTTCTTGATTTTCTTGATCCAAAACTAGATTTTTATATTCGCGACCGAATTCTTAATTTTCATGATCCAAAACTAGATTTTGGTATTCGCGACCCACTTCTTGATTTTCTTGATCCAAAACTAGATTTTTGTATTCGCGACCAAATTCTGGATTTTCTTGATCCAAAACTAGATTTTTGTATTCGCCACGCAGTTCTTGATTTTCTTGATCTAAAACTAGATTTTTCTATTCGCGACCAAATTCTGGATTTTCTTGATCCAAAACTAGATTTTTGTATTCGCGACCAAATTCTTGATTTTCTTGATCCAAAACTAGATTTTTGTATTCGCCACGCAGTTCTTGATTTTCTTGATCTAAAACTAGATTTTTCTATTCGCGACCAAATTCTGGATTTTCTTGATCCAAAACTTGATTTTTGTATTCGCCAGCAAATTCGTGATTTTCTTGATCCAATACTAGATTTTTGTATTCGCGACCCAATTCTTGGTTTTCTTGATCCAAAACTAGATTTTTGCATTCGCCACGCAAATCTTGATTTTCTTAATCCGAAACTAGATTATTGTATTTGCGACCAAATTCTTGATTTTCTTGATCCAAAACTTGATTTTCGTATTCGCGACCCAATTCTTGATTTTCCTGATCCAAAACTAGATTTTTGTATTCGCGACCAAATTCTGGATTTTCTTAATCCGAAACTAGATTATTGTATTTGCGACCAAATTCTTGATTTTCTTGATCCCAAACTTGATTTTCGTATTCACGACCCAATTCTTGATTTTCCTGATCCAAAACTAGATTTTTGTATTCGCGACCAAATTCTGGATTTTCTTGATCCAAAACTAGATTTTTGTATTCGCGACCAAATTCTGGATTTTCTTGATCCAATACTAGATTTTTGTATTCGCGACCCAATTCTTGGTTTTCTTGATCCAAAACTAGATTTTTGCATTCGCCACGCAAATCTTGATTTTCTTAATCCGAAACTAGATTATTGTATTTGCGACCAAATTCTTGATTTTCTTGATCCAAAACTTGATTTTCGTATTCGCGACCCAATTCTTGATTTTCCTGATCCAAAACTAGATTTTTGTATTCGCGACCAAATTCTGGATTTTCTTGATCCAAAACTAGATTTTTGTATTCGCGACCAAATTCTTGATTTTCTTGATCCAAAACTAGATTTTTGTATTCGCCACGCAGTTCTTGATTTTCTTGATCCAAAACTAGATTTTTATATTCGCGACCGAATTCTTAATTTTCATGATCCAAAACTAGATTTTGGTATTCGCGACCCACTTCTTGATTTTCTTGATCCAAAACTAGATTTTTGTATTCGCGACCAAATTCTGGATTTTCTTGATCCAAAACTAGATTTTTGTATTCGCGATCAAATTCTTGATTTTCTTGATCCAAAACTAGATTTTTGTATTCGCCACGCAGTTCTTGATTTTCTTGATCTAAAACTAGATTTTTCTATTCGCGACCAAATTCTGGATTTTCTTGATCCAAAACTAGATTTTTGTATTCGCGACCAAATTCTGGATTTTCTTGATCCATAACTAGATTTTTGTATTCGCGACCAAATTTTTGATTTTCTTGATCCAAAACTAGATTTTTGTATTCGCGACCGAATTCTTATTTTTCATGATCCAAAACTAGATTTTTGTATTCGCGACCCACTTCTTGATTTTCTTGATCCAAAACAAGATTTTTGTATTCGCGACCAAATTCTGGATTTTTCTGATCCAAAATTAGATTTTCGTATTCGCGACCCAATTCTTGATTTTCTTGATCCAAAGCTAGATTTTTGTATTCGCGACCCAATTCTTGATTTTCTTAATCCAAAACTAGATTTTTGCATTCGCCACGCAATTCTTAATTTTCTTGATCCAAAACTAGATTTTTGCATTCGCCAAGCAGTTCTTGATTTTCTTGATCCAAAACTAGATTATTGTATTCGCGACCAAATTCTTAATTTTCATGATACAAAACTAGATTTTTGTATTCGCGACCCACTTCTTGATTTTCTTAATCCGAAACTAGATTATTGTATTTGCGACCAAATTCTTGATTTTCTTGATCCAAAACTTGATTTTCGTATTCGCGACCCAATTCTTGATTTTCCTGATCCAAAACTAGATTTTTGTATTCGCGACCAAATTCTTGATTTTCTTGATCCAAAACTAGATTTTTGTATTCGCCACGCAGTTCTTGAATTTCTTGATCCAAAACTAGATTTTTATATTCGCGACCGAATTCTTAATTTTCTTGATCCAAAACTAGATTTTTATATTCGCGACCCACTTCTTAATTTTCTTGATCCAAAACTAGATTTTGGTATTCGCGACCCACTTCTTGATTTTCTTGATCCAAAACTAGATTTTTGTATTCGCGACCAAATTCTTGATTTTCTTGATCCAAAACTAGATTTTTGTATTTGCCACGCAGTTCTTGATTTTCTTGATCTAAAACTAGATTTTTCTATTCGCGACCAAATTCTGGATTTTCTTGATCCAAAACTAGATTTTTGTATTCGCGACCAAATTCCTTATTTTCTTGATCCAAAACTTGATTTTTGTATTCGCGAGCAAATTCGTGATTTTCTTGATCCAATACTAGATTTTTGTATTCGCGACCCAATTCTTGGTTTTCTTGATCCAAAACTAGATTTTTGCATTCGCCACGCAAATCTTGATTTTCTTAATCCGAAACTAGATTATTGTATTTGCGACCAAATTCTTGATTTTCTTGATCCAAAACTTGATTTTCGTATTCGCGACCCAATTCTTGATTTTCCTGATCCAAAACTAGATTTTTGTATTCGCGACCAAATTCTGGATTTTCTTGATCCAAAACTAGATTTTTGTATTCGCGACCAAATTCTGGATTTTCTTGATCCAATACTAGATTTTTGTATTCGCGACCCAATTCTTGGTTTTCTTGATCCAAAACTAGATTTTTGCATTCGCCACGCAAATCTTGATTTTCTTAATCCGAAACTAGATTATTGTATTTGCGACCAAATTCTTGATTTTCTTGATCCAAAACTTGATTTTCGTATTCGCGACCCAATTCTTGATTTTCCTGATCCAAAACTAGATTTTTGTATTCGCGACCAAATTCTGGATTTTCTTGATCCAAAACTAGATTTTTGTATTCGCGACCAAATTCTGGATTTTCTTGATCCAAAACTTGATTTTTGTATTCGCGAGGAAATTCGTGATTTTCTTGATCCAATACTAGATTTTTGTATTCGCGACCCAATTCTTGGTTTTCTTGATCCAAAACTAGATTTTTGCATTCGCCACGCAAATCTTGATTTTCTTAATCCGAAACTAGATTATTGTATTTGCGACCAAATTCTTGATTTTCTTGATCCAAAACTTGATTTTCGTATTCGCGACCCAATTCTTGATTTTCCTGATCCAAAACTAGATTTTTGTATTCGCGACCAAATTCTGGATTTTCTTGATCCAAAACTAGATTTTTGTATTCGCGACCAAATTCTGGATTTTCTTGATCCAATACTAGATTTTTGTATTCGCGACCCAATTCTTTGTTTTCTTGATCCAAAACTAGATTTTTGCATTCGCCACGCAAATCTTGATTTTCTTAATCCGAAACTAGATTATTGTATTTGCGACCAAATTCTTGATTTTCTTGATCCAAAACTTGATTTTCGTATTCGCGACCCAATTCTTGATTTTCCTGATCCAAAACTAGATTTTTGTATTCGCGACCAAATTCTGGATTTTCTTGATCCAAAACTAGATTTTTGTATTCGCGACCAAATTCTTGATTTTCTTGATCCAAAACTAGATTTTTGTATTCGCCACGCAGTTCTTGATTTTCTTGATCCAAAACTAGATTTTTATATTCGCGACCGAATTCTTAATTTTCATGATCCAAAACTAGATTTTGGTATTCGCGACCCACTTCTTGATTTTCTTGATCCAAAACTAGATTTTTGTATTCGCGACCAAATTCTGGATTTTCTTGATCCAAAACTAGATTTTTGTATTCGCCACGCAGTTCTTGATTTTCTTGATCTAAAACTAGATTTTTCTATTCGCGACCAAATTCTGGATTTTCTTGATCCAAAACTAGATTTTTGTATTCGCGACCAAATTCTTGATTTTCTTGATCCAAAACTAGATTTTTGTATTCGCCACGCAGTTCTTGATTTTCTTGATCTAAAACTAGATTTTTCTATTCGCGACCAAATTCTGGATTTTCTTGATCCAAAACTTGATTTTTGTATTCGCCAGCAAATTCGTGATTTTCTTGATCCAATACTAGATTTTTGTATTCGCGACCCAATTCTTGGTTTTCTTGATCCAAAACTAGATTTTTGCATTCGCCACGCAAATCTTGATTTTCTTAATCCGAAACTAGATTATTGTATTTGCGACCAAATTCTTGATTTTCTTGATCCAAAACTTGATTTTCGTATTCGCGACCCAATTCTTGATTTTCCTGATCCAAAACTAGATTTTTGTATTCGCGACCAAATTCTGGATTTTCTTAATCCGAAACTAGATTATTGTATTTGCGACCAAATTCTTGATTTTCTTGATCCCAAACTTGATTTTCGTATTCACGACCCAATTCTTGATTTTCCTGATCCAAAACTAGATTTTTGTATTCGCGACCAAATTCTGGATTTTCTTGATCCAAAACTAGATTTTTGTATTCGCGACCAAATTCTGGATTTTCTTGATCCAATACTAGATTTTTGTATTCGCGACCCAATTCTTGGTTTTCTTGATCCAAAACTAGATTTTTGCATTCGCCACGCAGTTCTTGATTTTCTTCATCCAAAACTAGATTTTTCTATTCGAGACCAAATTCTGGATTTTCTTGATCCAAAACAAGATTTTTGTATTCGCGACCAAATTCTTGATTTTCTTGATCCAAAATTAGATTTTTGTATTCGCCACGCAGTTCTTGATTTTCTTGATCCGAAACTAGATTTTTCTATTCGCGACCAAATTCTGGATGTTCTTGATCCAAAACTAGATTTTTGTATTCGCGACCAAATTCTTGATTTTCTTGATCCAAAACTAGATTTTTGTATTCGCCACGCAGTTCTTGATTTTCTTGATCCAAAACTTGATTTTCGTATTCGCGACCCAATTCTTGATTTTCCTGATCCAAAACTAGATTTTTGTATTCGCGACCAAATTCTGGATTTTCTTGATCCAAAACTAGATTTTTGTATTCGCGACCAAATTCTGGATTTTCTTGATCCAATACTAGATTTTTGTATTCGCGACCCAATTCTTGGTTTTCTTGATCCAAAATTAGATTTTTGCATTCGCCACGCAAATCTTGATTTTCTTAATCCGAAACTAGATTATTGTATTTGCGACCAAATTCTTGATTTTCATGATCCAAAACTTGATTTTCGTATTCGCGACCCAATTCTTGATTTTCCTGATCCAAAACTAGATTTTTGTATTCGCGACAAAATTCTGGATTATCTTGATCCAAAACTAGATTTTTGTATTCGCGACCAAATTCTGGATTTTCTTGATCCAAAACTAGATTTTTGTATTCGCGACCAAATTCTTGATTTTCTTGATCCAAAACTAGATTTTTGTATTCGCCACGCAGTTCTTGATTTTCTTGATCCAAAACTAGATTTTGGTATTCGCGACCCACTTCTTGATTTTCTTGATCCAAAACTAGATTTTTGTATTCGCGACCAAATTCTGGATTTTCTTGATCCAAAACTAGATTTTTGTATTCGCGATCAAATTCTTGATTTTCTTGATCCAAAACAAGATTTTTGTATTCGCCACGCAGTTCTTGATTTTCTTGATCTAAAACTAGATTTTTCTATTCGCGACCAAATTCTGGATTTTCTTGATCCAAAACTAGATTTTTGTATTCGCGACCAAATTCTTGATTTTCTTGATCCAAAACTAGATTTTTGTATTCGCCACGCAGTTCTTGATTTTCTTGATCTAAAACTAGATTTTTCTATTCGCGACCAAATTCTGGATTTTCTTGATCCAAAACTTGATTTTTGTATTCGCGAGCAAATTCGTGATTTTCTTGATCCAATACTAGATTTTTGTATTCGCGACCCAATTCTTGGTTTTCTTGATCCAAAACTAGATTTTTGCATTCGCCACGCAAATCTTGATTTTCTTAATCCGAAACTAGATTATTGTATTTGCAACCAAATTCTTGATTTTCTTGATCCAAAACTTGATTTTCGTATTCGCGACCCAATTCTTGATTTTCCTGATCCAAAACTAGATTTTTGTATTCGCGACCAAATTCTGGATTTTCTTAATCCGAAACTATATTATTGTATTTGCGACCAAATTCTTGATTTTCTTGATCCCAAACTTGATTTTCGTATTCGCGACCCAATTCTTGATTTTCCTGATCCAAAACTAGATTTTTGTATTCGCGACCAAATTCTGGATTTTCTTGATCCAAAACTAGATTTTTGTATTCGCGACCAAATTCTGGATTTTCTTGATCCAAAACTTGATTTTTGTATTCGCGAGCAAATTCGTGATTTTCTTGATCCAATACTAGATTTTTGTATTCGCGACCCAATTCTTGGTTTTCTTGATCCAAAACTAGATTTTTGCATTCGCCACGCAAATCTTGATTTTCTTAATCCGAAACTAGATTATTGTATTTGCGACCAAATTCTTGATTTTCTTGATCCAAAACTTGATTTTCGTATTCGCGACCCAATTCTTGATTTTCCTGATCCAAAACTAGATTTTTGTATTCGCGACCAAATTCTGGATTTTCTTAATCCGAAACTAGATTATTGTATTTGCGACCAAATTCTTGATTTTCTTGATCCCAAACTTGATTTTCGTATTCGCGACCCAATTCTTGATTTTCCTGATCCAAAACTAGATTTTTGTATTCGCGACCAAATTCTGGATTTTCTTGATCCAAAACTAGATTTTTGTATTCGCGACCAAATTCTGGATTTTCTTGATCCAATACAAGATTTTTGTATTCGCGACCCAATTCTTGGTTTTCTTGATCCAAAACTACATTTTTGCATTCGCCACGCAGTTCTTGATTTTCTTGATCCAAAACTAGATTTTTCTATTCGAGACCAAATTCTGGATTTTCTTGATCCAAAACTAGATTTGTGTATTCGCGACCAAATTCTTGATTTTCTTGATCCAAAATTAGATTTTTGTATTCGCCACGCAGTTCTTGATTTTCTTGATCCGAAACTAGATTTTTCTATTCGCGACCAAATTCTGGATTTTCTTGATCCAAAACTAAATTTTTGTATTCGCGACCAAATTCTTGATTTTCTTGATCCAAAACTAGATTTTTGTATTCGCCACGCAGTTCTTGATTTTCTTGATCCAAAACTAGATTTTTGTATTCGCGACCGAATTCTTATTTTTCATGATCCAAAACTAGATTTTTGTATTCGCGACCCACTTCTTGATTTTCTTGATCCAAAACAAGATTTTTGTATTCGCGACCAAATTCTGGATTTTTCTGATCCAAAATTAGATTTTCGTATTCGCGACCCAATTCTTGATTTTCTTGATCCAAAGCTAGATTTTTGTATTCGCGACCCAATTCTTGATTTTCTTAATCCAAAACTAGATTTTTGCATTCGCCACGCAATTCTTAATTTTCTTGATCCAAAACTAGATTTTTGCATTCGCCAAGCAGTTCTTGATTTTCTTGATCCAAAACTAGATTTTTGTATTCGCGACCAAATTCTTAATTTTCATGATACAAAACTAGATTTTTGTATTCGCGACCCACTTCTTGATTTTCTTGATCCAAAACTAGATTTTTGTATTCGCGACCAAATTCTGGATTTTCTTGATCCAAAACTAGATTTTTGTATTCGCGACCAAATTCTGGATTTTCTTGATCCAAAACTAGATTTTTGTATTCGCGACCAAATTCTTGATTTTCTTGATCCAAAACTAGATTTTTGTATTCGCCACGCAGTTCTTGATTTTCTTGATCCAAAACTAGATTTTTATATTCGCGACCGAATTCTTAATTTTCATGATCCAAAACTAGATTTTGGTATTCGCGACCCACTTCTTGATTTTCTTGATCCAAAACTAGATTTTTGTATTCGCGACCAAATTCTGGATTTTCTTGATCCAAAACTAGATTTTTGTATTCGCGACCAAATTCTTGATTTTCTTGATCCAAAACTAGATTTTTGTATTCGCCACGCAGTTCTTGATTTTCTTGATCTAAAACTAGATTTTTCTATTCTCGACCAAATTCTGGATTTTCTTGATCCAAAACTAGATTTTTGTATTCGCGACCAAATTCTTGATTTTCTTGATCCAAAACTTGATTTTTGTATTCGCGAGCAAATTCGTGATTTTCTTGATCCAATACTAGATTTTTGTATTCGCGTCCCAATTCATGGTTTTCTTGATCCAAAACTAGATTTTTGCATTCGCCACGCAAATCTTGATTTTCTTAATCCGAAACTAGATTATTGTATTTGCGACCAAATTCTTGATTTTCTTGATCCAAAACTTGATTTTCGTATTCGCGACCCAATTCTTGATTTTCCTGATCCAAAACTAGATTTTTGTATTCGCGACCAAATTCTGGATTTTCTTGATCCAAAACTAGATTTTTGTATTCGCGACCAAATTCTGGATTTTCTTGATCCAAAACTAGATTTTTGTATTCGCGACCAAATTCTTGATTTTCTTGATCCAAAATTAGATTTTTGTATTCGCCACGCAGTTCTTTAATTTCTTGATCCAAAACTAGATTTTTCTATTCGCGACCAAATTCTGGATTTTCTTGATCCAAAACTAGATTTTTGTATTCGCCACGCAGTTCTTGATTTTCTTGATCCAAAACTAGATTTTTGTATTCGCGACCATATTCTGGATTTTCTTGATCCAAAACTAGATTTTTGTATTCGCGACCGAATTCTTGATTTTCATGATCCAAAACTAGATTTTTGAATTCGCGACCCACTTCTTGATTTTCTTGATCCAAACTAGATTTTTGCATTGGCGACCCAATTCTTGATTTTTTCTTGATCCAAAATTAGATTGTTGCATTAGCCACGCAGTTCTTGATTTTCATGATCCAAAACTAGATTTTTGTATTCGCCACGCAGTTCTTCATTTTCTTGATCCAAAACTATATTTTTTTATTCGCGACCAAATTCTTGATTTTCTTGATCCAAAACTTGATTTTTGTATTCGCGAGCAAATTCGTGATCTTCTTGATCCAATACTAGATTTTTGTATTCGCGACCCAATTCTTGGTTTTCTTGATCCAAAACTAGAGTTTTGCATTCGCCACGCAATTCTTGATTTTCTTAATCCGAAACTAGATTATTGTATTTCCGACCAAATTCTTTATTTTCTTGATCCAAAACTTGATTTTCGTATTCGCGACCCAATTCTTGATTTTCCAGATCCAAAACTAGATTTTTGTATTCGCGACCCAATTCTTGATTTTCCCGATCCAAAACTAGATTTTTGTATTCGCGACCCAATTATTGATTTTCTTAATCCAAAACTAGATTTTTGCATTCGCCACGCAAATCTGGATTTTCTTGATCCAAAACTAGATTTTCGCATTCGCGACCCAATTCTTTTTTTTCCTGATCCAAAACTAGATTTTTGTATTCGCCACGCAGTTCTTGATTTTCTTGATCCAAAACTAGATTTTTGTATTCGCGACCAAATTCTGGATTTTCTTGATCCAAAACTAGATTTTTGTATTCGCGACCAAATTCTTGATTTTCTTGATCCAAAACTAGATTTTTGTATTCGCGACCAAATTCTGGATTTTCTTGATCCAAAACTAGATTTTTGTCTTCGCGACCAAATTATGGATTTTCTTGATCCAAAACTAGATTTTTGTATTCGCCACGCAGTTCTGGATTTGCTTGATCCAAAACTAGATTTTTGTATTCGCTACCAAATTCTTGATTTTCTTGATCCAAAACTAGATTTTTGTATTCGCGACCAAATTCTTGATTTTCTTGATCCAAAACTAGATTTTTGTATTCGCCACGCAGTTCTTGATTTTCTTGATCCAAAACTACATTTTTGTATTCGCGACCGAATTCTTAATTCTCATGATCCAAAACTAGATGTTTGTATTCGCGACCCACTTCTTGATTTTCTTGATCCAAAACAAGATTTTTGTATGCGCCACGCAATTCTTAATTTTCTTGATCCAAAACTAGATTTTTGCATTCGCCACGCAGTTCTTGATTTTCTTGATCCAAAACTAGATTTTTGTATTCGCGACCGAATTCTTAATTTTCATGATCCAAAACTAGATTTTTGTATTCGCGACCCACTTCTTGATTTTCTTGATCCAAAACTAGATTTTTCGTATTCGCGACCCAATTCTTTTTTTTCCTGATCCAAAACTAGATTTTTGTATTCGCGACCAAATTCTTGATTTTCTTGATCCAAAACTAGATTTTCGTATTCGCGACCCAATTCTTGATTTTCTTGATCCAAAACTAGATTTTTGTATTCGCGACCCAATTCTTGATTTTCTTAATCCCAAACTAGATTTTTGGATTCGCCACGCAATTCTTGATTTTCTTGATCCAAAACTAGATTTTTGCATTCGCCACGCAATTCTTGATTTTAATGATCCAAAAATAGATTTTTGAATTCGCGACCCACTTGTTGATTTTCTTGATCCAAAACTAGATTTTTGCATTCGCGACCCAATTCTTGATTTTTTCTTGATCCAAAATTAGATTGTTGCATTAGCCACGCAATTCTTGATTTTCATGATCCAAAACTAGATTTTTGTATTCGCCACGCAGTTCTAGATTTTCTTGATCCAAAACTAGATTTTTCGTATTCGCGACCCAATTCTTTTTTTTCGTGATCCAAAACTAGATTGTGGTATTCGCGACCAAATTCTTGATTTTCTTGATCCAAAACTAGATTTTCGTATTCGCGACCCAATTCTTGATTTTCTTGATCCAAAACTAGATTTTTGTATTCGCGACCCAATTCTTGATTTTCTTAATCCAAAACTAGATTTTTGCATTCGCCACGCAATTCTTGATTTTCTTGATCCAAAACTAGATTTTTGCATTCGCCACCCAGTTCTTGATTTTCTTGATCCAAAACTAGATTTTTGTATTCGCGACCAAATTCTGGATTTTCTTGATCCAAAACTAGATATTTGTCTTCGCGACCAAATTCTGGATTTTCTTGATCCAAAACTAGATTTTTGTATTCGCCACGCAGTTCTTGATTTTCTTGATCCAAAACTAGATTTTTGTATTCGCGACCAAATTCTGGATTTTCTTGATCCAAAACTAGATTTTTGTATTCGCGACCAAATTCTTCATTTTCTTGATCCAAAACTAGATTTTTGTATTCGCGACCAAATTCTGGATTTTCTTGATCCAAAACTAGATTTTTGTCTTCGCGACCAAATTCTGGATTTTCTTGATCCAAAACTAGATTTTTGTATTCGCCACGCAGTTCTGGATTTTCTTGATCCAAAACTAGATTTTTGTATTCGCGACCAAATTCTTCATTTTCTTGATCCAAAACTAGATTTTTGTATTCGCGACCAAATTCTTGATTTTCTTGATCCAAAACTAGATTTTTGTATTCGCCACGCAGTTCTTGATTTTCTTGATCCAAAACTAGATTTTTGTATTCGCGACCGAATTCTTAATTTTCATGATCCAAAACTAGATGTTTGTATTCGCGACCCACTTCTTGATTTTCTTGATCCAAAACAAGATTTTTGTATTCGCGACCAAATTCTGGATTTTCCTGATCCAAAATTAGATATTCGTATTCGCGACCCAATTCTTGATTTTCTTGATCCAAAGCTAGATTTTTGTATTCGCGACCCAATTCTTGATTTTCTTAATCCAAAACTAGATTTTTGCATGCGCCACGCAATTCTTAATTATCTTGATCCAAAACTAGATTTTTGCATTCGCCACGCAGTTCTTGATTTTTTTGATCCAAAACTAGATTTTTGTATTCGCGACCGAATTCTTAATTTTCATGATCCAAAACTAGATTTTTGTATTCGCGACCCACTTCTTGATTTTCTTGATCCAAAACTAGATTTTTCGTATTCGCGACCCAATTCTTTTTTTTCCTGATCCAAAACTAGATTTTTGTATTCGCGACCAAATTCTTGATTTTCTTGATCCTAAACTAGATTTTCGTATTCGCGACCCAATTCTTGATTTTCTTGATCCAAAACTAGATTTTTGTATTCGCGACCCAATTCTTGATTTTCTTAATCCCAAACTAGATTTTTGCATTCGCCACGCAATTCTTGATTTTCATGATCCAAAACTAGATTTTTGCATTCGCCACGCAATTCTTGATTTTCTTGATCCAAAACTAGATTTTTGTATTCGCGACCAAATTCTTGATTTTCTTGATCCAAAACTAGATTTTCGTATTCGCGACCCAATTCTTGATTTTCTTGATCCAAAACTAGATTTTTATATTCGCGACCCAATTCTTGATTTTCTTGATCCAAAATTAGATTGTTGCATTAGCCACGCAATTCTTGATTTTCTTGATCCAAAACTAGATTTTTGCATTCGCCACGCAGTTCTTGATTTTCTTGATCCAAAACTAGATTTTTGTATTCGCGACCGAATTCTTAATTTTCATGATCCAAAACTAGATTTTTGTATTCGCGACCCACTTCTTGATTTTCTTGATGCAAAACTAGATTTTTGTATTCGCGACCAAATTCTGGATTTTCTTGATCCAAAACTAGATTTTTGTCTTCGCGACCAAATTCTGGATTTTCTTGATCCAAAACTAGATTTTTGTATTCGCCACGCAGTTCTTGATTTTCTTGATCCAAAACTAGATTTTTGTATTCGCGACCAAATTCTGGATTTTCTTGATCCAAAACTAGATTTTTGTATTCGCGACCAAATTCTTGATTTTCTTGATCCAAAACTAGATTTTTGTATTCGCGACCAAATTCTGGATTTTCTTGATCCAAAACTAGATTTTTGTCTTCGCGACCAAATTCTTGATTTTCTTGATCCAAAACTAGATTTTTGTATTCGCCACGCAGTTCTGGATTTTCTTGATCCAAAACTAGATTTTTGTATTCGCGAGCAAATTCTTGATTTTCTTGATCCAAAACTAGATTTTTGTATTCGCGACCAAATTCTTGATTTTCTTGATCCAAAACTAGATTTTTGTATTCGCGACCAAATTCTGGATTTTCTTGATCCAAAACTAGATTTTTGTATTCGCGACCAAATTCTTGATTTTCTTGATCCAAAACTAGATTTTTGTATTCGCGACCAAATTCTGGATTTTCTTGATCCAAAACTAGATTTTTGTCTTCGCGACCAAATTCTTGATTTTCTTGATCCAAAACTAGATTTTTGTATTCGCCACGCAGTTCTGGATTTTCTTGATCCAAAACTAGATTTTTGTATTCGCGAGCAAATTCTTGATTTTCTTGATCCAAAACTAGATTTTTGTATTCGCGACCAAATTCTTGATTTTCTTGATCCAAAACTAGATTTTTGTATTCTCGACCAAATTCTGGATTTTCCTGATCCAAAATTAGATATTCGTATTCGCGACCCAATTCTTGATTTTCTTGATCCAAAGCTAGATTTTTGTATTCGCGACACAATTCTTGATTTTCTTAATCCAAAACTAGATTTTTGCATGCGCCACGCAATTCTTAATTCTCTTGATCCAAAACTAGATTTTTGCATTCGCCACGCAGTTCTTGATTTTTTTGATCCAAAACTAGATTTTTGTATTCGCGACCCACTTCTTGATTTTCATGATCCAAAACTTGATTTTCGTATTCGCGACCCAATTCTAGATTTTCCTGATCCAAAACTAGATTTTTCGTATTCGCGACCCAATTCTTTTTTTTCCTGATCCAAAACTAGATTTTTGTATTCGCGACCAAATTCTTGATTTTCTTGATCCTAAACTAGATTTTCGTATTCGCGACCCAATTCTTGATTTTCTTAATCCAAAACAAGATTTTTGCATTCGCCACGCAATTCTTAATTTTCTTGATCCAAAACTAGATTTTTGTATTCGCCACGCAGTTCTTGATTTTCTTGATCCAAAACTAGATTTTTGTATTCGCGACCGAATTCTTAATTTTCATGATCCAAAACTAGATGTTTGTATTCGCGACCCACTTCTTGATTTTCTTGATCGAAAACTAGATTTTTGTATTCGCGACCAAATTCTGGATTTTCCTGATCCAAAATTAGATATTCGTATTCGCGACCCAATTATGGATTTTCATGATCCAAAGCTAGATTTTTGTATTCGCGACACAATTCTTGATTTTCTTAATCCAAAACTAGATTTTTGCATGCGCCACGCAATTCTTAATTCTCTTGATCCAAAACTAGATTTTTGCATTCGCCACGCAGTTCTTGATTTTCTTGATCCAAAACTAGATTTTTGTATTCGCGACCGAATTCTTAATTTTCATGATCCAAAACTAGATGTTTGTATTCGCGACCCACTTCTTGATTTTCTTGATCCAAAACAAGATTTTTGTATTCGCGACCAAATTCTGGATTTTCCTGATCCAAAATTAGATTTTCGTATTCGCGACCCAATTCTTGATTTTCTTGATCCAAAATCTAGATTTTTGTATTCGCGACCCAGTTCTTGATTTTCTTAATCCAAAACAAGATTTTTGCATTCGCCACGCAATTCTTAATTTTCTTGATCCAAAACTAGATTTTTGTATTCGCCACGCAGTTCTTGATTTTCTTGATCCAAAACTAGATTTTTGTATTCGCGACCGAATTCTTAATTTTCATGATCCAAAACTAGATGTTTGTATTCGCGACCCACTTCTTGATTTTCTTGATCCAAAACAAGATTTTTGTATTCGCGACCAAATTCTGGATTTTCCTGATCCAAAATTAGATATTCGTATTCGCGACCCAATTCTTGATTTTCTTGATCCAAAGCTAGATTTTTGTATTCGCGACACAATTCTTGATTTTCTTAATCCAAAACTAGATTTTTGCATGCGCCACGCAATTCTTAATTCTCTTGATCCAAAACTAGATTTTTGCATTCGCCACGCAGTTCTTGATTTTTTTGATCCAAAACTAGATTTTTGTATTCGCGACCGAATTCTTAATTTTCATGATCCAAAACTAGATTTTTGTATTCGCGACCCACTTCTTGATTTTCTTGATCCAAAACTAGATTTTTCGTATTCGCGACCCAATTCTTTTTTTTCCTGATCCAAAACTAGATTTTTGTATTCGCGACCAAATTCTTGATTTTCTTGATCCTAAACTAGATTTTCGTATTCGCGACCCAATTCTTGATTTTCTTGATCCAAAACTAGATTTTTGTATTCGCGACCCAATTCTTGATTTTCTTAATCCCAAACTAGATTTTTGCATTCGCCACGCAATTCTTGATTTTCATGATCCAAAACTAAATTTTTGCATTCGCCACGCAATTCTTGATTTTCTTGATCCAAAACTAGATTTTTGTATTCGCGACCGAATTCCTGATTTTCATGATCCAAAACTAGATTTTTGAATTCGCGACCCACTTCTTGATTTTCTTGATCCAAAACTAGATTTTTGCATTGGCGACCCAATTCTTGATTTTTTCTTGATCCAAAATTAGATTGTTGCATTAGCCACGCAGTTCTTGATTTTCATGATCCAAAACTAGATTTTTGTATTCGCCACGCAGTTCTTGATTTTCTTGATCCAAAACTAGATTTTTCGTATTCGCGACCCAATTCTTTTTTTTCCTGATCCAAAACTAGATTTTGGTATTCGCGACCAAATTCTTGATTTTCTTGATCCAAAACTAGATTTTCGTATTCGCGACCCAATTCTTGATTTTCTTGATCCAATACTAGATTTTTATATTCGCGACCCAATTCTTGATTTTCTTAATCCAAAACTAGATTTTTGCATTCGCCACGCAATTCTTGATTTTCTTGATCCAAAACTAGATTTTTGCATTCGCCACGCAGTTCTTGATTTTCTTGATCCAAAACTAGATTTTTGTATTCGCGACCGAATTCCTGATTTTCTTGATGCAAAACTAGATTTTTGTATTCGCGACCAAATTCTGGATTTTCTTGATCCAAAACTAGATTTTTGTCTTCGCGACCAAATTCTGGATTTTCTTGATCCAAAACTAGATTTTTGTATTCGCCACGCAGTTCTTGATTTTCTTGATCCAAAACTAGATTTTTGTATTCGCGACCAAATTCTGGATTTTCTTGATCCAAAACTAGATTTTTGTATTCGCGACCAAGTTCTTGATTTTCTTGATCCAAAACTAGATTTTTGTATTCGCGACCAAATTCTGGATTTTCTTGATCCAAAACTAGATTTTTGTCTTCGCGACCAAATTCTGGATTTTCTTGATCCAAAACTAGATTTTTGTATTCGCCACGCAGTTCTGGATTTTCTTGATCCAAAACTAGATTTTTGTATTCGCGAGCAAATTCTTGATTTTCTTGATCCAAAACTAGATTTTTGTATTCGCGACCAAATTCTTGATTTTCTTGATCCAAAACTAGATTTTTGTATTCGCCACGCATTTCTTGATTTTCTTGATCCAAAACTAGATTTTTGTATTCGCGACCGAATTCTTAATTTTCATGATCCAAAACTAGATGTTTGTATTCGCGACCCACTTCTTGATTTTCTTGATCCAAAACAAGATTTTTGTATTCGCGACCGAATTCTGGATTTTCCTGATCCAAAATTAGATTTTCGAATTCGCGACCCAATTCTTGATTTTCTTGATCCAAAGCTAGATTTTTGTATTCGCGACCCACTTCTTGATTTTCTTGATCCAAAACTTGATTTTCGTATTCGCGACCCAATTCTAGATTTTCCTGATCCAAAACTAGATTTTTGTATTCGCGACCCAATTCTTGATTTTCTTGATCCAAAACTAGATTTTTGTATTCGCCACGCATTTCTTGATTTTCTTGATCCAAAACTAGATTTTTGTATTCGCGACCGAATTCTTAATTTTCATGATCCAAAACTAGATGTTTGTATTCGCGACCCACTTCTTGATTTTCTTGATCCAAAACAAGATTTTTGTATTCGCGACCCACTTCTTGATTTTCTTGATCCAAAACAAGATTTTTGTATTCGCGACCGAATTCTGGATTTTCCTGATCCAAAATTAGATTTTCGTATTCGCGACCCAATTCTTGATTTTCTTGATCCAAAACTAGATTTTTGTATTCGCGACCAAATTCTTGATTTTCTTGATCCAAAACTAGATTTTTGTATTCGCCACGCATTTCTTGATTTTCTTGATCCAAAACTAGATTTTTGTATTCGCGACCGAATTCTTAATTTTCATGATCCAAAACTAGATGTTTGTATTCGCGACCCACTTCTTGATTTTCTTGATCCAAAACAAGATTTTTGTATTCGCGACCCACTTCTTGATTTTCTTGATCCAAAACAAGATTTTTGTATTCGCGACCGAATTCTGGATTTTCCTGATCCAAAATTAGATTTTCGTATTCGCGACCCAATTCTTGATTTTCTTGATCCAAAATCTAGATTTTTGTATTCGCGACCCAATTCTTGATTTTCTTAATCCAAAACAAGATTTTTGCATTCGCCACGCAATTCTTAATTTTCATGATCCAAAACTAGATTTTTGCATTCGTCACGCAGTTCTTGATTTTCTTGATCCAAAACTAGATTTTTGTATTCGCGACCGAATTCTTAATTTTCATGATCCAAAACTAGATTTTTGTATTCGCGACCCACTTCTTGATTTTCTTGATCCAAAACTAGATTTTCGTATTCGCGACCCAATTCTTTTTTTTCCTGATCCAAAACTAGATTTTTGTATTCACGACCCAATTCTTGATTTTCTTAATCCCAAACTAGATTTTTGGATTCGCCACGCAATTCTTGATTTTCTTGATCCAAAACTAGATTTTTGCATTCGCCACGCAATTCTTGATTTTCTTGATCCAAAACTAGATTTTTGTATTCGCGACCGAATTCTTGATTTTCATGATCCAAAACTAGATTTTTGAATTCGCGACCCACTTGTTGATTTTCTTGATCCAAAACTAGATTTTTGCATTCGTGACCCAATTCTTGATTTTTTCTTGATCCAAAATTAGATTGTTGCATTAGCCACGCAGTTCTTGATTTTCATGATCCAAAACTAGATTTTCGCATTCGCGACCCAGTTCTTTTTTTTCCCGATCCAAAACTAGATTTTTGTATTCGCGACCCAATTATTGATTTTCTTGATCCAAAACTAGATTTTTGCATTCGCCACGCAATTCTTGATTTTCTTGATCCAAAACTAGATTTTCGCATTCGCGACCCAATTCTTTTTTTTCCTGATCCAAAACTAGATTTTTTTATTCGCGACCAAATTCTTGATTTTCTTGATCCAAAACTAGATTTTCGTATTCGCGACCCACTTCTTGATTTTCTTGATGCAAAACTAGATTTTTGTATTCGCGACCAAATTCTAGATTTTCTTGATCCAAAACTAGATTTTTGTAATCGCGACCAAATTCTGGATTTTCTTGATCCAAAACTAGATATTTGTCTTCGCGACAAAATTCTGGATTTTCTTAATCCAAAACTAGATTTTTGTATTCGCCACGCAGTTCTTGATTTTCTTGATCCAAAACTAGATTTTTGTATTCGCGACCAAATTCTGGATTTTCTTGATCCAAAACTAGATTTTTGTATTCGCGACCAAATTCTTGATTTTCTTGATCCAAAACTAGATTTTTGTATTCGCGACCAAATTCTGGATTTTCTTGATCCAAAACTAGATTTTTGTATTCGCCACGCAGTTCTAGATTTTCTTGATCCAAAACTAGATTTTTCGTATTCGCGACCCAATTCTTTTTTTTCCTGATCCAAAACTAGATTTTGGTATTCGCGACCAAATTCTTGATTTTCTTGATCCAAAACTAGATTTTCGTATTCGCGACCCAATTCTTGATTTTCTTGATCCAAAACTAGATTTTTGTATTCGCGACCCAATTCTTGATTTTCTTAATCCAAAACAAGATTTTTGCATTCGCCGCGCAATTCTTGATTTTCTTGATCCAAAACTTGATTTTTGCATTCGCCACCCAGTTCTTGATTTTCTTGATCCAAAACTAGATTTTTGTATTCGCGACCAAATTCTGGATTTTCTTGATCCAAAACTAGATATTTGTCTTCGCGACCAAATTCTGGATTTTCTTGATCCAAAACTAGATTTTTGTATTCGCCACGCAGTTCTTGATTTTCTTGATCCAAAACTAGATTTTTGTATTCGCGACCAAATTCTGGATTTTCTTGATCCAAAACTAGATTTTTGTATTCGCGACCAAATTCTTGATTTTCTTGATCCAAAACTAGATTTTTGTATTCGCGACCAAATTCTGGATTTTCATGATCCAAAACTAGATTTTTGTCTTCGCGACCAAATTCTGGATTTTCTTGATCCAAAACTAGATTTTTGTATTCGCCACGCAGTTCTCGATTTTCTTGATCCAAAACTAGATTTTTGTATTCGCGACCAAATTCTTGATTTTCTTGATCCAAAACTAGATTTTTGTATTCGCGACCAAATTCTTGATTTTCTTGATCCAAAACTAGATTTTTGTATTCGCGACCGAATTCTTAATTTTCATGATCCAAAACTAGATGTTTGTATTCGCGACCCACTTCTTGATTTTCTTGATCCAAAACAAGATTTTTGTATTCGCGACCAAATTCTGGATTTTCCTGATCCAAAATTAGATTTTCGTATTCGCGACCCAATTCTTGATTTTCTTGATCCAAAGCTAGATTTTTGTATTCGCGACCCAATTCTTGATTTTCTTAATCCAAAACTAGATTTTTGCATGCGCCACGCAATTCTTAATTTTCTTGATCCAAAACTAGATTTTTGCATTCGCCACGCAGTTCTTGATTTTCTTGATCCAAAACTAGATTTTTGTATTCGCGACCGAATTCTTAATTTTCATGATCCAAAACTAGATTTTTGTATTCGCGACCCACTTCTTGATTTTCTTGATCCAAAACTAGATTTTTCGTATTCGCGACCCAATTCTTTTTTTTCCTGATCCAAAACTAGATTTTTGTATTCGCGACCAAATTCTTGATTTTCTTGATCCAAAACTAGATTTTCGTATTCGCGACCCAATTCTTGATTTTCTTGATCCAAAACTAGATTTTTGTATTCGCGACCCAATTCTTGATTTTCTTAATCCCAAACTAGATTTTTGCATTCGCCACGCAATTCTTGATTTTCATGATCCAAAACTAGATTTTTGCATTCGCCACGCAATTCTTGATTTTCTTGATCCAAAACTAGATTTTTGTATTCGCGACCGAATTCTTGATTTTCATGATCCAAAACTAGATTTTTGCATTCGCCACGCAATTCTTGATTTTCATGATCCAAAACTAGATTTTTGCATTCGCCACGCAATTCTTGATTTTCTTGATCCAAAACTAGATTTTTGTATTCGCGACCGAATTCCTGATTTTCATGATCCAAAACTAGATTTTTGAATTCGCGACCCACTTCTTGATTTTCTTGATCCAAAACTAGATTTTTGCATTGGCGACCCAATTCTTGATTTTTTCTTGATCCAAAATTAGATTGTTGCATTAGCCACGCAGTTCTTGATTTTCATGATCCAAAACTAGATTTTTGTATTCGCCACGCAGTTCTTGATTTTCTTGATCCAAAACTAGATTTTTCGTATTCGCGACCCAATTCTTTTTTTTCCTGATCCAAAACTAGATTTTGGTATTCGCGACCAAATTCTTGATTTTCTTGATCCAAAACTAGATTTTCGTATTCGCGACCCAATTCTTGATTTTCTTGATCCAAAACTAGATTTTTGTATTCGCGACCCAATTCTTGATTTTCTTAATCCAAAACTAGATTTTTGCATTCGCCACGCAATTCTTGATTTTCTTGATCCAAAACTAGATTTTTGCATTCGCCACGCAGTTCTTGATTTTCTTGATCCAAAACTAGATTTTTGTATTCGCGACCGAATTCTTAATTTTCATGATCCAAAACTAGATTTTTGTATTCGCGACCCACTTCTTGATTTTCTTGATGCAAAACTAGATTTTTGTATTCGCGACCAAATTCTGGATTTTCTTGATCCAAAACTAGATTTTTGTCTTCGCGACCAAATTCTGGATTTTCTTGATCCAAAACTAGATTTTTGTATTCGCCACGCAGTTCTTGATTTTCTTGATCCAAAACTAGATTTTTGTATTCGCGACCAAATTCTGGATTTTCTTGATCCAAAACTAGATTTTTGTATTCGCGACCAAATTCTTGATTTTCTTGATCCAAAACTAGATTTTTGTATTCGCGACCAAATTCTGGATTTTCTTGAACCAAAACTAGATTTTTGTCTTCGCGACCAAATTCTGGATTTTCTTGATCCAAAACTAGATTTTTGTATTCGCCACGCAGTTCTGGATTTTCTTGATCCAAAACTAGATTTTTGTATTCGCGACCAAATTCTTGATTTTCTTGATCCAAAACTAGATTTTTGTATTCGCGACCAAATTCTTGATTTTCTTGATCCAAAACTAGATTTTTGTATTCGCCACGCAGTTCTTGATTTTCTTGATCCAAAACTAGATTTTTGTATTCGCGACCGAATTCTTAATTTTCATGATCCAAAACTAGATGTTTGTATTCGCGACCCACTTCTTGATTTTCTTGATCCAAAACAAGATTTTTGTATTCGCGACCAAATTCTGGATTTTCCTGATCCAAAATTAGATTTTCGAATTCGCGACCCAATTCTTGATTTTCTTGATCCAAAGCTAGATTTTTGTATTCGCGACCCAATTCTTGATTTTCTTAATCCAAAACTAGATTTTTGCATTCGCCACGCAATTCTTACTTTTCTTGATCCAAAACTAGATTTTTGCATTCGCCACGCAGTTCTTGATTTTCTTGATCCAAAACTAGATTTTTGTATTCGCGACCGAATTCTTAATTTTCATGATCTAAAACTAGATTTTTGTATTCGCGACCTACTTCTTGATTTTCTTGATGCAAAACTAGATTTTTGTATTCGGGACCAAATTCTGGATTTTCTTGATCCAAAACTAGATTTTTGTATTCGCGACCAAATTCTGGATTTTCTTGATCCAAAACTAGATTTTTGTCTTCGCGACCAAATTCTGGATTTTCTTGATCCAAAACTAGATTTTTGTATTCGCGACCAAATTCTGGATTTTCTTGATCCAAAACTAGATTTTTGTATTCGCGACCAAATTCTTGATTTTCTTGATCCAAAACTAGATTTATGTATTCGCAACCAAATTCTGGATTTTCTTGATCCAAAACTAGATTTTTGTATTCGCTACCAAATTCTGGATTTTCTTTATCCAAAACTAGATTTTTGTATTCGCCACGCAGTTCTGGATTTTCTTGATCCAAAACTAGATTTTTGTATTCGCGACCAAATTCTTGATTTTCTTGATCCAAAACTAGATTTTTGTATTCGCCACGCAGTTCTTGATTTTCTTGATCCAAAACTAGATTTTTGTATTCGCGACCGAATTCTTAATTTTCATGATACAAAACTAGATGTTTGTATTCGAGACCCACTTCTTGATTTTCTTGATCCAAAACAAGATTTTTGTATTCGCGACCAAATTCTGGATTTTCCTGATCCAAAATTAGATTTTCGTATTCGCGACCCAATTTTTGATTTTCTTGATCCAAAGCTAGATTTTTGTATTCGCGACCCAATTCTTGATTTTCTTAATCCAAACCTAGATTTTTGCATTCGCCACGCAATTCTTAATTTTCTTGATTCAAAACTAGATTTTTGCATTCGCCACGCAGTTCTTGATTTTCTTGATCCAAAACTAGATTTTTGTATTCGCGACCGAATTCTTAATTTTCATGATCCAAAACTAGATTTTTGTATTCGCGACCCACTTCTTGATTTTCTTGATCCAAAACTAGATTTTTGTATTCGCGACCAAATTCTGGATTTTTTTGATCCAAAACTAGATTTTTGTATTCGCGACCAAATTCTGGATTTTCTTGATCCAAAACTAGATTTTTGTATTCGCGACCAAATTCTTGATTTTCTTGATCCAAAATTAGATTTTTGTATTCGCCACGCAGTTCTTGATTTTTTTGATCCAAAACTAGATTTTTGTATTCGCGACCGAATTCTTAATTTTCATGATCCAAAACTAGATTTTGGTATTCGCGACCCACTTCTTGATTTTCTTGATCCTAAACTAGATTTTTGTATTCGCGACCAAATTCTGGATTTTCTTGATCCAAAACTAGATTTTTGTATTCGCGACCAAATTCTGGATTTTCTTGATCCAAAACTAGATTTTTGTATTCGCGACCAAATTCTTGATTTTCTTGATCCAAAACTAGATTTTTGTATTCGCGACCAAATTCTTGATTTTCTTGATCCAAAACTTGATTTTTGTATTCGCGAGCAAATTCGTGATTTTCTTGATCCAATACTAGATTTTTGTATTCGCGACCCAATTCTTGGTTTTCTTGATCCAAAACTAGATTTTTGCATTCGCCACGCAATTCTTGATTTTCTTAATCCGAAACTAGATTATTGTATTTGCGACCAAATTCTTGATTTTCTTGATCCGAAATTTGATTTTCGTATTCGCGACCCAATTCTTGATTTTCCTGATCCCAGACTAGATTTTTGTATTCGCGACCCAATTCTTGATTTTCTTGATCCAAAACTAGATTTTTGTATTCGCCACGCAGTTCTTGATTTTCTTGATCCAAAACTAGATTTTTGTATTCGCGACCGAATTCTTAATTTTCATGATCCAAAACTAGATGTTTGTATTCGCGACCCACTTCTTGATTTTCTTGATCCAAAACAAGATTTTTGTATTCGCGACCAAATTCTGGATTTTCCTGATCCAGAATTAGATTTTCGTATTCGCGACCCAATTCTTGATTTTCTTGATCCAAAGCTAGATTTTTGTATTCGCGACCCAATTCTTGATTTTCTTAATCCAAAACTAGATTTTTGCATTCGCCACGCCATTCTTAATTTTTTTGATCCAAAACTAGATTTTTGCATTCGCCACGCAGTTCTTGATTTTCTTAATCCAAAACTAGATTTTTGTATTCGCGACCGAATTCTTAATTTTCATGATCCAAAACTAGATTTTTGTATTCGCGACCCATTTCTTGATTTTCTTGATCCAAAACTAGATTTTTGTATTCGCGACCAAATTCTGGATTTTCTTGATCCAAAACTAGATTTTTGTATTCGCGACCAAATTCTGGATTTTCTTGATCCAAAACTAGATTTTTGTATTCGCGACCAAATTCTTGATTTTCTTGATCCAAAACTAGATTTTTGTATTCGCCACGCAGTTCTTGATTTTTTTGATCCAAAACTAGATTTTTGTATTCGCGACCGAATTCTTCATTTTCATGATCCAAAACTAGATTTTGGTATTCGCGACCCATTTCTTGATTTTCTTGATCCTAAACTAGATTTTTGTATTCGCGACCAAATTCTTAATTTTCATGATCGAAAACTAGATTTTTGTATTCGCGACCCACTTCTTGATTTTCTTAATCCAAAACTAGATTTTTGTATTCGCGACCAAATTCTGCATTTTCTTGATCCAAAACTAGATTTTTGTATTCGCGATCAAATTCTGGATTTTCTTGATCCAAAACTAGATTTTTGTATTCGCGACCAAATTCTTGATTTTCTTGATCCAAAACTAGATTTTTGTATTCGCCACGCAGTTCTTGATTTTCTTGATCCAAAACTAGATTTTTGCATTCGCCACGCAGTTCTTGATTTTCTTGATCCAAAACTAGATTTTTGTATTCGCGACCAAATTCTTAATTTTCATGATCCAAAACTAGATTTTTGTATTCGCGACCCACTTCTTGATTTTCTTAATCCAAAGCTAGATTTTTGTATTCGCGACCAAATTCTGGATTTTCTTGATCCAAAACTAGATTTTTGTATTCGCGACCAAATTCTGGATTTTCTTGATCCAAAACTAGATTTTTGTATTCGCGACCAAATTCTTGATTTTCTTGATCCAAAACTAGATTTTTGTATTCGCCACGCAGTTCTTAATTTTCATGATCCAAAACTAGATTTTTGTATTCGCGACCCACTTCTTGATTTTCTTGATCCAAAACAAGATTTTTGTATTCGCGACCAAATTCTGGATTTTTCTGATCCAAATTTAGATTTTCGTATTCGCGACCCAATTCTTGATTTTCTTGATCCAAAACTAGATTTTATTATTCGCCACGCAGTTCTTGATTTTCTTGATCCAAAACTAGATTTTTGTATTCGCGACCGAATTCTTAATTTTCTTGATCCAAAACAAGATTTTGGTATTCGCGACCCACTTCTTGATTTTCTTGATCCAAAACTAGATTTTTGTATTCGCGACCAAATTCAGGATTTTCTTGATCCTAAACTAGATTTTTGTATTCGCGACCAAATTCTGGATTTTCTTGATCCAAAATTAGATTTTTGTATTCGCGACCAAATTATTAATTTCTTGATCGAAAACTAGATTTTTGTATTCGCCACGCAGTTCTTGATTTTCTTGATCCAAAAGTAGATTTTTCTATTCGCGACCAAATTCTGGATTTTCTTGATCCAAAACTAGATTTTTGTATTCGCGACCAAATTCTTGATTTTCTTGATCCAAAATTAGATTTTTGTATTCGCCACGCAGTTCTTGATTTTCTTGATCCGAAACTAGATTTTTCTATTCGCGACCAAATTCTGGATTTTCTTGATCCCAAACTAGATTTTTGTATTCGCGACCAAATTCTTGATTTTCTTGATCCAAAACTAGATTTTTGTATTCGCCACGCAGTTCTTGATTTTCTTGATCCAAAACTAGATTTTTGTATTCGCGACCGAATTCTTAATTTTCATGATCCAAAACTAGATTTTTGTATTCGCGACCCACTTCTTGATTTTCTTGATCCAAAACATGATTTTTGTATTCGCGACCAAATTCTTGATTTTTCAGATCCAAAATTAGATTTTCGTATTCGCGACCCAATTCTTGATTTCCTTGATCCAAAGCTAGATTTTTGTATTCGCGACCCAATTCTTGATTTTCTTAATCCAAAACTAGATTTTTGCATTCGCCACGCAATTCTTAATTTTCTTGATCCAAAATAGATTTTTGCATTCGCCAAGCAGTTCTTGATTTTCTTGATCCAAAACTAGATTTTTGTATTCGCGACCAAATTCTTAATTTTGATGATCCAAAACTAGATTTTTGTATTCGCGACCCACTTCTTGATTTTCTTGATCCAAAACTAGATTTTTGTATTCGCGACCAAATTCTGGATTTTCTTGATCCAAAACTTGATTTTTGTATTCGCGACCAAATTCTGGATTTTCTTGATCCAAAACTAGATTTTTGTATTCGCGACCAAATTCTGGATTTTCTTGATCCAAAACTAGATTTTTGTATTCGCGACCAAATTCTGGATTTTCTTGATCCAAAACTAGATTTTTGTATTCGCGACCAAATTCTTGATTTTCTTGATCCAAAATTAGATTTTTGTATTTGCCACGCAGTTCTTGATTTTCTTGATCCAAAACTAGATTTTTCTATTCGCGACCAAATTCTGGATTTTCTTGATCCAAAACTAGATTTTTGTATTCGCGACCAAATTCTTGATTTTCTTGATCCAAAACTAGATTTTTGTATTCGCCACGCAGTTCTTGATTTTCTTGATCCAAAACTAGATTTTTGTATTCGCGACCGAATTCTTAATTTTCATGATCCAAAACTAGATTTTTGTATTCGCGACCCACTTCTTGATTTTCTTGATCCAAAACAAGATTTTTGTATTCGCGACCAAATTCTGGATTTTTCTGATCCAAATTTAGATTTTCGTATTCGCGACCCAATTCTTGATTTTCTTGATCCAAAGCTAGATTTTTGTATTCGCGACCCAATTCTTGATTTTCTTAATCCAAAACTAGATTTTTGCATTCGCCACGCAATTCTTCATTTTCTTGATCCAAAACTAGATTTTTGCATTCGCCACGCAGTTCTTGATTTTCTTGATCCAAAACTAGATTTTTGTATTCGCGACCAAATTCTTAATTTTCATGATCCAAAACTAGATTTTTGTATTCGCGACCCACTTCTTGATTTTCTTGATCCAAAACTAGATTTTTGTATTCGCGACCAAATTCTGGATTTTCTTGATCCAAAACTAGATTTTTGTATTCGCGACCAAATTGTGGATTTTCTTGATCCAAAACTAGATTTTTGTATTCGCGACCAAATTCTTGATTATCTTGATCCAAAACTAGATTTTTGTATTCGCCACGCAGTTCTTGATTTTCTTGATCCAAAACTAGATTTTTATATTCGGGACCGAATTCTTAATTTTCATGATCCAAAACTAGATTTTGGTATTCGCGACCCACTTCTTGATTTTCTTGATCCAAAACTAGATTTTTGTATTCGCGACCAAATTCAGGATTTTCTTGATCCAAAACTAGATTTTTGCATTCGCCACGCAGTTCTTGATTTTCTTGATCCAAAATTAGATTTTTGTATTCGCGACCAAATTCTTAATTTTCATGATCCAAAACTAGATTTTTGTATTCGCGACCCACTTCTTGATTTTCTTAATCCAAAACTAGATTTTTGTATTCGCGACCAAATTCAGGATTTTCTTGATCCTAAACTAGATTTTTCTATTCGCGACCAAATTCTGGATTTTCTTGATCCCAAACTAGATTTTTGTATTCGCGACCAAATTCTTGATTTTCTTGATCCAAAACTAGATTTTTGTATTCGCCACGCAGTTCTTGATTTTCTTGATCCAAAACTAGATTTTTGTATTCGCGACCGAATTCTTAATTTTCATGATCCAAAACTAGATTTTTGTATTCGCGACCCACTTCTTGATTTTCTTGATCCAAAACAAGATTTTTGTATTCGCAACCAAATTCTGGATTTTTATGATCCAAAATTAGATATTCGTATTCGCGACCCAATTCTTGATTTTCTTGATCCAAAGCTAGATTTTTGTATTCGCGACCCAATTCTTGATTTTCTTAATCCAAAACTAGATTTTTGCATTCGCCACGCAATTCTTCATTTTCTTGATCCAAAACTAGATTTTTGCATTCGCCACGCAGTTCTTGATTTTCTTGATCCAAAACTAGATTTTTGTATTCGCGACCAAATTCTTAATTTTCATGATCCAAAACTAGATTTTTGTATTCGCGACCCACTTCTTGATTTTCTTGATCCAAAACTAGATTTTTGTATTCGCGACCAAATTCTGGATTTTCTTGATCCAAAACTAGATTTTTGTATTCGCGACCAAATTGTGGATTTTCTTGATCCAAAACTAGATTTTTGTATTCGCGACCAAATTCTTGATTATCTTGATCCAAAACTAGATTTTTGTATTCGCCACGCAGTTCTTGATTTTCTTGATCCAAAACTAGATTTTTATATTCGGGACCGAATTCTTAATTTTCATGATCCAAAACTAGATTTTGGTATTCGCGACCCACTTCTTGATTTTCTTGATCCAAAACTAGATTTTTGTATTCGCGACCAAATTCAGGATTTTCTTGATCCAAAACTAGATTTTTGCATTCGCCACGCAGTTCTTGATTTTCTTGATCCAAAATTAGATTTTTGTATTCGCGACCAAATTCTTAATTTTCATGATCCAAAACTAGATTTTTGTATTCGCGACCCACTTCTTGATTTTCTTAATCCAAAACTAGATTTTTGTATTCGCGACCAAATTCAGGATTTTCTTGATCCTAAACTAGATTTTTCTATTCGCGATCAAATTCTGGTTTTTCTTGATCCAAAACTAGATTTTTGTATTCGCGACCAAATTCTTGATTTTGTTGATCCAAAATTAGATTTTTGTATTCGCCACGCAGTTCTTGATTTTCTTGATCCGAAACTAGATTTTTCTATTCGCGACCAAATTCTGGATTTTCTTGATCCCAAACTAGATTTTTGTATTCGCGACCAAATTCTTGATTTTCTTGATCCAAAACTAGATTTTTGTATTCGCCACGCAGTTCTTGATTTTCTTGATCCAAAACTAGATTTTTGTATTCGCGACCGAATTCTTAATTTTCATGATCCAAAACTAGATTTTTGTATTCGCGACCCACTTCTTGATTTTCTTGATCCAAAACAAGATTTTTGTATTCGCGACCAAATTCTGGATTTTTATGATCCAAAATTAGATTTTCGTATTCGCGACCCAATTCTTGATTTTCTTGATCAAAGCTAGATTTTTGTATTCGCGACCCAATTCTTGATTTTCTTAACCCAAAACTAGATTTTTGCATTCGCCACGCAATTCTTAATTTTCTTGATCCAAAACTAGATTTTTGCATTCGCCAAGCAGTTCTTGATTTTCTTGATCCAAAACTAGATTTTTGTATTCGCGACCAAATTCTTAATTTTCATGATACAAAACTAGATTTTTGTATTCGCGACCCACTTCTTGATTTTCTTGATCCAAAACTAGATTTTTGTATTCGCGACCAAATTCTGGATTTTCTTGATCCAAAACTAGATTTTTGTATTCGCGACCAAATTCTGGATTTTCTTGATCCAAAACTAGATTTTTGTATTCGCGACCAAATTCTTGATTATCTTGATCCAAAACTAGATTTTTGTATTCGCCACGCAGTTCTTGATTTTCTTGATCCAAAACTAGATTTTTATATTCGCGACCGAATTCTTAATTTTCATGATCCAAAACTAGATTTTGGTATTCGCGACCCACTTCTTGATTTTCTTGACCCAAAACTAGATTATTGTATTCGCGACCAAATTCTGGATTTTCTTGATCCAAAACTAGATTTTTGTATTCGCGACCAAATTCTAGATTTTCTTGATCCAAAACTTGATTTTTGTATTCGCGAGGAAATTCGTGATTTTCTTGATCCAATACTAGATTTTTGTATTCGCGACCCAATTCTTGGTTTTCTTGATCCAAAACTAGATTTTTGCATTCGCCACGCAAATCTTGATTTTCTTAATCCGAAACTAGATTATTGTATTTGCGACCAAATTCTTGATTTTCTTGATCCAAAATTTGATTTTCGTATTCGCGACCCAATTCTTGATTTTCCTGATCCAAAACTAGATTTTTGTATTCGCGACCAAATTCTGGATTTTCTTGATCCAAAACTAGATTTTTGTATTCGCGACCATATTCTGGATTTTCTTGATCCAAAACTAGATTTTTGTATTCGCGACCAAATTCTTGATTTTCTTGATCCAAAACTAGATTTTTGTATTCGCGACAAAATACTTGATTTTCTTGATCCAAAATTAGATTTTTGTATTCGCCACGCAGTTCTTGATTTTCTTGATCCGAAACTAGATTTTTCTATTCGCGACCAAATTCTGGATTTTCTTGATCCCAAACTAGATTTTTGTATTCGCGACCAAATTCTTGATTTTCTTGATCCAAAACTAGATTTTTGTATTCGCCACGCAGTTCTTGATTTTCTTGATCCAAAACTAGATTTTTGTATTCGCGACCGAATTCTTAATTTTCATGATCCAAAACTAGATTTTTGTATTCGCGACCCACTTCTTGATTTTCTTGATCCAAAACAAGATTTTTGTATTCGCAACCAAATTCTGGATTTTTATGATCCAAAATTAGATATTCGTATTCGCGACCCAATTCTTGATTTTCTTGATCCAAAGCTAGATTTTTGTATTTGCGACCCAATTCTTGATTTTCTTAATCCAAAACTAGATTTTTGCATTCGCCACGCAATTCTTAATTTTCTTGATTCAAAACTAGATTTTTGCATTCGCCAAGCAGTTCTTGATTTTCTTGATCCAAAACTAGATTTTTGTATTCGCGACCAAATTCTTAATTTTCATGATCCAAAACTAGATTTTTGTATTCGCGAACCACTTCTTGATTTTCTTGATCCAAAACTAGATTTTTGTATTCGCGACCAAATTCTGGATTTTCTTGATCCAAAACTAGATTTTTGTATTCGCGACCAAATTCTTGATTATCTTGATCCAAAACTAGATTTTTGTATTCGCCACGCAGTTCTTGATTTTCTTGATCCAAAACTAGATTTTTATATTCGCGACCGAATTCTTAATTTTCATGATCCAAAACTAGATTTTGGTATTCGCGACCCACTTCTTGATTTTCTTGACCCAAAACTAGATTTTTGTATTCGCGACCAAATTCTAGATTTTCTTGATCCAAAACTAGATTTTTGTATTCGCGAACAAATTCTTGATTTTCTTGATCCAAAACTAGATTTTTGTATTCGCCACGCAGTTCTTGATTTTCTTGATCTAAAACTAGATTTTTCTATTCGCGACCAAATTCTGGATTTTCTTGATCCAAAACTAGATTTTTGTATTCGCGACCAAATTCTTGATTTTCTTGATCCAAAACTTGATTTTTGTATTCGCGAGGAAATTCGTGATTTTCTTGATCCAATACTAGATTTTTGTATTCGCGACCCAATTCTTGGTTTTCTTGATCCAAAACTAGATTTTTGCATTCGCCACGCAAATCTTGATTTTCTTAATCCGAAACTAGATTATTGTATTTGCGACCAAATTCTTGATTTTCTTGATCCAAAACTTGATTTTCGTATTCGCGACCCAATTCTTGATTTTCCTGATCCAAAACTAGATTTTTGTATTCGCGACCAAATTCTGGATTTTCTTGATCCAAAACTAGATTTTTGTATTCGCGACCATATTCTGGATTTTCTTGATCCAAAACTAGATTTTTGTATTCGCGACCAAATTCTTGATTTTCTTGATCCAAAACTAGATTTTTGTATTCGCGACAAAATTCTTGATTTTCTTGATCCAAAATTAGATTTTTGTATTCGCCACGCAGTTCTTGATTTTCTTGATCCGAAACTAGATTTTGGTATTCGCGACCCACTTCTTGATTTTCTTGATCCAAAACTAGATTTTTGTATTCGCGACCAAATTCTGGATTTTCTTGATCCAAAACTAGATTTTTCTATTCGAGACCAAATTCTTGATTTTCTTGATCCAAAACTAGATTTTTGTATTCGCGACCAAATTCTTGATTTTCTTGATCCAAAACTAGATTTTTGTATTCGCCACGCAGTTCTTGATTTTCTTGATCCAAAACTAGATTTTTATATTCGCGACCGAATTCTTAATTTTCATGATCCAAAACTAGATTTTGGTATTCGCGACCCACTTCTTGATTTTCTTGATCCAAAACTAGATTTTTGTATTCGCCACGCAGTTCTTGATTTTCTTGATCCAAAACTAGATTTTTGTATTCGCGACCGAATTCTTAATTTTCATGATCCAAAACTAGATTTTTGTATTCGCGACCCACTTCTTGATTTTCTTGATCCAAAACAAGATTTTTGTATTCGCGACCAAATTCCGGATTTTTCTGATCCAAAATTAGATTTTCGTATTCGCGACCTAATTCTTGATTTTCTTGATCCAAAGCTAGATTTTTGTATTCGCGACCCAATTCTTGATTTTCTTAATCCAAAACTAGATTTTTGCATTCGCCACGCAATTCTTAATTTTCTTGATCCAAAACTAGATTTTTGCATTCGCCAAGCAGTTCTTGATTTTCTTGATCCAAAACTAGATTTTTGTATTCGCGACCAAATTCTTAATTTTCATGATCCAAAACTAGATTTTTGTATTCGCGACCCACTTCTTGATTTTCTTGATCCAAAACTAGATTTTTGTATTCGCGACCAAATTCTGGATTTTCTTGATCCAAAACTAGATTTTTGTATTCGCGACCAAATTCTGGATTTTCTTGATCCAAAACTAGATTTTTGTATTCGCGACCAAATTCTTGATTTTCTTGATCCAAAACTAGATTTTTGTATTCGCCACGCAGTTCTTGATTTTCTTGATCCAAAACTAGATTTTTATATTCGCGACCGAATTCTTAATTTTCATGATCCAAAACTAGATTTTGGTATTCGCGACCCACTTCATGATTTTCTTGACCCAAAACTAGATTTTTGTATTCGCGACCAAATTCTGGATTTTCTTGATCCAAAACTAGATTTTTGTATTCGCGACCAAATTCTTGATTTTCTTCATCCAAAACTAGATTTTTGTATTCGCCACGCAGTTCTTGATTTTCTTGATCTAAAACTAGATTTTTCTATTCGCGACCAAATTCTGGATTTTCTTTATCCAAAACTAGATTTTTGTATTCGCGACCAAATTCCTTATTTTCTTGATCCAAAACTTGATTTTTGTATTCGCGAGCAAATTCGTGATTTTCTTGATCCAATACTAGATTTTTGTATTCGCGACCCAATTCTTGGTTTTCTTGATCCAAAACTAGATTTTTGCATTCGCCACGCAAATCTTGATTTTCTTAATCCGAAACTAGATTATTGTATTTGCGACCAAATTCTTGATTTTCTTGATCCAAAACTTGATTTTCGTATTCGCGACCCAATTCTTGATTTTCCTGATCCAAAACTAGATTTTTGTATTCGCGACCAAATTCTGGATTTTCTTGATCCAAAACTAGATTTTTGTATTCGCGACCAAATTCTGGATTTTCTTGATCCAATACTAGATTTTTGTATTCGCGACCCAATTCTTGGTTTTCTTGATCCAAAACTAGATTTTTGCATTCGCCACGCAAATCTTGATTTTCTTAATCCGAAACTAGATTATTGTATTTGCGACCAAATTCTTGATTTTCTTGATCCAAAACTTGATTTTCGTATTCGCGACCCAATTCTTGATTTTCCTGATCCAAAACTAGATTTTTGTATTCGCGACCAAATTCTGGATTTTCTTGATCCAAAACTAGATTTTTGTATTCGCGACCAAATTCTTGATTTTCTTGATCCAAAACTAGATTTTTGTATTCGCCACGCAGTTCATGATTTTCTTGATCCAAAACTAGATTTTTATATTCGCGACCGAATTCTTAATTTTCATGATCCAAAACTAGATTTTGGTATTCGCGACCCACTTCTTGATTTTCTTGATCCAAAACTAGATTTTTGTATTCGCGACCAAATTCTGGATTTTCTTGATCCAAAACTAGATTTTTGTATTCGCGATCAAATTCTTGATTTTCTTGATCCAAAACTAGATTTTTGTATTCGCCACGCAGTTCTTGATTTTCTTGATCTAAAACTAGATTTTTCTATTCGCGACCAAATTCTGGATTTTCTTGATCCAAAACTAGATTTTTGTATTCGCGACCAAATTCTTGATTTTCTTGATCCAAAACTAGATTTTTGTATTCGCCACGCAGTTCTTGATTTTCTTGATCTAAAACTAGATTTTTCTATTCGCGACCAAATTCTGGATTTTCTTGATCCAAAACTTGATTTTTGTATTCGCGAGCAAATTCGTGATTTTCTTGATCCAATACTAGATTTTTGTATTCGCGACCCAATTCTTGGTTTTCTTGATCCAAAACTAGATTTTTGCATTCGCCACGCAAATCTTGATTTTCTTAATCCGAAACTAGATTATTGTATTTGCGACCAAATTCTTGATTTTCTTGATCCAAAACTTGATTTTCGTATTCGCGACCCAATTCTTGATTTTCCTGATCCAAAACTAGATTTTTGTATTCGCGACCAAATTCTGGATTTTCTTGATCCAAAACTAGATTTTTGTATTCGCGACCATATTCTGGATTTTCTTGATCCAAAACTAGATTTTTGTATTCGCGACCAAATTCTTGATTTTCTTGATCCAAAACTAGATTTTTGTATTCGCGACAAAATTCTTGATTTTCTTGATCCAAAATTAGATTTTTGTATTCGCCACGCAGTTCTTGATTTTCTTGATCCGAAACTAGATTTTGGTATTCGCGACCCACTTCTTGATTTTCTTGATCCAAAACTAGATTTTTGTATTCGCGACCAAATTCTGGATTTTCTTGATCCAAAACTAGATTTTTCTATTCGAGACCAAATTCTTGATTTTCTTGATCCAAAACTAGATTTTTGTATTCGCGACCAAATTCTTGATTTTCTTGATCCAAAACTAGATTTTTGTATTCGCCACGCAGTTCGTGATTTTCTTGATCCAAAACTAGATTTTTATATTCGCGACCGAATTCTTAATTTTCATGATCCAAAACTAGATTTTGGTATTCGCGACCCACTTCTTGATTTTCTTGATCCAAAACTAGATTTTTGTATTCGCCACGCAGTTCTTGATTTTCTTGATCCAAAACTAGATTTTTGTATTCGCGACCGAATTCTTAATTTTCATGATCCAAAACTAGATTTTTGTATTCGCGACCCACTTCTTGATTTTCTTGATCCAAAACAAGATTTTTGTATTCGCGACCAAATTCCGGATTTTTCTGATCCAAAATTAGATTTTCGTATTCGCGACCTAATTCTTGATTTTCTTGATCCAAAGCTAGATTTTTGTATTCGCGACCCAATTCTTGATTTTCTTAATCCAAAACTAGATTTTTGCATTCGCCACGCAATTCTTAATTTTCTTGATCCAAAACTAGATTTTTGCATTCGCCAAGCAGTTCTTGATTTTCTTGATCCAAAACTAGATTTTTGTATTCGCGACCAAATTCTTAATTTTCATGATCCAAAACTAGATTTTTGTATTCGCGACCCACTTCTTGATTTTCTTGATCCAAAACTAGATTTTTGTATTCGCGACCAAATTCTGGATTTTCTTGATCCAAAACTAGATTTTTGTATTCGCGACCAAATTCTTGATTTTCTTGATCCAAAACTAGATTTTTGTATTCGCCACGCAGTTCTTGATTTTCTTGATCCAAAACTAGATTTTTATATTCGCGACCGAATTCTTAATTTTCATGATCCAAAACTAGATTTTGGTATTCGCGACCCACTTCATGATTTTCTTGACCCAAAACTAGATTTTTGTATTCGCGACCAAATTCTGGATTTTCTTGATCCAAAACTAGATTTTTGTATTCGCGACCAAATTCTTGATTTTCTTGATCCAAAACTTGATTTTTGTATTCGCCACGCAGTTCTTGATTTTCTTGATCTAAAACTAGATTTTTCTATTCGCGACCAAATTCTGGATTTTCTTTATCCAAAACTAGATTTTTGTATTCGCGACCAAATTCCTTATTTTCTTGATCCAAAACTTGATTTTTGTATTCGCGAGCAAATTCGTGATTTTCTTGATCCAATACTAGATTTTTGTATTCGCGACCCAATTCTTGGTTTTCTTGATCCAAAACTAGATTTTTGCATTCGCCACGCAAATCTTGATTTTCTTAATCCGAAACTAGATTATTGTATTTGCGACCAAATTCTTGATTTTCTTGATCCAAAACTTGATTTTCGTATTCGCGACCCAATTCTTGATTTTCCTGATCCAAAACTAGATTTTTGTATTCGCGACCAAATTCTGGATTTTCTTGATCCAAAACTAGATTTTTGTATTCGCGACCAAATTCTGGATTTTCTTGATCCAATACTAGATTTTTGTATTCGCGACCCAATTCTTGGTTTTCTTGATCCAAAACTAGATTTTTGCATTCGCCACGCAAATCTTGATTTTCTTAATCCGAAACTAGATTATTGTATTTGCGACCAAATTCTTGATTTTCTTGATCCAAAACTTGATTTTCGTATTCGCGACCCAATTCTTGATTTTCCTGATCCAAAACTAGATTTTTGTATTCGCGACCAAATTCTGGATTTTCTTGATCCAAAACTAGATTTTTGTATTCGCGACCAAATTCTTGATTTTCTTGATCCAAAACTAGATTTTTGTATTCGCCACGCAGTTCATGATTTTCTTGATCCAAAACTAGATTTTTATATTCGCGACCGAATTCTTAATTTTCATGATCCAAAACTAGATTTTGGTATTCGCGACCCACTTCTTGATTTTCTTGATCCAAAACTAGATTTTTGTATTCGCGACCAAATTCTGGATTTTCTTGATCCAAAACTAGATTTTTGTATTCGCGATCAAATTCTTGATTTTCTTGATCCAAAACTAGATTTTTGTATTCGCCACGCAGTTCTTGATTTTCTTGATCTAAAACTAGATTTTTCTATTCGCGACCAAATTCTGGATTTTCTTGATCCAAAACTAGATTTTTGTATTCGCGACCAAATTCTTGATTTTCTTGATCCAAAACTAGATTTTTGTATTCGCCACGCAGTTCTTGATTTTCTTGATCTAAAACTAGATTTTTCTATTCGCGACCAAATTCTGGATTTTCTTGATCCAAAACTTGATTTTTGTATTCGCGAGCAAATTCGTGATTTTCTTGATCCAATACTAGATTTTTGTATTCGCGACCCAATTCTTGGTTTTCTTGATCCAAAACTAGATTTTTGCATTCGCCACGCAAATCTTGATTTTCTTAATCCGAAACTAGATTATTGTATTTGCGACCAAATTCTTGATTTTCTTGATCCAAAACTTGATTTTCGTATTCGCGACCCAATTCTTGATTTTCCTGATCCAAAACTAGATTTTTGTATTCGCGACCAAATTCTGGATTTTCTTAATCCGAAACTAGATTATTGTATTTGCGACCAAATTCTTGATTTTCTTGATCCCAAACTTGATTTTCGTATTCGCGACCCAATTCTTGATTTTCCTGATCCAAAACTAGATTTTTGTATTCGCGACCAAATTCTGGATTTTCTTGATCCAAAACTAGATTTTTGTATTCGCGACCAAATTCTGGATTTTCTTGATCCAATACTAGATTTTTGTATTCGCGACCCAATTCTTGGTTTTCTTGATCCAAAACTAGATTTTTGCATTCGCCACGCAGTTCTTGATTTTCTTGATCCAAAACTAGATTTTTCTATTCGAGACCAAATTCTGGATTTTCTTGATCCAAAACTAGATTTTTGTATTCGCGACCAAATTCTGGATTTTCTTGATCCAAAACTAGATTTTTGTATTCGCGATCAAATTCTTGATTTTCTTGATCCAAAACTAGATTTTTGTATTCGCCACACAGTTCTTGATTTTCTTGATCTAAAACTAGATTTTTCTATTCGCGACCAAATTCTGGATTTTCTTGATCCAAAACTAGATTTTTGTATTCGCGACCAAATTCTTGATTTTCTTGATCCAAAACTAGATTTTTGTATTCGCCACGCAGTTCTTGATTTTCTTGATCTAAAACTAGATTTTTCTATTCGCGACCAAATTCTGGATTTTCTTGATCCAAAACTTGATTTTTGTATTCGCGAGCAAATTCGTGATTTTCTTGATCCAATACTAGATTTTTGTATTCGCGACCCAATTCTTGGTTTTCTTGATCCAAAACTAGATTTTTGCATTCGCCACGCAAATCTTGATTTTCTTAATCCGAAACTAGATTATTGTATTTGCGACCAAATTCTTGATTTTCTTGATCCAAAACTTGATTTTCGTATTCGCGACCCAATTCTTGATTTTCCTGATCCAAAACTAGATTTTTGTATTCGCGACCAAATTCTGGATTTTCTTAATCCGAAACTAGATTATTGTATTTGCGACCAAATTCTTGATTTTCTTGATCCCAAACTTGATTTTCGTATTCGCGACCCAATTCTTGATTTTCCTGATCCAAAACTAGATTTTTGTATTCGCGACCAAATTCTGGATTTTCTTGATCCAAAACTAGATTTTTGTATTCGCGACCAAATTCTGGATTTTCTTGATCCAATACTAGATTTTTGTATTCGCGACCCAATTCTTGGTTTTCTTGATCCAAAACTAGATTTTTGCATTCGCCACGCAGTTCTTGATTTTCTTGATCCAAAACTAGATTTTTCTATTCGAGACCAAATTCTGGATTTTCTTGATCCAAAACTAGATTTTTGTATTCGCGACCAAATTCTTGATTTTCTTGATCCGAAACTAGATTTTTCTATTCGCGACCAAATTCTGGATTTTCTTGATCCAAAACTAGATTTTTGTATTCGCGACCAAATTCTGGATTTTCTTGATCCAAAACTAGATTTTTGTATTCGCGATCAAATTCTTGATTTTCTTGATCCAAAACTAGATTTTTGTATTCGCCACGCAGTTCTTGATTTTCTTGATCTAAAACTAGATTTTTCTATTCGCGACCAAATTCTGGATTTTCTTGATCCAAAACTAGATTTTTGTATTCGCGACCAAATTCTTGATTTTCTTGATCCAAAACTAGATTTTTGTATTCGCCACGCAGTTCTTGATTTTCTTGATCTAAAACTAGATTTTTCTATTCGCGACCAAATTCTGGATTTTCTTGATCCAAAACTTGATTTTTGTATTCGCGAGCAAATTCGTGATTTTCTTGATCCAATACTAGATTTTTGTATTCGCGACCCAATTCTTGGTTTTCTTGATCCAAAACTAGATTTTCGTATTCGCGACCCAATTCTTGATTTTCCTGATCCAAAACTAGATTTTTGTATTCGCGACCAAATTCTGGATTTTCTTAATCCGAAACTAGATTATTGTATTTGCGACCAAATTCTTGATTTTCTTGATCCCAAACTTGATTTTCGTATTCGCGACCCAATTCTTGATTTTCCTGATCCAAAACTAGATTTTTGTATTCGCGACCAAATTCTGGATTTTCTTGATCCAAAACTAGATTTTTGTATTCGCGACCAAATTCTGGATTTTCTTGATCCAATACTAGATTTTTGTATTCGCGACCCAATTCTTGGTTTTCTTGATCCAAAACTAGATTTTTGCATTCGCCACGCAGTTCTTGATTTTCTTGATCCAAAACTAGATTTTTCTATTCGAGACCAAATTCTGGATTTTCTTGATCCAAAACTAGATTTTTGTATTCGCGACCAAATTCTTGATTTTCTTGATCCGAAACTAGATTTTTCTATTCGCGACCAAATTCTGGATTTTCTTGATCCAAAACTAGATTTTTGTATTCGCGACCAAATTCTGGATTTTCTTGATCCAAAACTAGATTTTTGTATTCGCGACCAAATTCTTGATTTTCTTGATCCAAAACTAGATTTTTGTATTCGCCACGCAGTTCTTGATTTTCTTGATCCAAAACTAGATTTTTATATTCGCGACCGAATTCTTCATTTTCATGATCCAAAACTAGATTTTGGTATTCGCGACCCACTTCTTGATTTTCTTGATCCAAAACTAGATTTTTGTATTCGCGACCAAATTCTGGATTTTATTGATCCAAAACTAGATTTTTGTATTCGCGACCAAATTCTTGATTTTCTTGATCCAAAACTAGATTTTTGTATTCGCCACGCAGTTCTTGATTTTCTTGATCTAAAACTAGATTTTTCTATTCGCGACCAAATTCTGGATTTTCTTGATCCAAAACTAGATTTTTGTATTCGCGACCAAATTCCTTATTTTCTTGATCCAAAACTTGATTTTTGTATTCGCGAGCAAATTCGTGATTTTCTTGATCCAATACTAGATTTTTGTATTCGCGACCCAATTCTTGGTTTTCTTGATCCAAAACTAGATTTTTGCATTCGCCACGCAAATCTTGATTTTCTTAATCCGAAACTAGATTATTGTATTTGCGACCAAATTCTTGATTTTCTTGATCCAAAACTTGATTTTCGTATTCGCGACCCAATTCTTGATTTTCCTGATCCAAAACTAGATTTTTGCATTCGCGACCAAATTCTGGATTTTCTTGATCCAAAATTAGATTTTTGTATTCGCGACCAAATTCTGGATTTTCTTGATCCAATACTAGATTTTTGTATTCGCGACCAAATTCTTGATTTTCTTGATCCAAAACTAGATTTTTGTATTCGCCACGCAGTTCTTGATTTTCTTGATCCAAAACTAGATTTTTATATTCGCGACCGAATTCTTAATTTTCATGATCCAAAACTAGATTTTGGTATTCGCGACCCACTTCTTGATTTTCTTGATCCAAAACTAGATTTTTGTATTCGCGACCAAATTCTGGATTTTCTTGATCCAAAACTAGATTTTTGTATTCGCGACCAAATTTTTGATTTTCTTGATCCAAAACTAGATTTTTGTATTCGCGACCGAATTCTTATTTTTCATGATCCAAAACTAGATTTTTGTATTCGCGACCCACTTCTTGATTTTCTTGATCCAAAACAAGATTTTTGTATTCGCGACCAAATTCTGGATTTTTCTGATCCAAAATTAGATTTTCGTATTCGCGACCCAATTCTTGATTTTCTTGATCCAAAGCTAGATTTTTGTATTCGCGACCCAATTCTTGATTTTCTTAACCCAAAACTAGATTTTTGCATTCGCCACGCAATTCTTAATTTTCTTGATCCAAAACTAGATTTTTGCATTCGCCAAGCAGTTCTTGATTTTCTTGATCCAAAACTAGATTTTTGTATTCGCGACCAAATTCTTAATTTTCATGATACAAAACTAGATTTTTGTATTCGCGACCCACTTCTTGATTTTCTTGATCCAAAACTAGATTTTTGTATTCGCGACCAAATTCTGGATTTTCTTGATCCAAAACTAGATTTTTGTATTCGCGACCAAATTCTGGATTTTCTTGATCCAAAACTAGATTTTTGTATTCGCGACCAAATTCTGGATTTTCTTGATCCAAAACTAGATTTTTGTATTCGCCACGCAGTTCTTGATTTTCTTGATCTAAAACTAGATTTTTCTATTCGCGACCAAATTCTGGATTTTCTTGATCCAAAACTTGATTTTTGTATTCGCGAGCAAATTCGTGATTTTCTTGATCCAATACTAGATTTTTGTATTCGCGACCCAATTCTTGGTTTTCTTGATCCAAAACTAGATTTTTGCATTCGCCACGCAAATCTTGATTTTCTTAATCCGAAACTAGATTTTTGCATTCGCCACGCAAATCTTGATTTTCTTAATCCGAAACTAGATTATTGTATTTGCGACCAAATTCTTGATTTTCTTGATCCAAAACTTGATTTTCGTATTCGCGACCCAATTCTTGATTTTCCTGATCCAAAACTAGATTTTTGTATTCGCGACCAAATTCTGGATTTTCTTAATCCGAAACTAGATTATTGTATTTGCGACCAAATTCTTGATTTTCTTGATCCCAAACTTGATTTTCGTATTCGCGACCCAATTCTTGATTTTCCTGATCCAAAACTAGATTTTTGTATTCGCGACCAAATTCTGGATTTTCTTGATCCAAAACTAGATTTTTGTATTCGCGACCAAATTCTGGATTTTCTTGATCCAATACTAGATTTTTGTATTCGCGACCCAATTCTTGGTTTTCTTGATCCAAAACTAGATTTTTGCATTCGCCACGCAGTTCTTGATTTTCTTGATCCAAAACTAGATTTTTCTATTCGAGACCAAATTCTGGATTTTCTTGATCCAAAACTAGATTTTTGTATTCGCGACCAAATTCTTGATTTTCTTGATCCGAAACTAGATTTTTCTATTCGCGACCAAATTCTGGATTTTCTTGATCCAAAACTAGATTTTTGTATTCGCGACCAAATTCTTGATTTTCTTGATCCAAAACTAGATTTTTGTATTCGCCACGCAGTTCTTGATTTTCTTGATCCAAAACTAGATTTTTATATTCGCGACCGAATTCTTAATTTTCATGATCCAAAACTAGATTTTGGTATTCGCGACCCACTTCTTGATTTTCTTGATCCAAAACTAGATTTTTGTATTCGCGACCAAATTCTGGATTTTCTTGATCCAAAACTAGATTTTTGTATTCGCGACCAAATTTTTGATTTTCTTGATCCAAAACTAGATTTTTGTATTCGCGACCGAATTCTTATTTTTCATGATCCAAAACTAGATTTTTGTATTCGCGACCCACTTCTTGATTTTCTTGATCCAAAACAAGATTTTTGTATTCGCGACCAAATTCTGGATTTTTCTGATCCAAAATTAGATTTTCGTATTCGCGACCCAATTCTTGATTTTCTTGATCCAAAGCTAGATTTTTGTATTCGCGACCCAATTCTTGATTTTCTTAACCCAAAACTAGATTTTTGCATTCGCCACGCAATTCTTAATTTTCTTGATCCAAAACTAGATTTTTGCATTCGCCAAGCAGTTCTTGATTTTCTTGATCCAAAACTAGATTTTTGTATTCGCGACCAAATTCTTAATTTTCATGATACAAAACTAGATTTTTGTATTCGCGACCCACTTCTTGATTTTCTTGATCCAAAACTAGATTTTTGTATTCGCGACCAAATTCTGGATTTTCTTGATCCAAAACTAGATTTTTGTATTCGCGACCAAATTCTGGATTTTCTTGATCCAAAACTAGATTTTTGTATTCGCGACCAAATTCTTGATTTTCTTGATCCAAAACTAGATTTTTGTATTCGCCACGCAGTTCTTGATTTTCTTGATCCAAAACTAGATTTTTATATTCGCGACCGAATTCTTCATTTTCATGATCCAAAACTAGATTTTGGTATTCGCGACCCACTTCTTGATTTTCTTGATCCAAAACTAGATTTTTGTATTCGCGACCAAATTCTGGATTTTCTTGATCCAAAACTAGATTTTTGTATTCGCGACCAAATTCTTGATTTTCTTGATCCAAAACTAGATTTTTGTATTCGCCACGCAGTTCTTGATTTTCTTGATCTAAAACTAGATTTTTCTATTCGCGACCAAATTCTGGATTTTCTTGATCCAAAACTAGATTTTTGTATTCGCGACCAAATTCCTTATTTTCTTGATCCAAAACTTGATTTTTGTATTCGCGAGCAAATTCGTGATTTTCTTGATCCAATACTAGATTTTTGTATTCGCGACCCAATTCTTGGTTTTCTTGATCCAAAACTAGATTTTTGCATTCGCCACGCAAATCTTGATTTTCTTAATCCGAAACTAGATTATTGTATTTGCGACCAAATTCTTGATTTTCTTGATCCAAAACTTGATTTTCGTATTCGCGACCCAATTCTTGATTTTCCTGATCCAAAACTAGATTTTTGCATTCGCGACCAAATTCTGGATTTTCTTGATCCAAAATTAGATTTTTGTATTCGCGACCAAATTCTGGATTTTCTTGATCCAATACTAGATTTTTGTATTCGCGACCAAATTCTTGATTTTCTTGATCCAAAACTAGATTTTTGTATTCGCCACGCAGTTCTTGATTTTCTTGATCCAAAACTAGATTTTTATATTCGCGACCGAATTCTTGATTTTCATGATCCAAAACTAGATTTTGGTATTCGCGACCCACTTCTGGATTTTCTTGATCCAAAACTAGATTTTTGTATTCGCGACCAAATTTTTGATTTTCTTGATCCAAAACTAGATTTTTGTATTCGCGACCGAATTCTTATTTTTCATGATCCAAAACTAGATTTTTGTATTCGCGACCCACTTCTTGATTTTCTTGATCCGAAACAAGATTTTTGTATTCGCGACCAAATTCTGGATTTTTCTGATCCAAAATTAGATTTTCGTATTCGCGACCCAATTCTTGATTTTCTTGATCCAAAGCTAGATTTTTGTATTCGCGACCCAATTCTTGATTTTCTTAATCCAAAACTAGATTTTTGCATTCGCCACGCAATTCTTAATTTTCTTGATCCAAAACTAGATTTTTGCATTCGCCAAGCAGTTCTTGATTTTCTTGATCCAAAACTAGATTTTTGTATTCGCGACCAAATTCTTAATTTTCATGATACAAAACTAGATTTTTGTATTCGCGACCCACTTCTTGATTTTCTTGATCCAAAACTAGATTTTTGTATTCGCGACCAAATTCTGGATTTTATTGATCCAAAACTAGATTTTTGTATTCGCGACCAAATTCTGGATTTTCTTGATCCAAAACTAGATTTTTGTATTCGCGACCAAATTCTTGATTTTCTTGATCCAAAACTAGATTTTTGTATTCGCCACGCAGTTCTTGATTTTCTTGATCCAAAACTAGATTTTTATATTCGCGACCGAATTCTTAATTTTCATGATCCAAAACTAGATTTTGGTATTCGCGACCCACTTCTTGATTTTCTTGATCCAAAACTAGATTTTTGTATTCGCGACCAAATTCTGGATTTTCTTGATCCAAAACTAGATTTTTGTATTCGCGACCAAATTCTTGATTTTCTTGATCCAAAACTAGATTTTTGTATTCGCCACGCAGTTCTTGATTTTCTTGATCTAAAACTAGATTTTTCTATTCGCGACCAAATTCTGGATTTTCTTGATCCAAAACTAGATTTTTGTATTTGCGACCAAATTCCTTATTTTCTTGATCCAAAACTTGATTTTTGTATTCGCGAGCAAATTCGTGATTTTCTTGATCCAATACTAGATTTTTGTATTCGCGACCCAATTCTTGGTTTTCTTGATCCTAAACTAGATTTTTGCATTCGCCACGCAAATCTTGATTTTCTTAATCCGAAACTAGATTATTGTATTTGCGACCAAATTCTTGATTTTCTTGATCCAAAACTTGATTTTCGTATTCGCGACCCAATTCTTGATTTTCCTGATCCAAAACTAGATTTTTGTATTCGCGACCAAATTCTGGATTTTCTTGATCCAAAACTAGATTTTTGTATTCGCGACCAAATTCTGGATTTTCTTGATCCAAAACTAGATTTTTGTATTCGCGACCAAATTCTTGATTTTCTTGATCCAAAACTAGATTTTTGTATTCGCCACGCAGTTCTTTAATTTCTTGATCCAAAACTAGATTTTTCTATTCGCGACCAAATTCTGGATTTTCTTGATCCAAAACTAGATTTTTGTATTCGCCACGCAGTTCTTGATTTTCTTGATCCAAAACTAGATTTTTGTATTCGCGACCATATTCTGGATTTTCTTGATCCAAAACTAGATTTTTGTATTCGCGACCGAATTCTTGATTTTCATGATCCAAAACTAGATTTTTGAATTCGCGACCCACTTCTTGATTTTCTTGATCCAAACTAGATTTTTGCATTGGCGACCCAATTCTTGATTTTTTCTTGATCCAAAATTAGATTGTTGCATTAGCCACGCAGTTCTTGATTTTCATGATCCAAAACTAGATTTTTGTATTCGCCACGCAGTTCTTGATTTTCTTGATCCAAAACTAGATTTTTGTATTCGCGACCGAATTCTTATTTTTCATGATCCAAAACTAGATTTTTGTATTCGCGACCCACTTCTTGATTTTCTTGATCCGAAACAAGATTTTTGTATTCGCGACCAAATTCTGGATTTTTCTGATCCAAAATTAGATTTTCGTAATCGCGACCCAATTCTTGATTTTCTTGATCCAAAGCTAGATTTTTGTATTCGCGACCCAATTCTTGATTTTCTTAATCCAAAACTAGATTTTTGCATTCGCCACGCAATTCTTAATTTTCTTGATCCAAAACTAGATTTTTGCATTCGCCAAGCAGTTCTTGATTTTCTTGATCCAAAACTAGATTTTTGTATTCGCGACCAAATTCTTAATTTTCATGATACAAAACTAGATTTTTGTATTCGCGACCCACTTCTTGATTTTCTTGATCCAAAACTAGATTTTTGTATTCGCGACCAAATTCTGGATTTTATTGATCCAAAACTAGATTTTTGTATTCGCGACCAAATTCTGGATTTTCTTGATCCAAAACTAGATTTTTGTATTCGCGACCAAATTCTTGATTTTCTTGATCCAAAACTAGATTTTTGTATTCGCCACGCAGTTCTTGATTTTCTTGATCCAAAACTAGATTTTTATATTCGCGACCGAATTCTTAATTTTCATGATCCAAAACTAGATTTTGGTATTCGCGACCCACTTCTTGATTTTCTTGATCCAAAACTAGATTTTTGTATTCGCGACCAAATTCTGGATTTTCTTGATCCAAAACTAGATTTTTGTATTCGCGACCAAATTCTTGATTTTCTTGATCCAAAACTAGATTTTTGTATTCGCCACGCAGTTCTTGATTTTCTTGATCTAAAACTAGATTTTTCTATTCTCGACCAAATTCTGGATTTTCTTGATCCAAAACTAGATTTTTGTATTCGCGACCAAATTCTTGATTTTCTTGATCCAAAACTTGATTTTTGTATTCGCGAGCAAATTCGTGATTTTCTTGATCCAATACTAGATTTTTGTATTCGCGTCCCAATTCATGGTTTTCTTGATCCAAAACTAGATTTTTGCATTCGCCACGCAAATCTTGATTTTCTTAATCCGAAACTAGATTATTGTATTTGCGACCAAATTCTTGATTTTCTTGATCCAAAACTTGATTTTCGTATTCGCGACCCAATTCTTGATTTTCCTGATCCAAAACTAGATTTTTGTATTCGCGACCAAATTCTGGATTTTCTTGATCCAAAACTAGATTTTTGTATTCGCGACCAAATTCTGGATTTTCTTGATCCAAAACTAGATTTTTGTATTCGCGACCAAATTCTTGATTTTCTTGATCCAAAACTAGATTTTTGTATTCGCCACGCAGTTCTTTAATTTCTTGATCCAAAACTAGATTTTTCTATTCGCGACCAAATTCTGGATTTTCTTGATCCAAAACTAGATTTTTGTATTCGCCACGCAGTTCTTGATTTTCTTGATCCAAAACTAGATTTTTGTATTCGCGACCATATTCTGGATTTTCTTGATCCAAAACTAGATTTTTGTATTCGCGACCGAATTCTTGATTTTCATGATCCAAAACTAGATTTTTGAATTCGCGACCCACTTCTTGATTTTCTTGATCCAAACTAGATTTTTGCATTGGCGACCCAATTCTTGATTTTTTCTTGATCCAAAATTAGATTGTTGCATTAGCCACGCAGTTCTTGATTTTCATGATCCAAAACTAGATTTTTGTATTCGCCACGCAGTTCTTCATTTTCTTGATCCAAAACTATATTTTTTTATTCGCGACCAAATTCTTGATTTTCTTGATCCAAAACGTGATTTTTGTATTCGCGAGCAAATTCGTGATCTTCTTGATCCAATACTAGATTTTTGTATTCGCGACCCAATTCTTGGTTTTCTTGATCCAAAACTAGAGTTTTGCATTCGCCACGCAATTCTTGATTTTCTTAATCCGAAACTAGATTATTGTATTTCCGACCAAATTCTTGATTTTCTTGATCCAAAACTTGATTTTCGTATTCGCGACCCAATTCTTGATTTTCCAGATCCAAAACTAGATTTTTGTATTCGCGACCCAATTCTTGATTTTCCCGATCCAAAACTAGATTTTTGTATTCGCGACCCAATTATTGATTTTCTTGATCCAAAACTAGATTTTTGCATTCGCCACGCAAATCTTGATTTTCATGATCCAAAACTAGATTTTCGCATTCGCGACCCAATTCTTTTTTTTCCTGATCCAAAACTAGATTTTTGTATTCGCCACGCAGTTCTTTATTTTCTTGATCCAAAACTAGATTTTTGTATTCGCGACCAAATTCTGGATTTTCTTGATCCAAAACTAGATTTTTGTATTCGCGACCAAATTCTTGATTTTCTTGATCCAAAACTAGATTTTTGTATTCGCGACCAAATTCTGGATTTTCTTGATCCAAAACTAGATTTTTGTCTTCGCGACCAAATTATGGATTTTCTTGATCCAAAACTAGATTTTTGTATTCGCCACGCAGTTCTGGATTTGCTTGATCCAAAACTAGATTTTTGTATTCGCGACCAAATTCTTGATTTTCTTGATCCAAAACTAGATTTTTGTATTCGCCACGCAGTTCTTGATTTTCTTGATCCAAAACTAGATTTTTGTATTCGCGACCGAATTCTTAATTTTCATGATCCAAAACTAGATGTTTGTATTCGCGACCCACTTCTTGATTTTCTTGATCCAAAACAAGATTTTTGTATTCGCGACCAAATTCTGGATTTTCCTGATCCAAAATTAGATTTTCGTATTCGCGACCCAATTCTTGATTTTCTTGATCCAAAATCTAGATTTTTGTATTCGCGACCCAATTCTTGATTTTCTTAATCCAAAACAAGATTTTTGCATTCGCCACGCAATTCTTAATTTTCTTGATCCAAAACTAGATTTTTGCATTCGTCACGCAGTTCTTGATTTTCTTGATCCAAAACTAGATTTTTGTATTCGCGACCGAATTCTTAATTTTCATGATCCAAAACTAGATTTTTGTATTCGCGACCCACTTCTTGATTTTCTTGATCCAAAACTAGATTTTCGTATTCGCGACCCAATTCTTTTTTTTCCTGATCCAAAACTAGATTTTTGTATTCGCGACCCAATTCTTGATTTTCTTAATCCCAAACTAGATTTTTGGATTCGCCACGCAATTCTTGATTTTCTTGATCCAAAACTAGATTTTTGCATTCGCCACGCAATTCTTGATTTTCTTGATCCAAAACTAGATTTTTGTATTCGCGACCGAATTCTTGATTTTCATGATCCAAAACTAGATTTTTGAATTCGCGACCCACTTGTTGATTTTCTTGATCCAAAACTAGATTTTTGCATTCGTGACCCAATTCTTGATTTTTTCTTGATCCAAAATTAGATTGTTGCATTAGCCACGCAGTTCTTGATTTTCATGATCCAAAACTAGATTTTCGCATTCGCGACCCAATTCTTTTTTTTCCCGATCCAAAACTAGATTTTTGTATTCGCGACCCAATTATTGATTTTCTTGATCCAAAACTAGATTTTTGCATTCGCCACGCAATTCTTGATTTTCTTGATCCAAAACTAGATTTTCGCATTCGCGACCCAATTCTTTTTTTTCCTGATCCAAAACTAGATTTTTTTATTCGCGACCAAATTCTTGATTTTCTTGATCCAAAACTAGATTTTCGTATTCGCGACCCACTTCTTGATTTTCTTGATGCAAAACTAGATTTTTGTATTCGCGACCAAATTCTGGATTTTCTTGATCCAAAACTAGATTTTTGTATTCGCGACCAAATTCTGGATTTTCTTGATCCAAAACTAGATATTTGTCTTCGCGACCAAATTCTGGATTTTCTTGATCCAAAACTAGATTTTTGTATTCGCCACGCAGTTCTTGATTTTCTTGATCCAAAACTAGATTTTTGTATTCGCGACCAAATTCTGGATTTTCTTGATCCAAAACTAGATTTTTGTATTCGCGACCAAATTCTTGATTTTCTTGATCCAAAACTAGATTTTTGTATTCGCGACCAAATTCTGGATTTTCTTGATCCAAAACTAGATTTTTGTCTTCGCGACCAAATTCTGGATTTTCTTGATCCAAAACTAGATTTTTGTATTCGGCACGCAGTTCTGGATTTTCTTGATCCAAAACTAGATTTTTGTATTCGCGACCAAATTCTTGATTTTCTTGATCCAAAACTAGATTTTTGTATTCGCGACCAAATTCTTAATTTTCTTGATCCAAAACTAGATTTTTGCATTCGCCACGCAGTTCTTGATTTTCTTGATCCAAAACTAGATTTTTGTATTCGCGACCGAATTCTTAATTTTCATGATCCAAAACTAGATTTTTGTATTCGCGACCCACTTCTTGATTTTCTTGATCCAAAACTAGATTTTTCGTATTCGCGACCCAATTCTTTTTTTTCCTGATCCAAAACTAGATTTTTGTATTCGCGACCAAATTCTTGATTTTCTTGATCCAAAACTAGATTTTCGTATTCGCGACCCAATTCTTGATTTTCTTGATCCAAAACTAGATTTTTGTATTCGCGACCCAATTCTGGATTTTCTTGATCCAAAACTAGATTTTTGTCTTCGCGACCAAATTCTGGATTTTCTTGATCCAAAACTAGATTTTTGTATTCGCCACGCAGTTCTGGATTTTCTTGATCCAAAACTAGATTTTTGTATTCGCGACCAAATTCTTGATTTTCTTGATCCAAAACTAGATTTTTGTATTCGCGACCAAATTCTTGATTTTCTTGATCCAAAACTAGATTTTTGTATTCGCCACGCAGTTCTTGATTTTCTTGATCCAAAACTAGATTTTTGTATTCGCGACCAAATTCTGGATTTTCTTGATCCAAAACTAGATTTTTGTATTCGCGACCAAATTCTTGATTTTCTTGATCCAAAACTAGATTTTTGTATTCGCGACCAAATTCTGGATTTTCTTGATCCAAAACTAGATTTTTGTCTTCGCGACCAAATTCTGGATTTTCTTGATCCAAAACTAGATTTTTGTATTCGGCACGCAGTTCTGGATTTTCTTGATCCAAAACTAGATTTTTGTATTCGCGACCAAATTCTTGATTTTCTTGATCCAAAACTAGATTTTTGTATTCGCGACCAAATTCTTAATTTTCTTGATCCAAAACTAGATTTTTGCATTCGCCACGCAGTTCTTGATTTTCTTGATCCAAAACTAGATTTTTGTATTCGCGACCGAATTCTTAATTTTCATGATCCAAAACTAGATTTTTGTATTCGCGACCCACTTCTTGATTTTCTTGATCCAAAACTAGATTTTTCGTATTCGCGACCCAATTCTTTTTTTTCCTGATCCAAAACTAGATTTTTGTATTCGCGACCAAATTCTTGATTTTCTTGATCCAAAACTAGATTTTCGTATTCGCGACCCAATTCTTGATTTTCTTGATCCAAAACTAGATTTTTGTATTCGCGACCCAATTCTTGATTTTCTTAATCCCAAACTAGATTTTTGGATTCGCCACGCAATTCTTGATTTTCTTGATCCAAAACTAGATTTTTGCATTCGCCACGCAATTCTTGATTTTCATGATCCAAAAATAGATTTTTGAATTCGCGACCCACTTGTTGATTTTCTTGATCCAAAACTAGATTTTTGCATTCGCGACCCAATTCTTGATTTTTTCTTGATCCAAAATTAGATTGTTGCATTAGCCACGCAATTCTTGATTTTCATGATCCAAAACTAGATTTTTGTATTCGCCACGCAGTTCTAGATTTTCTTGATCCAAAACTAGATTTTTCGTATTCGCGACCCAATTCTTTTTTTTCGTGATCCAAAACTAGATTGTGGTATTCGCGACCAAATTCTTGATTTTCTTGATCCAAAACTAGATTTTCGTATTCGCGACCCAATTCTTGATTTTCTTGATCCAAAACTAGATTTTTGTATTCGCGACCCAATTCTTGATTTTCTTAATCCAAAACTAGATTTTTGCATTCGCCACGCAATTCTTGATTTTCTTGATCCAAAACTAGATTTTTGCATTCGCCACCCAGTTCTTGATTTTCTTGATCCAAAACTAGATTTTTGTATTCGCGACCAAATTCTGGATTTTCTTGATCCAAAACTAGATATTTGTCTTCGCGACCAAATTCTGGATTTTCTTGATCCAAAACTAGATTTTTGTATTCGCCACGCAGTTCTTGATTTTCTTGATCCAAAACTAGATTTTTGTATTCGCGACCAAATTCTGGATTTTCTTGATCCAAAACTAGATTTTTGTATTCGCGACCAAATTCTTGATTTTCTTGATCCAAAACTAGATTTTTGTATTCGCGACCAAATTCTGGATTTTCTTGATCCAAAACTAGATTTTTGTCTTCGCGACCAAATTCTGGATTTTCTTGATCCAAAACTAGATTTTTGTATTCGCCACGCAGTTCTGGATTTTCTTGATCCAAAACTAGATTTTTGTATTCGCGACCAAATTCTTGATTTTCTTGATCCAAAACTAGATTTTTGTATTCGCGACCAAATTCTTGATTTTCTTGATCCAAAACTAGATTTTTGTATTCGCCACGCAGTTCTTGATTTTCTTGATCCAAAACTAGATTTTTGTATTCGCGACCGAATTCTTAATTTTCATGATCCAAAACTAGATGTTTGTATTCGCGACCCACTTCTTGATTTTCTTGATCCAAAACAAGATTTTTGTATTCGCGACCAAATTCTGGATTTTCCTGATCCAAAATTAGATATTCGTATTCGCGACCCAATTCTTGATTTTCTTGATCCAAAGCTAGATTTTTGTATTCGCGACCCAATTCTTGATTTTCTTAATCCAAAACTAGATTTTTGCATGCGCCACGCAATTCTTAATTATCTTGATCCAAAACTAGATTTTTGCATTCGCCACGCAGTTCTTGATTTTTTTGATCCAAAACTAGATTTTTGTATTCGCGACCGAATTCTTAATTTTCATGATCCAAAACTAGATTTTTGTATTCGCGACCCACTTCTTGATTTTCTTGATCCAAAACTAGATTTTTCGTATTCGCGACCCAATTCTTTTTTTTCCTGATCCAAAACTAGATTTTTGTATTCGCGACCAAATTCTTGATTTTCTTGATCCTAAACTAGATTTTCGTATTCGCGACCCAATTCTTGATTTTCTTGATCCAAAACTAGATTTTTGTATTCGCGACCCAATTCTTGATTTTCTTAATCCCAAACTAGATTTTTGCATTCGCCACGCAATTCTTGATTTTCATGATCCAAAACTAGATTTTTGCATTCGCCACGCAATTCTTGATTTTTTTGATCAAAAACTAGATTTTTGTATTCGCGACCGAATTCCTGATTTTCATGATCCAAAACTAGATTTTTGAATTCGCGACCCACTTCTTCATTTTCTTGATCCAAAACTAGATTTTTGCATTGGCGACCCAATTCTTGATTTTTTCTTGATCCAAAATTAGATTGTTGCATTAGCCACGCAGTTCTTGATTTTCATGATCCAAAACTAGATTTTTGTATTCGCCACGCAGTTCTTGATTTTCTTGATCCAAAACTAGATTTTTCGTATTCGCGACCCAATTCTTTTTTTTCCTGATCCAAAACTAGATTTTGGTATTCGCGACCAAATTCTTGATTTTCTTGATCCAAAACTAGATTTTCGTATTCGCGACCCAATTCTTGATTTTCTTGATCCAAAACTAGATTTTTATATTCGCGACCCAATTCTTGATTTTCTTAATCCAAAACTAGATTTTTGCATTCGCCACGCAATTCTTGATTTTCTTGATGCAAAACTAGATTTTTGCATTCGCCACGCAGTTCTTTATTTTCTTGATCCAAAACTAGATTTTTGTATTCGCGACCGAATTCTTAATTTTCATGATCCAAAACTAGATTTTTGTATTCGCGACCCACTTCTTGATTTTCTTGATGCAAAACTAGATTTTTGTATTCGCGACCAAATTCTGGATTTTCTTGATCCAAAACTAGATTTTTGTCTTCGCGACCAAATTATGGATTTTCTTGATCCAAAACTAGATTTTTGTATTCGCCACGCAGTTCTTGATTTTCTTGATCCAAAACTAGATTTTTGTATTCGCGACCAAATTCTGGATTTTCTTGATCCAAAACTAGATTTTTGTATTCGCGACCAAATTCTTGATTTTCTTGATCCAAAACTAGATTTTTGTATTCGCGACCAAATTCTGGATTTTCTTGATCCAAAACTAGATTTTTGTCTTCGCGACCAAATTCTGGATTTTCTTGATCCAAAACTAGATTTTTGTATTCGCCACGCAGTTCTGGATTTTCTTGATCCAAAACTAGATTTTTGTATTCGCGAGCAAATTCTTGATTTTCTTGATCCAAAACTAGATTTTTGTATTCGCGACCAAATTCTTGATTTTCTTGATCCAAAACTAGATTTTTGTATTCGCCACGCATTTCTTGATTTTCTTGATCCAAAACTAGATTTTTGTATTCGCAACCGAATTCTTAATTTTCATGATCCAAAACTAGATGTTTGTATTCGCGACCCACTTCTTGATTTTCTTGATCCAAAACAAGATTTTTGTATTCGCGACCAAATTCTGGATTTTCCAGATCCAAAATTAGATTTTCGAATTCGCGACCCAATTCTTGATTTTCTTGATCCAAAGCTAGATTTTTGTATTCGCGACCCACTTCTTGATTTTCTTGATCCAAAACTTGATTTTCGTATTCGCGACCCAATTCTAGATTTTCCTGATCCAAAACTAGATTTTTGTCTTCGCGACCAAATTCTTGATTTTCTTGATCCAAAACTAGATTTTTGTATTCGCCACGCATTTCTTGATTTTCTTGATCCAAAACTAGATTTTTGTATTCGCAACCGAATTCTTAATTTTCATGATCCAAAACTAGATGTTTGTATTCGCGACCCACTTCTTGATTTTCTTGATCCAAAACAAGATTTTTGTATTCGCGACCAAATTCTGGATTTTCCAGATCCAAAATTAGATTTTCGAATTCGCGACCCAATTCTTGATTTTATTGATCCAAAGCTAGATTTTTGTATTCGCGACCCACTTCTTGATTTTCTTGATCCAAAACTTGATTTTCGTATTCGCGACCCAATTCTAGATTTTCCTGATCCAAAACTAGATTTTTGTCTTCGCGACCAAATTATGGATTTTCTTGATCCAAAACTAGATTTTTGTATTCGCCACGCAGTTCTTGATTTTCTTGATCCAAAACTAGATTTTTGTATTCGCGACCAAATTCTGGATTTTCTTGATCCAAAACTAGATTTTTGTATTCGCGACCAAATTCTTGATTTTCTTGATCCAAAACTAGATTTTTGTATTCGCGACCAAATTCTGGATTTTCTTGATCCAAAACTAGATTTTTGTCTTCTCGACCAAATTCTGGATTTTCTTGATCCAAAACTAGATTTTTGTATTCGCCACGCAGTTCTGGATTTTCTTGATCCAAAACTAGATTTTTGTATTCACGAGCAAATTCTTGATTTTCTTGATCCAAAACTAGATTTTTGTATTCGCGACCAAATTCTTGATTTTCTTGATCCAAAACTAGATTTTTGTATTCGCCACGCATTTCTTGATTTTCTTGATCCAAAACTAGATTTTTGTATTCGCAACCGAATTCTTAATTTTCATGATCCAAAACTAGATGTTTGTATTCGCGACCCACTTCTTGATTTTCTTGATCCAAAACAAGATTTTTGTATTCGCGACCAAATTCTGGATTTTCCAGATCCAAAATTAGATTTTCGAATTCGCGACCCAATTTTTGATTTTCTTGATCCAAAGCTAGATTTTTGTATTCGCGACCCACTTCTTGATTTTCTTGATCCAAAACTTGATTTTTGTATTCGCGAGCAAATTCTTGATTTTCTTGATCCAAAACTAGATTTTTGTATTCGCGACCAAATTCTTGATTTTCTTGATCCAAAACTAGATTTTTGTATTCGCCACGCATTTCTTGATTTTCTTGATCCAAAACTAGATTTTTGTATTCGCAACCGAATTCTTAATTTTCATGATCCAAAACTAGATGTTTGTATTCGCGACCCACTTCTTGATTTTCTTGATCCAAAACAAGATTTTTGTATTCGCGACCAAATTCTGGATTTTCCAGATCCAAAATTAGATTTTCGAATTCGCGACCCAATTCTTGATTTTCTTGATCCAAAGCTAGATTTTTGTATTCGCGACCCACTTCTTGATTTTCTTGATCCAAAACTTGATTTTCGTATTCGCGACCCAATTCTAGATTTTCCTGATCCAAAACTAGATTTTTGTCTTCGCGACCAAATTCTTGATTTTCTTGATCCAAAACTAGATTTTTGTATTCGCCACGCATTTCTTGATTTTCTTGATCCAAAACTAGATTTTTGTATTCGCAACCGAATTCTTAATTTTCATGATCCAAAACTAGATGTTTGTATTCGCGACCCACTTCTTGATTTTCTTGATCCAAAACAAGATTTTTGTATTCGCGACCAAATTCTGGATTTTCCAGATCCAAAATTAGATTTTCGAATTCGCGACCCAATTCTTGATTTTATTGATCCAAAGCTAGATTTTTGTATTCGCGACCCACTTCTTGATTTTCTTGATCCAAAACTTGATTTTCGTATTCGCGACCCAATTCTAGATTTTCCTGATCCAAAACTAGATTTTTGTCTTCGCGACCAAATTATGGATTTTCTTGATCCAAAACTAGATTTTTGTATTCGCCACGCAGTTCTTGATTTTCTTGATCCAAAACTAGATTTTTGTATTCGCGACCAAATTCTGGATTTTCTTGATCCAAAACTAGATTTTTGTATTCGCGACCAAATTCTTGATTTTCTTGATCCAAAACTAGATTTTTGTATTCGCGACCAAATTCTGGATTTTCTTGATCCAAAACTAGATTTTTGTCTTCTCGACCAAATTCTGGATTTTCTTGATCCAAAACTAGATTTTTGTATTCGCCACGCAGTTCTGGATTTTCTTGATCCAAAACTAGATTTTTGTATTCACGAGCAAATTCTTGATTTTCTTGATCCAAAACTAGATTTTTGTATTCGCGACCAAATTCTTGATTTTCTTGATCCAAAACTAGATTTTTGTATTCGCCACGCATTTCTTGATTTTCTTGATCCAAAACTAGATTTTTGTATTCGCAACCGAATTCTTAATTTTCATGATCCAAAACTAGATGTTTGTATTCGCGACCCACTTCTTGATTTTCTTGATCCAAAACAAGATTTTTGTATTCGCGACCAAATTCTGGATTTTCCAGATCCAAAATTAGATTTTCGAATTCGCGACCCAATTTTTGATTTTCTTGATCCAAAGCTAGATTTTTGTATTCGCGACCCACTTCTTGATTTTCTTGATCCAAAACTTGATTTTCGTATTCGCGACCCAATTCTAGATTTTCCTGATCCAAAACTAGATTTTTGTCTTCGCGACCAAATTATGGATTTTCTTGATCCAAAACTAAATTTTTGTATTCGCCACGCAGTTCTGGATTTTCTTGATCCAAAACTAGATTTTTGTATTCGCGACCAAATTCTTGATTTTCTTGATCCAAAACTAGATTTTTGTATTCGCCACGCAGTTCTTGATTTTCTTGATCCAAAACTAGATTTTTGTATTCGCGACCGAATTCTTAATTTTCATGATCCAAAACTAGATGTTTGTATTCGCGACCCACTTCTTGATTTTCTTGATCCAAAACAAGATTTTTGTATTCGCGACCAAATTCTGGATTTTCCTGATCCAAAATTAGATTTTCGTATTCGCGACCCAATTCTTGATTTTCTTGATCCAAAATCTAGATTTTTGTATTCGCGACCCAGTTCTTGATTTTCTTATTCCAAAACAAGATTTTTGCATTCGCCACGCAATTCTTAATTTTCTTGATCCAAAACTAGATTTTTGTATTCGCCACGCAGTTCTTGATTTTCTTGATCCAAAACTAGATTTTTGTATTCGCGACCGAATTCTTAATTTTCATGATCCAAAACTAGATGTTTGTATTCGCGACCCACTTCTTGATTTTCTTGATCCAAAACAAGATTTTTGTATTCGCGACCAAATTCTGGATTTTCCTGATCCAAAATTAGATATTCGTATTCGCGACCCAATTCTTGATTTTCTTGATCCAAAGCTAGATTTTTGTATTCGCGACACAATTCTTGATTTTCTTAATCCAAAACTAGATTTTTGCATGCGCCACGCAATTCTTAATTCTCTTGATCCAAAACTAGATTTTTGCATTCGCCACGCAGTTCTTGATTTTTTTGATCCAAAACTAGATTTTTGTATTCGTGACCGAATTCTTAATTTTCATGATCCAAAACTAGATTTTTGTATTCGCGACCCACTTCTTGATTTTCTTGATCCAAAACTAGATTTTTCGTATTCGCGACCCAATTCTTTTTTTTCCTGATCCAAAACTAGATTTTTGTATTCGCGACCAAATTCTTGATTTTCTTGATCCTAAACTAGATTTTCGTATTCGCGACCCAATTCTTGATTTTCATGATCCAAAACTAGATTTTTGCATTCGCCACCCAATTCTTGATTTTCTTAATCCCAAACTAGATTTTTGCATTCGCCACGCAATTCTTGATTTTCATGATCCAAAACTAGATTTTTGCATTCGCCACGCAATTCTTGATTTTCTTGATCCAAAACTAGATTTTTGTATTCGCGACCGAATTCCTGATTTTCATGATCCAAAACTAGATTTTTGAATTCGCGACCCACTTCTTGATTTTCTTGATCCAAAACTAGATTTTTGCATTGGCGACCCAATTCTTGATTTTTTCTTGATCCAAAATTAGATTGTTGCATTAGCCACGCAGTTCTTGATTTTCATGATCCAAAACTAGATTTTTGTATTCGCCACGCAGTTCTTGATTTTCTTGATCCAAAACTAGATTTTTCGTATTCGCGACCCAATTCTTTTTTTTCCTGATCCAAAACTAGATTTTGGTATTCGCGACCAAATTCTTGATTTTCTTGATCCAAAACTAGATTTTCGTATTCGCGACCCAATTCTTGATTTTCTTGATCCAAAACTAGATTTTTATATTCGCGACCCAATTCTTGATTTTCTTCATCCAAAACTAGATTTTTGCATTCGCCACGCAATTCTTGATTTTCTTGATCCAAAACTAGATTTTTGCATTCGCCACGCAGTTCTTGATTTTCTTGATCCAAAACTAGATTTTTGTATTCGCGACCGAATTCTTAATTTTCATGATCCAAAACTAGATTTTTGTATTCGCGACCCACTTCTTGATTTTCTTGATGCAAAACTAGATTTTTGTATTCGCGACCAAATTCTGGATTTTCTTGATCCAAAACTAGAATTTTGTCTTCGCGACCAAATTCTGGATTTTCTTGATCCAAAACTAGATTTTTGTATTCGCCACGCAGTTCTTGATTTTCTTGATCCAAAACTAGATTTTTGTATTCGCGACCAAATTCTGGATTTTCTTGATCCAAAACTAGATTTTTGTATTCGCGACCAAATTCTTGATTTTCTTGATCCAAAACTAGATTTTTGTATTCGCGACCAAATTCTGGATTTTCTTGATCCAAAACTAGATTTTTGTCTTCGCGACCAAATTCTGGATTTTCTTGATCCAAAACTAGATTTTTGTATTCGCCACGCAGTTCTTGATTTTCTTGATCCAAAACTAGATTTTTGTATTCGCGAGCAAATTCTTGATTTTCTTGATCCAAAACTAGATTTTTGTATTCGCGACCAAATTCTTGATTTTCTTGATCCAAAACTAGATTTTTGTATTCGCCACGCATTTCTTGATTTTCTTGATCCAAAACTAGATTTTTGTATTCGCGACCGAATTCTTAATTTTCATGATCCAAAACTAGATGTTTGTATTCGCGACCCACTTCTTGATTTTCTTGATCCAAAACAAGATTTTTGTATTCGCGACCAAATTCTGGATTTTCCTGATCCAAAATTAGATTTTCGAATTCGCGACCCAATTCTTGATTTTCTTGATCCAAAGCTAGATTTTTGTATTCGCGACCCACTTCTTGATTTTCTTGATCCAAAACTTGATTTTCGTATTCGCGACCCAATTCTAGATTTTCCTGATCCAAAACTAGATTTTTGTATTCGCGACCCAATTCTTGATTTTCCCGATCCAAAACTAGATTTTTGTATTCGCGACCCAATTATTGATTTTCTTGATCCAAAACTAGATTTTTGCATTCGCCACGCAATTCTTGATTTTCTTGATCCAAAACTAGATTTTCGTATTCGCGACCCAATTCTTTTTTTTCCTGATCCAAAACTAGATTTTTGTATTCGCCACGCAGTTCTTGATTTTCTTGATCCAAAACTAGATTTTTGTATTCGCGACCAAATTCTGGATTTACTTGATCCAAAACTAGATTTTTGTATTCGCGACCAAATTCTTGATTTTCTTGATCCAAAACTAGATTTTTGTATTCGCGACCAAATTCTGGATTTTCTTGATCCAAAACTAGATTTTTGTCTTCGCGACCAAATTATGGATTTTCTTGATCCAAAACTAGATTTTTGTATTCGCCACGCAGTTCTGGATTTTCTTGATCCAAAACTAGATTTTTATATTCGCGACCAAATTCTTGATTTTCTTGATCCAAAACTAGATTTTTGTATTCGCCACGCAGTTCTTGATTTTCTTGATCCAAAACTAGATTTTTGTATTCGCGACCGAATTCTTAATTTTCATGATCCAAAACTAGATGTTTGTATTCGCGACCCACTTCTTGATTTTCTTGATCCAAAACAAGATTTTTGTATTCGCGACCAAATTCTGGATTTTCCTGATCCAAAATTAGATTTTCGTATTCGCGACCCAATTCTTGATTTTCTTGATCCAAAATCTAGATTTTTGTATTCGCGACCCAATTCTTGATTTTCTTAATCCAAAACAAGATTTTTGCATTCGCCACGCAATTCTTAATTTTCTTGATCCAAAACTAGATTTTTGTATTCGCCACGCAGTTCTTGATTTTCTTGATCCAAAACTAGATTTTTGTATTCGCGACCGAATTCTTAATTTTCATGATCCAAAACTAGATGTTTGTATTCGCGACCCACTTCTTGATTTTCTTGATCCAAAACAAGATTTTTGTATTCGCGACCAAATTCTGGATTTTCCTGATCCAAAATTAGATATTCGTATTCGCGACCCAATTCTTGATTTTCTTGATCCAAAGCTAGATTTTTGTATTCGCGACACAATTCTTGATTTTCTTAATCCAAAACTAGATTTTTGCATGCGCCACGCAATTCTTAATTCTTTTGATCCAAAACTAGATTTTTGCATTCGCCACGCAGTTCTTGATTTTCTTGATCCAAAACTAGATTTTTGTATTCGCGACCGAATTCTTAATTTTCATGATCCAAAACTAGATGTTTGTATTCGCGACCCACTTCTTGATTTTCTTGATCCAAAACAAGATTTTTGTATTCGCGACCAAATTCTGGATTTTCCTGATCCAAAATTAGATTTTCGTATTCGCGACCCAATTCTTGATTTTCTTGATCCAAAATCTAGATTTTTGTATTCGCGACCCAATTCTTGATTTTCTTAATCCAAAACTAGATTTTTGCATTCGCCACGCAATTCTTAATTTTCTTGATCCAAAACTAGATTTTTGTATTCGCCACGCAGTTCTTGATTTTCTTGATCCAAAACTAGATTTTTGTATTCGCGACCGAATTCTTAATTTTCATGATCCAAAACTAGATGTTTGTATTCGCGAACCACTTCTTGATTTTCTTGATCCAAAACAAGATTTTTGTATTCGCGACCAAATTCTGGATTTTCCTGATCCAAAATTAGATATTCGTATTCGCGACCCAATTCTTGATTTTCTTGATCCAAAGCTAGATTTTTGTATTCGCGACACAATTCTTGATTTTCTTAATCCAAAACTAGATTTTTGCATGCGCCACGCAATTCTTAATTCTCTTGATCCAAAACTAGATTTTTGCATTCGCCACGCAGTTCTTGATTTTTTTGATCCAAAACTAGATTTTTGTATTCGCGACCGAATTCTTAATTTTCATGATCCAAAACTAGATTTTTGTATTCGCGACCCACTTCTTGATTTTCTTGATCCAAAACTAGATTTTTCGTATTCGCGACCCAATTCTTTTTTTTCCTGATCCAAAACTAGATTTTTGTATTCGCGACCAAATTCTTGATTTTCTTGATCCTAAACTAGATTTTCGTATTCGCGACCCAATTCTTGATTTTCTTGATCCAAAACTAGATTTTTGTATTCGCGACCCAATTCTTGATTTTCTTAATCCCAAACTAGATTTTTGCATTCGCCACGCAATTCTTGATTTTCATGATCCAAAACTAGATTTTTGCATTCGCCACGCAATTCTTGATTTTCTTGATCCAAAACTAGATTTTTGTATTCGCGACCGAATTCCTGATTTTCATGATCCAAAACTAGATTTTTGAATTCGCGACCCACTTCTTGATTTTCTTGATCCAAAACTAGATTTTTGCATTGGCGACCCAATTCTTGATTTTTTCTTGATCCAAAATTAGATTGTTGCATTAGCCACGCAGTTCTTGATTTTCATGATCCAAAACTAGATTTTTGTATTCGCCACGCAGTTCTTGATTTTCTTGATCCAAAACTAGATTTTTCGTATTCGCGACCCAATTCTTTTTTTTCCTGATCCAAAACTAGATTTTGGTATTCGCGACCAAATTCTTGATTTTCTTGATCCAAAACTAGATTTTCGTATTCGCGACCCAATTCTTGATTTTCTTGATCCAATACTAGATTTTTATATTCGCGACCCAATTCTTGATTTTCTTAATCCAAAACTAGATTTTTGCATTCGCCACGCAATTCTTGATTTTCTTGATCCAAAACTAGATTTTTGCATTCGCCACGCAGTTCTTGATTTTCTTGATCCAAAACTAGATTTTTGTATTCGCGACCGAATTCTTAATTTTCATGATCCAAAACTAGATTTTTGTATTCGCGACCCACTTCTTGATTTTCTTGATGCAAAACTAGATTTTTGTATTCGCGACCAAATTCAGGATTTTCTTGATCCAAAACTAGATTTTTGTCTTCGCGACCAAATTCTGGATTTTCTTGATCCAAAACTAGATTTTTGTATTCGCCACGCAGTTCTTGATTTTCTTGATCCAAAACTAGATTTTTGTATTCGCGACCAAATTCTGGATTTTCTTGATCCAAAACTAGATTTTTGTATTTGCGACCAAATTCTTGATTTTCTTGATCCAAAACTAGATTTTTGTATTCGCGACCAAATTCTGGATTTTCTTGATCCAAAACTAGATTTTTGTCTTCGCGACCAAATTCTGGATTTTCTTGATCCAAAACTAGATTTTTGTATTCGCCACGCAGTTCTGGATTTTCTTGATCCAAAACTAGATTTTTGTATTCGCGAGCAAATTCTTGATTTTCTTGATCCAAAACTAGATTTTTGTATTCGCGACCAAATTCTTGATTTTCTTGATCCAAAACTAGATTTTTGTATTCGCCACGCATTTCTTGATTTTCTTGATCCAAAACTAGATTTTTGTATTCGCGACCGAATTCTTAATTTTCATGATCCAAAACTAGATGTTTGTATTCGCGACCCACTTCTTGATTTTCTTGATCCAAAACAAGATTTTTGTATTCGCGACCAAATTCTGGATTTTCCTGATCCAAAATTAGATTTTCGAATTCGCGACCCAATTCTTGATTTTCTTGATCCAAAGCTAGATTTTTGTATTCGCGACCCACTTCTTGATTTTCTTGATCCAAAACTTGATTTTCGTATTCGCGACCCAATTCTAGATTTTCCTGATCCAAAACTAGATTTTTGTATTCGTGACCCAATTCTTGATTTTCCCGATCCAAAACTAGATTTTTGTATTCGCGACCCAATTATTGATTTTCTTGATCCAAAACTAGATTTTTGCATTCGCCACGCAATTCTTGATTTTCTTGATCCAAAACTAGATTTTCGCATTCGCGACCCAATTCTTTTTTTTCCTGATCCAAAACTAGATTTTTGTATTCGCCACGCAGTTCTTGATTTTCTTGATCCAAAACTAGATTTTTGTATTCGCGACCAAATTCTGGATTTTCTTGATCCAAAACTAGATTTTTGTATTCGCGACCAAATTCTTGATTTTCTTGATCCAAAACTAGATTTTTGTATTCGCGACCAAATTCTGGATTTTCTTGATCCAAAACTAGATTTTTGTCTTCGCGACCAAATTATGGATTTTCTTGATCCAAAACTAGATTTTTGTATTCGCCACGCAGTTCTGGATTTTCTTGATCCAAAACTAGATTTTTGTATTCGCGACCAAATTCTTGATTTTCTTGATCCAAAACTAGATTTTTGTATTCGCCACGCAGTTCTGGATTTTCTTGATCCAAAACTAGATTTTTGTATTCGCGACCAAATTCTTGATTTTCTTGATCCAAAACTAGATTTTTGTATTCGCCACGCAGTTCTTGATTTTCTTGATCCAAAACTAGATTTTTGTATTCGCGACCAAATTCTGGATTTTCTTGATCCAAAACTAGATTTTTGTCTTCGCGACCAAATTCTGGATTTTCTTGATCCAAAACTAGATTTTTGTATTCGCCACGCAGTTCTGGATTTTCTTGATCCAAAACTAGATTTTTGTATTCGCGAGCAAATTCTTGATTTTCTTGATCCAAAACTAGATTTTTGTATTCGCGACCAAATTCTTGATTTTCTTGATCCAAAACTAGATTTTTGTATTCGCCACGCATTTCTTGATTTTCTTGATCCAAAACTAGATTTTTGTATTCGCGACCGAATTCTTAATTTTCATGATCCAAAACTAGATGTTTGTATTCGCGACCCACTTCTTGATTTTCTTGATCCAAAACAAGATTTTTGTATTCGCGACCAAATTCTGGATTTTCCTGATCCAAAATTAGATTTTCGAATTCGCGACCCAATTCTTGATTTTCTTGATCCAAAGCTAGATTTTTGTATTCGCGACCCACTTCTTGATTTTCTTGATCCAAAACTTGATTTTCGTATTCGCGACCCAATTCTAGATTTTCCTGATCCAAAACTAGATTTTTGTATTCGTGAGCCAATTCTTGATTTTCCCGATCCAAAACTAGATTTTTGTATTCGCGACCCAATTATTGATTTTCTTGATCCAAAACTAGATTTTTGCATTCGCCACGCAATTCTTGATTTTCTTGATCCAAAACTAGATTTTCGCATTCGCGACCCAATTCTTTTTTTTCCTGATCCAAAACTAGATTTTTGTATTCGCCACGCAGTTCTTGATTTTCTTGATCCAAAACTAGATTTTTGTATTCGCGACCAAATTCTGGATTTTCTTGATCCAAAACTAGATTTTTGTATTCGCGACCAAATTCTTGATTTTCTTGATCCAAAACTAGATTTTTGTATTCGCGACCAAATTCTGGATTTTCTTGATCCAAAACTAGATTTTTGTCTTCGCGACCAAATTATGGATTTTCTTGATCCAAAACTAGATTTTTGTATTCGCCACGCAGTTCTGGATTTTCTTGATCCAAAACTAGATTTTTGTATTCGCGACCAAATTCTTGATTTTCTTGATCCAAAACTAGATTTTTGTATTCGCCACGCAGTTCTGGATTTTCTTGATCCAAAACTAGATTTTTGTATTCGCGACCAAATTCTTGATTTTCTTGATCCAAAACTAGATTTTTGTATTCGCCACGCAGTTCTTGATTTTCTTGATCCAAAACTAGATTTTTGTATTCGCGACCGAATTCTTAATTTTCATGATCCAAAACTAGATGTTTGTATTCGCGACCCACTTCTTGATTTTCTTGATCCAAAACAAGATTTTTGTATTCGCGACCAAATTCTGGATTTTCCTGATCCAAAATTAGATTTTCGTATTCGCGACCCAATTCTTGATTTTCTTGATCCAAAATCTAGATTTTTGTATTCGCGACCCAATTCTTGATTTTCTTAATCCAAAACAAGATTTTTGCATTCGCCACGCAATTCTTAATTTTCTTGATCCAAAACTAGATTTTTGCATTCGTCACGCAGTTCTTGATTTTCTTGATCCAAAACTAGATTTTTGTATTCGCGACCGAATTCTTAATTTTCATGATCCAAAACTAGATTTTTGTATTCGCGACCCACTTCTTGATTTTCTTGATCCAAAACTAGATTTTCGTATTCGCGACCCAATTCTTTTTTTTCCTGATCCAAAACTAGATTTTTGTATTCGCGACCCAATTCTTGATTTTCTTAATCCCAAACTAGATTTTTGGATTCGCCACGCAATTCTTGATTTTCTTGATCCAAAACTAGATTTTTGCATTCGCCACGCAATCTTGATTTTCTTGATCCAAAACTAGATTTTTGTATTCGCGACCGAATTCTTGATTTTCATGATCCAAAACTAGATTTTTGAATTCGCGACCCACTTGTTGATTTTCTTGATCCAAAACTAGATTTTTGCATTCGTGACCCAATTCTTGATTTTTTCTTGATCCAAAATTAGATTGTTGCATTAGCCACGCAGTTCTTGATTTTCATGATCCAAAACTAGATTTTCGCATTCGCGACCCAATTCTTTTTTTTCCCGATCCAAAACTAGATTTTTGTATTCGCGACCCAATTATTGATTTTCTTGATCCAAAACTAGATTTTTGCATTCGCCACGCAATTCTTGATTTTCTTGATCCAAAACTAGATTTTCGCATTCGCGACCCAATTCTTTTTTTTCCTGATCCAAAACTAGATTTTTTTATTCGCGACCAAATTCTTGATTTTCTTGATCCAAAACTAGATTTTCGTATTCGCGACCCACTTCTTGATTTTCTTGATGCAAAACTAGATTTTTGTATTCGCGACCAAATTCTGGATTTTCTTGATCCAAAACTAGATTTTTGTATTCGCGACCAAATTCTGGATTTTCTTGATCCAAAACTAGATTTTTGTCTTCGCGACCAAATTCTGGATTTTCTTGATCCAAAACTAGATTTTTGTATTCGCCACGCAGTTCTGGATTTTCTTGATCCAAAACTAGATTTTTGTATTCGCGAGCAAATTCTTGATTTTCTTGATCCAAAACTAGATTTTTGTATTCGCGACCAAATTCTTGATTTTCTTGATCCAAAACTAGATTTTTGTATTCGCCACGCATTTCTTGATTTTCTTGATCCAAAACTAGATTTTTGTATTCGCGACCGAATTCTTAATTTTCATGATCCAAAACTAGATGTTTGTATTCGCGACCCACTTCTTGATTTTCTTGATCCAAAACAAGATTTTTGTATTCGCGACCAAATTCTGGATTTTCCTGATCCAAAATTAGATTTTCGAATTCGCGACCCAATTCTTGATTTTCTTGATCCAAAGCTAGATTTTTGTATTCGCGACCCACTTCTTGATTTTCTTGATCCAAAACTTGATTTTCGTATTCGCGACCCAATTCTAGATTTTCCTGATCCAAAACTAGATTTTTGTATTCGTGACCCAATTCTTGATTTTCCCGATCCAAAACTAGATTTTTGTATTCGCGACCCAATTATTGATTTTCTTGATCCAAAACTAGATTTTTGCATTCGCCACGCAATTCTTGATTTTCTTGATCCAAAACTAGATTTTCGCATTCGCGACCCAATTCTTTTTTTTCCTGATCCAAAACTAGATTTTTGTATTCGCCACGCAGTTCTTGATTTTCTTGATCCAAAACTAGATTTTTGTATTCGCGACCAAATTCTGGATTTTCTTGATCCAAAACTAGATTTTTGTATTCGCGACCAAATTCTTGATTTTCTTGATCCAAAACTAGATTTTTGTATTCGCGACCAAATTCTGGATTTTCTTGATCCAAAACTAGATTTTTGTCTTCGCGACCAAATTATGGATTTTCTTGATCCAAAACTAGATTTTTGTATTCGCCACGCAGTTCTGGATTTTCTTGATCCAAAACTAGATTTTTGTATTCGCGACCAAATTCTTGATTTTCTTGATCCAAAACTAGATTTTTGTATTCGCCACGCAGTTCTGGATTTTCTTGATCCAAAACTAGATTTTTGTATTCGCGACCAAATTCTTGATTTTCTTGATCCAAAACTAGATTTTTGTATTCGCCACGCAGTTCTTGATTTTCTTGATCCAAAACTAGATTTTTGTATTCGCGACCAAATTCTGGATTTTCTTGATCCAAAACTAGATTTTTGTCTTCGCGACCAAATTCTGGATTTTCTTGATCCAAAACTAGATTTTTGTATTCGCCACGCAGTTCTGGATTTTCTTGATCCAAAACTAGATTTTTGTATTCGCGAGCAAATTCTTGATTTTCTTGATCCAAAACTAGATTTTTGTATTCGCGACCAAATTCTTGATTTTCTTGATCCAAAACTAGATTTTTGTATTCGCCACGCATTTCTTGATTTTCTTGATCCAAAACTAGATTTTTGTATTCGCGACCGAATTCTTAATTTTCATGATCCAAAACTAGATGTTTGTATTCGCGACCCACTTCTTGATTTTCTTGATCCAAAACAAGATTTTTGTATTCGCGACCAAATTCTGGATTTTCCTGATCCAAAATTAGATTTTCGAATTCGCGACCCAATTCTTGATTTTCTTGATCCAAAGCTAGATTTTTGTATTCGCGACCCACTTCTTGATTTTCTTGATCCAAAACTTGATTTTCGTATTCGCGACCCAATTCTAGATTTTCCTGATCCAAAACTAGATTTTTGTATTCGTGAGCCAATTCTTGATTTTCCCGATCCAAAACTAGATTTTTGTATTCGCGACCCAATTATTGATTTTCTTGATCCAAAACTAGATTTTTGCATTCGCCACGCAATTCTTGATTTTCTTGATCCAAAACTAGATTTTCGCATTCGCGACCCAATTCTTTTTTTTCCTGATCCAAAACTAGATTTTTGTATTCGCCACGCAGTTCTTGATTTTCTTGATCCAAAACTAGATTTTTGTATTCGCGACCAAATTCTGGATTTTCTTGATCCAAAACTAGATTTTTGTATTCGCGACCAAATTCTTGATTTTCTTGATCCAAAACTAGATTTTTGTATTCGCGACCAAATTCTGGATTTTCTTGATCCAAAACTAGATTTTTGTCTTCGCGACCAAATTATGGATTTTCTTGATCCAAAACTAGATTTTTGTATTCGCCACGCAGTTCTGGATTTTCTTGATCCAAAACTAGATTTTTGTATTCGCGACCAAATTCTTGATTTTCTTGATCCAAAACTAGATTTTTGTATTCGCCACGCAGTTCTGGATTTTCTTGATCCAAAACTAGATTTTTGTATTCGCGACCAAATTCTTGATTTTCTTGATCCAAAACTAGATTTTTGTATTCGCCACGCAGTTCTTGATTTTCTTGATCCAAAACTAGATTTTTGTATTCGCGACCGAATTCTTAATTTTCATGATCCAAAACTAGATGTTTGTATTCGCGACCCACTTCTTGATTTTCTTGATCCAAAACAAGATTTTTGTATTCGCGACCAAATTCTGGATTTTCCTGATCCAAAATTAGATTTTCGTATTCGCGACCCAATTCTTGATTTTCTTGATCCAAAATCTAGATTTTTGTATTCGCGACCCAATTCTTGATTTTCTTAATCCAAAACAAGATTTTTGCATTCGCCACGCAATTCTTAATTTTCTTGATCCAAAACTAGATTTTTGCATTCGTCACGCAGTTCTTGATTTTCTTGATCCAAAACTAGATTTTTGTATTCGCGACCGAATTCTTAATTTTCATGATCCAAAACTAGATTTTTGTATTCGCGACCCACTTCTTGATTTTCTTGATCCAAAACTAGATTTTCGTATTCGCGACCCAATTCTTTTTTTTCCTGATCCAAAACTAGATTTTTGTATTCGCGACCCAATTCTTGATTTTCTTAATCCCAAACTAGATTTTTGGATTCGCCACGCAATTCTTGATTTTCTTGATCCAAAACTAGATTTTTGCATTCGCCACGCAATCTTGATTTTCTTGATCCAAAACTAGATTTTTGTATTCGCGACCGAATTCTTGATTTTCATGATCCAAAACTAGATTTTTGAATTCGCGACCCACTTGTTGATTTTCTTGATCCAAAACTAGATTTTTGCATTCGTGACCCAATTCTTGATTTTTTCTTGATCCAAAATTAGATTGTTGCATTAGCCACGCAGTTCTTGATTTTCATGATCCAAAACTAGATTTTCGCATTCGCGACCCAATTCTTTTTTTTCCCGATCCAAAACTAGATTTTTGTATTCGCGACCCAATTATTGATTTTCTTGATCCAAAACTAGATTTTTGCATTCGCCACGCAATTCTTGATTTTCTTGATCCAAAACTAGATTTTCGCATTCGCGACCCAATTCTTTTTTTTCCTGATCCAAAACTAGATTTTTTTATTCGCGACCAAATTCTTGATTTTCTTGATCCAAAACTAGATTTTCGTATTCGCGACCCACTTCTTGATTTTCTTGATGCAAAACTAGATTTTTGTATTCGCGACCAAATTCTGGATTTTCTTGATCCAAAACTAGATTTTTGTATTCGCGACCAAATTCTGGATTTTCTTGATCCAAAACTAGATATTTGTCTTCGCGACCAAATTCTGGATTTTCTTGATCCAAAACTAGATTTTTGTATTCGCCACGCAGTTCTTGATTTTCTTGATCCAAAACTAGATTTTTGTATTCGCGACCAAATTCTGGATTTTCTTGATCCAAAACTAGATTTTTGTATTCGCGACCAAATTCTTGATTTTCTTGATCCAAAACTAGATTTTTGTATTCGCGACCAAATTCTGGATTTTCTTGATCCAAAACTAGATTTTTGTATTCGCCACGCAGTTCTTGATTTTCTTGATCCAAAACTACATTTTTGTATTCGCGACCGAATTCTTAATTTTCATGATCCAAAACTAAATGTTTGTATTCGCGACCCAATTCTTGATTTTCTTGATCCAAAACAAGATTTTTGTATGCGCCACGCAATTCTTAATTTTCTTGATCCAAAACTAGATTTTTGCATTCGCCACGCAGTTCTTGATTTTCTTGATCCAAAACTAGATTTTTGTATTCGCGACCGAATTCTTAATTTTCATGATCCAAAACTAGATTTTTGTATTCGCGACCCACTTCTTGATTTTCTTGATCCAAAACTAGATTTTTCGTATTCGCGACCCAATTCTTTTTTTTCCTGATCCAAAACTAGATTTTTGTATTCGCGACCAAATTCTTGATTTTCTTGATCCAAAACTAGATTTTCGTATTCGGCACGCAGTTCTGGATTTTCTTGATCCAAAACTAGATTTTTGTATTCGCGACCAAATTCTTGATTTTCTTGATCCAAAACTAGATTTTTGTATTCGCGACCAAATTCTTGATTTTCTTGATCCAAAACTAGATTTTTGTATTCGCCACGCAGTTCTTGATTTTCTTGATCCAAAACTACATTTTTGTATTCGCGACCGAATTCTTAATTTTCATGATCCAAAACTAGATGTTTGTATTCGCGACCCACTTCTTGATTTTCTTGATCCAAAACAAGATTTTTGTATGCGCCACGCAATTCTTAATTTTCTTGATCCAAAACTAGATTTTTGCATTCGCCACGCAGTTCTTGATTTTCTTGATCCAAAACTAGATTTTTGTATTCGCGACCGAATTCTTAATTTTCATGATCCAAAACTAGATTTTTGTATTCGCGACCCACTTCTTGATTTTCTTGATCCAAAACTAGATTTTTCGTATTCGCGACCCAATTCTTTTTTTTCCTGATCCAAAACTAGATTTTCGTATTCGCGACCAAATTCTTGATTTTCTTGATCCAAAACTAGATTTTCGTATTCGCGACCCAATTGTTGATTTTCTTGATCCAAAACTAGATTTTTGTATTCGCGACCCAATTCTTGATTTTCTTAATCCCAAACTAGATTTTTGGATTCGCCACGCAATTCTTGATTTTCTTGATCCAAAACTAGATTTTTGCATTCGCCACGCAATTCTTGATTTTCTTGATCCAAAACTAGATTTTTGTATTCGCGACCGAATTCTTAATTTTCATGATCCAAAAATAGATTTTTGAATTCGCGACCCACTTGTTGATTTTCTTGATCCAAAACTAGATTTTTGCATTCGCGACCCAATTCTTGATTTTTTCTTGATCCAAAATTAGATTGTTGCATTAGCCACGCAGTTCTTGATTTTCATGATCCAAAACTAGATTTTTGTATTCGCCACGCAGTTCTAGATTTTCTTGATCCAAAACTAGATTTTTCGTATTCGCGACCCAATTCTTTTTTTTCCTGATCCAAAACTAGATTTTGGTATTCGCGACCAAATTCTTGATTTTCTTGATCCAAAACTAGATTTTCGTATTCGCGACCCAATTCTTGATTTTCTTGATCCAAAACTAGATTTTTGTATTCGCGACCCAATTCTTGATTTTCTTAATCCAAAACAAGATTTTTGCATTCGCCACGCAATTCTTGATTTTCTTGATCCAAAACTTGATTTTTGCATTCGCCACCCAGTTCTTGATTTTCTTGATCCAAAACTAGATTTTTGTATTCGCGACCAAATTCTGGATTTTCTTGATCCAAAACTAGATATTTGTCTTCGCGACCAAATTCTGGATTTTCTTGATCCAAAACTAGATTTTTGTATTCGCCACGCAGTTCTTGATTTTCTTGATCCAAAACTAGATTTTTGTATTCGCGACCAAATTCTGGATTTTCTTGATCCAAAACTAGATTTTTGTATTCGCGACCAAATTCTTGATTTTCTTGATCCAAAACTAGATTTTTGTATTCGCGACCAAATTCTGGATTTTCTTGATCCACAACTAGATTTTTGTCGTCGCGACCAAATTCTGGATTTTCTTGATCCAAAACTAGATTTTTGTATTCGCCACGCAGTTCTCGATTTTCTTGATCCAAAACTAGATTTTTGTATTCGCGACCAAATTCTTGATTTTCTTGATCCAAAACTAGATTTTTGTATTCGCGACCAAATTCTTGATTTTCTTGATCCAAAACTAGATTTTTGTATTCGCCACGCAGTTCTTGATTTTCTTGATCCAAAACTAGATTTTTGTATTCGCGACCGAATTCTTAATTTTCATGATCCAAAACTAGATGTTTGTATTCGCGACCCACTTCTTGATTTTCTTGATCCAAAACAAGATTTTTGTATTCGCGACCAAATTCTGGATTTTCCTGATCCAAAATTAGATTTTCGTATTCGCGACCCAATTCTTGATTTTCTTGATCCAAAGCTAGATTTTTGTATTCGCGACCCAATTCTTGATTTTCTTAATCCAAAACTAGATTTTTGCATGCGCCACGCAATTCTTAATTTTCTTGAGCCAAAACTAGATTTTTACATTCGCCACGCAGTTCTTGATTTTCTTGATCCAAAACTAGATTTTTGTATTCGCGACCGAATTCTTAATTTTCATGATCCAAAACTAGATTTTTGTATTCGCGACCCACTTCTTGATTTTCTTGATCCAAAACTAGATTTTTCGTATTCGCGACCCAATTCTTTTTTTTCCTGATCCAAAACTAGATTTTTGTATTCGCGACCAAATTCTTGATTTTCTTGATCCAAAACTAGATTTTCGTATTCGCGACCCAATTCTTGATTTTCTTGATCCAAAACTAGATTTTTGTATTCGCGACCCAATTCTTGATTTTCTTAATCCCAAACTAGATTTTTGCATTCGCCACGCAATTCTTGATTTTCATGATCCAAAACTAGATTTTTGCATTCGCCACGCAATTCTTGATTTTCTTGATCCAAAACTAGATTTTTGTATTCGCGACCAAATTCTTGATTTTCACGATCCAAAACTAGATTTTTGCATTCGCCACGCAATTCTTGTTTTTCATGATCCAAAACTAGATTTTTGCATTCGCCACGCAATTCTTGATTTTCTTGATCCAAAACTAGATTTTTGTATTCGCGACCGAATTCCTGATTTTCATGATCCAAAACTAGATTTTTGAATTCGCGACCCACTTCTTGATTTTCTTGATCCAAAACAAGATTTTTGCATTGGCGACCCAATTCTTGATTTTTTCTTGATCCAAAATTAGATTGTTGCATTAGCCACGCAGTTCTTGATTTTCATGATCCAAAACTAGATTTTTGTATTCGCCACGCAGTTCTTGATTTTCTTGATCCAAAACTAGATTTTTCGTATTCGCGACCCAATTCTTTTTTTTCCTGATCCAAAACTAGATTTTGGTATTCGCGACCAAATTCTTGATTTTCTTGATCCAAAACTAGATTTTTCGTATTCGCGACCCAATTCTTTTTTTTCCTGATCCAAAACTAGATTTTGGTATTCGCGACCAAATTCTTGATTTTCTTGATCCAAAACTAGATTTTTGTATTCGCGACCAAATTCTGGATTTTCTTGATCCAAAACTAGATTTTTGTCTTCGCGACCAAATTCTGGATTTTCTTGATCCAAAACTAGATTTTTGTATTCGCCACGCAGTTCTGGATTTTCTTGATCCAAAACTAGATTTTTGTATTCGCGACCAAATTCTTGATTTTCTTGATCCAAAACTAGATTTTTGTATTCGCGACCAAATTCTTGATTTTCTTGATCCAAAACTAGATTTTTGTATTCGCCACGCAGTTCTTGATTTTCTTGATCCAAAACTAGATTTTTGTATTCGCGACCGAATTCTTAATTTTCATGATCCAAAACTAGATGTTTGTATTCGCGACCCACTTCTTGATTTTCTTGATCCAAAACAAGATTTTTGTATTCGCGACCAAATTCTGGATTTTCCTGATCCAAAATTAGATTTTCGAATTCGCGACCCAATTCTTGATTTTCTTGATCCAAAGCTAGATTTTTGTATTCGCGACCCAATTCTTGATTTTCTTAATCCAAAACTAGATTTTTGCATTCGCCACGCAATTCTTACTTTTCTTGATCCAAAACTAGATTTTTGCATTCGCCACGCAGTTCTTGATTTTCTTGATCCAAAACTAGATTTTTGTATTCGCGACCGAATTCTTAATTTTCATGATCTAAAACTAGATTTTTGTATTCGCGACCTACTTCTTGATTTTCTTGATGCAAAACTAGATTTTTGTATTCGGGACCAAATTCTGGATTTTCTTGATCCAAAACTAGATTTTTGTATTCGCGACCAAATTCTGGATTTTCTTGATCCAAAACTAGATTTTTGTCTTCGCGACTAAATTCTGGATTTTCTTGATCCAAAACTAGATTTTTGTATTCGCGACCAAATTCTGGATTTTCTTGATCGAAAACTAGATTTTTGTATTCGCGACCAAATTCTTGATTTTCTTGATCCAAAACTAGATTTATGTATTCGCGACCAAATTCTGGATTTTCTTGATCCAAAACTAGATTTTTGTATTCGCTACCAAATTCTGGATTTTCTTTATCCAAAACTAGATTTTTGTATTCGCCACGCAGTTCTGGATTTTCTTGATCCAAAACTAGATTTTTGTATTCGCGACCAAATTCTTGATTTTCATGATCCAAAACTAGATTTTTGTATTCGCCACGCAGTTCTTGATTTTCTTGATCCAAAACTAGATTTTTGTATTCGCGACCGAATTCTTAATTTTCATGATACAAAACTAGATGTTTGTATTCGAGACCCACTTCTTGATTTTCTTGATCCAAAACAAGATTTTTGTATTCGCGACCAAATTCTGGTTTTTCCTGATCCAAAATTAGATTTTCGAATTCGCGACCCAATTTTTGATTTTCTTGATCCAAAGCTAGATTTTTGTATTCGCGACCCAATTCTTGATTTTCTTAATCCAAACCTAGATTTTTGCCTTCGCCACGCAATTCTTAATTTTCTTGATTCAAAACTAGATTTTTGCATTCGCCACGCAGTTCTTGATTTTCTTGATCCAAAACTAGATTTTTGTATTCGCGACCGAATTCTTAATTTTCATGATCCAAAACTAGATTTTTGTATTCGCGACCAAATTCTGGATTTTCTTGATCCAAAACTAGATATTTGTCTTCGCGACCAAATTCTGGATTTTCTTGATCCAAAACTAGATTTTTGTATTCGCCACGCAGTTCTTGATTTTCTTGATCCAAAACTAGATTTTTGTATTCGCGACCAAATTCTGGATTTTCTTGATCCAAAACTAGATTTTTGTATTCGCGACCAAATTCTTGATTTTCTTGATCCAAAACTAGATTTTTGTATTCGCGACCAAATTCTGGATTTTCTTGATCCACAACTAGATTTTTGTCGTCGCGACCAAATTCTGGATTTTCTTGATCCAAAACTAGATTTTTGTATTCGCCACGCAGTTCTCGATTTTCTTGATCCAAAACTAGATTTTTGTATTCGCGACCAAATTCTTGATTTTCTTGATCCAAAACTAGATTTTTGTATTCGCGACCAAATTCTTGATTTTCTTGATCCAAAACTAGATTTTTGTATTCGCCACGCAGTTCTTGATTTTCTTGATCCAAAACTAGATTTTTGTATTCGCGACCGAATTCTTAATTTTCATGATCCAAAACTAGATGTTTGTATTCGCGACCCACTTCTTGATTTTCTTGATCCAAAACAAGATTTTTGTATTCGCGACCAAATTCTGGATTTTCCTGATCCAAAATTAGATTTTCGTATTCGCGACCCAATTCTTGATTTTCTTGATCCAAAGCTAGATTTTTGTATTCGCGACCCAATTCTTGATTTTCTTAATCCAAAACTAGATTTTTGCATGCGCCACGCAATTCTTAATTTTCTTGAGCCAAAACTAGATTTTTACATTCGCCACGCAGTTCTTGATTTTCTTGATCCAAAACTAGATTTTTGTATTCGCGACCGAATTCTTAATTTTCATGATCCAAAACTAGATTTTTGTATTCGCGACCCACTTCTTGATTTTCTTGATCCAAAACTAGATTTTTCGTATTCGCGACCCAATTCTTTTTTTTCCTGATCCAAAACTAGATTTTTGTATTCGCGACCAAATTCTTGATTTTCTTGATCCAAAACTAGATTTTCGTATTCGCGACCCAATTCTTGATTTTCTTGATCCAAAACTAGATTTTTGTATTCGCGACCCAATTCTTGATTTTCTTAATCCCAAACTAGATTTTTGCATTCGCCACGCAATTCTTGATTTTCATGATCCAAAACTAGATTTTTGCATTCGCCACGCAATTCTTGATTTTCTTGATCCAAAACTAGATTTTTGTATTCGCGACCAAATTCTTGATTTTCACGATCCAAAACTAGATTTTTGCATTCGCCACGCAATTCTTGTTTTTCATGATCCAAAACTAGATTTTTGCATTCGCCACGCAATTCTTGATTTTCTTGATCCAAAACTAGATTTTTGTATTCGCGACCGAATTCCTGATTTTCATGATCCAAAACTAGATTTTTGAATTCGCGACCCACTTCTTGATTTTCTTGATCCAAAACAAGATTTTTGCATTGGCGACCCAATTCTTGATTTTTTCTTGATCCAAAATTAGATTGTTGCATTAGCCACGCAGTTCTTGATTTTCATGATCCAAAACTAGATTTTTGTATTCGCCACGCAGTTCTTGATTTTCTTGATCCAAAACTAGATTTTTCGTATTCGCGACCCAATTCTTTTTTTTCCTGATCCAAAACTAGATTTTGGTATTCGCGACCAAATTCTTGATTTTCTTGATCCAAAACTAGATTTTTCGTATTCGCGACCCAATTCTTTTTTTTCCTGATCCAAAACTAGATTTTGGTATTCGCGACCAAATTCTTGATTTTCTTGATCCAAAACTAGATTTTTGTATTCGCGACCAAATTCTGGATTTTCTTGATCCAAAACTAGATTTTTGTCTTCGCGACCAAATTCTGGATTTTCTTGATCCAAAACTAGATTTTTGTATTCGCCACGCAGTTCTGGATTTTCTTGATCCAAAACTAGATTTTTGTATTCGCGACCAAATTCTTGATTTTCTTGATCCAAAACTAGATTTTTGTATTCGCGACCAAATTCTTGATTTTCTTGATCCAAAACTAGATTTTTGTATTCGCCACGCAGTTCTTGATTTTCTTGATCCAAAACTAGATTTTTGTATTCGCGACCGAATTCTTAATTTTCATGATCCAAAACTAGATGTTTGTATTCGCGACCCACTTCTTGATTTTCTTGATCCAAAACAAGATTTTTGTATTCGCGACCAAATTCTGGATTTTCCTGATCCAAAATTAGATTTTCGAATTCGCGACCCAATTCTTGATTTTCTTGATCCAAAGCTAGATTTTTGTATTCGCGACCCAATTCTTGATTTTCTTAATCCAAAACTAGATTTTTGCATTCGCCACGCAATTCTTACTTTTCTTGATCCAAAACTAGATTTTTGCATTCGCCACGCAGTTCTTGATTTTCTTGATCCAAAACTAGATTTTTGTATTCGCGACCGAATTCTTAATTTTCATGATCTAAAACTAGATTTTTGTATTCGCGACCTACTTCTTGATTTTCTTGATGCAAAACTAGATTTTTGTATTCGGGACCAAATTCTGGATTTTCTTGATCCAAAACTAGATTTTTGTATTCGCGACCAAATTCTGGATTTTCTTGATCCAAAACTAGATTTTTGTCTTCGCGACTAAATTCTGGATTTTCTTGATCCAAAACTAGATTTTTGTATTCGCGACCAAATTCTGGATTTTCTTGATCGAAAACTAGATTTTTGTATTCGCGACCAAATTCTTGATTTTCTTGATCCAAAACTAGATTTATGTATTCGCGACCAAATTCTGGATTTTCTTGATCCAAAACTAGATTTTTGTATTCGCTACCAAATTCTGGATTTTCTTTATCCAAAACTAGATTTTTGTATTCGCCACGCAGTTCTGGATTTTCTTGATCCAAAACTAGATTTTTGTATTCGCGACCAAATTCTTGATTTTCATGATCCAAAACTAGATTTTTGTATTCGCCACGCAGTTCTTGATTTTCTTGATCCAAAACTAGATTTTTGTATTCGCGACCGAATTCTTAATTTTCATGATACAAAACTAGATGTTTGTATTCGAGACCCACTTCTTGATTTTCTTGATCCAAAACAAGATTTTTGTATTCGCGACCAAATTCTGGTTTTTCCTGATCCAAAATTAGATTTTCGAATTCGCGACCCAATTTTTGATTTTCTTGATCCAAAGCTAGATTTTTGTATTCGCGACCCAATTCTTGATTTTCTTAATCCAAACCTAGATTTTTGCCTTCGCCACGCAATTCTTAATTTTCTTGATTCAAAACTAGATTTTTGCATTCGCCACGCAGTTCTTGATTTTCTTGATCCAAAACTAGATTTTTGTATTCGCGACCGAATTCTTAATTTTCATGATCCAAAACTAGATTTTTGTATTCGCGACCCACTTCTTGATTTTCTTGATCCAAAACTAGATTTTTGTATTCGCGACCAAATTCTGGATTTTTTTGATCCAAAACTAGATTTTTGTATTCGCGACCAAATTCTGGATTTTCTTGATCCAAAACTAGATTTTTGTATTCGCGACCAAATTCTTGATTTTCTTGATCCAAAACTAGATTTTTGTATTCGCCACGCAGTTCTTGATTTTTTTGATCCAAAACTAGATTTTTGTATTCGCGACCGAATTCTTAATTTTCATGATCCAAAACTAGATTTTGGTATTCGCGACCCACTTCTTGATTTTCTTGATCCTAAACTAGATTTTTGTATTCGCGACCAAATTCTGGATTTTCTTGATCCAAAACTAGATTTTTGTATTCGCGACCAAATTCTGGATTTTCTTGATCCAAAACTAGATTTTTGTATTCGCGACCAAATTCTTGATTTTCTTGATCCAAAACTAGATTTTTGTATTCGCCACGCAGTTCTTGATTTTCTTGATCCAAAACTAGATTTTTCTATTCGCGACCAAATTCTGGATTTTCTTGATCCAAAACTAGATTTTTGTATTCGCGACCAAATTCTTGATTTTCTTGATCCAAAACTTGAATTTTGTATTCGCGAGCAAATTCGTGATTTTCTTGATCCAAAACTAGATTTTTGTATTCGCGACCCAATTCTTGGTTTTCTTGATCCAAAACTAGATTTTTGCATTCGCCACGCAATTCTTGATTTTCTTAATCCGAAACTAGATTATTGTATTTGCGACCAAATTCTTGATTTTCTTGATCCGAAATTTGATTTTCGTATTCGCGACCCAATTCTTGATTTTCCTGATCCCAAACTAGATTTTTGTATTCGCGACCCAATTCTTGATTTTCTTGATCCAAAACTAGATTTTTGTATTCGCCACGCAGTTCTTGATTTTCTTGATCCAAAACTAGATTTTTGTATTCGCGACCGAATTCTTAATTTTCATGATCCAAAACTAGATGTTTGTATTCGCGACCCACTTCTTGATTTTCTTGATCCAAAACAAGATTTTTGTATTCGCGACCAAATTCTGGATTTTCCTGATCCAAAATTAGATTTTCGTATTCGCGACCCAATTCTTGATTTTCTTGATCCAAAGCTAGATTTTTGTATTCGCGACCCAATTCTTGATTTTCTTGATCCAAAACTTGAATTTTGTATTCGCGAGCAAATTCGTGATTTTCTTGATCCAAAACTAGATTTTTGTATTCGCGACCCAATTCTTGGTTTTCTTGATCCAAAACTAGATTTTTGCATTCGCCACGCAATTCTTGATTTTCTTAATCCGAAACTAGATTATTGTATTTGCGACCAAATTCTTGATTTTCTTGATCCAAAACTTGAATTTTGTATTCGCGAGCAAATTCGTGATTTTCTTGATCCAAAACTAGATTTTTGTATTCGCGACCGAATTCTTAATTTTCATGATCCAAAACTAGATTTTGGTATTCGCGACCCACTTCTTGATTTTCTTGATCCTAAACTAGATTTTTGTATTCGCGACCAAATTCTGGATTTTCTTGATCCAAAACTAGATTTTTGTATTCGCGACCAAATTCTGGATTTTCTTGATCCAAAACTAGATTTTTGTATTCGCGACCAAATTCTTGATTTTCTTGATCCAAAACTAGATTTTTGTATTCGCCACGCAGTTCTTGATTTTCTTGATCCAAAACTAGATTTTTCTATTCGCGACAAAATTCTGGATTTTCTTGATCCAAAACTAGATTTTTGTATTCGCGACCAAATTCTTGATTTTCTTGATCCAAAACTTGAATTTTGTATTCGCGAGCAAATTCGTGATTTTCTTGATCCAAAACTAGATTTTTGTATTCGCGACCCAATTCTTGGTTTTCTTGATCCAAAACTAGATTTTTGCATTCGCCACGCAATTCTTGATTTTCTTAATCCGAAACTAGATTATTGTATTTGCGACCAAATTCTTGATTTTCTTGATCCGAAATTTGATTTTCGTATTCGCGACCCAATTCTTGATTTTCCTGATCCCAAACTAGATTTTTGTATTCGCGACCCAATTCTTGATTTTCTTGATCCAAAACTAGATTTTTGCATTCGTCACGCAGTTCTTGATTTTCTTGATCCAAAACTAGATTTTTGTATTCGCGACCGAATTCTTAATTTTCATGATCCAAAACTAGATGTTTGTATTCGCGACCCACTTCTTGATTTTCTTGATCCAAAACAAGATTTTTGTATTCGCGACCAAATTCTGGATTTTCCTGATCCAAAATTAGATTTTCGTATTCGCGACCCAATTCTTGATTTTCTTGATCCAAAGCTAGATTTTTGTATTCGCGACCCAATTCTTGATTTTCTTAATCCAAAACTAGATTTTTGCATTCGCCACGCCATTCTTAATTTTCTTGATCCAAAACTAGATTTTTGCATTCGCCACGCAGTTCTTGATTTTCTTGATCCAAAACTAGATTTTTGTATTCGCGACCGAATTCTTAATTTTCATGATCCAAAACTAGATTTTTGTATTCGCGACCCACTTATTGATTTTCTTGATCCAAAACTAGATTTTTGTATTCGCGACCAAATTCTGGATTTTCTTGATCCAAAACTAGATTTTTGTATTCGCGACCAAATTCTGGATTTTCTTGATCCAAAACTAGATTTTTGTATTCGCGACCAAATTCTTGATTTTCTTGATCCAAAACTAGATTTTTGTATTCGCCACGCAGTTCTTGATTTTTTTGATCCAAAACTAGATTTTTGTATTCGCGACCGAATTCTTCATTTTCATGATCCAAAACTAGATTTTGGTATTCGCGACCCATTTCTTGATTTTCTTGATCCTAAATTAGATTTTTGTATTCGCGACCAAATTCTGGATTTTCTTGATCCAAAACTAGATTTTTGTATTCGCGACCAAATTCTGGATTTTCTTGATCCAAAACTAGATTTTTGTATTCGCGACCAAATTCTTGATTTTCTTGATCCAAAACTAGATTTTTGTATTCGCCACGCAGTTCTTGATTTTCTTGAACCAAAACTAGATTTTTCTATTCGCGACCCAATTCTTGGTTTTCTTGATCCAAAACTAGATTTTTGCATTCGCCACGCAAATCTTGATTTTCTTAATCCGAAACTAGATTATTGTATTTGCGACCAAATTCTTGATTTTCTTGATCCAAAACTTGATTTTCGTATTCGCGACCCCTTTCTTGATTTTCCTGATCCAAAACTAGATTTTTGTATTCGCGACCCAATTCTTGATTTTTTTGATCCAAAACTAGATTTTCTTATTCGCGACCCAATTCTTGATTTTCCTGATCCAAAACTAGATTTTTGTATTCGCGAGCAAATTCGTGATTTTCTTGATCCAATACTATATTTTTGTATTCGCGACCCAATTCTTGGTTTTCTTGATCCAAAACTAGATTTTTGCATTCGCCACGCAATTCTTGATTTTCTTAATCCGAAACTAGATTATTGTATTTGCGACCAAATTCTTGATTTTCTTGATCCAAAATTTGATTTTCGTATTCGCGACCCAATTCTTGGTTTTCTTGATCCAAAACTAGATTTTTGCATTCGCCACGCAATTCTTGATTTTCTTAATCCGAAACTAGATTATTGTATTTGCGACCAAATTCTTGATTTTCTTGATCCAAAATTTGATTTTCGTATTCGCGACCCAATTCTTGATTTTCCTGATCCAAAACTAGATTTTTGTATTCGCGACCCAATTCTTGATTTTCTTGATCCAAAACTTGATTTTTGCATTCGCCATGCAATTCTTGATTTTTTTGATCCAAAACTAGATTTTTGTATCTGCGACCAAATTCTTGATTTTTTTGATCCAAAACTAGATTTTCTTATTCGCGACCCAATTCTTGATTTTCCTGATCCAAAACAAGATTTTTGTATTCGCGACCAAATTCTGGATTTTCCTGATCCAAAATTAGATTTTCGTATTCGCGACCCAATTCTTGATTTTCTTGATCCAAAGCTAGATTTTTGTATTCGCGACCCAATTCTTGATTTTCTTAATCCAAAACTAGATTTTTGCATTCGCCACGCAATTCTTAATTTTCTTGATCCAAAACTAGATTTTTGCATTCGCCACGCAGTTCTTGATTTTCTTGATCCAAAACTAGATTTTTGTATTCGCGACCAAATTCTTGATTTTCTTGATCCAAAACTAGATTTTTGTATTCGCCACGCAGTTCTTGATTTTCTTGATCCAAAACTAGATTTTTATATTCGCGACCGAATTCTTAATTTTCATGATCCAAAACTAGATTTTGGTATTCGCGACCCACTTCTTGATTTTCTTGATCCAAAACTAGATTTTTGTATTCGCGACCAAATTCTGGATTTTCTTGATCCAAAACTAGATTTTTGTATTCGCGACCAAATTCTGGATTTTCTTGATCCAAAACTAGATTTTTGTATTCGCGACCAAATTCTTGATTTTCTTAATCCAAAACTAGATTTTTGCATTCGCCACGCAATTCTTAGTTTTCTTAATCCAAAACTAGATTTTTGCATTCGGCACGCAGTCTTGATTTTCTTGATCCAAAACTAGATTTTTGTATTCGCGACCGAATTCTTAATTTTCATGATCCAAAACGAGATTTTTGTATTCGCGACCCAATTCTTGATTTTCTTGATCCAAAACTTGATTTTTGTCTTCGCGACCAAATTCTGGATTTTCTTGATCCAAAACTAGATTTTTGTATTCGCCACGCAGTTCTTGATTTTCTTGATCCAAAACTAGATTTTTGTATTCGCGACCAAATTCTAGATTTTCTTGATCCAAAACTAGATTTTTGTATTCGCGACCAAATTCTTGATTTTCTTGATCCAAAACTAGATTTTTGTATTCGCGACCAAATTCTGGATTTTCTTGATCCAAAACTAGATTTTTGTCTTCGCGACCAAATTCTGGATTTTCTTGATCCAAAACTAGATTTTTGTATTCGCCACGCAGTTCTAGATTTTCTTGATCCAAAACTAGATTTTTGTATTCGCCACACAGTTTTTGATTTTCTTGATCCAAAACTAGATTTTTGTATTCGCGACCGAATTCTTAATTTTCATGATCCAAAACTAGATGTTTGTATTCGCGACCCACTTCTTGATTTTCTTGATCCAAAACAAGATTTTTGTATTCGCGACCAAATTCTGGATTTTCCTGATCCAAAATTAGATTTTCGAATTCGCGACCCAATTCTTGATTTTCTTGATCCAAAGCTAGATTTTTGTATTCGCGACCCAATTCTTGATTTTCTTAATCCAAAACTAGATTTTTGCATTCGCCACGCAATTCTTAATTTTCTTGATCCAAAACTAGATTTTTGCATTCGCCACGCAGTTCTTGATTTTCTTGATCCAAAACTAGATTTTTGTATTCGCGACCGAATTCTTAATTTTCATGATCTAAAACTAGATTTTTGCATTCGCCACGCAATTCTTAATTTTCTTGATCCAAAACTAGATTTTTGTATTCGCGACCAAATTCTGGATTTTCTTGATCCAAAACTAGATTTTTGTATTCGCGACCAAATTCTGGATTTTCATGATCCAAAACTAGATTTTTGTATTCGCAACCCACTTCTTGATTTTCTTGATCCAAAACTAGATTTTTGTATTCGCGACCCAATTCTTGATTTTCTTAATCCAAACCTAGATTTTTGCCTTCGCCACGCAATTCTTAATTTTCTTGATTCAAAACTAGATTTTTGCATTCGCCACGCAGTTCTTGATTTTCTTGATCCAAAACTAGATTTTTGTATTCGCGACCGAATTCTTAATTTTCATGATCCAAAACTAGATTTTTGTATTCGCGACCCACTTCTTGATTTTCTTGATCCAAAACTAGATTTTTGTATTCGCGACCAAATTCTGGATTTTTTTGATCCAAAACTAGATTTTTGTATTCGCGACCAAATTCTGGATTTTCTTGATCCAAAACTAGATTTTTGTATTCGCGACCAAATTCTTGATTTTCTTGATCCAAAACTAGATTTTTGTATTCGCCACGCAGTTCTTGATTTTTTTGATCCAAAACTAGATTTTTGTATTCGCGACCGAATTCTTAATTTTCATGATCCAAAACTAGATTTTGGTATTCGCGACCCACTTCTTGATTTTCTTGATCCTAAACTAGATTTTTGTATTCGCGACCAAATTCTGGATTTTCTTGATCCAAAACTAGATTTTTGTATTCGCGACCAAATTCTGGATTTTCTTGATCCAAAACTAGATTTTTGTATTCGCGACCAAATTCTTGATTTTCTTGATCCAAAACTAGATTTTTGTATTCGCCACGCAGTTCTTGATTTTCTTGATCCAAAACTAGATTTTTCTATTCGCGACCAAATTCTGGATTTTCTTGATCCAAAACTAGATTTTTGTATTCGCGACCAAATTCTTGATTTTCTTGATCCAAAACTTGATTTTTGTATTCGCGAGCAAATTCGTGATTTTCTTGATCCAAAACTAGATTTTTGTATTCGCGACCCAATTCTTGGTTTTCTTGATCCAAAACTAGATTTTTGCATTCGCCACGCAATTCTTGATTTTCTTAATCCGAAACTAGATTATTGTATTTGCGACCAAATTCTTGATTTTCTTGATCCGAAATTTGATTTTCGTATTCGCGACCCAATTCTTGATTTTCCTGATCCCAAACTAGATTTTTGTATTCGCGACCCAATTCTTGATTTTCTTGATCCAAAACTAGATTTTTGTATTCGCCACGCAGTTCTTGATTTTCTTGATCCAAAACTAGATTTTTGTATTCGCGACCGAATTCTTAATTTTCATGATCCAAAACTAGATGTTTGTATTCGCGACCCACTTCTTGATTTTCTTGATCCAAAACAAGATTTTTGTATTCGCGACCAAATTCTGGATTTTCCTGATCCAAAATTAGATTTTCGTATTCGCGACCCAATTCTTGATTTTCTTGATCCAAAGCTAGATTTTTGTATTCGCGACCCAATTCTTGATTTTCTTGATCCAAAACTAGATTTTTGCATTCGCCACGCAGTTCTTGATTTTCTTGATCCAAAACTAGATTTTTGTATTCGCGACCGAATTCTTAATTTTCATGATCCAAAACTAGATTTTTGTATTCGCGACCCACTTCTTGATTTTCTTGATCCAAAACTAGATTTTTGTATTCGCGACCAAATTCTGGATTTTCTTGATCCAAAACTAGATTTTTGTATTCGCGACCAAATTCTGGATTTTCTTGATCCAAAACTAGATTTTTGTATTCGCGACCAAATTCTTGATTTTCTTGATCCAAAACTAGATTTTTGTATTCGCCACGCAGTTCTTGATTTTTTTGATCCAAAACTAGATTTTTGTATTCGCGACCGAATTCTTCATTTTCATGATCCAAAACTAGATTTTGGTATTCGCGACCCATTTCTTGATTTTCTTGATCCTAAACTAGATTTTTGTATTCGCGACCAAATTCTGGATTTTCTTGATCCAAAACTAGATTTTTGTATTCGCGACCAAATTCTGGATTTTCTTGATCCAAAACTAGATTTTTGTATTCGCGACCAAATTCTTGATTTTCATGATCCAAAACTAGATTTTTGTATTCGCCACGCAGTTCTTGATTTTCTTGAACCAAAACTAGATTTTTCTATTCGCGACCCAATTCTTGGTTTTCTTGATCCAAAACTAGATTTTTGCATTCGCCACGCAAATCTTGATTTTCTTAATCCGAAACTAGATTATTGTATTTGCGACCAAATTCTTGATTTTCTTGATCCAAAACTTGATTTTCGTATTCGCGACCCCTTTCTTGATTTTCCTGATCCAAAACTAGATTTTTGTATTCGCGACCCAATTCTTGATTTTTTTGATCCAAAACTAGATTTTCTTATTCGCGACCCAATTCTTGATTTTCCTGATCCAAAACTAGATTTTTGTATTCGCGAGCAAATTCGTGATTTTCTTGATCCAATACTATATTTTTGTATTCGCGACCCAATTCTTGGTTTTCTTGATCCAAAACTAGATTTTTGCATTCGCCACGCAATTCTTGATTTTCTTAATCCGAAACTAGATTATTGTATTTGCGACCAAATTCTTGATTTTCTTGATCCAAAATTTGATTTTCGTATTCGCGACCCAATTCTTGGTTTTCTTGATCCAAAACTAGATTTTTGCATTCGCCACGCAATTCTTGATTTTCTTAATCCGAAACTAGATTATTGTATTTGCGACCAAATTCTTGATTTTCTTGATCCAAAATTTGATTTTCGTATTCGCGACCCAATTCTTGATTTTCCTGATCCAAAACTAGATTTTTGTATTCGCGACCCAATTCTTGATTTTCTTGATCCAAAACTTGATTTTTGCATTCGCCATGCAATTCTTGATTTTTTTGATCCAAAACTAGATTTTTGTATCTGCGACCAAATTCTTGATTTTTTTGATCCAAAACTAGATTTTCTTATTCGCGACCCAATTCTTGATTTTCCTGATCCAAAACAAGATTTTTGTATTCGCGACCAAATTCTGGATTTTCCTGATCCAAAATTAGATTTTCGTATTCGCGACCCAATTCTTGATTTTCTTGATCCAAAGCTAGATTTTTGTATTCGCGACCCAATTCTTGATTTTCTTAATCCAAAACTAGATTTTTGCATTCGCCACGCAATTCTTAATTTTCTTGATCCAAAACTAGATTTTTGCATTCGCCACGCAGTTCTTGATTTTCTTGATCCAAAACTAGATTTTTGTATTCGCGACCAAATTCTTGATTTTCTTGATCCAAAACTAGATTTTTGTATTCGCCACGCAGTTCTTGATTTTCTTGATCCAAAACTAGATTTTTATATTCGCGACCGAATTCTTAATTTTCATGATCCAAAACTAGATTTTGGTATTCGCGACCCACTTCTTGATTTTCTTGATCCAAAACTAGATTTTTGTATTCGCGACCAAATTCTGGATTTTCTTGATCCAAAACTAGATTTTTGTATTCGCGACCAAATTCTGGATTTTCTTGATCCAAAACTAGATTTTTGTATTCGCGACCAAATTCTTGATTTTCTTAATCCAAAACTAGATTTTTGCATTCGCCACGCAATTCTTAGTTTTCTTAATCCAAAACTAGATTTTTGCATTCGGCACGCAGTCTTGATTTTCTTGATCCAAAACTAGATTTTTGTATTCGCGACCGAATTCTTAATTTTCATGATCCAAAACGAGATTTTTGTATTCGCGACCCAATTCTTGATTTTCTTGATCCAAAACTTGATTTTTGTCTTCGCGACCAAATTCTGGATTTTCTTGATCCAAAACTAGATTTTTGTATTCGCCACGCAGTTCTTGATTTTCTTGATCCAAAACTAGATTTTTGTATTCGCGACCAAATTCTAGATTTTCTTGATCCAAAACTAGATTTTTGTATTCGCGACCAAATTCTTGATTTTCTTGATCCAAAACTAGATTTTTGTATTCGCGACCAAATTCTGGATTTTCTTGATCCAAAACTAGATTTTTGTCTTCGCGACCAAATTCTGGATTTTCTTGATCCAAAACTAGATTTTTGTATTCGCCACGCAGTTCTAGATTTTCTTGATCCAAAACTAGATTTTTGTATTCGCCACACAGTTTTTGATTTTCTTGATCCAAAACTAGATTTTTGTATTCGCGACCGAATTCTTAATTTTCATGATCCAAAACTAGATGTTTGTATTCGCGACCCACTTCTTGATTTTCTTGATCCAAAACAAGATTTTTGTATTCGCGACCAAATTCTGGATTTTCCTGATCCAAAATTAGATTTTCGAATTCGCGACCCAATTCTTGATTTTCTTGATCCAAAGCTAGATTTTTGTATTCGCGACCCAATTCTTGATTTTCTTAATCCAAAACTAGATTTTTGCATTCGCCACGCAATTCTTAATTTTCTTGATCCAAAACTAGATTTTTGCATTCGCCACGCAGTTCTTGATTTTCTTGATCCAAAACTAGATTTTTGTATTCGCGACCGAATTCTTAATTTTCATGATCTAAAACTAGATTTTTGCATTCGCCACGCAATTCTTAATTTTCTTGATCCAAAACTAGATTTTTGTATTCGCGACCAAATTCTGGATTTTCTTGATCCAAAACTAGATTTTTGTATTCGCGACCAAATTCTGGATTTTCATGATCCAAAACTAGATTTTTGTATTCGCAACCCACTTCTTGATTTTCTTGATCCAAAACTAGATTTTTGTATTCGCGACCAAATTCTGGATTTTCTTGATCCAAAACTAGATTTTGGTATTCGCGACCCAATTCTTGATTTTCTTAATCCAAACCTAGATTTTTGCATTCGCCACGCAATTCTTAATTTTCTTGATTCAAAACTAGATTTTTGCATTCGCCACGCAGTTCTTGATTTTCTTGATCCAAAACTAGATTTTTGTATTCGCGACCGAATTCTTAATTTTCATGATCCAAAACTAGATTTTTGTATTCGCGACCCACTTCTTGATTTTCTTGATCCAAAACTAGATTTTTGTATTCGCGACCAAATTCTGGATTTTTTTGATCCAAAACTAGATTTTTGTATTCGCGACCAAATTCTGGATTTTCTTGATCCAAAACTAGATTTTTGTATTCGCGACCAAATTCTGGATTTTCTTGATCCAAAACTAGATTTTTGTATTCGCGACCAAATTCTGGATTTTCTTGATCCAAAACTAGATTTTTGTATTCGCGACCAAATTCTTGATTTTCTTAATCCAAAACTAGATTTTTGCATTCGCCACGCAATTCTTAGTTTTCTTAATCCAAAACTAGATTTTTGCATTCGGCACGCAGTCTTGATTTTCTTGATCCAAAACTAGATTTTTGTATTCGCGACCGAATTCTTAATTTTCATGATCCAAAACGAGATTTTTGTATTCGCGACCCAATTCTTGATTTTCTTGATCCAAAACTTGATTTTTGTCTTCGCGACCAAATTCTGGATTTTCTTGATCCAAAACTAGATTTTTGTATTCGCCACGCAGTTCTTGATTTTCTTGATCCAAAACTAGATTTTTGTATTCGCGACCAAATTCTAGATTTTCTTGATCCAAAACTAGATTTTTGTATTCGCGACCAAATTCTTGATTTTCTTGATCCAAAACTAGATTTTTGTATTCGCGACCAAATTCTGGATTTTCTTGATCCAAAACTAGATTTTTGTCTTCGCGACCAAATTCTGGATTTTCTTGATCCAAAACTAGATTTTTGTATTCGCCACGCAGTTCTAGATTTTCTTGATCCAAAACTAGATTTTTGTATTCGCCACACAGTTTTTGATTTTCTTGATCCAAAACTAGATTTTTGTATTCGCGACCGAATTCTTAATTTTCATGATCCAAAACTAGATGTTTGTATTCGCGACCCACTTCTTGATTTTCTTGATCCAAAACAAGATTTTTGTATTCGCGACCAAATTCTGGATTTTCCTGATCCAAAATTAGATTTTCGAATTCGCGACCCAATTCTTGATTTTCTTGATCCAAAGCTAGATTTTTGTATTCGCGACCCAATTCTTGATTTTCTTAATCCAAAACTAGATTTTTGCATTCGCCACGCAATTCTTAATTTTCTTGATCCAAAACTAGATTTTTGCATTCGCCACGCAGTTCTTGATTTTCTTGATCCAAAACTAGATTTTTGTATTCGCGACCGAATTCTTAATTTTCATGATCTAAAACTAGATTTTTGCATTCGCCACGCAATTCTTAATTTTCTTGATCCAAAACTAGATTTTTGTATTCGCGACCAAATTCTGGATTTTCTTGATCCAAAACTAGATTTTTGTATTCGCGACCAAATTCTGGATTTTCATGATCCAAAACTAGATTTTTGTATTCGCAACCCACTTCTTGATTTTCTTGATCCAAAACTAGATTTTTGTATTCGCGACCAAATTCTGGATTTTCTTGATCCAAAACTAGATTTTGGTATTCGCGACCCAATTCTTGATTTTCTTAATCCAAACCTAGATTTTTGCATTCGCCACGCAATTCTTAATTTTCTTGATTCAAAACTAGATTTTTGCATTCGCCACGCAGTTCTTGATTTTCTTGATCCAAAACTAGATTTTTGTATTCGCGACCGAATTCTTAATTTTCATGATCCAAAACTAGATTTTTGTATTCGCGACCCACTTCTTGATTTTCTTGATCCAAAACTAGATTTTTGTATTCGCGACCAAATTCTGGATTTTTTTGATCCAAAACTAGATTTTTGTATTCGCGACCAAATTCTGGATTTTCTTGATCCAAAACTAGATTTTTGTATTCGCGACCAAATTTTTGATTTTCTTGATCCAAAACTAGATTTTTGTATTCGCCACGCAGTTCTTGATTTTTTTGATCCAAAACTAGATTTTTGTATTCGCGACCGAATTCTTAATTTTCATGATCCAAAACTAGATTTTGGTATTCGCGACCCACTTCTTGATTTTCTTGATCCTAAACTAGATTTTTGTATTCGCGACCAAATTCTGGATTTTCTTGATCCAAAACTAGATTTTTGTATTCGCGACCAAATTCTGGATTTTCTTGATCCAAAACTAGATTTTTGCATTCGCCATGCAATTCTTGATTTTTTTGATCCAAAACTAGATTTTTGTATCTGCGACCAAATTCTTGATTTTTTTGATCCAAAACTAGATTTTCTTATTCGCGACCCAATTCTTGATTTTCCTGATCCAAAACAAGATTTTTGTATTCGCGACCAAATTCTGGATTTTCCTGATCCAAAATTAGATTTTCGTATTCGCGACCCAATTCTTGATTTTCTTGATCCAAAGCTAGATTTTTGTATTCGCGACCCAATTCTTGATTTTCTTAATCCAAAACTAGATTTTTGCATTCGCCACGCAATTCTTAATTTTCTTGATCCAAAACTAGATTTTTGCATTCGCCACGCAGTTCTTGATTTTCTTGATCCAAAACTAGATTTTTGTATTCGCGACCAAATTCTTGATTTTCTTGATCCAAAACTAGATTTTTGTATTCGCCACGCAGTTCTTGATTTTCTTGATCCAAAACTAGATTTTTATATTCGCGACCGAATTCTTAATTTTCATGATCCAAAACTAGATTTTGGTATTCGCGACCCACTTCTTGATTTTCTTGATCCAAAACTAGATTTTTGTATTCGCGACCAAATTCTGGATTTTCTTGATCCAAAACTAGATTTTTGTATTCGCGACCAAATTCTGGATTTTCTTGATCCAAAACTAGATTTTTGTATTCGCGACCAAATTCTTGATTTTCTTAATCCAAAACTAGATTTTTGCATTCGCCACGCAATTCTTAGTTTTCTTAATCCAAAACTAGATTTTTGCATTCGGCACGCAGTCTTGATTTTCTTGATCCAAAACTAGATTTTTGTATTCGCGACCGAATTCTTAATTTTCATGATCCAAAACGAGATTTTTGTATTCGCGACCCAATTCTTGATTTTCTTGATCCAAAACTTGATTTTTGTCTTCGCGACCAAATTCTGGATTTTCTTGATCCAAAACTAGATTTTTGTATTCGCCACGCAGTTCTTGATTTTCTTGATCCAAAACTAGATTTTTGTATTCGCGACCAAATTCTAGATTTTCTTGATCCAAAACTAGATTTTTGTATTCGCGACCAAATTCTTGATTTTCTTGATCCAAAACTAGATTTTTGTATTCGCGACCAAATTCTGGATTTTCTTGATCCAAAACTAGATTTTTGTCTTCGCGACCAAATTCTGGATTTTCTTGATCCAAAACTAGATTTTTGTATTCGCCACGCAGTTCTAGATTTTCTTGATCCAAAACTAGATTTTTGTATTCGCCACGCAGTTTTTGATTTTCTTGATCCAAAACTAGATTTTTGTATTCGCGACCGAATTCTTAATTTTCATGATCCAAAACTAGATGTTTGTATTCGCGACCCACTTCTTGATTTTCTTGATCCAAAACAAGATTTTTGTATTCGCGACCAAATTCTGGATTTTCCTGATCCAAAATTAGATTTTCGAATTCGCGACCCAATTCTTGATTTTCTTGATCCAAAGCTAGATTTTTGTATTCGCGACCCAATTCTTGATTTTCTTAATCCAAAACTAGATTTTTGCATTCGCCACGCAATTCTTAATTTTCTTGATCCAAAACTAGATTTTTGCATTCGCCACGCAGTTCTTGATTTTCTTGATCCAAAACTAGATTTTTGTATTCGCGACCGAATTCTTAATTTTCATGATCTAAAACTAGATTTTTGCATTCGCCACGCAATTCTTAATTTTCTTGATCCAAAACTAGATTTTTGTATTCGCGACCAAATTCTGGATTTTCTTGATCCAAAACTAGATTTTTGTATTCGCGACCAAATTCTGGATTTTCATGATCCAAAACTAGATTTTTGTATTCGCAACCCACTTCTTGATTTTCTTGATCCAAAACTAGATTTTTGTATTCGCGACCAAATTCTGGATTTTCTTGATCCAAAACTAGATTTTGGTATTCGCGACCCAATTCTTGATTTTCTTAATCCAAACCTAGATTTTTGCATTCGCCACGCAATTCTTAATTTTCTTGATTCAAAACTAGATTTTTGCATTCGCCACGCAGTTCTTGATTTTCTTGATCCAAAACTAGATTTTTGTATTCGCGACCGAATTCTTAATTTTCATGATCCAAAACTAGATTTTTGTATTCGCGACCCACTTCTTGATTTTCTTGATCCAAAACTAGATTTTTGTATTCGCGACCAAATTCTGGATTTTTTTGATCCAAAACTAGATTTTTGTATTCGCGACCAAATTCTGGATTTTCTTGATCCAAAACTAGATTTTTGTATTCGCGACCAAATTTTTGATTTTCTTGATCCAAAACTAGATTTTTGTATTCGCCACGCAGTTCTTGATTTTTTTGATCCAAAACTAGATTTTTGTATTCGCGACCGAATTCTTAATTTTCATGATCCAAAACTAGATTTTTGTATTCGCGACCAAATTCTGGATTTTCTTGATCCAAAACTAGATTTTTGTATTCGCGACCAAATTCTTGATTTTCTTGATCCAAAACTAGATTTTTGTATTCGCCACGCAGTTCTTGATTTTCTTGATCCAAAACTAGATTTTTGTATTCGCGACCAAATTCTGGATTTTCTTGATCCAAAACTAGATTTTTGTATTCGCGACCAAATTCTTGATTTTCTTGATCCAAAACTTGATTTTTGTATTCGCGAGCAAATTCGTGATTTTCTTGATCCAATACTAGATTTTTGTATTCGCGACCCAATTCTTGGTTTTCTTGATCCAAAACTAGATTTTTGCATTCGCCACGCAAATCTTGATTTTCTTCATCCGAAACTAGATTATTGTATTTGCGACCAAATTCTTGATTTTCTTGATCCAAAACTTGATTTTCGTATTCGCGACCCAATTCTTGATTTTCCTGATCCAAAACTAGATTTTTGTATTCGCGACCCAATTCTTGATTTTGTTGATCCAAAACTAGATTTTCTTATTCGCGACCCAATTCTTGATTTTCCTGATCCAAAACTAGATTTTTGTATTCGCGAGCAAATTCGTGATTTTCTTGATCCAATACTATATTTTTGTATTCGCGACCCAATTCTTGGTTTTCTTGATCCAAAACTAGATTTTTGCATTCGCCACGCAATTCTTGATTTTCTTAATCCGAAACTAGATTATTGTATTTGCGACCAAATTCTTGATTTTCTTGATCCAAAATTTGATTTTCGTATTCGCGACCCAATTCTTGATTTTCCTGATCCAAAACCAGATTTTTGTATTCGCGACCAAATTCTGGATTTTCCTGATCCAAAATTAGATTTTCGTATTCGCGACCCAATTCTTGATTTTCTTGATCCAAAGCTAGATTTTTGTATTCGCGACCCAATTCTTGATTTTCTTAATCCAAAACTAGATTTTTGCATTAGCCACGCAATTCTTAATTTTCTTGATCCAAAACTAGATTTTTGCATTCGCCACGCAGTTCTTGATTTTCTTGATCCAAAACTAGATTTTTGTATTCGCGACCAAATTCTTGATTTTCTTGATCCAAAACTAGATTTTTGTATTCGCCACGCAGTTCTTGATTTTCTTGATCCAAAACTAGATTTTTATATTCGCGACCGAATTCTTAATTTTCATGATCCAAAACTAGATTTTGGTATTCGCGACCCACTTCTTGATTTTCTTGATCCAAAACTAGATTTTTGTATTCGCGACCAAATTCTGGATTTTCTTGATCCAAAACTAGATTTTTGTATTCGCGACCAAATTCTGGATTTTCTTGATCCAAAACTAGATTTTTGTATTCGCGACCAAATTCTTGATTTTCTTAATCCAAAACTAGATTTTTGCATTCGCCACGCAATTCTTAGTTTTCTTAATCCAAAACTAGATTTTTGCATTCGGCACGCAGTCTTGATTTTCTTGATCCAAAACTAGATTTTTGTATTCGCGACCGAATTCTTAATTTTCATGATCCAAAACGAGATTTTTGTATTCGCGACCCAATTCTTGATTTTCTTGATCCAAAACTTGATTTTTGTCTTCGCGACCAAATTCTGGATTTTCTTGATCCAAAACTAGATTTTTGTATTCGCCACGCAGTTCTTGATTTTCTTGATCCAAAACTAGATTTTTGTATTCGCGACCAAATTCTAGATTTTCTTGATCCAAAACTAGATTTTTGTATTCGCGACCAAATTCTTGATTTTCTTGATCCAAAACTAGATTTTTGTATTCGCGACCAAATTCTGGATTTTCTTGATCCAAAACTAGATTTTTGTCTTCGCGACCAAATTCTGGATTTTCTTGATCCAAAACTAGATTTTTGTATTCGCCACGCAGTTCTAGATTTTCTTGATCCAAAACTAGATTTTTGTATTCGCCACGCAGTTTTTGATTTTCTTGATCCAAAACTAGATTTTTGTATTCGCGACCGAATTCTTAATTTTCATGATCCAAAACTAGATGTTTGTATTCGCGACCCACTTCTTGATTTTCTTGATCCAAAACAAGATTTTTGTATTCGCGACCAAATTCTGGATTTTCCTGATCCAAAATTAGATTTTCGAATTCGCGACCCAATTCTTGATTTTCTTGATCCAAAGCTAGATTTTTGTATTCGCGACCCAATTCTTGATTTTCTTAATCCAAAACTAGATTTTTGCATTCGCCACGCAATTCTTAATTTTCTTGATCCAAAACTAGATTTTTGCATTCGCCACGCAGTTCTTGATTTTCTTGATCCAAAACTAGATTTTTGTATTCGCGACCGAATTCTTAATTTTCATGATCTAAAACTAGATTTTTGCATTCGCCACGCAATTCTTAATTTTCTTGATCCAAAACTAGATTTTTGTATTCGCGACCAAATTCTGGATTTTCTTGATCCAAAACTAGATTTTTGTATTCGCGACCAAATTCTGGATTTTCATGATCCAAAACTAGATTTTTGTATTCGCAACCCACTTCTTGATTTTCTTGATCCAAAACTAGATTTTTGTATTCGCGACCAAATTCTGGATTTTCTTGATCCAAAACTAGATTTTGGTATTCGCGACCCAATTCTTGATTTTCTTAATCCAAACCTAGATTTTTGCATTCGCCACGCAATTCTTAATTTTCTTGATTCAAAACTAGATTTTTGCATTCGCCACGCAGTTCTTGATTTTCTTGATCCAAAACTAGATTTTTGTATTCGCGACCGAATTCTTAATTTTCATGATCCAAAACTAGATTTTTGTATTCGCGACCCATTTCTTGATTTTCTTGATCCAAAACTAGATTTTTGTATTCGCGACCAAATTCTGGATTTTTTTGATCCAAAACTAGATTTTTGTATTCGCGACCAAATTCTGGATTTTCTTGATCCAAAACTAGATTTTTGTATTCGCGACCAAATTTTTGATTTTCTTGATCCAAAACTAGATTTTTGTATTCGCCACGCAGTTCTTGATTTTTTTGATCCAAAACTAGATTTTTGTATTCGCGACCGAATTCTTAATTTTCATGATCCAAAACTTGATTTTGGTATTCGCGACCCACTTCTTGATTTTCTTGATCCTAAACTAGATTTTTGTATTCGCGACCAAATTCTGGATTTTCTTGATCCAAAACTAGATTTTTGTATTCGCGACCAAATTCTGGATTTTCTTGATCCAAAACTAGATTTTTGTATTCGCGACCAAATTCTTGATTTTCTTGATCCAAAACTAGATTTTTGTATTCGCCACGCAGTTCTTGATTTTCTTGATCCAAAACTAGATTTTTGTATTCGCGACCAAATTCTGGATTTTCTTGATCCAAAACTAGATTTTTGTATTCGCGACCAAATTCTTGATTTTCTTGATCCAAAACTTGATTTTTGTATTCGCGAGCAAATTCGTGATTTTCTTGATCCAATACTAGATTTTTGTATTCGCGACCCAATTCTTGGTTTTCTTGATCCAAAACTAGATTTTTGCATTCGCCACGCAAATCTTGATTTTCTTAATCCGAAACTAGATTATTGTATTTGCGACCAAATTCTTGATTTTCTTGATCCAAAACTTGATTTTAGTATTCGCGACCCTATTCTTGATTTTCCTGATCCAAAACTAGATTTTTGTATTCGCGACCCAATTCTTGATTTTGTTGATCCAAAACTAGATTTTCTTATTCGCGACCCAATTCTTGATTTTCCTGATCCAAAACTAGATTTTTGTATTCGCGAGCAAATTCGTGATTTTCTTGATCCAATACTATATTTTTGTATTCGCGACCCAATTCTTGGTTTTCTTGATCCAAAACTAGATTTTTGCATTCGCCACGCAATTCTTGATTTTCTTAATCCGAAACTAGATTATTGTATTTGCGACCAAATTCTTGATTTTCTTGATCCAAAATTTGATTTTCGTATTCGCGACCCAATTCTTGATTTTCCTGATCCAAAACTAGATTTTTGTATTCGCGACCGAATTCTTGATTTTCTTGATCAAAAACTTGATTTTTGCATTCGCCATGCAATTCTTGATTTTTTTGATCCAAAACTAGATTTTTGTATCTGCGACCAAATTCTTCATTTTTTTGATCCAAAACTAGATTTTCTTATTCGCGACCCAATTCTTGATTTTCCTGATCCAAAACTAGATTTTTGTATTCGCGACCAAATTCTTGATTTTCTTGATCCAAAACTAGATTTTTGCATTCGCCACGCAATTCTTGATTTTCTTGATCCAAAACTAGATTTTTGTATTCGCGACCCAATTCTTGGTTTTCTTGATCCAAAACTAGATTTTCGTATTCGCGACCCAATTCTTTTTTTTCCTGATCCAAAACTAGATTTTGGTATTCGCGACCAAATTCTTGATTTTCTTGATCCAAAATTAGATTTTCGTATTCGCGACCCGATTCTTGATTTTCTTGATCCAAAGCTAGATTTTTGTATTCGCGACCCAATTCTTGATTTTCTTAATCCAAAACTAGATTTTTGCATTCGCCACGCAATTCTTGATTTTCTTGATCCAAAACTAGATTTTTGCATTCGCCACGCAGTTCTTGATTTTCTTGATCCAAAACTAGATTTTTGTATTCGCGACCGAATTCTTAATTTTCATGATCCAAAACTAGATTTTTGTATTCGCGACCCACTTCTTGATTTTCTTGATCCAAAACTAGATTTTTGTATTCGCGACCAAATTCTGGATTTTCTTGATCCAAAACTAGATTTTTGTATTCGCGACCAAATTCTGGATTTTCTTGATCCAAAACTAGATTTTTGTATTCGCGACCAAATTCTTGATTTTCTTGATCCAAAACTAGATTTTTGTATTCGCCACGCAGTTCTTGATTTTCTCGATCCAAAACTAGATTTTCGTATTCGCGACCCGATTCTTGATTTTCTTGATCCAAAGCTAGATTTTCGTATTCGCGACCCAATTCTTGGTTTTCTTGATCCAAACCTAGATTTTCGTATTCGCGACCCAATTCTTTTTTTTCCTGATCCAAAACTAGATTTTGGTATTCGCGACCAAATTCTTGATTTTCTTGATCCAAAATTAGATTTTCGTATTCGCGACCCGATTCTTGATTTTCTTGATCCAAAGCTAGATTTTTGTATTCGCGACCCAATTCTTGATTTTCTTAATCCAAAACTAGATTTTTGCATTCGCCACGCAATTCTTGATTTTCTTGATCCAAAACTAGATTTTTGCATTCGCCACGCAGTTCTTGATTTTCTTGATCCAAAACTAGATTTTTGTATTCGCGACCGAATTCTTAATTTTCATGATCCAAAACTAGATTTTTGTATTCGCGACCCACTTCTTGATTTTCTTGATCCAAAACTAGATTTTTGTATTCGCGACCAAATTCTGGATTTTCTTGATCCAAAACTAGATTTTTGTATTCGCGACCAAATTCTGGATTTTCTTGATCCAAAACTAGATTTTTGTATTCGCGACCAAATTCTGGATTTTCTTGATCCAAAACTAGATTTTTGTATTCGCGACCAAATTCTTGATTTTCTCGATCCAAAACTAGATTTTCGTATTCGCCACGCAGTTCTTGATTTTCTCGATCCAAAACTAGATTTTCGTATTCGCGACCCGATTCTTGATTTTCTTGATCCAAAGCTAGATTTTCGTATTCGCGACCCAATTCTTGGTTTTCTTGATCCAAAACTAGATTTTCGTATTCGCGACCCAATTCTTTTTTTTCCTGATCCAAAACTAGATTTTGGTATTCGCGACCAAATTCTTGATTTTCTTGATCCAAAATTAGATTTTCGTATTCGCGACCCGATTCTTGATTTTCTTGATCCAAAGCTAGATTTTTGTATTCGCGACCCAATTCTTGATTTTCTTAATCCAAAACTAGATTTTTGCATTCGCCTCGCAGTTCTTGATTTTCTTGATCCAAAACTAGATTTTTGTATTCGCGACCGAATTCTTAATTTTCATGATCCAAAACTAGATTTTTGTATTCGCGACCCACTTCTTGATTTTCTTGATCCAAAACTAGATTTTTGTATTCGCGACCAAATTCTGGATTTTCTTGATCCAAAACTAGATTTTTGTATTCGCGACCAAATTCTGGATTTTCTTGATCCAAAACTAGATTTTTGTATTCGCGACCAAATTCTTGATTTTCTTGATCCAAAACTAGATTTTTGTATTCGCCACGCAGTTCTTGATTTTCTCGATCCAAAACTAGATTTTCGTATTCGCGACCCGATTCTTGATTTTCTTGATCCAAAGCTAGATTTTCGTATTCGCGACCCAATTCTTGATTTTCTTAATCCAAAACTAGATTTTTGCATTCGCCACGCAATTCTTGATTTTCTTGATCCAAAACTAGATTTTTGCATTCGCCACGCAGTTCTTGATTTTCTTGATCCAACACTAGATTTTTGTATTCGCGACCGAATTCTTAATTTTCATGATCCAAAACTAGATTTTTGATTCGCGACCCACTTCTTGATTTTCTTAATCCAAAACTAGATTTTTGTATTCGCGACCAAATTCTGGATTTTCTTGATCCAAAACTAGATTTTTGTATTCGCGACCAAATTCTGGATTTTCTTGATCCAAAACTAGATTTTTGTATTCGCGACCAAATTCTTGATTTTCTTGATCCAAAACTAGATTTTTGTATTCGCGACCAAATTCTGGATTTTCTTGATCCAAAACTAGATTTTTGTATTCGCGACCAAATTCTTTATTTTCTTGATCCAAAACTAGATTTTTGTATTCGCCACGCAGTTCTTGATTTTCTTGATCCAAAACTATATTTTTGTATTCGCGACCAAATTCTGGATTTTCTTGATCCAAAACTAGATTTTTGTATTCGCGACCAAATTCTGGATTTTCTTGATCCAAAACTACATTTTTGTATTCGCGACCGAATTTTTGATTTTCTTGATCCAAAACTAGATTTTTGTATTCGCGACCGAATTCTTGATTTTCCTGATCCAAAACTAGATTTTTGAATGCGCGACCCACTTCTTGATTTTGCTTGATCCAAAACTAGATTTTTTCATTCGCGACCCAATTCTTGATTTTTTCTTGATCCAAAATTAGATTTTTGCATTAGCCACGCAGTTCTTGATTTTCATGATCCAAAACTAGATTTTTGTATTCGGTACGCAGTTCTTGATTTTCTTGATCCAAAACTAGATTTTTTTATTCGCGACCTAATTCTTGATTTTCTTGATCCAAAACTTGATTTTCGTATTCGCGACCCAATTCTTGGTTTTCTTGATCCAAAACTAGATTTTCGTATTCGCGACCCAATTCTTTATTTTCCTGATCCAAAACTAGATTTTGGTATTCGCGACCAAATTCTTGATTTTCTTGATCCAAAATTAGATTTTCGTATTCGCGACCCGATTCTTGATTTTCTTGATCCAAAGCTAGATTTTTGTATTCGCGACCCAATTCTTGATTTTCTTAATCCAAAACTAGATTTTTGCATTCGCCACGCAATTCTTGATTTTCTTGATCCAAAACTAGATTTTTGCATTCGCCACGCAGTTCTTGATTTTCTTGATCCAAAACTAGATTTTTGTATTCGCGGCCGAATTCTTAATTTTCATGATCCAAAACTAGATTTTTGTATTCGCGACCCACTTCTTGATTTTCTTGATCCAAAACTAGATTTTTGTATTCGCGACCAAATTCTGGATTTTCTTGATCCAAAACTTGATTTTTGTATTCGCGACCAAATTCTGGATTTTCTTGATCCAAAACTAGATTTTTGTATTCGCGACCAAATTCTTGATTTTCTTGATCCAAAACTAGATTTTTGTATTCGCCACGCAGTTCTTGATTTTCTCGATCCAAAACTAGATTTTCGTATTCGCGACCCGATTCTTGATTTTCTTGATCCAAAGCTAGATTTTCGTATTCGCGACCCAATTCTTGGTTTTCTTGATCCAAACCTAGATTTTCGTATTCGCGACCCAATTCTTTTTTTTCCTGATCCAAAACTAGATTTTGGTATTCGCGACCAAATTCTTGATTTTCTTGATCCAAAATTAGATTTTCGTATTCGCGACCCGATTCTTGATTTTCTTGATCCAAAGCTAGATTTTTGTATTCGCGACCCAATTCTTGATTTTCTTAATCCAAAACTAGATTTTTGCATTCGCCACGCAATTCTTGATTTTCTTGATCCAAAACTAGATTTTTGCATTCGCCACGCAGTTCTTGATTTTCTTGATCCAAAACTAGATTTTTGTATTCGCGACCGAATTCTTAATTTTCATGATCCAAAACTAGATTTTTGTATTCGCGACCCACTTCTTGATTTTCTTGATCCAAAACTAGATTTTTGTATTCGCGACCAAATTCTGGATTTTCTTGATCCAAAACTAGATTTTTGTATTCGCGACCAAATTCTGGATTTTCTTGATCCAAAACTAGATTTTTGTATTCGCGACCAAATTCTGGATTTTCTTGATCCAAAACTAGATTTTTGTATTCGCGACCAAATTCTTGATTTTCTTGATCCAAAACTAGATTTTTGTATTCGCCACGCAGTTCTTGATTTTCTCGATCCAAAACTAGATTTTCGTATTCGCGACCCGATTCTTGATTTTCTTGATCCAAAGCTAGATTTTCGTATTCGCGACCCAATTCTTGGTTTTCTTGATCCAAACCTAGATTTTCGTATTCGCGACCCAATTCTTTTTTTTCCTGATCCAAAACTAGATTTTGGTATTCGCGACCAAATTCTTGATTTTCTTGATCCAAAATTAGATTTTCGTATTCGCGACCCGATTCTTGATTTTCTTGATCCAAAGCTAGATTTTTGTATTCGCGACCCAATTCTTGATTTTCTTAATCCAAAACTAGATTTTTGCATTCGCCACGCAATTCTTGATTTTCTTGATCCAAAACTAGATTTTTGCATTCGCCACGCAGTTCTTGATTTTCTTGATCCAAAACTAGATTTTTGTATTCGCGACCGAATTCTTAATTTTCATGATCCAAAACTAGATTTTTGTATTCGCGACCCACTTCTTGATTTTCTTGATCCAAAACTAGATTTTTGTATTCGCGACCCACTTCTTGATTTTCTTGATCCAAAACTAGATTTTTGTATTCGCGACCAAATTCTGGATTTTCTTGATCCAAAACTAGATTTTTGTATTCGCGACCAAATTCTGGATTTTCTTGATCCAAAACTAGATTTTTGTATTCGCGACCAAATTCTTGATTTTCTTGATCCAAAACTAGATTTTTGTATTCGCCACGCAGTTCTTGATTTTCTCGATCCAAAACTAGATTTTCGTATTCGCGACCCGATTCTTAATTTTCTTGATCCAAAGCTAGATTTTCGTATTCGCGACCCAATTCTTGGTTTTCTTGATCCAAACCTAGATTTTCGTATTCGCGACCCAATTCTTTTTTTTCCTGATCCAAAACTAGATTTTGGTATTCGCGACCAAATTCTTGATTTTCTTGATCCAAAATTAGATTTTCGTATTCGCGACCCGATTCTTGATTTTCTTGATCCAAAGCTAGATTTTTGTATTCGCGACCCAATTCTTGATTTTCTTAATCCAAAACTAGATTTTTGCATTCGCCACGCAATTCTTGATTTTCTTGATCCAAAACTAGATTTTTGCATTCGCCACGCAGTTCTTGATTTTCTTGATCCAAAACTAGATTTTTGTATTCGCGACCGAATTCTTAATTTTCATGATCCAAAACTAGATTTTTGTATTCGCGACCCACTTCTTGATTTTCTTGATCCAAAACTAGATTTTTGTATTCGCGACCCACTTCTTGATTTTCTTGATCCAAAACTAGATTTTTGTATTCGCGACCAAATTCTGGATTTTCTTGATCCAAAACTAGATTTTTGTATTCGCGACCAAATTCTGGATTTTCTTGATCCAAAACTAGATTTTTGTATTCGCGACCAAATTCTTGATTTTCTTGATCCAAAACTAGATTTTTGTATTCGCCACGCAGTTCTTGATTTTCTCGATCCAAAACTAGATTTTCGTATTCGCGACCCGATTCTTGATTTTCTTGATCCAAAGCTAGATTTTCGTATTCGCGACCCAATTCTTGGTTTTCTTGATCCAAACCTAGATTTTCGTATTCGCGACCCAATTCTTTTTTTTCCTGATCCAAAACTAGATTTTGGTATTCGCGACCAAATTCTTGATTTTCTTGATCCAAAATTAGATTTTCGTATTCGCGACCCGATTCTTGATTTTCTTGATCCAAAGCTAGATTTTTGTATTCGCGACCCAATTCTTGATTTTCTTAATCCAAAACTAGATTTTTGCATTCGCCACGCAATTCTTGATTTTCTTGATCCAAAACTAGATTTTTGCATTCGCCACGCAGTTCTTGATTTTCTTGATCCAAAACTAGATTTTTGTATTCGCGACCGAATTCTTAATTTTCATGATCCAAAACTAGATTTTTGTATTCGCGACCCACTTCTTGATTTTCTTGATCCAAAACTAGATTTTTGTATTCGCGACCAAATTCTGGATTTTCTTGATCCAAAACTAGATTTTTGTATTCGCGACCAAATTCTGGATTTTCTTGATCCAAAACTAGATTTTTGTATTCGCGACCAAATTCTGGATTTTCTTGATCCAAAACTAGATTTTTGTATTCGCGACCAAATTCTTGATTTTCTTGATCCAAAACTAGATTTTTGTATTCGCCACGCAGTTCTTGATTTTCTCGATCCAAAACTAGATTTTCGTATTCGCGACCCGATTCTTGATTTTCTTGATCCAAAGCTAGATTTTCGTATTCGCGACCCAATTCTTGGTTTTCTTGATCCAAAACTAGATTTTCGTATTCGCGACCCAATTCTTTTTTTTCCTGATCCAAAACTAGATTTTGGTATTCGCGACCAAATTCTTGATTTTCTTGATCCAAAATTAGATTTTCGTATTCGCGACCCGATTCTTGATTTTCTTGATCCAAAGCTAGATTTTTGTATTCGCGACCCAATTCTGGATTTTCTTAATCCAAAACTAGATTTTTGCATTCGCCACGCAATTCTTGATTTTCTTGATCCAAAACTAGATTTTTGCATTCGCCACGCAGTTCTTGATTTTCTTGATCCAAAACTAGATTTTTGTATTCGCGACCGAATTCTTAATTTTCATGATCCAAAACTAGATTTTTGTATTCGCGACCCACTTCTTGATGTTCTTGATCCAAAACTAGTTTTTTGTATTCGCGACCAAATTCTGGATTTTCTTGATCCAAAACTAGATTTTTGTATTCGCGACCAAATTCTGGATTTTCTTGATCCAAAACTAGATTTTTGTATTCGCGACCAAATTCTTGATTTTCTTGATCCAAAACTAGATTTTTGTATTCGCCACGCAGTTCTTGATTTTCTCGATCCAAAACTAGATTTTCGTATTCGCGACCCGATTCTTGATTTTCTTGATCCAAAGCTAGATTTTCGTATTCGCGACCCAATTCTTGGTTTTCTTGATCCAAACCTAGATTTTCGTATTCGCGACCCAATTCTTTTTTTTCCTGATCCAAAACTAGATTTTGGTATTCGCGACCAAATTCTTGATTTTCTTGATCCAAAATTAGATTTTCGTATTCGCGACCCGATTCTTGATTTTCTTGATCCAAAGCTAGATTTTTGTATTCGCGACCCAATTCTTGATTTTCTTAATCCAAAACTAGATTTTTGCATTCGCCACGCAATTCTTGATTTTCTTGATCCAAAACTAGATTTTTGCATTCGCCACGCAGTTCTTGATTTTCTTGATCCAAAACTAGATTTTTGTATTCGCGACCGAATTCTTAATTTTCATGATCCAAAACTAGATTTTTGTATTCGCGACCCACTTCTTGATTTTCTTGATCCAAAACTAGATTTTTGTATTCGCGACCAAATTCTGGATTTTCTTGATCCAAAACTAGATTTTTGTATTCGCGACCAAATTCTGGATTTTCTTGATCCAAAACTAGATTTTTGTATTCGCGACCAAATTCTGGATTTTCTTGATCCAAAACTAGATTTTTGTATTCGCGACCAAATTCTGGATTTTCTTGATCCAAAACTAGATTTTTGTATTCGCGACCAAATTCTGGATTTTCTTGATCCAAAACTAGATTTTTGTATTCGCGACCAAATTCTTGATTTTCTTGATCCAAAACTAGATTTTTGTATTCGCCACGCAGTTCTTGATTTTCTCGATCCAAAACTAGATTTTCGTATTCGCGACCCGATTCTTGATTTTCTTGATCCAAAGCTAGATTTTCGTATTCGCGACCCAATTCTTGGTTTTCTTGATCCAAAACTAGATTTTCGTATTCGCGACCCAATTCTTTTTTTTCCTGATCCAAAACTAGATTTTGGTATTCGCGACCAAATTCTTGATTTTCTTGATCCAAAATTAGATTTTCGTATTCGCGACCCGATTCTTGATTTTCTTGATCCAAAGCTAGATTTTTGTATTCGCGACCCAATTCTGGATTTTCTTAATCCAAAACTAGATTTTTGCATTCGCCACGCAATTCTTGATTTTCTTGATCCAAAACTAGATTTTTGCATTCGCCACGCAGTTCTTGATTTTCTTGATCCAAAACTAGATTTTTGTATTCGCGACCGAATTCTTAATTTTCATGATCCAAAACTAGATTTTTGTATTCGCGACCCACTTCTTGATTTTCTTGATCCAAAACTAGATTTTTGTATTCGCGACCAAATTCTGGATTTTCTTGATCCAAAACTAGATTTTTGTATTCGCGACCAAATTCTGGATTTTCTTGATCCAAAACTAGATTTTTGTATTCGCGACCAAATTCTTGATTTTCTTGATCCAAAACTAGATTTTTGTATTCGCCACGCAGTTCTTGATTTTCTCGATCCAAAACTAGATTTTCGTATTCGCGACCCGATTCTTGATTTTCTTGATCCAAAGCTAGATTTTCGTATTCGCGACCCAATTCTTGGTTTTCTTGATCCAAACCTAGATTTTCGTATTCGCGACCCAATTCTTTTTTTTCCTGATCCAAAACTAGATTTTGGTATTCGCGACCAAATTCTTGATTTTCTTGATCCAAAATTAGATTTTCGTATTCGCGACCCGATTCTTGATTTTCTTGATCCAAAGCTAGATTTTTGTATTCGCGACCCAATTCTTGATTTTCTTAATCCAAAACTAGATTTTTGCATTCGCCACGCAATTCTTGATTTTCTTGATCCAAAACTAGATTTTTGCATTCGCCACGCAGTTCTTGATTTTCTTGATCCAAAACTAGATTTTTGTATTCGCGACCGAATTCTTAATTTTCATGATCCAAAACTAGATTTTTGTATTCGCGACCCACTTCTTGATTTTCTTGATCCAAAACTAGATTTTTGTATTCGCGACCAAATTCTGGATTTTCTTGATCCAAAACTAGATTTTTGTATTCGCGACCAAATTCTGGATTTTCTTGATCCAAAACTAGATTTTTGTATTCGCGACCAAATTCTGGATTTTCTTGATCCAAAACTAGATTTTTGTATTCGCGACCAAATTCTTGATTTTCTTGATCCAAAACTAGATTTTTGTATTCGCCACGCAGTTCTTGATTTTCTCGATCCAAAACTAGATTTTCGTATTCGCGACCCGATTCTTGATTTTCTTGATCCAAAGCTAGATTTTCGTATTCGCGACCCAATTCTTGGTTTTCTTGATCCAAAACTAGATTTTCGTATTCGCGACCCAATTCTTTTTTTTCCTGATCCAAAACTAGATTTTGGTATTCGCGACCAAATTCTTGATTTTCTTGATCCAAAATTAGATTTTCGTATTCGCGACCCGATTCTTGATTTTCTTGATCCAAAGCTAGATTTTTGTATTCGCGACCCAATTCTTGATTTTCTTAATCCAAAACTAGATTTTTGCATTCGCCACGCAATTCTTGATTTTCTTGATCCAAAACTAGATTTTTGCATTCGCCACGCAGTTCTTGATTTTCTTGATCCAAAACTAGATTTTTGTATTCGCGACCGAATTCTTAATTTTCATGATCCAAAACTAGATTTTTGTATTCGCGACCCACTTCTTGATTTTCTTGATCCAAAACTAGATTTTTGTATTCGCGACCGAATTCTGGATTTTCTTGATCCAAAACTAGATTTTTGTATTCGCGACCAAATTCTGGATTTTCTTGATCCAAAACTAGATTTTTGTATTCGCGACCAAATTCTTGATTTTCTTGATCCAAAACTAGATTTTTGTTTTCGCCACGCAGTTCTTGATTTTCTCGATCCAAAACTAGATTTTCGTATTCGCGACCCGATTCTTGATTTTCTTGATCCAAAGCTAGATTTTCGTATTCGCGACCCAATTCTTGATTTTCTTAATCCAAAACTAGATTTTTGCATTCGCCACGCAATTCTTGATTTTCTTGATCCAAAACTAGATTTTTGCATTCGCCACGCAGTTCTTGATTTTCTTGATCCAACACTAGATTTTTGTATTCGCGACCGAATTCTTAATTTTCATGATCCAAAACTAGATTTTTGTATTCGCGACCAAATTCTGGATTTTCTTGATCCAAAACTAGATTTTTGTATTCGCGACCAAATTCTAGATTTTCTTGATCCAAAACTAGATTTTTGTATTCGCGACCAAATTCTTGATTTTCTTGATCCAAAACTAGATTTTTGTATTCGCGACCAAATTCTGGATTTTCTTGATCCAAAACTAGATTTTTGTATTCGCGACCAAATTCTTTATTTTCTTGATCCAAAACTAGATTTTTGTATTCGCCACGCAGTTCTTGATTTTCTTGATCCAAAACTATATTTTTGTATTCGCGACCAAATTCTGGATTTTCTTGATCCAAAACTAGATTTTTGTATTCGCGACCAAATTCTGGATTTTCTTGATCCAAAACTACATTTTTGTATTCGCGACCGAATTTTTGATTTTCTTGATCCAAAACTAGATTTTTGTATTCGCGACCGAATTCTTGATTTTCCTGATCCAAAACTAGATTTTTGAATGCGCGACCCACTTCTTGATTTTGCTTGATCCAAAACTAGATTTTTTCATTCGCGATCCAATTCTTGATTTTTTCTTGATCCAAAATTAGATTTTTGCATTAGCCACGCAGTTCTTGTTTTTTATGATCCAAAACTAGATTTTTGTATTCGGTACGCAGTTCTTGATTTTCTTGATCCAAAACTAGATTTTTTTATTCGCGACCTAATTCTTGATTTTCTTGATCCAAAACTTGATTTTCGTATTCGCGACCCAATTCTTGATTTCCTGATCCAAAACTAGATTTTTGTATTCGTGACCCAATTCTTGATTTTCTTGATCCAAAACTTGATTTTTGCATTCGCCACGCAATTCTTGATTTTCTTGATCCAAAACTAGATTTTTGTATTCGCGACCGAATTCTTAATTTTGATGATCCAAAACTAGATTTTTGTATTCGCGACCCACTTCTTGATTTTCTTGATGCAAAACTAGATTTTTGTATTCGCGACCAAATTCTGGATTTTCTTGATCCAAAACTAGATTTTTGTATTCGCGACCAAATTCTGGATTTTCTTGAACCAAAACTAGATTTTTGTCTTCGCGACCAAATTCTGGATTTTCTTGATCCAAAACTAGATTTTTGTATTCGCCACGCAGTTCTTGATTTTCTTGATCTAAAGCTAGATTTTTGTATTCGCGACCAAATTCTGGATTTTCTTGATCCAAAACTAGATTTTTGTATTCGCGACCAAATTCTGGATTTTCTTGATCCAAAACTAGATTTTTGTCTTCGCGACCAAATTCTGGATTTTCTTGATCCAAAACTAGATTTTTGTATTCGCCACGCAGTTCTGGATTTTCTTTATCCAAAACTAGATTTTTGTATTCGCGACCAAATTCTTGATTTTCTTGATCCAAAACTAGATTTTTGTATTCGCCACGCAGTTCTTGATTTTCTTGATCCAAAACTATATTTTTGTATTCGCGACCGAATTCTGGATTTTCTTGATCCAAAACTAGATTTTTGTATTCGCGACCAAATTCTGGATTTTCTTGATCCAAAACTACATTTTTGTATTCGCGACCAAATTCTGGATTTTCCTGATCCAAAATTAGATTTTCGTATTCGCGACCCAATTCTTGATTTTCTTGATCCAAAGCTAGATTTTTGTATTCGCGACCCAATTCTTGATTTTCTTAATCCAAAACTAGATTTTTGCATTCGCCACGCAATTCTTAATTTTCTTGATCCACAACTAGATTTTTGCATTCGCCACGCAGTTCTTGATTTTCTTGATCCAAAACTAGATTTTTGTATTCGCGACCGAATTCTTAATTTTCATGATCGAAAACTAGATTTTTGTATTCGCGACCCACTTCTTGATTTTCTTGATCCAAAACTAGATTTTTGTATTCGCGACCAAATTCTGGATTTTCTTGATCCAAAACTAGATTTTTGTATTCGCGACCAAATTCTGGATTTTCTTGATCCAAAACTAGATTTTTGTATTCGCGACCGAATTCTTGATTTTCTTGATCCAAAACTAGATTTTTGTATTCGCCACGCAGTTCTTGATTTTTTTGATCCAAAACTAGATTTTTGTATTCGCGACCGAATTCTTAATTTTCATGATCCAAAACTAGATTTTGGTATTCGCGACCAAATTCTGGATTTTCTTGATCCAAAACTAGATTTTTGTATTCGCGACCAAATTCTGGATTTTCTTGATCCAAAACTAGATTTTTGTATTCGCGACCAAATTCTTGATTTTCATGATCCAAAACTAGATTTTTGTATTCGCGACCCACTTCTTGATTTTCTTGATACAAAACTAGATTTTTGTATTCGCGACCAAATTCTGGATTTTCTTGATCCAAAACTAGATTTTTGTATTCGCGACCAAATTCTGGATTTTCTTGATCCAAAACTAGATTTTTGTATTCGCGACCAAATTCTTGATTTTCATGATCCAAAACTAGATTTTTGTATTCGCGACCCACTTCTTGATTTTCTTGATCCAAAACTAGATTTTTGTATTCGCGACCAAATTCTGGATTTTCTTGATCCAAAACTAGATTTTTGTATTCGCGACCAAATTCTGGATTTTCTTGATCCAAAACTAGATTTTTGTATTCGCGACCAAATTCTTGATTTTCTTGATCCAAAACTAGATTTTTGTATTCGCCACGCAGTTCTTGATTTTCTTGATCCAAAACTAGATTTTTGTATTCGCGACCGAATTCTTAATTTTCATGATCCAAAACTAGATTTTGGTATTCGCGACCAAATTCTGGATTTTCTTGATCCAAAACTAGATTTTTGTATTCGCCACGCAGTTCTTGATTTTCTTGATCCAAAACTAGATTTTTGTATTCGCGACCAAATTCTTGATTTTCATGATCCAAAACTAGATTTTGGTATTCGTGACCAAATTCTTGATTTTCTTGATCCAAAACTAGATTTTTGTATTCGCGACCAAATTCTGGATTTTCTTGATCCAAAACTAGATTTTTGTATTCGCGACCAAATTCTAGATTTTCTTGATCCAAAACTAGATTTTTGTATTCGCGACCAAATTCTTGATTTTCTTGATCCAAAACTAGATTTTTGTATTCGCCACGCAGTTCTTGATTTTCTTGATCCAAAACTAGATTTTTGTATTCGCGACCAAATTCTGGATTTTCTTGATCCAAAACTAGATTTTTGTATTCGCGACCAAATTCTTGATTTTCTTGATCCAAAACTAGATTTTTGTATTCGCCACGCAGTTCTTGATTTTCTTGATCCAAAATTAGATTTTTGTATTCGCGACCAAATTCTGGATTTTCTTGATCCAAAACTAGATTTTTGTATTCGCGACCAAATTCTGGATTTTCTTGATCCAAAACTAGATTTTTGTATTCGCGACCCAATTCTTGATTTTCTTTATCCAAAACTAGATTTTTGCATTCGCCACGCAGTTCTTGATTTTCTTGATCCAAAATTAGATTTTTGTATTCGCGACCGAATTCTTAATTTTCATGATCTAAAACTAGATTTTTGTATTCGCGACCCACTTCTTGATTTTCTTGATGCAAAACTAGATTTTTGTATTCGCGACCAAATTCTGGATTTTCTTGATCCAAAACTAGATTTTTGTATTCGCGACCAAATTCTGGATTTTCTTGATCCAAAACTAGATTTTTGTATTCGCGACCAAATTCTTGATTTTCTTGATCCAAAACTAGATTTTTGTATTCGCCACGCAATTCTTGATTTTTTTGATCCAAAACTAGATTTTTGTATTCGCGACCGAATTCTTAATTTCCATGATCCAAAACTAGATTTTTGTATTCGCGACCAAATTCTAGATTTTCTTGATCCAAAACTAGATTTTTGTATTCGCGACCAAATTCTTGATTTTCTTGATCCAAAACTAGATTTTTGTATTCGCCACGCAGTTCTTGATTTTCTTGATCCAAAACTAGATTTTTGTATTCGCGACCAAATTCTGGATTTTCTTGATCCAAAACTAGATTTTTGTATTCGCGACCAAATTCTTGATTTTCTTGATCCAAAACTAGATTTTTGTATTCGCCACGCAGTTCTTGATTTTCTTGATCCAAAATTAGATTTTTGTATTCGCGACCAAATTCTGGATTTTCTTGATCCAAAACTAGATTTTTGTATTCGCGACCAAATTCTGGATTTTCTTGATCCAAAACTAGATTTTTGTATTCGCGACCCAATTCTTGATTTTCTTTATCCAAAACTAGATTTTTGCATTCGCCACGCAGTTCTTGATTTTCTTGATCCAAAATTAGATTTTTGTATTCGCGACCGAATTCTTAATTTTCATGATCTAAAACTAGATTTTTGTATTCGCGACCCACTTCTTGATTTTCTTGATGCAAAACTAGATTTTTGTATTCGCGACCAAATTCTGGATTTTCTTGATCCAAAACTAGATTTTTGTATTCGCGACCAAATTCTGGATTTTCTTGATCCAAAACTAGATTTTTGTATTCGCGACCAAATTCTGGATTTTCTTGATCCAAAACTAGATTTTTGTATTCGCGACCGAATTCTTGATTTTCTTGATCCAAAACTAGATTTTTGTATTCGCCACGCAGTTCTTGATTTTTTTGATCCAAAACTAGATTTTTGTATTCGCGACCGAATTCTTAATTTTCATGATCCAAAACTCGATTTTGGTATTCGCGACCAAATTCTGGATTTTCTTGATCCAAAACTAGATTTTTGTATTCGCGACCAAATTCTGGATTTTCTTGATCCAAAACTAGATTTTTGTATTCGCGACCAAATTCTTGATTTTCATGATCCAAAACTAGATTTTTGTATTCGCGACCCACTTCTTGATTTTCTTGATACAAAACTAGATTTTTGTATTCGCGACCAAATTCTGGATTTTCTTGATCCAAAACTAGATTTTTGTATTCGCGACCAAATTCTGGATTTTCTTGATCCAAAACTAGATTTTTGTATTCGCGACCAAATTCTTGATTTTCTTGATCCAAAACTAGATTTTTGTATTCGCCACGCAGTTCTTGATTTTCTTGATCCAAAACTAGATTTTTGTATTCGCGACCGAATTCTTAATTTTCATGATCCAAAACTAGATTTTGGTATTCGCGACCAAATTCTGGATTTTCTTGATCCAAAACTAGATTTTTGTATTCGCCACGCAGTTCTTGATTTTCTTGATCTAAAGCTAGATTTTTGTATTCGCGACCAAATTCTGGATTTTCTTGATCCAAAACTAGATTTTTGTATTCGCGACCAAATTTTTGATTTTCTTGATCCAAAACTAGATTTTTGTATTCGCGACCAAATTCTGGATTTTCTTGATCCAAAACTAGATTTTTGTCTTCGCGACCAAATTCTGGATTTTCTTGATCCAAAACTAGATTTTTGTATTCGCCACGCAGTTCTGGATTTTCTTTATCCAAAACTAGATTTTTGTATTCGCGACCAAATTCTTGATTTTCTTGATCCAAAACTAGATTTTTGTATTCGCCACGCAGTTCTTGATTTTCTTGATCCAAAACTATATTTTTGTATTCGCGACCGAATTCTGGATTTTCTTGATCCAAAACTAGATTTTTGTATTCGCGACCAAATTCTGGATTTTCTTGATCCAAAACTACATTTTTGTATTCGCGACCAAATTCTGGATTTTCCTGATCCAAAATTAGATTTTCGTATTCGCGACCCAATTCTTGATTTTCTTGATCCAAAGCTAGATTTTTGTATTCGCGACCCAATTCTTGATTTTCTTAATCCAAAACTAGATTTTTGCATTCGCCACGCAATTCTTAATTTTCTTGATCCACAACTAGATTTTTGCATTCGCCACGCAGTTCTTGATTTTCTTGATCCAAAACTAGATTTTTGTATTCGCGACCGAATTCTTAATTTTCATGATCGAAAACTAGATTTTTGTATTCGCGACCCACTTCTTGATTTTCTTGATCCAAAACTAGATTTTTGTATTCGCGACCAAATTCTGGATTTTCTTGATCCAAAACTAGATTTTTGTATTCGCGACCAAATTCTTGATTTTCTTGATCCAAAACTAGATTTTTGTATTCGCCACGCAGTTCTTGATTTTCTTGATCCAAAACTAGATTTTTGTATTCGCCACGCAGTTCTTGATTTTTTTGATCCAAAACTAGATTTTTGTATTCGCGACCGAATTCTTAATTTTCATGATCCAAAACTAGATTTTGGTATTCGCGACCAAATTCTGGATTTTCTTGATCCAAAACTAGATTTTTGTATTCGCGACCAAATTCTGGATTTTCTTGATCCAAAACTAGATTTTTGTATTCGCGACCAAATTCTTGATTTTCTTGATCCAAAACTAGATTTTTGTATTCGCGACCAAATTCTGGATTTTCTTGATCCAAAACTAGATTTTTGTATTCGCGACCAAATTCTGGATTTTCTTGATCCAAAACTAGATTTTTGTATTCGCGACCAAATTCTTGATTTTCTTGATCCAAAACTAGATTTTTGTATTCGCCACGCAGTTCTTGATTTTCTTGATCCAAAATTAGATTTTTGTATTCGCGACCAAATTCTGGATTTTCTTGATCCAAAACTAGATTTTTGTATTCGCGACCAAATTCTGGATTTTCTTGATCCAAAACTAGATTTTTGTATTCGCGACCCAATTCTTGATTTTCTTTATCCAAAACTAGATTTTTGCATTCGCCACGCAGTTCTTGATTTTCTTGATCCAAAATTAGATTTTTGTATTCGCGACCGAATTCTTAATTTTCATGATCTAAAACTAGATTTTTGTATTCGCGACCCACTTCTTGATTTTCTTGATGCAAAACTAGATTTTTGTATTCGCGACCAAATTCTGGATTTTCTTGATCCAAAACTAGATTTTTGTATTCGCGACCAAATTCTGGATTTTCTTGATCCAAAACTAGATTTTTGTATTCGCGACCAAATTCTGGATTTTCTTGATCCAAAACTAGATTTTTGTATTCGCGACCGAATTCTTGATTTTCTTGATCCAAAACTAGATTTTTGTATTCGCCACGCAGTTCTTGATTTTTTTGATCCAAAACTAGATTTTTGTATTCGCGACCGAATTCTTAATTTTCATGATCCAAAACTCGATTTTGGTATTCGCGACCAAATTCTGGATTTTCTTGATCCAAAACTAGATTTTTGTATTCGCGACCAAATTCTGGATTTTCTTGATCCAAAACTAGATTTTTGTATTCGCGACCAAATTCTTGATTTTCATGATCCAAAACTAGATTTTTGTATTCGCGACCCACTTCTTGATTTTCTTGATACAAAACTAGATTTTTGTATTCGCGACCAAATTCTGGATTTTCTTGATCCAAAACTAGATTTTTGTATTCGCGACCAAATTCTGGATTTTCTTGATCCAAAACTAGATTTTTGTATTCGCGACCAAATTCTTGATTTTCATGATCCAAAACTAGATTTTTGTATTCGCGACCCACTTCTTGATTTTCTTGATCCAAAACTAGATTTTTGTATTCGCGACCAAATTCTGGATTTTCTTGATCCAAAACTAGATTTTTGTATTCGCGACCAAATTCTGGATTTTCTTGATCCAAAACTAGATTTTTGTATTCGCGACCAAATTCTTGATTTTCTTGATCCAAAACTAGATTTTTGTATTCGCCACGCAGTTCTTGATTTTCTTGATCCAAAACTAGATTTTTGTATTCGCGACCGAATTCTTAATTTTCATGATCCAAAACTAGATTTTGGTATTCGCGACCAAATTCTGGATTTTCTTGATCCAAAACTAGATTTTTGTATTCGCCACGCAGTTCTTGATTTTCTTGATCTAAAGCTAGATTTTTGTATTCGCGACCAAATTCTGGATTTTCTTGATCCAAAACTAGATTTTTGTATTCGCGACCAAATTTTTGATTTTCTTGATCCAAAACTAGATTTTTGTATTCGCGACCAAATTCTGGATTTTCTTGATCCAAAACTAGATTTTTGTCTTCGCGACCAAATTCTGGATTTTCTTGATCCAAAACTAGATTTTTGTATTCGCCACGCAGTTCTGGATTTTCTTTATCCAAAACTAGATTTTTGTATTCGCGACCAAATTCTTGATTTTCTTGATCCAAAACTAGATTTTTGTATTCGCCACGCAGTTCTTGATTTTCTTGATCCAAAACTATATTTTTGTATTCGCGACCGAATTCTGGATTTTCTTGATCCAAAACTAGATTTTTGTATTCGCGACCAAATTCTGGATTTTCTTGATCCAAAACTACATTTTTGTATTCGCGACCAAATTCTGGATTTTCCTGATCCAAAATTAGATTTTCGTATTCGCGACCCAATTCTTGATTTTCTTGATCCAAAGCTAGATTTTTGTATTCGCGACCCAATTCTTGATTTTCTTAATCCAAAACTAGATTTTTGCATTCGCCACGCAATTCTTAATTTTCTTGATCCACAACTAGATTTTTGCATTCGCCACGCAGTTCTTGATTTTCTTGATCCAAAACTAGATTTTTGTATTCGCGACCGAATTCTTAATTTTCATGATCGAAAACTAGATTTTTGTATTCGCGACCCACTTCTTGATTTTCTTGATCCAAAACTAGATTTTTGTATTCGCGACCAAATTCTGGATTTTCTTGATCCAAAACTAGATTTTTGTATTCGCGACCAAATTCTGGATTTTCTTGATCCAAAACTAGATTTTTGTATTCGCGACCGAATTCTTGATTTTCTTGATCCAAAACTAGATTTTTGTATTCGCCACGCAGTTCTTGATTTTTTTGATCCAAAACTAGATTTTTGTCTTCGCGACCGAATTCTTAATTTTCATGATCCAAAACTAGATTTTGGTATTCGCGACCAAATTCTGGATTTTCTTGATCCAAAACTAGATTTTTGTATTCGCGACCAAATTCTGGATTTTCTTGATCCAAAACTAGATTTTTGTATTCGCGACCAAATTCTTGATTTTCATGATCCAAAACTAGATTTTTGTATTCGCGACCCACTTCTTGATTTTCTTGATACAAAACTAGATTTTTGTATTCGCGACCAAATTCTGGATTTTCTTGATCCAAAACTAGATTTTTGTATTCGCGACCAAATTCTGGATTTTCTTGATCCAAAACTAGATTTTTGTATTCGCGACCAAATTCTTGATTTTCATGATCCAAAACTAGATTTTTGTATTCGCGACCCACTTCTTGATTTTCTTGATCCAAAACTAGATTTTTGTATTCGCGACCAAATTCTGGATTTTCTTGATCCAAAACTAGATTTTTGTATTCGCGACCAAATTCTGGATTTTCTTGATCCAAAACTAGATTTTTGTATTCGCGACCAAATTCTTGATTTTCTTGATCCAAAACTAGATTTTTGTATTCGCCACGCAGTTCTTGATTTTCTTGATCCAAAACTAGATTTTTGTATTCGCGACCGAATTCTTAATTTTCATGATCCAAAACTAGATTTTGGTATTCGCGACCAAATTCTGGATTTTCTTGATCCAAAACTAGATTTTTGTATTCGCCACGCAGTTCTTGATTTTCTTGATCCAAAACTAGATTTTTGTATTCGCGACCAAATTCTTGATTTTCATGATCCAAAACTAGATTTTGGTATTCGCGACCAAATTCTTGATTTTCTTGATCCAAAACTAGATTTTTGTATTCGCGACCAAATTCTGGATTTTCTTGATCCAAAACTAGATTTTTGTATTCGCGACCAAATTCTAGATTTTCTTGATCCAAAACTAGATTTTTGTATTCGCGACCAAATTCTTGATTTTCTTGATCCAAAACTAGATTTTTGTATTCGCCACGCAGTTCTTGATTTTCTTGATCCAAAACTAGATTTTTGTATTCGCGACCAAATTCTGGATTTTCTTGATCCAAAACTAGATTTTTGTATTCGCGACCAAATTCTTGATTTTCTTGATCCAAAACTAGATTTTTGTATTCGCCACGCAGTTCTTGATTTTCTTGATCCAAAATTAGATTTTTGTATTCGCGACCAAATTCTGGATTTTCTTGATCCAAAACTAGATTTTTGTATTCGCGACCAAATTCTGGATTTTCTTGATCCAAAACTAGATTTTTGTATTCGCGACCCAATTCTTGATTTTCTTTATCCAAAACTAGATTTTTGCATTCGCCACGCAGTTCTTGATTTTCTTGATCCAAAATTAGATTTTTGTATTCGCGACCGAATTCTTAATTTTCATGATCTAAAACTAGATTTTTGTATTCGCGACCCACTTCTTGATTTTCTTGATGCAAAACTAGATTTTTGTATTCGCGACCAAATTCTGGATTTTCTTGATCCAAAACTAGATTTTTGTATTCGCGACCAAATTCTGGATTTTCTTGATCCAAAACTAGATTTTTGTATTCGCGACCAAATTCTTGATTTTCTTGATCCAAAACTAGATTTTTGTATTCGCCACGCAATTCTTGATTTTTTTGATCCAAAACTAGATTTTTGTATTCGCGACCGAATTCTTAATTTCCATGATCCAAAACTAGATTTTTGTATTCGCGACCAAATTCTAGATTTTCTTGATCCAAAACTAGATTTTTGTATTCGCGACCAAATTCTTGATTTTCTTGATCCAAAACTAGATTTTTGTATTCGCCACGCAGTTCTTGATTTTCTTGATCCAAAACTAGATTTTTGTATTCGCGACCAAATTCTGGATTTTCTTGATCCAAAACTAGATTTTTGTATTCGCGACCAAATTCTTGATTTTCTTGATCCAAAACTAGATTTTTGTATTCGCCACGCAGTTCTTGATTTTCTTGATCCAAAATTAGATTTTTGTATTCGCGACCAAATTCTGGATTTTCTTGATCCAAAACTAGATTTTTGTATTCGCGACCAAATTCTGGATTTTCTTGATCCAAAACTAGATTTTTGTATTCGCGACCCAATTCTTGATTTTCTTTATCCAAAACTAGATTTTTGCATTCGCCACGCAGTTCTTGATTTTCTTGATCCAAAATTAGATTTTTGTATTCGCGACCGAATTCTTAATTTTCATGATCTAAAACTAGATTTTTGTATTCGCGACCCACTTCTTGATTTTCTTGATGCAAAACTAGATTTTTGTATTCGCGACCAAATTCTGGATTTTCTTGATCCAAAACTAGATTTTTGTATTCGCGACCAAATTCTGGATTTTCTTGATCCAAAACTAGATTTTTGTATTCGCGACCAAATTCTGGATTTTCTTGATCCAAAACTAGATTTTTGTATTCGCGACCGAATTCTTGATTTTCTTGATCCAAAACTAGATTTTTGTATTCGCCACGCAGTTCTTGATTTTTTTGATCCAAAACTAGATTTTTGTATTCGCGACCGAATTCTTAATTTTCATGATCCAAAACTCGATTTTGGTATTCGCGACCAAATTCTGGATTTTCTTGATCCAAAACTAGATTTTTGTATTCGCGACCAAATTCTGGATTTTCTTGATCCAAAACTAGATTTTTGTATTCGCGACCAAATTCTTGATTTTCATGATCCAAAACTAGATTTTTGTATTCGCGACCCACTTCTTGATTTTCTTGATACAAAACTAGATTTTTGTATTCGCGACCAAATTCTGGATTTTCTTGATCCAAAACTAGATTTTTGTATTCGCGACCAAATTCTGGATTTTCTTGATCCAAAACTAGATTTTTGTATTCGCGACCAAATTCTTGATTTTCATGATCCAAAACTATATTTTTGTATTCGCGACCCACTTCTTGATTTTCTTGATCCAAAACTAGATTTTTGTATTCGCGACCAAATTCTGGATTTTCTTGATCCAAAACTAGATTTTTGTATTCGCGACCAAATTCTGGATTTTCTTGATCCAAAACTAGATTTTTGTATTCGCGACCAAATTCTTGATTTTCTTGATCCAAAACTAGATTTTTGTATTCGCCACGCAGTTCTTGATTTTCTTGATCCAAAACTAGATTTTTGTATTCGCGACCGAATTCTTAATTTTCATGATCCAAAACTAGATTTTGGTATTCGCGACCAAATTCTGGATTTTCTTGATCCAAAACTAGATTTTTGTATTCGCCACGCAGTTCTTGATTTTCTTGATCCAAAACTAGATTTTTGTATTCGCGACCAAATTCTTGATTTTCATGATCCAAAACTAGATTTTGGTATTCGCGACCAAATTCTGGATTTTCTTGATCCAAAACTAGATTTTTGTATTCGCGACCAAATTCTGGATTTTCTTGATCCAAAACTAGATTTTTGTATTCGCGACCAAATTCTAGATTTTCTTGATCCAAAACTAGATTTTTGTATTCGCGACCAAATTCTTGATTTTCTTGATCCAAAACTAGATTTTTGTATTCGCCACGCAGTTCTTGATTTTCTTGATCCAAAACTAGATTTTTGTATTCGCGACCAAATTCTGGATTTTCTTGATCCAAAACTAGATTTTTGTATTCGCGACCAAATTCTTGATTTTCTTGATCCAAAACTAGATTTTTGTATTCGCCACGCAGTTCTTGATTTTCTTGATCCAAAATTAGATTTTTGTATTCGCGACCAAATTCTGGATTTTCTTGATCCAAAACTAGATTTTTGTATTCGCGACCAAATTCTGGATTTTCTTGATCCAAAACTAGATTTTTGTATTCGCGACCCAATTCTTGATTTTCTTTATCCAAAAATAGATTTTTGCATTCGCCACGCAGTTCTTGATTTTCTTGATCCAAAATTAGATTTTTGTATTCGCGACCGAATTCTTAATTTTCATGATCTAAAACTAGATTTTTGTATTCGCGACCCACTTCTTGATTTTCTTGATGCAAAACTAGATTTTTGTATTCGCGACCAAATTCTGGATTTTCTTGATCCAAAACTAGATTTTTGTATTCGCGACCAAATTCTGGATTTTCTTGATCCAAAACTAGATTTTTGTATTCGCGACCAAATTCTTGATTTTCTTGATCCAAAACTAGATTTTTGTATTCGCCACGCAATTCTTGATTTTTTTGATCCAAAACTAGATTTTTGTATTCGCGACCGAATTCTTAATTTCCATGATCCAAAACTAGATTTTGGTATTCGCGACCAAATTCTGGATTTTCTTGATCCAAAACTAGATTTTTGTATTCGCGACCAAATTCTGGATTTTCTTGATCCAAAACTAGATTTTTGTCTTCGCGACCAAATTCTGGATTTTCTTGATCCAAAACTAGATTTTTGTATTCGCCACGCAGTTCTTGATTTTCTTAATCCAAAACTAGATTTTTGTATTCGCGACCAAATTCTGGATTTTCTTGATCCAAAACTAGATTTTTGTATTCGCGACCAAATTCTGGATTTTCTTGATCCAAAACTAGATTTTTGTCTTCGCGACCAAATTCTGGATTTTCTTGATCCAAAACTAGATTTTTGTATTCGCCACGCAGTTCTGGATTTTCTTGATCCAAAACTAGATTTTTGTATTCGCGACCAAATTCTTGATTTTCTTGATCCAAAACTAGATTTTTGTATTCGCCACGCAGTTCTTGATTTTCTTGATCCAAAACTAGATTTTTGTATTCGCGACCGAATTCTTAATTTTCATGATCCAAAACTAGATGTTTGTATTCGCGACCCACTTCTTGATTTTCTTGATCCAAAACAAGATTTTTGTATTCGCGACCAAATTCTGGATTTTCCTGATCCAAAATTAGATTTTCGTATTCGCGACCCAATTCTTGATTTTCTTGATCCAAAGCTAGATTTTGTATTCGCGACCCAATTCTTGATTTTCTTAATCCAAAACTAGATTTTTGCATTCGCCACGCAATTCTTAATTTTCTTGATCCAAAACTAGATTTTTTGCATTCGCCACACAGTTCTTGATTTTCTTGATCCAAAACTAGATTTTTGTATTCGCGACCGAATTCTTAATTTTCATGATCTAAAACTAGATTTTTGTATTCGCGACCCACTTCTTAATTTTCTTGATCCAAAACTAGATTTTTGTATTCGCGACCAAATTCTGGATTTTCTTGATCCAAAACTAGATTTTTGTATTCGCGACCAAATTCTGGATTTTCTTGATCCAAAACTAGATTTTTGTATTCGCGACCAAATTCTTGATTTTCTTGATCCAAAACTAGATTTTTGTATTCGCGACCAAATTCTTGATTTTCTTGATCCAAAACTAGATTTTTGTATTCGCCACGCAATTCTTGATTTTTTTGATCCAAAACTAGATTTTTGTATTCGCGACCGAATTCTTAATTTCCATGATCCAAAACTAGATTTTGGTATTCGCGACCAAATTCTGGATTTTCTTGATCCAAAACTAGATTTTTGTATTCGCGACCAAATTCTGGATTTTCTTGATCCAAAACTAGATTTTTGTCTTCGCGACCAAATTCTGGATTTTCTTGATCCAAAACTAGATTTTTGTATTCGCCACGCAGTTCTTGATTTTCTTAATCCAAAACTAGATTTTTGTATTCGCGACCAAATTCTGGATTTTCTTGATCCAAAACTAGATTTTTGTATTCGCGACCAAATTCTGGATTTTCTTGATCCAAAACTAGATTTTTGTCTTCGCGACCAAATTCTGGATTTTCTTGATCCAAAACTAGATTTTTGTATTCGCCACGCAGTTCTGGATTTTCTTGATCCAAAACTAGATTTTTGTATTCGCGACCAAATTCTTGATTTTCTTGATCCAAAACTAGATTTTTGTATTCGCCACGCAGTTCTTGATTTTCTTGATCCAAAACTAGATTTTTGTATTCGCGACCGAATTCTTAATTTTCATGATCCAAAACTAGATGTTTGTATTCGCGACCCACTTCTTGATTTTCTTGATCCAAAACAAGATTTTTGTATTCGCGACCAAATTCTGGATTTTCCTGATCCAAAATTAGATTTTCGTATTCGCGACCCAATTCTTGATTTTCTTGATCCAAAGCTAGATTTTGTATTCGCGACCCAATTCTTGATTTTCTTAATCCAAAACTAGATTTTTGCATTCGCCACGCAATTCTTAATTTTCTTGATCCAAAACTAGATTTTTTGCATTCGCCACACAGTTCTTGATTTTCTTGATCCAAAACTAGATTTTTGTATTCGCGACCGAATTCTTAATTTTCATGATCTAAAACTAGATTTTTGTATTCGCGACCCACTTCTTAATTTTCTTGATCCAAAACTAGATTTTTGTATTCGCGACCAAATTCTGGATTTTCTTGATCCAAAACTAGATTTTTGTATTCGCCACGCAATTCTTGATTTTTTTGATCCAAAACTAGATTTTTGTATTCGCGACCGAATTCTTAATTTCCATGATCCAAAACTAGATTTTGGTATTCGCGACCAAATTCTGGATTTTCTTGATCCAAAACTAGATTTTTGTATTCGCGACCAAATTCTGGATTTTCTTGATCCAAAACTAGATTTTTGTCTTCGCGACCAAATTCTGGATTTTCTTGATCCAAAACTAGATTTTTGTATTCGCCACGCAGTTCTTGATTTTCTTAATCCAAAACTAGATTTTTGTATTCGCGACCAAATTCTGGATTTTCTTGATCCAAAACTAGATTTTTGTATTCGCGACCAAATTCTGGATTTTCTTGATCCAAAACTAGATTTTTGTCTTCGCGACCAAATTCTGGATTTTCTTGATCCAAAACTAGATTTTTGTATTCGCCACGCAGTTCTGGATTTTCTTGATCCAAAACTAGATTTTTGTATTCGCGACCAAATTCTTGATTTTCTTGATCCAAAACTAGATTTTTGTATTCGCCACGCAGTTCTTGATTTTCTTGATCCAAAACTAGATTTTTGTATTCGCGACCGAATTCTTAATTTTCATGATCCAAAACTAGATGTTTGTATTCGCGACCCACTTCTTGATTTTCTTGATCCAAAACAAGATTTTTGTATTCGCGACCAAATTCTGGATTTTCCTGATCCAAAATTAGATTTTCGTATTCGCGACCCAATTCTTGATTTTCTTGATCCAAAGCTAGATTTTGTATTCGCGACCCAATTCTTGATTTTCTTAATCCAAAACTAGATTTTTGCATTCGCCACGCAATTCTTAATTTTCTTGATCCAAAACTAGATTTTTTGCATTCGCCACACAGTTCTTGATTTTCTTGATCCAAAACTAGATTTTTGTATTCGCGACCGAATTCTTAATTTTCATGATCTAAAACTAGATTTTTGTATTCGCGACCCACTTCTTAATTTTCTTGATCCAAAACTAGATTTTTGTATTCGCGACCAAATTCTGGATTTTCTTGATCCAAAACTAGATTTTTGTATTCGCGACCAAATTCTGGATTTTCTTGATCCAAAACTAGATTTTTGTATTCGCGACCAAATTCTTGATTTTCTTGATCCAAAACTAGATTTTTGTATTCGCCACGCAGTTCTTGATTTTTTTGATCCAAAACTAGATTTTTGTATTCGCGACCGAATTCTTAATTTTCATGATCCAAAACTAGATTTTGGTATTCGCGACCAAATTCTGGATTTTCTTGATCCAAAACTAGATTTTTGTATTCGCGACCAAATTCTGGATTTTCTTGATCCAAAACTAGATTTTTGTATTCGCGACCAAATTCTTAATTTTCATGATCCAAAACTAGATTTTGGTATTCGCGACCAAATTCTGGATTTTCTTGATCCAAAATTAGATTTTTGTATTCGCGACCAAATTCTGGATTTTCTTGATCCAAAACTAGATTTTTGTATTCGCGACCAAATTCTTGATTTTCTTGATACAAAACTAGATTTTTGTATTCGCCACGCAGTTCTGGATTTTCTTGATCCAAAACTAGATTTTTGTATTCGCGACCAAATTCTGGATTTTCTTGATCCAAAACTAGATTTTTGTATTCGCGACCAAATTCTTAATTTTCATAATCCAAAACTAGATTTTGGTATTCGCGACCAAATTCTGGATTTTCTTGATCCAAAACTAGATTTTTGTATTCGCGACCAAATTCTGGATTTTCTTGATCCAAAACTAGATTTTTGTATTCGCGACCAAATTCTTGATTTTCTTGATACAAAACTAGATTTTTGTATTCGCCACGCAGTTCTTGATTTTCTTGATCCAAAACTAGATTTTTCTATTCGCGACCAAATTCTGGATTTTCTTGATCCAAAACTAGATTTTTGTATTCGCGACCAAATTCTTGATTTTCTTGATCCAAAACATGATTTTTGTATTCGCGAGCAAATTCGTGATTTTCTTGATCCAAAACTAGATTTTTGCATTCGCCACGCAATTCTTGATTTTCTTAATCCGAAACTAGATTATTGTATTTGCGACCAAATTCTTGATTTTCTTGATCCAAAATTTGATTTTCGTATTCGCGACCCAATTCTTGATTTTCCTGATCCAAAACTAGATTTTTGTATTCGCGACCCAATTCTTGATTTTTCTTGATCCAAAACATGATTTTTGCATTCGCCATGCAATTCTTGATTTTTTTGATCCAAAACTAGATTTTTGTATCTGCGACCAAATTCTTCATTTTTTTGATCCAAAACTAGATTTTCTTATTCGCGACCCAATTCTTGATTTTACTGATCCAAAACTAGATTTTGTATTCGCGACCAAATTCTTGATTTTCTTGATCCAAAACTAGATTTTTGCATTCGCCACGCAATTCTTGATTTTCTTGATCCAAAACTAGATTTTTGTATTCGCGACCCAATTCTTGGTTTTCTTGATCAAAAACTAGATTTTCGTATTCGCGACCCAATTCTTTTTTTTCCTGATCCAAAACTAGATTTTGGTATTCGCAACCAAATTCTTGATTTTCTTGATCCAAAATTAGATTTTCGTATTCGCGACCCGATTCTTAATTTTCTTGATCCAAAGCTAGATTTTCGTATTCGCGACCCAATTCTTGATTTTCTTAATCCAAAACTAGATTTTTGCATTCACCACGCAATTCTTGATTTTCTTGATCCAAAACTAGATTTTTGCATTCGCCACGCAGTTCTTGATTTTCTTGATCCAAAACTAGATTTTTGTATTCGCGACCGAATTCTTAATTTTCATGATCCAAAACTAGATTTTTGTATTCGCGACCCACCTCTTGATTTTCTGGATCCAAAACTAGATTTTTGTATTCGCGACCAAATTCTGGATTTTCTTGATCCAAAACTAGATTTTTGTATTCGCGACCAAATTCTGGATTTTCTTGATCCAAAACTAGATTTTTGTATTCGCGACCAAATTCTTGATTTTCTTGATCCAAAACTAGATTTTTGTATTCGCCACGCAGTTCTTGATTTTCTTGATCCAAAACTAGATTTTTGTATTCGCGACCAAATTCTGGATTTTCTTGATCCAAAACTAGATTTTTGTATTCGCGACCAAATTTTTGATTTTCTTGATCCAAAACTAGATTTTTGTATTCGCCACGCAGTTCTTGATTTTCTTGATCCAAAACTATATTTTTGTATTCGCGACCAAATTCTGGATTTTCTTGATCCAAAACTAGATTTTTGTATTCGCGACCAAATTCTGGATTTTCTTGATCCAAAACTAGATTTTTGTATTCGCGACCGAATTTTTGATTTTCTTGATCCAAAACTAGATTTTTGTATTCGCGACCGAATTCTTGATTTTCATGATCCAAAACTAAATTTTTGAATGCGCGACCCACTTCTTGATTTTGCTTGATCCAAAACTAGATTTTTTCATTCGCGACCCAATTCTTGATTTTTTCTTGATCCAAAATTAGATTTTTGCATTAGCCACGCAGTTCTTGATTTTCATGATCCAAAACTAGATTTTTGTATTCGCCACGCAGTTCTTGATTTTCTTGATCCAAAACTAGATTTTTTTATTCGCGACCTAATTCTTGATTTTCTTGATCCAAAACTTGATTTTTGTATTCGCGAGCAAATTCGTGATTTTCTTGATCTAATACTAGATTTTTGTATTCGCGACCCAATTCTTGGTTTTCTTGATCCAAAACTTGATTTTTGCATTCGCCACGCAATTCTTGATTTCCTTAATCCGAAACTAGATTATTGTATTTGCGACCAAATTATTGATTTTCCTGATCCAAAACTAGATTTTTGAATTCGCGACCCACTTCTTGATTTTCTTGATCCAATACTAGATTTTTGCATTCGCGACCCAATTCTTGATTTTTTCTTGATCCAAAATTACATTGTTGCATTAGCCACGCAGTTCTTGATTTTCATGATCCAAAACTAGATTTTTGTATTCGCCACGCAATTCTTGATTTTCTTGATACAAAACTAGATTTTTGTATTCGCGACCGAATTCTTGATTTTCATGATCCAAAACTAGATTTTTGAATTCGCGACCCACTTCTTGATTTTCTTGATCCAAAACTAGATTTTTGCATTCGCGACCCAATTCTTGATTTTTTCTTGATCCAAAATTAGATTGTTGCATTAGCCACGCAGTTCTTGATTTTCATGATCCAAAACTAGATTTTTGTATTCGCCACGCAGTTCTTGATTTTCTTGATCCAAAACTAGATTTTTCGTATTCGCGACCCAATTCTTTTTTTTCCTGATCCAAAACTAGATTTTGGTATTCGCGACCAAATTCTTGATTTTCTTGATCCAAAACTAGATTTTCGTATTCGCGACCCAATTCTTTATTTTCTTGATCCAAAACTAGATTTTTGTATTCGCGACCCAATTCTTGATTTTCTTAATCCAAAACTAGATTTTTGTATTCGCCACGCAATTCTTGAATTTCTTGATCCAAAACTAGATTTTTGCATTCGCCACGCAGTTCTTGATTTTCTTGATCCAAAACTAGATTTTTGTATTCGCGACCGAATTCTTAATTTTCATGATCCAAAACTAGATTTTTGTATTCGCGACCCACTTCTTGATTTTCTAGAAGCAAAACTAGATTTTTGTATTCGCGACCAAATTCTGGATTTTCATGATCCAAAACTAGATTTTTGTATTCGCGACCAAATTCTGGATTTTCTTGATCCAAAACTAGATTTTTGTCTTCGCGACCAAATTCTGGATTTTCTTGATCCAAAACTAGATTTTTGTATTCGCGACCAAATTTTTGATTTTCTTGATCCAAAACTAGATTTTTGTATTCGCGACCGAATTCTTGATTTTCATGATCCAAAACTAGATTTTTGAATTCGCGACCCACTTCTTGATTTTCTTGATCCAAAACTAGATTTTTGCATTAGCGACCCAATTCTTGATTTTTTCTTGATCCAAAATTAGATTGTTGCATTAGCCACGCAGTTCTTGATTTTCATGATCCAAAACTAGATTTTTGTATTCGCCACGCAGTTCTTGATTTTCTTGATCCAAAACTAGATTTTTCGTATTCGCGACCCAATTCTGTTTTTTCCTGATCCAAAACTAGATTTTGGTATTCGCGACCAAATTCTTGATTTTCTTGATCCAAAACTAGATTTTCGTATTCGCGACCCAATTCTTGATTTTCTTGATCCAAAACTAGATTTTTGTATTCGCGACCCAATTCTTGATTTTCTTAATCCAAAACTAGATTTTTGTATTCGCCACGCAATTCTTGATTTTCTTGATCCAAAACTAGATTTTTGCATTCGCCACGCAGTTCTTGATTTTCTTGATCCAAAACTAGATTTTTGTATTCGCGACCGAATTCTTAATTTTCATGATCCAAAACTAGATTTTTGTATTCGCGACCCACTTCTTGATTTTCTTGATGCAAAACTAGATTTTTGTATTCGCGACCAAATTCTGGATTTTCATGATCCAAAACTAGATTTTTGTATTCGCGACCAAATTCTGGATTTTCTTGATCCAAAACTAGATTTTTGTATTCGCCACGCAGTTCTTGATTTTTTCTTGATCCAAAACTAGATTTTTGTATTCGTGACCCAATTCTTGGTTTCTTGATCCAAAACTAGATTTTTGCATTCGCCACGCAATTCTTGATTTTCTTAATCCGAAACTAGATTATTGTATTTGCGACCAAATTCTTGATTTTCTTGATCCAAAACTTGATTTTCGTATTCGCGACCCAATTCTTGATTTTCCTGATCCCAAACTAGATTTTTGTATTCGCGACCCAATTCTTGATTTTCTTGATCCAAAACTTGATTTTTGCATTCGCCATGCAATTCTTGATTTTCTTGATCCAAAACTAGATTTTTGTATCTGCGATCAAATTCTTGATTTTTTTGATCCAAAACTAGATTTTTGCATTCGCCACGCAGTTCTTGATTTTCTTGATCCAAAACTAGATTTTTGTATTCGCGACCGAATTCTTAATTTTCATGATCCAAAACTAGATTTTTGTATTCGCGACCCACTTCTGGATTTTCTTGATCCAAAACTAGATTTTTGTATTCGCGACCAAATTCTTGATTTTCTTGATCCAAAACTAGATTTTTGTATTCGCCACGCAGTTCTTGATTTTCTTGATCCAAAACTATATTTTTGTATTCGCGACCAAATTCTGGATTTTCTTGATCCAAAACTAGATTTTTGTATTCGCGACCAAATTCTTGATTTTCTTGATCCAAAACTAGATTTTTGTATTCGCGACCGAATTTTTGATTTTCTTGATCCAAAACTAGATTTTTGTATTCGCGACCGAATTCTTGATTTTCATGATCCAAAACTAGATTTTTGAATGCGCGACCCACTTCTTGATTTTGCTTGATCCAAAACTAGATTTTTTCATTCGCGACCCAATTCTTGATTTTTTCTTGATCCAAAATTATATTTTTGCATTAGCCACGCAGTTCTTGATTTTCATTATCCAAAACTAGATTTTTGTATTCGCCACGCAGTTCTTGATTTTCTTGATCCAAAACTAGATTTTTTTATTCGCGACCTAATTCTTGATTTTCTTGATCCAAAACTTGATTTTTGTATTCGCGAGCAAATTCGTGATTTTCTTGATCTAATACTAGATTTTTGTATTCGCGACCCAATTCTTGGTTTTCTTGATCCAAAACTTGATTTTTGCATTCGCCACGCAATTCTTGATTTCCTTAATCCGAAACTAGATTATTGTATTTGCGACCAAATTATTGATTTTCCTGATCCAAAACTAGATTTTTGAATTCGCGACCCACTTCTTGATTTTCTTGATCCAAAACTAGATTTTTGCATTCGCGACCCAATTCTTGATTTTTTCTTGATCCAAAATTACATTGTTGCATTAGCCACGCAGTTCTTGATTTTCATGATCCAAAACTAGATTTTTGTATTCGCCACGCAATTCTTGATTTTCTTGATACAAAACTAGATTTTTGTATTCGCGACCGAATTCTTGATTTTCATGATCCAAAACTAGATTTTTGAATTCGCGACCCACTTCTTGATTTTCTTGATCCAAAACTAGATTTTTGCATTCGCGACCCAATTCTTGATTTTTTCTTGATCCAAAATTAGATTGTTGCATTAGCCACGCAGTTCTTGATTTTCATGATCCAAAACTAGATTTTTGTATTCGCCACGCAGTTCTTGATTTTCTTGATCCAAAACTAGATTTTTCGTATTCGCGACCCAATTCTTTTTTTTCCTGATCCAAAACTAGATTTTGGTATTCGCGACCAAATTCTTGATTTTCTTGATCCAAAACTAGATTTTCGTATTCGCGACCCAATTCTTTATTTTCTTGATCCAAAACTAGATTTTTGTATTCGCCACGCAGTTCTTGATTTTCATGATCCAAAACTAGATTTTTGTATTCGCCACGCAGTTCTTGATTTTCTTGATCCAAAACTAGATTTTTCGTATTCGCGACCCAATTCTTTTTTTTCCTGATCCAAAACTAGATTTTGGTATTCGCGACCAAATTCTTGATTTTCTTGATCCAAAACTAGATTTTCGTATTCGCGACCCAATTCTTTATTTTCTTAATCCAAAACTAGATTTTTGTATTCGCCACGCAATTCTTGAATTTCTTGATCCAAAACTAGATTTTTGCATTCGCCACGCAGTTCTTGATTTTCTTGATCCAAAACTAGATTTTTGTATTCGCGACCGAATTCTTAATTTTCATGATCCAAAACTAGATTTTTGTATTCGCGACCCACTTCTTGATTTTCTAGAAGCAAAACTAGATTTTTGTATTCGCGACCAAATTCTGGATTTTCATGATCCAAAACTAGATTTTTGTATTCGCGACCAAATTCTGGATTTTCTTGATCCAAAACTAGATTTTTGTCTTCGCGACCAAATTCTGGATTTTCTTGATCCAAAACTAGATTTTTGTATTCGCCACGCAGTTCTTGATTTTCTTGATCCAAAACTAGATTTTTGTATTTGCGACCAAATTCTGGATTTTCTTGATCCAAAACTAGATTTTTGTATTCGCGACCAAATTCTTGATTTTCTTGATCCAAAACTAGATTTTTGTATTCGCGACCAAATTTTGGATTTTCTTGATCCAAAACTAGATTTTTGTATTCGCGACCAAATTTTTGATTTTCTTGATCCAAAACTAGATTTTTGTATTCGCGACCGAATTCTTGATTTTCATGATCCAAAACTAGATTTTTGAATTCGCGACCCACTTCTTGATTTTCTTGATCCAAAACTAGATTTTTGCATTAGCGACCCAATTCTTGATTTTTTCTTGATCCAAAATTAGATTGTTGCATTAGCCACGCAGTTCTTGATTTTCATGATCCAAAACTAGATTTTTGTATTCGCCACGCAGTTCTTGATTTTCTTGATCCAAAACTAGATTTTTCGTATTCGCGACCCAATTCTGTTTTTTCCTGATCCAAAACTAGATTTTGGTATTCGCGACCAAATTCTTGATTTTCTTGATCCAAAACTAGATTTTCGTATTCGCGACCCAATTCTTGATTTTCTTGATCCAAAACTAGATTTTTGTATTCGCGACCCAATTCTTGATTTTCTTAATCCAAAACTAGATTTTTGTATTCGCCACGCAATTCTTGATTTTCTTGATCCAAAACTAGATTTTTGCATTCGCCACGCAGTTCTTGATTTTCTTGATCCAAAACTAGATTTTTGTATTCGCGACCGAATTCTTAATTTTCATGATCCAAAACTAGATTTTTGTATTCGCGACCCACTTCTTGATTTTCTTGATGCAAAACTAGATTTTTGTATTCGCGACCAAATTCTGGATTTTCATGATCCAAAACTAGATTTTTGTATTCGCGACCAAATTCTGGATTTTCTTGATCCAAAACTAGATTTTTGTATTCGCCACGCAGTTCTTGATTTTTTCTTGATCCAAAACTAGATTTTTGTATTCGTGACCCAATTCTTGGTTTCTTGATCCAAAACTAGATTTTTGCATTCGCCACGCAATTCTTGATTTTCTTAATCCGAAACTAGATTATTGTATTTGCGACCAAATTCTTGATTTTCTTGATCCAAAACTTGATTTTCGTATTCGCGACCCAATTCTTGATTTTCCTGATCCCAAACTAGATTTTTGTATTCGCGACCCAATTCTTGATTTTCTTGATCCAAAACTTGATTTTTGCATTCGCCATGCAATTCTTGATTTTCTTGATCCAAAACTAGATTTTTGTATCTGCGACCAAATTCTTGATTTTTTTGATCCAAAACTAGATTTTTGCATTCGCCACGCAGTTCTTGATTTTCTTGATCCAAAACTAGATTTTTGTATTCGCGACCGAATTCTTAATTTTCATGATCCAAAACTAGATTTTTGTATTCGCGACCCACTTCTGGATTTTCTTGATCCAAAACTAGATTTTTGTATTCGCGACCAAATTCTTGATTTTCTTGATCCAAAACTAGATTTTTGTATTCGCCACGCAGTTCTTGATTTTCTTGATCCAAAACTATATTTTTGTATTCGCGACCAAATTCTGGATTTTCTTGATCCAAAACTAGATTTTTGTATTCGCGACCAAATTCTGGATTTTCTTGATCCAAAACTAGATTTTTGTATTCGCGACCGAATTTTTGATTTTCTTGATCCAAAACTAGATTTTTGTATTCGCGACCGAATTCTTGATTTTCATGATCCAAAACTAGATTTTTGAATTCGCGAGCCACTTCTTGATTTTGCTTGATCCAAAACTAGATTTTTTCATTCGCGACCCAATTCTTGATTTTTTCTTGAACCAAAATTAGATTTTTGCATTAGCCACGCAGTTCTTGATTTTCATGATCCAAAACTAGATTTTTGTATTCGCCACGCAGTTCTTGATTTTCTTGATCCAAAACTAGATTTTTTTATTCGCGACCAAATTCTTGATTTTCTTGATCCAAAACTTGATTTTTGCATTCGCCACGCAATTCTTGATTTCCTTAATCCGAAACTAGATTATTGTATTTGCGACCAAATTATTGATTTTCTTGATCCAAAACTTGATTTTCGTATTCGCGACCCAATTCTTGATTTCCTGATCCAAAACTAGATTTTTGTATTCGCGACGAAATTCTTGATTTTCTTGATCCAAAACTTGATTTTTGCATTCGCCACGCAATTCTTGATTTTCTTGATCCAAAACTAGATTTTTGTATTCGCGACCGAATTCTTGATTTTCATGATCCAAAACTAGATTTTTGAATTCGCGACTCACTTCTTGATTTTCTTGATCCAAAACTAGATTTTTGCATTCGCGACCCAATTCTTAATTTTTTCTTGATCCAAAATTAGATTGTTGCATTAGCCACGCAATTCTTGATTTTCTTGATCCAAAACTAGATTTTTGCATTCGCCACGCAGTTCTTGAATTTCTTGATCCAAAACTAGATTTTTGTATTCGCGACCGAATTCTTAATGTTCATGATCCAAAACTAGATTTTTGTATTCGCGACCCACTTCTTGATTTTCTTGATCCAAAACTAGATTTTTGTATTCGCGACCAAATTCTGGATTTTCATGATCCAAAACTAGATTTTTGTATTCGCGACCAAATTCTGGATTTTCTTGATCCAAAACTAGATTTTTGTATTCGCCACGCAGTTCTTGATTTTCTTGATCCAAAACTAGATTTTTCTATTCGCGACCAAATTATGGATTTTCTTGATCCAAAACTAGATTTTTGTATTCGCGACCAAATTCTTGATTTTCTTGATCCAAAACTAGATTTTTGTATTCGCGACCAAATTTTTTATTTTCTTGATCCAAAACTAGATTTTTGTATTCGCGACCGAATTCTTGATTTTCATGATCCAAAACTAGATTTTTGAATTCGCGACCCACTTCTTGATTTTCTTGATCCAAAACTAGATTTTTGCATTCGCGACCCAATTCTTGATTTTTTCTTGATCCAAAATTAGATTGTTGCATTAGCCACGCAGTTCTTGATTTTCATGATCCAAAACTAGATTTTTGTATTCGCCACGCAGTTCTTGATTTTCTTGATCCAAAACTAGATTTTTCGTATTCGCGACCCAATTCTTTTTTTTCCTGATCCAAAACTAGATTTTGGTATTCGCGACCAAATTCTTGATTTTCTTGATCCAAAACTAGATTTTCGTATTCGCGACCCAATTCTTGATTTTCTTGATCCAAAACTAGATTTTTGTATTCGCGACCCAATTCTTGATTTTCTTCATCCAAACCTAGATTTTTGTATTCGCCACGCAATTCTTGATTTTCTTGATCCAAAACTAGATTTTTGCATTCGCCACGCAGTTCTTGATTTTCTTGATGCAAAACTAGATTTTTGTATTCGCGACCAAATTCTGGATTTTCATGATCCAAAACTAGATTTTTGTATTCGCGACCAAATTCTGGATTTTCTTGATCCAAAACTAGATTTTTGTATTCGCCACGCAGTTCTTGATTTTCTTGATCGAAAACTAGATTTTTGTATTCGCGACCAAATTCTGGATTTTCTTGATCCAAAACTAGATTTTTGTATTCGCCACGCAGTTCTTGATTTTCTTGATCGAAAACTAGATTTTTGTATTCGCGACCAAATTCTGGATTTTCTTGATCCAAAACTAGATTTTTGTATTCGCGACCAAATTTTGGATTTTCTTGATCCAAAACTAGATTTTTGTATTCGCGACCAAATTTTTGATTTTCTTGATCCAAAACTAGATTTTTGTATTCGCGACCGAATTCTTGATTTTCATGATCCAAAACTAGATTTTTGAATTCGCGACCCACTTTTGATTTTCTTGATCCAAAACTAGATTTTTTCATTCGCGACCCAATTCTTGATTTTTTTCTTGATCCAAAATTAGATTGTTGCATTAGCCACGCAGTTCTTGATTTTCTTGATCCAATACTATATTTTTGTATTCGTGACCCAATTCTTGGTTTTCTTGATCCAAAACTAGATTTTTGCATTCGCCACGCAATTCTTGATTTTCTTAATCCGAAACTAGATTATTGTATTTGCGACCAAATTCTTGATTTTCTTGATCCAAAACTTGATTTTCGTATTCGTGACCCAATTCTTGATTTTCCTGATCCCAAACTAGATTTTTGTATTCGCGACCCAATTCTTGATTTTCTTGATCCAAAACTTGATTTTTGCATTCGCCATGCAATTCTTGATTTTTTTGATCCAAAACTAGATTTTTGTATCTGCGACCAAATTCTTGATTTTTTTGATCCAAAACTAGATTTTTGCATTCGCCACGCAGTTCTTGATTTTCTTGATCCAAAACTAGATTTTTGTATTCGCGACCGAATTCTTAATTTTCATGATCCAAAACTAGATTTTTGTATTCGCGACCCACTTCTGGATTTTCTTGATCCAAAACTAGATTTTTGTATTCGCGACCAAATTCTTGATTTTCTTGATCCAAAACTAGATTTTTGTATTCGCCACGCAGTTTTTGATTTTCTTGATCCAAAACTATATTTTTGTATTCGCGACCAAATTCTGGATTTTCTTGATCCAAAACTAGATTTTTGTATTCGCGACCAAATTCTGGATTTTCTTGATCCAAAACTAGATTTTTGTATTCGCGACCGAATTTTTGATTTTCTTGATCCAAAACTAGATTTTTGTATTCGCGACCGAATTCTTGATTTTCATGATCCAAAACTAGATTTTTGAATTCGCGAGCCACTTCTTGATTTTGCTTGATCCAAAACTAGATTTTTTCATTCGCGACCCAATTCTTGATTTTTTCTTGAACCAAAATTAGATTTTTGCATTAGCCACGCAGTTCTTGATTTTCATGATCCAAAACTAGATTTCTGTATTCGCCACGCAGTTCTTGATTTTCTTGATCCAAAACTAGATTTTTTTATTCGCGACCAAATTCTTGATTTTCTTGATCCAAAACTTGATTTTTGCTTTCGCCACGCAATTCTTGATTTCCTTAATCCGAAACTAGATTATTGTATTTGCGACCAAATTATTGATTTTCTTGATCCAAAACTTGATTTTCGTATTCGCGACCCAATTCTTGATTTCCTGATCCAAAACTAGATTTTTGTATTCGCGACGAAATTCTTGATTTTCTTGATCCAAAACTTGATTTTTGCATTCGCCACGCAATTCTTGATTTTCTTGATCCAAAACTAGATTTTTGTATTCGCGACCGAATTCTTGATTTTCATGATCCAAAACTAGATTTTTGAATTCGCGACTCACTTCTTGATTTTCTTGATCCAAAACTAGATTTTTGCATTCGCGACCCAATTCTTAATTTTTTCTTGATCCAAAATTAGATTGTTGCATTAGCCACGCAATTCTTGATTTTCTTGATCCAAAACTAGATTTTTGCATTCGCCACGCAGTTCTTGATTTTCTTGATCCAAAACTAGATTTTTGTATTCGCGACCGAATTCTTAATGTTCATGATCCAAAACTAGATTTTTGTATTCGCGACCCACTTCTTGATTTTCTTGATCCAAAACTAGATTTTTGTATTCGCGACCAAATTCTGGATTTTCATGATCCAAAACTAGATTTTTGTATTCGCGACCAAATTCTGGATTTTCTTGATCCAAAACTAGATTTTTGTATTCGCCACGCAGTTCTTGATTTTCTTGATCCAAAACTAGATTTTTCTATTCGCGACCAAATTATGGATTTTCTTGATCCAAAACTAGATTTTTGTATTCGCGACCAAATTCTTGATTTTCTTGATCCAAAACTAGATTTTTGTATTCGCGACCAAATTTTTTATTTTCTTGATCCAAAACTAGATTTTTGTATTCGCGACCGAATTCTTGATTTTCATGATCCAAAACTAGATTTTTGAATTCGCGACCCACTTCTTGATTTTCTTGATCCAAAACTAGATTTTTGCATTCGCGACCCAATTCTTGATTTTTTCTTGATCCAAAATTAGATTGTTGCATTAGCCACGCAGTTCTTGATTTTCATGATCCAAAACTAGATTTTTGTATTCGCCACGCAGTTCTTGATTTTCTTGATCCAAAACTAGATTTTTCGTATTCGCGACCCAATTCTTTTTTTTCCTGATCCAAAACTAGATTTTGGTATTCGCGACCAAATTCTTGATTTTCTTGATCCAAAACTAGATTTTCGTATTCGCGACCCAATTCTTGATTTTCTTGATCCAAAACTAGATTTTTGTATTCGCGACCCAATTCTTGATTTTCTTCATCCAAACCTAGATTTTTGTATTCGCCACGCAATTCTTGATTTTCTTGATCCAAAACTAGATTTTTGCATTCGCCACGCAGTTCTTGATTTTCTTGATGCAAAACTAGATTTTTGTATTCGCGACCAAATTCTGGATTTTCATGATCCAAAACTAGATTTTTGTATTCGCGACCAAATTCTGGATTTTCTTGATCCAAAACTAGATTTTTGTATTCGCCACGCAGTTCTTGATTTTCTTGATCGAAAACTAGATTTTTGTATTCGCGACCAAATTCTGGATTTTCTTGATCCAAAACTAGATTTTTGTATTCGCGACCAAATTTTGGATTTTCTTGATCCAAAACTAGATTTTTGTATTCGCGACCAAATTTTTGATTTTCTTGATCCAAAACTAGATTTTTGTATTCGCGACCGAATTCTTGATTTTCATGATCCAAAACTAGATTTTTGAATTCGCGACCCACTTTTGATTTTCTTGATCCAAAACTAGATTTTTTCATTCGCGACCCAATTCTTGATTTTTTTCTTGATCCAAAATTAGATTGTTGCATTAGCCACGCAGTTCTTGATTTTCTTGATCCAATACTATATTTTTGTATTCGTGACCCAATTCTTGGTTTTCTTGATCCAAAACTAGATTTTTGCATTCGCCACGCAATTCTTGATTTTCTTAATCCGAAACTAGATTATTGTATTTGCGACCAAATTCTTGATTTTCTTGATCCAAAACTTGATTTTCGTATTCGTGACCCAATTCTTGATTTTCCTGATCCCAAACTAGATTTTTGTATTCGCGACCCAATTCTTGATTTTCTTGATCCAAAACTTGATTTTTGCATTCGCCATGCAATTCTTGATTTTTTTGATCCAAAACTAGATTTTTGTATCTGCGACCAAATTCTTGATTTTTTTGATCCAAAACTAGATTTTTGCATTCGCCACGCAGTTCTTGATTTTCTTGATCCAAAACTAGATTTTTGTATTCGCGACCGAATTCTTAATTTTCATGATCCAAAACTAGATTTTTGTATTCGCGACCCACTTCTGGATTTTCTTGATCCAAAACTAGATTTTTGTATTCGCGACCAAATTCTTGATTTTCTTGATCCAAAACTAGATTTTTGTATTCGCCACGCAGTTTTTGATTTTCTTGATCCAAAACTATATTTTTGTATTCGCGACCAAATTCTGGATTTTCTTGATCCAAAACTAGATTTTTGTATTCGCGACCAAATTCTGGATTTTCTTGATCCAAAACTAGATTTTTGTATTCGCGACCGAATTTTTGATTTTCTTGATCCAAAACTAGATTTTTGTATTCGCGACCGAATTCTTGATTTTCATGATCCAAAACTAGATTTTTGAATTCGCGAGCCACTTCTTGATTTTGCTTGATCCAAAACTAGATTTTTTCATTCGCGACCCAATTCTTGATTTTTTCTTGAACCAAAATTAGATTTTTGCATTAGCCACGCAGTTCTTGATTTTCATGATCCAAAACTAGATTTCTGTATTCGCCACGCAGTTCTTGATTTTCTTGATCCAAAACTAGATTTTTTTATTCGCGACCAAATTCTTGATTTTCTTGATCCAAAACTTGATTTTTGCTTTCGCCACGCAATTCTTGATTTCCTTAATCCGAAACTAGATTATTGTATTTGCGACCAAATTATTGATTTTCTTGATCCAAAACTTGATTTTCGTATTCGCGACCCAATTCTTGATTTCCTGATCCAAAACTAGATTTTTGTATTCGCGACCCAATTCTTGATTTTCTTGATCCAAAACTTGATTTTTGCATTCGCCACGCAATTCTTGATTTTCTTGATCCAAAACTAGATTTTTGTATTCGCGACCGAATTCTTGATTTTCATGATCCAAAACTAGATTTTTGAATTCGCGACTCACTTCTTGATTTTCTTGATCCAAAACTAGATTTTTGCATTCGCGACCCAATTCTTAATTTTTTCTTGATCCAAAATTAGATTGTTGCATTAGCCACGCAATTCTTGATTTTTCTTGATCCAAAACTAGATTTTTGCATTCGCCACGCAGTTCTTGATTTTCTTGATCCAAAACTAGATTTTTGTATTCGCGACCGAATTCTTAATTTTCATGATCCAAAACTAGATTTTTGTATTCGCGACCCACTTCTTGATTTTCTTGATCCAAAACTAGATTTTTGTATTCGCGACCAAATTCTGGATTTTCATGATCCAAAACTAGATTTTTGTATTCGCGACCAAATTCTGGATTTTCTTGATCCAAAACTAGATTTTTGTATTCGCCACGCAGTTCTTGATTTTCTTGATCCAAAACTAGATTTTTCTATTCGCGACCAAATTCTGGATTTTCTTGATCCAAAACTAGATTTTTGTATTCGCGACCAAATTCATGATTTTCTTGATCCAAAACTAGATTTTTGTATTCGCGACCAAATTTTTTATTTTCTTGATCCAAAACTAGATTTTTGTATTCGCGACCGAATTCTTGATTTTCATGATCCAAAACTAGATTTTTGAATTCGCGACCCACTTCTTGATTTTCTTGATCCAAAACTAGATTTTTGCATTCGCGACCCAATTCTTGATTTTTTCTTGATCCAAAATTAGATTGTTGCATTAGCCACGCAGTTCTTGATTTTCATGATCCAAAACTAGATTTTTGTATTCGCCACGCAGTTCTTGATTTTCTTGATCCAAAACTAGATTTTTCGTATTCGCGACCCAATTCTTTTTTTTCCTGATCCAAAACTAGATTTTGGTATTCGCGACCAAATTCTTGATTTTCTTGATCCAAAACTAGATTTTCGTATTCGCGACCCAATTCTTGATTTTCTTGATCCAAAACTAGATTTTTGTATTCGCGACCCAATTCTTGATTTTCTTCATCCAAACCTAGATTTTTGTATTCGCCACGCAATTCTTGATTTTCTTGATCCAAAACTAGATTTTTGCATTCGCCACGCAGTTCTTGATTTTCTTGATCCAAAACTAGATTTTTGTATTTGCGACCGAATTCTTAATTTTCATGATCCAAAACTAGATTTTTGTATTCGCGACCCACTTCTTGATTTTCTTGATGCAAAACTAGATTTTTGTATTCGCGACCAAATTCTGGATTTTCATGATCCAAAACTAGATTTTTGTATTCGCGACCAAATTCTGGATTTTCTTGATCCAAAACTAGATTTTTGTATTCGCCACGCAGTTCTTGATTTTCTTGATCGAAAACTAGATTTTTGTATTCGCGACCAAATTCTGGATTTTCTTGATCCAAAACTAGATTTTTGTATTCGCGACCAAATTTTGGATTTTCTTGATCCAAAACTAGATTTTTGTATTCGCGACCAAATTTTTGATTTTCTTGATCCAAAACTAGATTTTTGTATTCGCGACCGAATTCTTGATTTTCATGATCCAAAACTAGATTTTTGAATTCGCGACCCACTTTTGATTTTCTTGATCCAAAACTAGATTTTTTCATTCGCGACCCAATTCTTGATTTTTTTCTTGATCCAAAATTAGATTGTTGCATTAGCCACGCAGTTCTTGATTTTCTTGATCCAATACTATATTTTTGTATTCGTGACCCAATTCTTGGTTTTCTTGATCCAAAACTAGATTTTTGCATTCGCCACGCAATTCTTGATTTTCTTAATCCGAAACTAGATTATTGTATTTGCGACCAAATTCTTGATTTTCTTGATCCAAAACTTGATTTTCGTATTCGCGACCCAATTCTTGATTTTCCTGATCCCAAACTAGATTTTTGTATTCGCGACCCAATTCTTGATTTTCTTGATCCAAAACTTGATTTTTGCATTCGCCATGCAATTCTTGATTTTTTTGATCCAAAACTAGATTTTTGTATCTGCGACCAAATTCTTGATTTTTTTGATCCAAAACTAGATTTTTGCATTCGCCACGCAGTTCTTGATTTTCTTGATCCAAAACTAGATTTTTGTATTCGCGACCGAATTGTTAATTTTCATGATCCAAAACTAGATTTTTGTATTCGCCACCCACTTCTGGATTTTCTTGATCCAAAACTAGATTTTTGTATTCGCGACCAAATTCTTGATTTTCTTGATCCAAAACTAGATTTTTGTATTCGCCACGCAGTTCTTGATTTTCTTGATCCAAAACTATATTTTTGTATTCGCGACCAAATTCTGGATTTTCTTGATCCAAAACTAGATTTTTGTATTCGCGACCAAATTCTGGATTTTCTTGATCCAAAACTAGATTTTTGTATTCGCGACCGAATTTTTGATTTTCTTTATCCAAAACTAGATTTTTGTATTCGCGACCGAATTCTTGATTTTCATGATCCAAAACTAGATTTTTGAATTCGCGAGCCACTTCTTGATTTTGCTTGATCCAAAACTAGATTTTTTCATTCGCGACCCAATTCTTGATTTTTTCTTGATCCAAAATTAGATTTTTGCATTAGCCACGCAGTTCTTGATTTTCATGATCCAAAACTAGATTTTTGTATTCGCCACGAAGTTCTTGATTTTCTTGATCCAAAACTAGATTTTTTTATTCGCGACCAAATTCTTGATTTTCTTGATCCAAAACTTGATTTTTGCATGCGCCACGCAATTCTTGATTTCCTTAATCCGAAACTAGATTATTGTATTTGCGACCAAAGTATTGATTTTCTTGATCGAAAACTTGATTTTCGTATTCGCGACCCAATTCTTGATTTCCTGATCCAAAACTAGATTTTTGTATTCGCGACCCAATTCTTGATTTTCTTGATCCAAAACTTGATTTTTGCAATCGCCACGCAATTCTTGATTTTCTTGATCCAAAACTAGATTTTTGTATTCGCGACCGAATTCTTGATTTTCATGATCCAAAACTAGATTTTTGCATTCGCGACCCACTTCTTGATTTTCTTGATCCAAAACTAGATTTTTGCATTCGCGACCCAATTCTTAATTTTTTCTTGATCCAAAATTAGATTGTTGCATTAGCCACGCAGTTCTTGATTTTCATGATCCAAAACTAGATTTTTGTATTCGCCACGCAGTTCTTGATTTTCTTGATCCAAAACTAGATTTTTCGTATTCGCGACCCAATTCTTTTTTTTCCTGATCCAAAACTAGATTTTGGTATTCGCGACCAAATTCTTGATTTTCTTGATCCAAAACTAGATTTTCGTATTCGCGACCCAATTCTTGATTTTCTTGATCCAAAACTAGATTTTTGTATTCGCGCCCCATTCTTGATTTTCTTAATCCAAAACTAGATTTTTGCATTCGCCACGCACTTCTTGATTTTCTTGATCCAAAACTAGATTTTTGCATTCGCCACGCAGTTCTTGATTTTCTTGATCCAAAACTAGATTTTTGTATTCGCGACCGAATTCTTAATTTTCATTATCCAAAACTAGATTTTTGTATTCGCGACCCACTTCTTGATTTTCTTGATGCAAAACTAGATTTTTGTATTCGCGACCAAATTCTGGATTTTCTTGATCCAAAACTAGATTTTTGTATTCGCGACCAAATTCTGGATTTTCTTGATCCAAAACAAGATTTTTGTCTTCGCGACCAAATTCTGGATTTTCTTGATCCAAAACTAGATTTTTGTATTCGCCACGCAGTTCTTGATTTTCTTGATCCAAAACTAGATTTTTGTATTCGCGACCAAATTCTGGATTTTCTTGATCCAAAACTAGATTTTTGTATTCGCGACCAAATTCTGGATTTTCTTGATCCAAAACTAGATTTTTGTATTCGCGACCCAATTCTTGGTTTTCTTGATCCAAAACTAGACTTTTGCATTCGCCACGCAAATCTTGATTTTCTTAATCCGAAACTAGATTATTGTATTTGCGACCAAATTCTTGATTTTCTTGATCCAAAACTTGATTTTCGTATTCGCGACCCAATTCTTGATTTTCCTGATCCAAAACTAGATTTTTGTATTCGCGACCCAATTCTTGATTTTTTTGATCCGAAAATAGATTTTCTTATTCGCGACCCAATTCTTGATTTTCCTGATCCAAAACTAGATTTTTGTATTCGCGAGCAAATTCGTGATTTTCTTGATCCAATACTATATTTTTGTATTCGCGACCCAATTCTTGGTTTTCTTGATCCAAAACTAGATTTTTGCATTCGCCACGCAATTCTTGATTTTCTTAATCCGAAACTAGATTATTGTATTTGCGACCAAATTCTTGATTTTCTTGATCCAAAATTTGATTTTCGTATTCGCGACCCAATTCTTGATTTTCCTGATCCAAAACTAGATTTTTGTATTCGCGACCCAATTCTTGATTTTCTTGATCAAAAACTTGATTTTTGCATTCGCCATGCAATTCTTGATTTTTTTGAACCAAAACTAGATTTTTGTATCTGCGACCAATTTCTTCATTTTTTTGATCCAAAACTAGATTTTCTTATTCGCGACCCAATTCTTGATTTTCCTGATCCAAAACTAGATTTTTGTATTCGCGACCAAATTCTTGATTTTCCTGATCCAAAACTAGATTTTTGCATTCGCCACGCAATTCTTGATTTTCTTGATCCAAAACTAGATTTTTATATTCGCGACCCAATTCTTGGTTTTCTTGATCCAAAACTAGATTTTCGTATTCGCGACCCAATTCTTTTTTTTCCTGATCCAAAACTAGATTTTGGTATTCGCGACCAAATTCTTGATTTTCTTGATCCAAAATTAGATTTTCGTATTCGCGACCCGATTCTTGATTTTCTTGATCCAAAGCTAGATTTTTGTATTCGCGACCCAATTCTTGATTTTCTTAATCCAAAACTAGATTTTTGCATTCGCCACGCAATTCTTGATTTTCTTGATCCAAAACTTGATTTTCGTATTCGCGACCCAATTCTTGATTTTCCTGATCCAAAACTAGATTTTTGTATTCGCGACCCAATTCTTGATTTTTTTGATCCAAAACTAGATTTTCTTATTCGCGACCCAATTCTTGATTTTCCTGATCCAAAACTAGATTTTTGTATTCGCGCCCGAATTCTTAATTTTCATGATCCAAAACTAGATTTTTGTATTCGCGACCCACTTCTTGATTTTCTTGATCCAAAACTAGATTTTTGTATTCGCGACCAAATTCTGGATTTTCTTGATCCAAAACTATATTTTTGTATTCGCGACCAAATTCTGGATTTTCTTGATCCAAAACTAGATTTTTGTATTCGCGGCCCAATTCTTGATTTTCTTAATCCAAAACTAGATTTTTGCATTCGCCACGCAATTCTTGATTTTCTTGATCCAAAACTTGATTTTTGCATTCGCCATGCAATGCTTCATTTTTTTGATCCAAAACTAGATTTTTGTATCTGCGACCAAATTCTTGATTTTTTTGATCCAAAACTAGATTTTCTTATTCGCGACCCAATTCTTGATTTTCCTGATCCAAAACTAGATTTATGTATTCGCGACCAAATTCTTGATTTTCTTGATCCAAAACTAGATTTTTGCATTCGCCACGCAATTCTTGATTTTCTTGATCCAAAACTAGATTTTTGTATTCGCGACCCAATTCTTGGTTTTCTTGATCCAAAACTAGATTTTCGTATTCGCGACCCAATTCTTTTTTTTCCTGATCCAAAACTAGATTTTGGTATTCGCGACCAAATTCTTGATTTTCTTGATCCAAAATTAGATTTTCGTATTCGCGACCCGATTCTTGATTTTCTTGATCCAAAGCTAGATTTTTGTATTCGCGACCCGATTCTTGATTTTCTTAATCCAAAACTAGATTTTTGCATTCGCCACGCAATTCTTGATTTTCTTGATTCAAAACTAGATTTTTGCATTCGCCACGCAGTTCTTGATTTTCTTGATCCAAAACTAGATTTTTGTATTCGCGACCGAATTCTTAATTTTCATGATCCAAAACTAGATTTTTGTATTCGCGACCCACTTCTTGATTTTCTTGATCCAAAACTAGATTTTTGTATTCGCGACCAAATTCTGGATTTTCTTGATCCAAAACTAGATTTTTGTATTCGCGACCAAATTCTGGATTTTCTTGATCCAAAACTAGATTTTTGTATTCGCGACCGAATTTTTGATTTTCATGATCCAAAACTAGATTTTTGTATTCGTCACGCAGTTCTTGATTTTCTTGATCCAAAACTAGATTTTTTTATTCGCGACCAAATTCTTGATTTTCTTGATCCAAAACTTGATTTTTGTATTCGCGACCAAATTCGTGATTTTCTTGATCTAATACTAGATTTTTGTATTCGCGACCCAATTCTTGGTTTTCTTGATCCATAACTTGATTTTTGCATACGCCACGCAATTCTTGATTTTTTCTTGATCCAAAATTAGATTGTTGCATTAGCCACGCAGTTCTTGATTTTCATGATCCAAAACTAGATTTTTGTATTCGCGACCAAATTCTGGATTTTCTTGATCCAAAACTAGATTTTTGTATTCGCGACCAAATTCTGGATTTTCTTGATCCAAAACTAGATTTTTGTATTCGCGACCGAATTTTTGATTTTCATGATCCAAAACTAGATTTTTGTATTCGTCACGCAGTTCTTGATTTTCTTGATCCAAAACTAGATTTTTTTATTCGCGACCAAATTCTTGATTTTCTTGATCCAAAACTTGATTTTTGTATTCGCGACCAAATTCGTGATTTTCTTGATCTAATACTAGATTTTTGTATTCGCGACCCAATTCTTGGTTTTCTTGATCCATAACTTGATTTTTGCATACGCCACGCAATTCATGATTTTTTCTTGATCCAAAATTAGATTGTTGCATTAGCCACGCAGTTCTTGATTTTCATGATCCAAAACTAGATTTTTGTATTCGCGACCAAATTCTGGATTTTCTTGATCCAAAACTAGATTTTTGTCTTCGCGACCAAATTCTGGATTTTCTTGATCCAAAACTAGATTTTTGTATTCGCGACCCACTTCTTGATTTTCTTGATCCAAAACTAGATTTTTGTATTCGCGACCAAATTCTTTTTTTTCCTGATCCAAAACTAGATTTTGGTATTCGCGACCAAATTCTTGATTTTCTTGATCCAAAACTAGATTTTCGCATTCGCGACCCAATTCTTAATTTTCTTGATCCAAAATTAGATTTTTGTATTCGCGACCAAATTCTGGATTTTCTTGATCCAAAACTAGATTTTTGTCTTCGCGACCAAATTCTGGATTTTCTTGATCCCAAACTTGATTTTCGTATTCGCGACCCAATTCTTGATTTTCCTGATCCAAAACTAGATTTTTGTATTCGCGACCCAATTCTTGATTTTTTTGATCCTAAACTAGATTTTCTTATTCGCGACCCAATTCTTGATTTTCCTGATCCAAAACTAGATTTTTGTATTCGCGAGCAAATTCGTGATTTTCTTGATCCAATACTATATTTTTGTATTCGCGACCCAATTCTTGGTTTTCTTGATCCAAAACTAGATTTTTGCATTCGCCACGCAATTCTTGATTTTCTTAATCCGAAACTAGATTATTGTATTTGCGACCAAATTCTTGATTTTCTTGATCCAAAATTTGATTTTCGTATTCGCGACACAATTCTTGATTTTCCTGATCCAAAACTAGATTTTTGTATTCGCGACCCAATTCTTGATTTTCTTGATCCAAAACTTGATTTTTGCATTCGCCATGCAATTCTTGATTTTTTTGATCCAAAACTAGATTTTTGTATCTGCGACCAAATTCTTGATTTTTTTGATCCAAAACTAGATTTTCTTATTCGCGACCCAATTCTTGATTTTCCTGATCCAAAACTAGATTTTTGTATTCGCGACCAAATTCTTGATTTTCTTGATCCAAAACTAGATTTTTGCATTCGCCACGCAATTCTTGATTTTCTTGATCCAAAACTAGATTTTTGTATTCGCGACCCAATTCTTGGTTTTCTTGATCCAAAACTAGATTTTCGTATTCGCGACCCAATTCTTTTTTTTCCTGATCCAAAACTAGATTTTGGTATTCGCGACCAAATTCTTGATTTTCTTGATCCAAAATTAGATTTCCGTATTCGCGACCCGATTCTTGATTTTCTTGATCCAAAGCTAGATTTTTGTATTCGCGACCCTATTCTTGATTTTCTTAATCCAAAACTAGATTTTTGCATTCGCCACGCAATTCTTGATTTTCTTGATCCAAAACTAGATTTTTGCATTCGCCACGCAGTTCTTGATTTTCTTGATCCAAAACTAGATTTTTGTATTCGCGACCGAATTCTTAATTTTCATGATCCAAAACTAGATTTTTGTATTCGCGACCCACTTCTTGATTTTCTTGATCCAAAACTAGATTTTTGTATTCGCGACCAAATTTTGGATTTTCTTGATCCAAAACTAGATTTTTGTATTCGCGACCAAATTCTGGATTTTCTTGATCCAAAACTAGATTTTTGTATTCGCGACCAAATTCTTGATTTTCTTGATCCAAAACTAGATTTTTGTATTCGCGACCAAATTCTGGATTTTCTTGATCCAAAACTAGATTTTTGTATTCGCGACCAAATTTTTGATTTTCTTGATCCAAAACTAGATTTTTGTATTCGCGACCGAATTCTTGATTTTCATGATCCAAAACTAGATTTTTGAATTCGCGACCCACTTCTTGATTTTGCTTGATCCAAAACTAGATTTTTTCATTCGCGACCCAATTCTTGATTTTTTCTTGATCCAAAATTAGATTTTTGCATTAGCCACGCAGTTCATGATTTTCATGATCCAAAACTAGATTTTTGTATTCGCCACGCAATTCTTGATTTTCTTGATCCAAAAATAGATTTTTTTATTCGCGACCAAATTCTTGATTTTCTTGATCCAAAACTTGATTTTTGTATTCGCGACCAAATTCGTGATTTTCTTGATCTAATACTAGATTTTTGTATTCGCGACCCAATTCTTGGTTTTCTTGATCCATAACTTGATTTTTGCATTCGCCACGCAATTCTTGATTTCCTTAATCCGAAACTACATTATTGTATTTGCGACCAAATTATTGATTTTCTTGATCCAAAACTTTATTTTCGTATTCGCGACCCAATTCTTGATTTCCTGATCCAAAACTAGATTTTTGTATTCGCGACCCAATTCTTGATTTTCTTGATCCAAAACTTGATTTTTGCATTCGCCACGCAATTCTTGATTTTCTTGATCCAAAACTAGATTTTTGTATTCGCGACCGAATTCTTGATTTTCATGATCGAAAACTAGATTTTTGAATTCGCGACCCACTTCTTGATTTTCTTGATCCAAAACTAGATTTTTGCATTCGCGACCCAATTCTTGATTTTTTCTTGATCCAAAATTAGATTGTTGCATTAGCCACGCAGTTCTTGATTTTCATGATCCAAAACTAGATTTTTGTATTCGCCACGCAGTTCTTGATTTTCTTGATCCAAAACTAGATTTTTCGTATTCGCGACCCAATTCTTTTTTTTCATGATCCAAAACTAGATTTTTGTATTCGCGACCCACTTCTTTATTTTCTTGATGCAAAACTAGATTTTTGTATTCGCGACCAAATTCTGGATTTTCTTGATCCAAAACTAGATTTTTGTATTCGCGACCAAATTCTGGATTTTCTTGATCCAAAACTAGATTTTTGTCTTCGCGACCAAATTCTGGATTTTCTTGATCCAAAACTAGATTTTTATATTCGCCACGCTGTTTTTGATTTTCTTCATCCAAAACTAGATTTTTATATTCGCGACCAAATTCTGGATTTTCTTGATCCAAAACTAGATTTTTGTATTCGCGACCAAATTCTTGATTTTCTTGATCCAAAACTAGATTTTTGTATTCGCGACCAAATTTTGGATTTTCTTGATCCAAAACTAGATTTTTGTATTCGCGACCAAATTTTTGATTTTCTTGATCCAAAACTAGATTTTTGTATTCACGACCGAATTCTTGATTTCCATGATCTAAAACTAGATTTTTGAATTCGCGACCCACTTCTTGATTTTCTTGATCCAAAACTAGATTTTTTCATTCGCGACCCAATTCTTGATTTTTTTCTTGATCCAAAATTAGATTGTTGCATTAGCCACGCAGTTCTTGATTTTCTTGATCCAATACTATATTTTTGTATTCGCGATCCAATTCTTGGTTTTCTTGATCCAAAACTAGATTTTTGCATTCGCCACGCAATTCTTGATTTTCTTAATCCGAAACTAGATTATTGTATTTGCGACCAAATTCTTGATTTTCTTGATCCAAAACTTGATTTTCGTATTCGCGACCCAATTCTTGATTTTCCTGATCCCAAACTAGATTTTTGTATTCGCGACCCAATTCTTGATTTTCTTGATCCAAAACTTGATTTTTGCATTCGCCATGCAATTCTTGATTTTTTTGATCCAAAACTAGATTTTTGTATCTGCGACCAAATTCTTGATTTTTTTGATCCAAAACTAGATTTTTGCATTCGCCACGCAGTTCTTGATTTTCTTGATCCAAAACTAGATTTTTGTATTCGCGACCGAATTCTTAATTTTCATGATCCAAAACTAGATTTTTGTATTCGCGACCCACTTCTGGATTTTCTTGATCCAAAACTAGATTTTTGTATTCGCGACCAAATTCTTGATTTTCTTGATCCAAAACTAGATTTTTGTATTCGCCACGCAGTTCTTGATTTTCTTTATCCAAAACTATATTTTTGTATTCGCGACCAAATTCTGGATTTTCTTGATCCAAAACTAGATTTTTGTATTCGCGACCAAATTCTGGATTTTCTTGATCCAAAACTAGATTTTTGTATTCGCGAACAAATTTTTGATTTTCTTGATCCAAAACTAGATTTTTGTATTCGCGACCGAATTCTTGATTTTCATGATCCAAAACTAGATTTTTGAATTCGCGACCCACTTCTTGATTTTGCTTGATCCAAAACTAGATTTTTTCATTCGCGACCCAATTCTTGATTTTTTCTTGATCCAAAATTAGATTTTTTGCATTAGCCACGCAGTTCTTGATTTTCATTATCCAAAACTAGATTTTTGTAATCGCCACGCAGTTCTTGATTTTCTTGATCCAAAACTAGATTTTTTTATTCGCGACCAAATTCTTGATTTTCTTGATCCAAAACTTAATTTTTGTATTCGCGAGCAAATTCGTGATTTTCTTGATCTAATACTAGATTTTTGTATTCGCGACCCAATTCTTGGTTTTCTTGATCCAAAACTTGATTTTTGCATTCGCCACGCAATTCTTGATTTCCTTAATCCGAAACTAGATTATTGTATTTGCGACCAAATTATTGATTTTCTTGATCCAAAACTTGATTTTCGTATTCGCGACCCAATTCTTGATTTCCTGATCCAAAACTAGATTTTTGTATTCGCGACCCAATTCTTGATTTTCTTGATCCAAAACTTGATTTTTGCATTCGCCACGCAATTCTTGATTTTCTTGATCCAAAACTAGATTTTTGTATTCGCGACGCAATTCTTGATTTTCTTGATCCAAAACTAGATTTTTGCATTCGCCACGCAGTTCTTGATTTTCTTGATCCAAAACTAGATTTTTGTATTCGCGACCGAATTCTTAATTTTCATGATCCAAAACTAGATTTTTGTATTCACGACCCACTTCTTGATTTTCTTGATGCAAAACTAGATTTTTGTATTCGCGACCAAATTCTGGATTTTCTTGATCCAAAACTAGATTTTTGTATTCGCGACCAAATTCTGGATTTTCTTGATCCAAAACTAGATTTTTGTATTCGCGACCAAATTCTTGATTTTCTTAATCCAAAACTAGATTTTTGTATTCGCGACCAAATTTTGGATTTTCTTGATCCAAAACTAGATTTTTGTATTCGCGACCAAATTTTTGATTTTCTTGATCCAAAACTAGATTTTTGTATTCGCGACCAAATTTTTGATTTTCTTGATCCAAAACTAGATTTTTGTATTCGCGACCAAATTCTGGATTTTCTTGATCCAAATCTAGATTTTTGTATTCGCGACCAAATTCTGGATTTTCTTGATCCAAAACTAGATTTTTGTATTCGCCACGCAGTTCTTGATTTTCTTGATCCAAAACTAGATTTTTATATTCGCGACCAAATTCTGGATTTTCTTGATCCAAAACTAGATTTTTGTATTCGCGACCAAATTCTGGATTTTCTTGATCCAAAACTAGATTTTTGTATTCGCGACCAAATTCTTGATTTTCGTGATCCAAAACTTGATTTTTGTATTCGCGGCCCAATTCTTTTTTTTCCTGATCCAAAACTAGATTTTTGTATTCGCGACCCACTTCTTGATTTTCTTGATGCAAAACTAGATTTTTGTATTCGCGATCAAATTCTGGATTTTCTTGATCCAAAACTAGATTTTCGTATTCGCGACCAAATTCTGGATTTTCTTGATCCAAAACTAGATTTTTGTATTCGCGACCAAATTCTTGATTTTCTTGATCCAAAACTTGATTTTTGTATTCGCGAGCGAATTCGTGATTTTCTTGATCCAATACTAGTTTTTTGTATTCGCGACCCAATTCTTGATTTTCTTGATCCAAAACTAGATTTTTGCATTCGCGACACAATTCTTGATTTTTTCTTGATCCAAAATTAGATTGTTGCATTAGCCACGCAGTTCTTGATTTTCATGATCCAAAACTAGATTTTTGTATTCGCCACGCAGTTCTTGATTTTCTTGATCCAAAACTAGATTTTTCGTATTCGCGACCCAATTCTTTTTTTTCCTGATCCAAAACTAGATTTTGGTATTCGCGACCAAATTCTTGATTTTCTTGATCCAAAACTAGATTTTTGTATTCGCGACCAAATTCTGGATTTTCTTCATCCAAAACTAGATTTTTGTATTCGCGACCAAATTCTGGATTTTCTTGATCCAAAACTAGATTTTTGCATTCGCGACCCAATTCTTGATTTTTTCTTGATCCAAAATTAGATTGTTGCATTAGCCACGCAGTTCTTGATTTTCATGATCCAAAACTAGATTTTTGTATTCGCCACGCAGTTCTTGATTTTCTTGATCCAAAACTAGATTTTTCGTATTCGCGACCCAATTCTTTTTTTTCCTGATCCAAAACTAGATTTTGGTATTCGCGACCAAATTCTTGATTTTCTTGATCCAAAACTAGATTTTCGTATTCGCGACCCAATTCTTGATTTTCTTGATCCAAAACTAGATTTTTGTATTCGCGACCCAATTCTTGATTTTCTTAATCCAAAACTAGATTTTTGCATTCGCCACGCAATTCTTGATTTTCTTGATCCAAAACTAGATTTTTGCATTCGCCACGCAGTTCTTGATTTTCTTGATCCAAAACTAGATTTTTGTATTCGCGACCGAATTCTTAATTTTCATGATCCAAAACTAGATTTTTGTATTCGCGACCCACTTCTTGATTTTCTTGATGCAAAACTAGATTTTTGTATTCGCGACCAAATTCTGGATTTTCTTGATCCAAAACTAGATTTTTGTATTCGCGACCAAATTCTGGATTTTCTTGATCCAAAACTAGATTTTTGTATTCGCGACCAAATTCTTGATTTTCTTAATCCAAAACTAGATTTTTGTATTCGCGACCAAATTTTGGATTTTCTTGATCCAAAACTAGATTTTTGTATTCGCGACCAAATTTTTGATTTTCTTGATCCAAAACTAGATTTTTGTATTCGCGACCGAATTCTTGATTTTCATGATGCAAAACTAGATTTTTGAATTCGCGACCCACTTCTTGATTTTCTTGATCCAAAACTAGATTTTTTCATTCGCGACCCAATTCTTGATTTTTTTCTTGATCCAAAATTAGATTGTTGCATTTGCCACGCAGTTCTTGATTTTCTTGATCCAATACTATATTTTTGTATTCGCGACCCAATTCTTGGTTTTCTTGATCCAAAACTAGATTTTTGCATTCGCCACGCAATTCTTGATTTTCTTAATCCGAAACTAGATTATTGTATTTGCGACCAAATTCTTGATTTTCTTGATCCAAAACTTGATTTTCGTATTCGCGACCCAATTCTTGATTTTCCTGATCCCAAACTAGATTTTTGTATTCGCGACCCAATTCTTGATTTTCTTGATCCAAAACTTGATTTTTGCATTCGCCATGCAATTCTTGATTTTTTTGATCCAAAACTAGATTTTTGTATCTGCGACCAAATTCTTGATTTTTTTGATCCAAAACTAGATTTTTGCATTCGCCACGCAGTTCTTGATTTTCTTGATCCAAAACTAGATTTTTGTATTCGCGACCGAATTCTTAATTTTCATGATCCAAAACTAGATTTTTGTATTCGCGACCCACTTCTGGATTTTCTTGATCCAAAACTAGATTTTTGTATTCTCGACCAAATTCTTGATTTTCTTGATCCAAAACTAGATTTTTGTATTCGCCTTGCAGTTCTTGATTTTCTTTATCCAAAACTATATTTTTGTATTCGCGACCAAATTCTGGATTTTCTTGATCCAAAACTAGATTTTTGTATTCGCGACCAAATTCTGGATTTTCTTGATCCAAAACTAGATTTTTGTATTCGCGACCAAATTTTTGATTTTCTTGATCCAAAACTAGATTTTTGTATTCGCGACCGAATTCTTGATTTTCATGATCCAAAACTAGATTTTTGAATTCGCGACCCACTTCTTGATTTTGCTTGATCCAAAACTAGATTTTTTCATTCGCGACCCAATTCTTGATTTTTTCTTGATCCAAAATTAGATTTTTTGCATTAGCCACGCAGTTCTTGATTTTCATTATCCAAAACTAGATTTTTGTAATCGCCACGCAGTTCTTGATTTTCTTGATCCAAAACTAGATTTTTTTATTCGCGACCAAATTCTTGATTTTCTTGATCCAAAACTTAATTTTTGTATTCGCGAGCAAATTCGTGATTTTCTTGATCTAATACTAGATTTTTGTATTCGCGACCCAATTCTTGGTTTTCTTGATCCAAAACTTGATTTTTGCATTCGCCACGCAATTCTTGATTTCCTTAATCCGAAACTAGATTATTGTATTTGCGACCAAATTATTGATTTTCTTGATCCAAAACATGATTTTCGTATTCGCGACCCAATTCTTGATTTCCTGATCCAAAACTAGATTTTTGTATTCGCGACCCAATTCTTGATTTTCTTGATCCAAAACTTGATTTTTGCATTCGCCACGCAATTCTTGATTTTCTTGATCCAAAACTAGATTTTTGTATTCGCGACGCAATTCTTGATTTTCTTGATCCAAAACTAGATTTTTGCATTCGCCACGCAGTTCTTGATTTTCTTGATCCAAAACTAGATTTTTGTATTCGCGACCGAATTCTTAATTTTCATGATCCAAAACTAGATTTTTGTATTCACGACCCACTTCTTGATTTTCTTGATGCAAAACTAGATTTTTGTATTCGCGACCAAATTCTGGATTTTCTTGATCCAAAACTAGATTTTTGTATTCGCGACCAAATTCTGGATTTTCTTGATCCAAAACTAGATTTTTGTATTCGCGACCAAATTCTTGATTTTCTTAATCCAAAACTAGATTTTTGTATTCGCGACCAAATTTTGGATTTTCTTGATCCAAAACTAGATTTTTGTATTCGCGACCAAATTTTTGATTTTCTTGATCCAAAACTAGATTTTTGTATTCGCGACCAAATTTTTGATTTTCTTGATCCAAAACTAGATTTTTGTATTCGCGACCAAATTCTGGATTTTCTTGATCCAAATCTAGATTTTTGTATTCGCGACCAAATTCTGGATTTTCTTGATCCAAAACTAGATTTTTGTATTCGCCACGCAGTTCTTGATTTTCTTGATCCAAAACTAGATTTTTATATTCGCGACCAAATTCTGGATTTTCTTGATCCAAAACTAGATTTTTGTATTCGCGACCAAATTCTGGATTTTCTTGATCCAAAACTAGATTTTTGTATTCGCGACCAAATTCTTGATTTTCGTGATCCAAAACTTGATTTTTGTATTCGCGGCCCAATTCTTTTTTTTCCTGATCCAAAACTAGATTTTTGTATTCGCGACCCACTTCTTGATTTTCTTGATGCAAAACTAGATTTTTGTATTCGCGATCAAATTCTGGATTTTCTTGATCCAAAACTAGATTTTTGTATTCGCGACCAAATTCTGGATTTTCTTGATCCAAAACTAGATTTTTGTATTCGCGACCAAATTCTTGATTTTCTTGATCCAAAACTTGATTTTTGTATTCGCGAGCAAATTCGTGATTTTCTTGATCCAATACTAGATTTTTGTATTCGCGACCCAATTCTTGATTTTCTTGATCCAAAACTAGATTTTTGCATTCGCGACACAATTCTTGATTTTTTCTTGATCCAAAATTAGATTGTTGCATTAGCCACGCAGTTCTTGATTTTCATGATCCAAAACTAGATTTTTGTATTCGCCACGCAGTTCTTGATTTTCTTGATCCAAAACTAGATTTTTCGTATTCGCGACCCAATTCTTTTTTTTCCTGATCCAAAACTAGATTTTGGTATTCGCGACCAAATTCTTGATTTTCTTGATCCAAAACTAGATTTTTGTATTCGCGACCAAATTCTGGATTTTCTTCATCCAAAACTAGATTTTTGTATTCGCGACCAAATTCTGGATTTTCTTGATCCAAAACTAGATTTTTGCATTCGCGACCCAATTCTTGATTTTTTCTTGATCCAAAATTAGATTGTTGCATTAGCCACGCAGTTCTTGATTTTCATGATCCAAAACTAGATTTTTGTATTCGCCACGCAGTTCTTGATTTTCTTGATCCAAAACTAGATTTTTCGTATTCGCGACCCAATTCTTTTTTTTCCTGATCCAAAACTAGATTTTGGTATTCGCGACCAAATTCTTGATTTTCTTGATCCAAAACTAGATTTTTGTATTCGCGACCAAATTCTGGATTTTCTTCATCCAAAACTAGATTTTTGTATTCGCGACCAAATTCTGGATTTTCTTGATCCAAAACTAGATTTTTGCATTCGCGACCCAATTCTTGATTTTTTCTTGATCCAAAATTAGATTGTTGCATTAGCCACGCAGTTCTTGATTTTCATGATCCAAAACTAGATTTTTGTATTCGCCACGCAGTTCTTGATTTTCTTGATCCAAAACTAGATTTTTCGTATTCGCGACCCAATTCTTTTTTTTCCTGATCCAAAACTAGATTTTGGTATTCGCGACCAAATTCTTGATTTTCTTGATCCAAAACTAGATTTTCGTATTCGCGACCCAATTCTTGATTTTCTTGATCCAAAACTAGATTTTTGTATTCGCGACCCAATTCTTGATTTTCTTAATCCAAAACTAGATTTTTGCATTCGCCACGCAATTCTTGATTTTCTTGATCCAAAACTAGATTTTTGCATTCGCCACGCAGTTCTTGATTTTCTTGATCCAAAACTAGATTTTTGTATTCGCGACCGAATTCTTAATTTTCATGATCCAAAACTAGATTTTTGTATTCGCGACCCACTTCTTGATTTTCTTGATGCAAAACTAGATTTTTGTATTCGCGACCAAATTCTGGATTTTCTTGATCCAAAACTAGATTTTTGTATTCGCGACCAAATTCTGGATTTTCTTGATCCAAAACTAGATTTTTGTATTCGCGACCAAATTCTTGATTTTCTTCATCCAAAACTAGATTTTTGTATTCGCGACCAAATTTTGGATTTTCTTGATCCAAAACTAGATTTTTGTATTCGCGACCAAATTTTTGATTTTCTTGATCCAAAACTAGATTTTTGTATTCGCGACCGAATTCTTGATTTTCATGATGCAAAACTAGATTTTTGAATTCGCGACCCACTTCTTGATTTTCTTGATCCAAAACTAGATTTTTTCATTCGCGACCCAATTCTTGATTTTTTTCTTGATCCAAAATTAGATTGTTGCATTTGCCACGCAGTTCTTGATTTTCTTGATCCAATACTATATTTTTGTATTCGCGACCCAATTCTTGGTTTTCTTGATCCAAAACTTGATTTTTGCATTCGCCATGCAATTCTTGATTTTTTTGATCCAAAACTAGATTTTTGTATCTGCGACCAAATTCTTGATTTTTTTGATCCAAAACTAGATTTTTGCATTCGCCACGCAGTTCTTGATTTTCTTGATCCAAAACTAGATTTTTGTATTCGCGACCGAATTCTTAATTTTCATGATCCAAAACTAGATTTTTGTATTCGCGACCCACTTCTGGATTTTCTTGATCCAAAACTAGATTTTTGTATTCTCGACCAAATTCTTGATTTTCTTGATCCAAAACTAGATTTTTGTATTCGCCTCGCAGTTCTTGATTTTCTTGATCCAAAACTAGATTTTTGTATTCGCGACCAAATTCTGGATTTTCTTGATCCAAAATTAGATTTTTGTATTCGCGACCAAATTCTTGATTTTCTTGATCCAAAACTAGATTTTTGTATTCGCCACGCAGTTCTTGATTTTCTTGATCCAAAACTAGATTTTTGTATTCGCGACCGAATTCTTAATTTTCATGATCCAAAACTAGATTTTTGTATTCACGACCCACTTCTTGATTTTCTTGATCCAAAACTAGATTTTTGTATTCGCGACCAAATTCTGGATTTTCTTGATCCAAAACTAGATTTTTGTATTCGCGACCAAATTCTGGATTTTCTTGATCCAAAACTAGATTTTTGTATTCGCGACCAAATTCTTGATTTTCTTGATCCAAAACTAGATTGTTGTATTCGCCACGCAGTTCTTGATTTTCTTGATCCAAAACTAGATTTTTCTATTCGCGACCAAATTCTGGATTTTCTTGATCCAAAACTAGATTTTTGTATTCGCGACCAAATTCTTGATTTTTTTGATCCAAAACTTGATTTTTGTATTCGCGAGCAAATTCGTGATTTTCTTGATCCAATACTAGATTTTTGTATTCGCGACCCAATTCTTGGTTTTCTTGATCCAAAACTAGATTTTTGCATTCGCCACGCAAATCTTGATTTTTTTGATCCAAAACTAGATTTTTGTATCTGCGACCAAATTCTTGATTTTTTTGATCCAAAACTAGATTTTTGCATTCGCCACGCAGTTCTTGATTTTCTTGATCCAAAACTAGATTTTTGTATTCGCGACCGAATTCTTAATTTTCATGATCCAAAACTAGATTTTTGTATTCGCGACCCACTTCTGGATTTTCTTGATCCAAAACTAGATTTTTGTATTCGCGACCAAATTCTTGATTTTCTTGATCCAAAACTAGATTTTTGTATTCGCCTCGCAGTTGTTGATTTTCTTGATCCAAAACTAGATTTTTGTATTCGCGACCAAATTCTGGATTGTCTTGATCCAAAACTAGATTTTTGTATTCGCGACCAAATTCTTGATTTTCTTGATCCAAAACTAGATTTTTGTATTCGCCACGCAGTTCTTGATTTTCTTGATCCAAAACTAGATTTTTGTATTCGCGACCGAATTCTTAATTTTCATGATCCAAAACTAGATTTTTGTATTCACGACCCACTTCTTGATTTTCTTGATCCAAATCTAGATTTTTGTATTCGCGACCAAATTCTGGATTTTCTTGATCCAAAACTAGATTTTTGTATTCGCCACGCAGTTCTTGATTTTCTTGATCCAAAACTAGATTTTTATATTCGCGACCAAATTCTGGATTTTCTTGATCCAAAACTAGATTTTTGTATTCGCGACCAAATTCTGGATTTTCTTGATCCAAAACTAGATTTTTGTATTCGCGACCAAATTCTTGATTTTCTTGATCCAAAACTTGATTTTTGTATTCGCGACCCAATTCTTTTTTTTCCTGATCCAAAACTAGATTTTTGTATTCGCGACCCACTTCTTGATTTTCTTGATGCAAAACTAGATTTTTGTATTCGCGACCAAATTCTGGATTTTCTTGATCCAAAACTAGATTTTTGTATTCGCCACGCAGTTCTTGATTTTCTTGATCCAAAACTAGATTTTTGTATTCGCGACCGAATTCTTAATTTTCATGATCCAAAACTAGATTTTTGTATTCGCGACCAAATTCTGGATTTTCTTGATCCAAAACTAGATTTTTGTATTCGCGACCAAATTCTTGATTTTCTTGATCCAAAACTTGATTTTTGTATTCGCGAGCGAATTCGTGATTTTCTTGATCCAATACTAGATTTTTGTATTCGCGACCCAATTCTTGATTTTCTTGATCCAAAACTAGATTTTTGCATTCGCGACACAATTCTTGATTTTTTCTTGATCCAAAATTAGATTGTTGCATTAGCCACGCAGTTCTTGATTTTCATGATCCAAAACTAGATTTTTGTATTCGCCACGCAGTTCTTGATTTTCTTGATCCAAAACTAGATTTTTCGTATTCGCGACCCAATTCTTTTTTTTCCTGATCCAAAACTAGATTTTGGTATTCGCGACCAAATTCTTGATTTTCTTGATCCAAAACTAGATTTTTGTATTCGCGACCAAATTCTGGATTTTCTTCATCCAAAACTAGATTTTTGTATTCGCGACCAAATTCTGGATTTTCTTGATCCAAAACTAGATTTTTGTATTCGCGACCAAATTCTTGATTTTCTTGATCCAAAACTAGATTTTTGTATTCGCCACGCAGTTCTTGATTTTCTTGATCCAAAACTAGATTTTTGTATTCGCGACCGAATTCTTAATTTTCATGATCCAAAACTAGATTTTTGTATTCGTGACCCACTTCTTGATTTTCTTGATCCAAAACTAGATTTTTGTATTCGCGACCAAATTCTGGATTTTCTTGATCCAAAACTAGATTTTTGTATTCGCGACCAAATTCTGGATTTTCTTGATCCAAAACTAGATTTTTGTATTCGCGACCAAATTCTTGACATTCTTGATCCAAAACTAGATTTTTGTATTCGCCACGCAGTTCTTGATTTTCTTGATCCAAAACTAGATTTTTCTATTCGCGACCAAATTCTGCATTTTCTTGATCCAAAACTAGATTTTTGTATTCGCGACCAAATTCTTGATTTTCTTGATCCAAAACTTGATTTTTGTATTCGCGAGCAAATTCGTGATTTTCTTGATCCAATACTAGATTTTTGTATTCGCGACCCAATTCTTGGTTTTCTTAATCCGAAACTAGATTATTGTATTTGCGACCAAATTCTTGATTTTCTTGATCCAAAACTTGATTTTCGTATTCGCGACCCAATTCTTGATTTTCCTGATCCAAAACTAGATTTTTGTATTCGCGACCCACTTCTTGATTTTCTTGATCCAAAACTAGATTTTTGTATTCGCGACCAAATTTTGGATTTTCTTGATCCAAAACTAGATTTTTGTATTCGCGACCAAATTTTTGATTTTCTTGATCCAAAACTAGATTTTTGTATTCGCGACCGAATTCTTGATTTTCATGATCCAAAACTAGATTTTTGAATTCGCGACCCACTTCTTGATTTTCTTGATCCAAAACTAGATTTTTGCATTCGCGACCCATTTCTTGATTTTTTCTTGATCCAAAATTAGATTGTTGCATTAGCCTCGCAGTTCTTGATTTTCATGATCCAAAACTAGATTTTTGTATTCGCCACGCAGTTCTTGATTTTCTTGATCCAAAACTAGATTTTTTTATTCGCGACCAAATTCTTGATTTTCTTGATCCAAAACTTGATTTTTGTATTCGCGAGCAAATTCGTGATTTTCTTGATCCAATACAAGATTTTTGTATTCGCGACCCAATTCTTCGTTTTCTTAATCCAAAACTAGATTTTTGCATTCGCCACGCAATTCTTGATTTTCTTAATCCGAAACTAGATTATTGTATTGGCGACCAAATTCTTGATTTTCTTGATCCAAAACTTGATTTTCGTATTCGCGACCCAATGCTTGATTTTCCTGATCCAAAACTAGATTTTTGTATTCGCGACCCAATTCTTGATTTTCTTGATCCAAAACTTGATTTTTGTATTCGCGAGCAAATTCGTGATTTTCTTGATCCAATACAAGATTTTTGTATTCGCGACCCAATTCTTGATTTTTTCTTGATCCAAAATTAGATTGTTGCATTAGCCTCGCAATTCTTGATTTTCATGATCCAAAACTAGATTTTTGTATTCGCGACCAAATTTTTGATTTTCTTGATCCAAAACTAGATTTTTGTATTCGCGACCGAATTCTTGATTTTCATGATCCAAAACTAGATTTTTGAATTCGCGACCCACTTCTTGATTTTCTTGATCCAAAACTAGATTTTTGCATTCGCGACCCAATTCTTGATTTTTTCTTGATCCAAAATTAGATTGTTGCATTAGCCTCGCAGTTCTTGATTTTCATGATCCAAAACTAGATTTTTGTATTCGCCACGCAGTTCTTGATTTTCTTGATCCAAAACTAGATTTTTTTATTCGCGACCAAATTCTTGATTTTCTTGATCCAAAACTTGATTTTTGTATTCGCGAGCAAATTCGTGATTTTCTTGATCCAATACAAGATTTTTGTATTCGCGACCCAATTCTTCGTTTTCTTAATCCAAAACTAGATTTTTGCATTCGCCACACAATTCTTGATTGTCTTAATCCGAAACTAGATTATTGTATTGGCGACCAAATTCTTGATTTTCTTGATCCAAAACTTGATTTTCGTATTCACGACCCAATGCTTGATTTTCCTGATCCAAAACTAGATTTTTGTATTCGCGACCCAATTCTTGATTTTCTTGGTCCAAAACTAGATTTTTGCATTCGCCACGCAATTCTTGATTTCCTTAATCCGAAACTAGATTATTGTATTTGCGACCAAATTATTGATTTTCTTGATCCAAAACTTGATTTTCGTATTCGCGACCCAATTCTTGATTTTTTCTGATCCAAAACTAGATTTTTGCATTCGCCACGCAATTCTTGATTTTCTTGATCCAAAACTAGATTTTTGTATTCGTGACCCAATTCTTGGTTTTCTTGATCCAGAACTAGATTTTTCGTATTCGCGACCCAATTCTTTTTTTTCCTGATCCAAAACTAGATTTTTGTATTCGCGACCCACTTCTTGATTTTCTTGATGCAAAACTAGATTTTTGTATTAGCGACCAAATTCTGGATTTTCTTGATCCAAAACTAGATTTTTGTATTCGCGACCAAATTCTGGATTTTCTTGATCCAAAACTAGATTTTTGTATTCGCGACCAAATTCTGGATTTTCTTGATCCAAAACATGATTTTTCGATTCGCGACCAAATTCTGGATTTTCTTGATCCAAAACTAGATTTTTGCATTCGCCACGCAGTTCTTGATTTTCTTGATCCAAAACTAGATTTTTGTATTCGCGACCGAATTCTTAATTTTCATGATCCAAAACTAGATTTTTGTATTCGCGACCCACTTCTTGATTTTCTTGATGCAAAACTAGATTTTTGTATTCGCGACCAAATTCTGGATTTTCTTGATCCAAAACTAGATTTTTGTATTCGCGACCAAATTCTGGATTTTCTTGATCCAAAACTAGATTTTTGTATTCGCGACCAAATTCTGGATTTTCTTGATCCAAAACTAGATTTTTGCATTCGCCACGCAGTTCTTGATTTTCTTGATCCAAAACTAGATTTTTGTATTCGCGACCGAATTCTTAATTTTCATGATCCAAAACTAGATTTTTGTATTCGCGACCAAATTCTGGATTTTCTTGATCCAAAACTAGATTTTTGTATTCGCGACCAAATTCTTGATTTTCTTGATCCAAAACTAGATTTTTGTATTCGCGACCAAATTTTGGATTTTCTTGATCCAAAACTAGATTTTTGTATTCGCGACCAAATTTTTGATTTTCTTGATCCAAAACTAGATTTTTGTATTCGCGACCGAATTCTTGATTTTCATGATCCAAAACTAGATTTTTCAATTCGCGACCCACTTCTTGATTTTCTTGATCCAAAACTAGATTTTTGCATTCGCGACCCAATTCTTGATTTTTTCTTGATCCAAAATTAGATTGTTGCATTAGCCACGCAGTTCTTGATTTTCATGATCCAAAACTAGATTTTTGTATTCGCCACGCAGTTCTTGATTTTCTTGATCCAAAACTAGATTTTTTTATTCGCGACCAAATTCTTGATTTTCTTGATCCAAAACTTGATTTTTGTATTCGCGAGCAAATTCGTGATTTTCTTGATCCAATACAAGATTTTTGTATTCGCGACCCAATTCTTTATTTTCTTGGTCCAAAACTAGATTTTTGCATTCGCCACGCAATTCTTGATTTCCTTAATCCGAAACTAGATTATTGTATTGGCGACCAAATTCTTGATTTTCTTGATCCAAAACTTGATTTTCGTATTCGCGACCCAATGCTTGATTTTCCTGATCCAAAACTAGATTTTCGTATTCGCGACCCAATGCTTGATTTTCCTGATCCAAAACTAGATTTTTGTATTCGCGACCCAATTCTTGATTTTCTTGGTCCAAAACTAGATTTTTGCATTCGCCACGCAATTCTTGATTTCCTTAATCCGAAACTAGATTATTGTATTTGCGACCATATTATTGATTTTCTTGATCCAAAACTTGATTTTCGTATTCGCGACCCAATTCTTGATTTTTCCTGATCCAAAACTAGATTTTTGTATTCGCGACCAAATTCTGGATTTTATTGATCCAAAACTAGATTTTTGCATTCGCCACGCAGTTCTTGATTTTCTTGATCCAAAACTAGATTTTTGTATTCGCGACCGAATTCTTAATTTTCATGATCCAAAACTAGATTTTTGTATTCGCGACCCAATTCTGCATTTTCATGATCCAAAACTAGATTTTTGTATTCGCGACCAAATTCTGGATTTTCTTGATCCAAAACTAGATTTTTGTATTCGCGACCAAATTCTGGATTTTCTTGATCCAAAACTAGATTTTTGTATTCGCGACCAAATTCTGGATTTTCTTGATCCAAAACATGATTTTTGGATTCGCGACCAAATTCTGGATTTTCTTGATCCAAAACTAGATTTTTGCATTCGCCACGCAGTTCTTGATTTTCTTGATCCAAAACTAGATTTTTATATTCGCGACCGAATTCTTAATTTTCATGATCCAAAACTAGATTTTTGTATTCGCGACCCACTTCTTGATTTTCTTGATGCAAAACTAGATTTTTGTATTCGCGACCAAATTCTGGATTTTCTTGATCCAAAACTAGATTTTTGTATTCGCGACCAAATTCTGGATTTTCTTGATCCAAAACTAGATTTTTGTATTCGCGACCAAATTCTGGATTTTCTTGATCCAAAACTAGATTTTTGCATTCGCCACGCAGTTCTTGATTTTCTTGATCCAAAACTAGATTTTTGTATTCGCGACCGAATTCTTAATTTTCATGATCCAAAACTAGATTTTTGTATTCGCGACCAAATTCTGGATTTTCTTGATCCAAAACTAGATTTTTGTATTCGCGACCAAATTCTTGATTTTCTTGATCCAAAACATGATTTTTGGATTCGCGACCAAATTCTGGATTTTCTTGATCCAAAACTAGATTTTTGCATTCGCCACGCAGTTCTTGATTTTCTTGATCCAAAACTAGATTTTTGTATTCGCGACCGAATTCTTAATTTTCATGATCCAAAACTAGATTTTTGTATTCGCGACCCACTTCTTGATTTTCTTGATGCAAAACTAGATTTTTGTATTCGCGACCAAATTCTGGATTTTCTTGATCCAAAACTAGATTTTTGTATTCGCGACCAAATTCTGGATTTTCTTGATCCAAAACTAGATTTTTGTATACGCGACCAAATTCTGGATTTTCTTTATCCAAAACTAGATTTTTGCATTCGCCACGCAGTTCTTGATTTTCTTGATCCAAAACTAGATTTTTGTATTCGCGACCGAATTCTTAATTTTCATGATCCAAAACTAGATTTTTGTATTCGCGACCTAATTCTGGATTTTCTTGATCCAAAACTAGATTTTTGTATTCGCGACCAAATTCTCGATTTTCTTGATCCAAAACTAGATTTTTGTATTCGCGACCAAATTCTGGATTTTCTTGATCCAAAACTAGATTTTTGTATTCGCGACCAAATTCTGGATTTTCTTGATCCAAAACTAGATTTTTGCATTTGCCACGCAGTTCTTGATTTTCTTGATCCAAAACTAGATTTTTGTATTCGCGACCGAATTCTTAATTTTCATGATCCAAAACTAGATTTTTGTATTCGCGACCAAATTCTGGATTTTCTTGATCCAAAACTAGATTTTTGTATTCGCGACCAAATTCTGGATTTTCTTGATCCAAAACATGATTTTTGGATTCGCGACCAAATTCTGGATTTTCTTGATCCAAAACTAGATTTTTGCATTCGCCACGCAGTTCTTGATTTTCTTGATCCAAAACTAGATTTTTGTATTCGCGACCAAATTTTTGATTTTCTTCATCCAAAACTAGATTTTTGTATTCGCGACCGAATTCTTGATTTTCATGATCCAAAACTAGATTTTGAATTCGCGACCCACTTCTTGATTTTCTTGATCCAAAACTAGATTTTTGCATTCGCGACCCAATTCTTGATTTTTTCTTGATCCAAAATTAGATTGTTGCATTAGCCACGCAGTTCTTGATTTTCATTATCCAAAACTAGATTTTTGTATTCGCCACGCAGTTCTTGATTTTCTTGATCCAAAACTAGATTTTTTTATTCGCGACCAAATTCTTGATTTTCTTGATCCAAAACTTGATTTTTGTATTCGCGAGCAAATTCGTGATTTTCTTGATCCAATACAAGATTTTTGTATTCGCGACCCAATTCTTCGTTTTCTTGATCCAAAACTAGATTTTTGCATTCGCCACGCAATTCTTGATTTTCTTAATCCGAAACTAGATTATTGTATTGGCGACCAAATTCTTGATTTTCTTGATCCAAAACTTGATTTTCGTATTCGCGACCCAATGCTTGATTTTCCTGATCCAAAACTAGATTTTTGTATTCGCGACCCAATTCTTGATTTTCTTGATCCAAAACTAGATTTTTGCATTCGCCACGCAATTCTTGATTTCCTTCATCCGAAACTAGATTATTGTATTTGCGACCAAATTATTGATTTTCTTGATCCAAAACATGATTTTCGTATTCGCGACCCAATTCATGATTTTTCCTGATCCAAAACTAGATTTTTGTATTCACGACCAAATTCTTGATTTTCTTGATCCAAAACTAGATTTTTGCATTCGCCACGCAATTCTTGATTTTCTTGATCCAAAACTAGATTTTTGTATTCGCGACCCAATTCTTGGTTTTCTTGATCCAGAACTAGATTTTTCGTATTCGCGACCCAATTCTTTTTTTTCCTGATCCAAAACTAGATTTTTGTATTCGCGACCCACTTCTTGATTTTCTTGATGCAAAACTAGATTTTTGTATTCGCGACCAAATTCTGGATTTTCTTGATCCAAAACTAGATTTTTGTATTCGCGACCAAATTCTGGATTTTCATGATCCAAAACTAGATTTTTGTATTCGCGACCGAATTCTTGATTTTCATGATCCAAAACTAGATTTTGAATTCGCGACCCACTTCTTGATTTTCTTGATCCAAAACTAGATTTTTGCATTCGCGACCCAATTCTTGATTTTTTCTTGATCCAAAATTAGATTGTTGCATTAGCCACGCAGTTCTTGATTTTCATGATCCAAAACTAGATTTTTGTATTCGCCACGCAGTTCTTGATTTTCTTGATCCAAAACTAGATTTTTTTATTCGCGACCAAATTCTTGATTTTGTTGATCCAAAACTTGATTTTTGTATTCGCGAGCAAATTCGTGATTTTCGTGATCCAATACAAGATTTTTGTATTCGCGACCCAATTCTTCGTTTTCTTGATCCAAAACTAGATTTTTGCATTCGCCACGCAATTCTTGATTTTCTTAATCCGAAACTAGATTATTGTATTGGCGACCAAATTCTTGATTTTCTTGATCCAAAACTTGATTTTCGTATTCGCGACCCAATGCTTGATTTTCCTGATCCAAAACTAGATTTTTGTATTCGCGACCCAATTCTTGATTTTCTTGATCCAAAACTAGATTTTTTGCATTCGCCACGCAATTCTTGATTTCCTTAATCCGAAACTAGATTATTGTATTTGCGACGAAATTATTGATTTTCTTGATCCAAAACATGATTTTCGTATTCGCGACCCAATTCATTATTTTTCCTGATCCAAAACTAGATTTTTGTATTCACGACCAAATTCTTGATTTTCTTGATCCAAAACTAGATTTTTGCATTCGCCACGCAATTCTTGATTTTCTTGATCCAAAACTAGATTTTTGTATTCGCGACCCAATTCTTGGTTTTCTTGATCCAGAACTAGATTTTTCGTATTCGCGACCCAATTCTTTTTTTTCCTGATCCAAAACTAGATTTTTGTATTCGCGACCCACTTCTTGATTTTCTTGATCCAAAACTAGATTTTTGTATTCGCGACCAAATTCTGGATTTTCTTGATCCAAAACTAGATTTTTGTATTCGCGACCAAATTCTGGATTTTCTTGATCCAAAACTAGATTTTTGTATTCGCGACCGAATTCTTGATTTTCATGATCCAAAACTAGATTTTGAATTCGCGACCCACTTCTTGATTTTCTTGATCCAAAACTAGATTTTTGCATTCGCGACCCAATTCTTAATTTTCATGATCCAAAACTAGATTTTTGTATTCGCGACCCACTTCTTGATTTTCTTGATGCAAAACTAGATTTTTGTATTCGCGACCAAATTCTGGATTTTCTTGATCCAAAACTAGATTTTTGTATTCGCGACCAAATTCTGGATTTTCTTGATCCAAAACTAGATTTTTGTATTCGCGACCAAATTTTGGATTTTCTTGATCCAAAACTAGATTTTTGTATTCGCGACCAAATTTTTGATTTTCTTGATCCAAAACTAGATTTTTGTATTCGCGACCGAATTCTTGATTTTCATGATCCAAAACTAGATTTTTCAATTCGCGACCCACTTCTTGATTTTCTTGATCCAAAACTAGATTTTTGCATTCGCGACCCAATTCTTGATTTTTTCTTGATCCAAAATTAGATTGTTGCATTAGCCACGCAGTTCTTGATTTTCATGATCCAAAACTAGATTTTTGTATTCGCCACGCAGTTCTTGATTTTCTTGATCCAAAACTAGATTTTTTTATTCGCGACCAAATTCTTGATTTTCTTGATCCAAAACTTGATTTTTGTATTCGCGAGCAAATTCGTGATTTTCTTGATCCAATACAAGATTTTTGTATTCGCGACCCAATTCTTTATTTTCTTGGTCCAAAACTAGATTTTTGCATTCGCCACGCAATTCTTGATTTCCTTAATCCGAAACTAGATTATTGTATTGGCGACCAAATTCTTGATTTTCTTGATCCAAAACTTGATTTTCGTATTCGCGACCCAATGCTTGATTTTCCTGATCCAAAACTAGATTTTCGTATTCGCGACCCAATGCTTGATTTTCCTGATCCAAAACTAGATTTTTGTATTCGCGACCCAATTCTTGATTTTCTTGGTCCAAAACTAGATTTTTGCATTCGCCACGCAATTCTTGATTTCCTTAATCCGAAACTAGATTATTGTATTTGCGACCATATTATTGATTTTCTTGATCCAAAACTTGATTTTCGTATTCGCGACCCAATTCTTGATTTTTCCTGATCCAAAACTAGATTTTTGTATTCGCGACCAAATTCTGGATTTTATTGATCCAAAACTAGATTTTTGCATTCGCCACGCAGTTCTTGATTTTCTTGATCCAAAACTAGATTTTTGTATTCGCGACCGAATTCTTAATTTTCATGATCCAAAACTAGATTTTTGTATTCGCGACCCAATTCTGCATTTTCATGATCCAAAACTAGATTTTTGTATTCGCGACCAAATTCTGGATTTTCTTGATCCAAAACTAGATTTTTGTATTCGCGACCAAATTCTGGATTTTCTTGATCCAAAACTAGATTTTTGTATTCGCGACCAAATTCTGGATTTTCTTGATCCAAAACATGATTTTTGGATTCGCGACCAAATTCTGGATTTTCTTGATCCAAAACTAGATTTTTGCATTCGCCACGCAGTTCTTGATTTTCTTGATCCAAAACTAGATTTTTATATTCGCGACCGAATTCTTAATTTTCATGATCCAAAACTAGATTTTTGTATTCGCGACCCACTTCTTGATTTTCTTGATGCAAAACTAGATTTTTGTATTCGCGACCAAATTCTGGATTTTCTTGATCCAAAACTAGATTTTTGTATTCGCGACCAAATTCTGGATTTTCTTGATCCAAAACTAGATTTTTGTATTCGCGACCAAATTCTGGATTTTCTTGATCCAAAACTAGATTTTTGCATTCGCCACGCAGTTCTTGATTTTCTTGATCCAAAACTAGATTTTTGTATTCGCGACCGAATTCTTAATTTTCATGATCCAAAACTAGATTTTTGTATTCGCGACCAAATTCTGGATTTTCTTGATCCAAAACTAGATTTTTGTATTCGCGACCAAATTCTTGATTTTCTTGATCCAAAACATGATTTTTGGATTCGCGACCAAATTCTGGATTTTCTTGATCCAAAACTAGATTTTTGCATTCGCCACGCAGTTCTTGATTTTCTTGATCCAAAACTAGATTTTTGTATTCGCGACCGAATTCTTAATTTTCATGATCCAAAACTAGATTTTTGTATTCGCGACCCACTTCTTGATTTTCTTGATGCAAAACTAGATTTTTGTATTCGCGACCAAATTCTGGATTTTCTTGATCCAAAACTAGATTTTTGTATTCGCGACCAAATTCTGGATTTTCTTGATCCAAAACTAGATTTTTGTATACGCGACCAAATTCTGGATTTTCTTTATCCAAAACTAGATTTTTGCATTCGCCACGCAGTTCTTGATTTTCTTGATCCAAAACTAGATTTTTGTATTCGCGACCGAATTCTTAATTTTCATGATCCAAAACTAGATTTTTGTATTCGCGACCAAATTCTGGATTTTCTTGATCCAAAACTAGATTTTTGTATTCGCGACCAAATTCTGGATTTTCTTGATCCAAAACATGATTTTTGGATTCGCGACCAAATTCTGGATTTTCTTGATCCAAAACTAGATTTTTGCATTCGCCACGCAGTTCTTGATTTTCTTGATCCAAAACTAGATTTTTGTATTCGCGACCAAATTTTTGATTTTCTTCATCCAAAACTAGATTTTTGTATTCGCGACCGAATTCTTGATTTTCATGATCCAAAACTAGATTTTGAATTCGCGACCCACTTCTTGATTTTCTTGATCCAAAACTAGATTTTTGCATTCGCGACCCAATTCTTGATTTTTTCTTGATCCAAAATTAGATTGTTGCATTAGCCACGCAGTTCTTGATTTTCATTATCCAAAACTAGATTTTTGTATTCGCCACGCAGTTCTTGATTTTCTTGATCCAAAACTAGATTTTTTTATTCGCGACCAAATTCTTGATTTTCTTGATCCAAAACTTGATTTTTGTATTCGCGAGCAAATTCGTGATTTTCTTGATCCAATACAAGATTTTTGTATTCGCGACCCAATTCTTCGTTTTCTTGATCCAAAACTAGATTTTTGCATTCGCCACGCAATTCTTGATTTTCTTAATCCGAAACTAGATTATTGTATTGGCGACCAAATTCTTGATTTTCTTGATCCAAAACTTGATTTTCGTATTCGCGACCCAATGCTTGATTTTCCTGATCCAAAACTAGATTTTTGTATTCGCGACCCAATTCTTGATTTTCTTGATCCAAAACTAGATTTTTGCATTCGCCACGCAATTCTTGATTTCCTTCATCCGAAACTAGATTATTGTATTTGCGACCAAATTATTGATTTTCTTGATCCAAAACATGATTTTCGTATTCGCGACCCAATTCATGATTTTTCCTGATCCAAAACTAGATTTTTGTATTCACGACCAAATTCTTGATTTTCTTGATCCAAAACTAGATTTTTGCATTCGCCACGCAATTCTTGATTTTCTTGATCCAAAACTAGATTTTTGTATTCGCGACCCAATTCTTGGTTTTCTTGATCCAGAACTAGATTTTTCGTATTCGCGACCCAATTCTTTTTTTTCCTGATCCAAAACTAGATTTTTGTATTCGCGACCCACTTCTTGATTTTCTTGATGCAAAACTAGATTTTTGTATTCGCGACCAAATTCTGGATTTTCTTGATCCAAAACTAGATTTTTGTATTCGCGACCAAATTCTGGATTTTCATGATCCAAAACTAGATTTTTGTATTCGCGACCGAATTCTTGATTTTCATGATCCAAAACTAGATTTTGAATTCGCGACCCACTTCTTGATTTTCTTGATCCAAAACTAGATTTTTGCATTCGCGACCCAATTCTTGATTTTTTCTTGATCCAAAATTAGATTGTTGCATTAGCCACGCAGTTCTTGATTTTCATGATCCAAAACTAGATTTTTGTATTCGCCACGCAGTTCTTGATTTTCTTGATCCAAAACTAGATTTTTTTATTCGCGACCAAATTCTTGATTTTGTTGATCCAAAACTTGATTTTTGTATTCGCGAGCAAATTCGTGATTTTCGTGATCCAATACAAGATTTTTGTATTCGCGACCCAATTCTTCGTTTTCTTGATCCAAAACTAGATTTTTGCATTCGCCACGCAATTCTTGATTTTCTTAATCCGAAACTAGATTATTGTATTGGCGACCAAATTCTTGATTTTCTTGATCCAAAACTTGATTTTCGTATTCGCGACCCAATGCTTGATTTTCCTGATCCAAAACTAGATTTTTGTATTCGCGACCCAATTCTTGATTTTCTTGATCCAAAACTAGATTTTTTGCATTCGCCACGCAATTCTTGATTTCCTTAATCCGAAACTAGATTATTGTATTTGCGACGAAATTATTGATTTTCTTGATCCAAAACATGATTTTCGTATTCGCGACCCAATTCATTATTTTTCCTGATCCAAAACTAGATTTTTGTATTCACGACCAAATTCTTGATTTTCTTGATCCAAAACTAGATTTTTGCATTCGCCACGCAATTCTTGATTTTCTTGATCCAAAACTAGATTTTTGTATTCGCGACCCAATTCTTGGTTTTCTTGATCCAGAACTAGATTTTTCGTATTCGCGACCAAATTCTGGATTTTCTTGATCCAAAACTAGATTTTTGTATTCGCGACCCAATTCTTGGTTTTCTTGATCCAGAACTAGATTTTTCGTATTCGCGACCAAATTCTGGATTTTCTTGATCCAAAACTAGATTTTTGTATTCGCGACCAAATTCTGGATTTTCTTGATCCAAAACTAGATTTTTGTATTCGCGACCGAATTCTTGATTTTCATGATCCAAAACTAGATTTTGAATTCGCGACCCACTTCTTGATTTTCTTGATCCAAAACTAGATTTTTGCATTCGCGACCCAATTCTTTTTTTTCCTGATCCAAAACTAGATTTTTGTATTCGCGACCCACTTCTTGATTTTCTTGATGCAAAACTAGATTTTTGTATTCGCGACCAAATTCTGTATTTTCTTGATCCAAAACTAGATTTTTGCATTCGCGACCAAATTCTGGATTTTCTTGATCCAAAACTAGATTTTTGTATTCGCCACGCAGTTTTTGATTTTCTTGATCCAAAACTTGATTTTCGTATTCGCGACCAAATTCTGGATTTTCTTGATCCAAAACTAGATTTTTGAATTCGCGACCAAATTCTGGATTTTCTTGATCCAAAACTAGATTTTTGTATTCGCGACCAAATTCTGGATTTTCTTGATCCAAAACTAGATTTTTGTATTCGCGACCAAATTCTGGATTTTCTTGATCCAAAACATGATTTTTGGATTCGCGACCAAATTCTGGATTTTCTTGATCCAAAACTAGATTTTTGCATTCGCCACGCAGTTCTTGATTTTCTTGATCCAAAACTAGATTTTTATATTCGCGACCGAATTCTTAATTTTCATGATCCAAAACTAGATTTTTGTATTCGCGACCCACTTCTTGATTTTCTTGATGCAAAACTAGATTTTTGTATTCGCGACCAAATTCTGGATTTTCTTGATCCAAAACTAGATTTTTGTATTCGCGACCAAATTCTGGATTTTCTTGATCCAAAACTAGATTTTTGTATTCGCGACCAAATTCTGGATTTTCTTGATCCAAAACTAGATTTTTGCATTCGCCACGCAGTTCTTGATTTTCTTGATCCAAAACTAGATTTTTGTATTCGCGACCGAATTCTTAATTTTCATGATCCAAAACTAGATTTTTGTATTCGCGACCAAATTCTGGATTTTCTTGATCCAAAACTAGATTTTTGTATTCGCGACCAAATTCTTGATTTTCTTGATCCAAAACATGATTTTTGGATTCGCGACCAAATTCTGGATTTTCTTGATCCAAAACTAGATTTTTGCATTCGCCACGCAGTTCTTGATTTTCTTGATCCAAAACTAGATTTTTGTATTCGCGACCAAATTCTGGATTTTCTTGATCCAAAACTAGATTTTTGTATTCGCGACCAAATTCTGGATTTTCTTGATCCAAAACAAGATTTTTGTCTTCGCGACCAAATTCTGGATTTTCTTGATCCAAAACTAGATTTTTGTATTCGCCACGCAGTTCTTGATTTTCTTGATCCAAAACTAGATTTTTGTATTCGCGACCAAATTCTGGATTTTCTTGATCCAAAACTAGATTTTTGTATTCGCGACCAAATTCTGGATTTTCTTGATCCAAAACTAGATTTTTGTATTCGCGACCAAATTCTTGATTTTCTTGATCCAAAACTAGATTTTTGTATTCGCGACCCACTTCTTGATTTTCTTGATGCAAAACTAGATTTTTGTATTCGCGACCAAATTCTGGATTTTCTTGATCCAAAACTAGATTTTTGTATTCGCGACCAAATTCTGGATTTTCTTGATCCAAAACTAGATTTTTGTATTCGCGACCGAATTCTTGATTTTCATGATCCAAAACTAGATTTTGAATTCGCGACCCACTTCTTGATTTTCTTGATCCAAAACTAGATTTTTGCATTCGCGACCCAATTCTTTTTTTTCCTGATCCAAAACTAGATTTTTGTATTCGCGACCCACTTCTTGATTTTCTTGATGCAAAACTAGATTTTTGTATTCGCGACCAAATTCTGTATTTTCTTGATCCAAAACTAGATTTTTGCATTCGCGACCAAATTCTGGATTTTCTTGATCCAAAACTAGATTTTTGTATTCGCCACGCAGTTTTTGATTTTCTTGATCCAAAACTTGATTTTCGTATTCGCGACCAAATTCTGGATTTTCTTGATCCAAAACTAGATTTTTGAATTCGCGACCAAATTCTGGATTTTCTTGATCCAAAACTAGATTTTTGTATTCGCGACCAAATTCTGGATTTTCTTGATCCAAAACTAGATTTTTGTATTCGCGACCAAATTCTGGATTTTCTTGATCCAAAACATGATTTTTGGATTCGCGACCAAATTCTGGATTTTCTTGATCCAAAACTAGATTTTTGCATTCGCCACGCAGTTCTTGATTTTCTTGATCCAAAACTAGATTTTTATATTCGCGACCGAATTCTTAATTTTCATGATCCAAAACTAGATTTTTGTATTCGCGACCCACTTCTTGATTTTCTTGATGCAAAACTAGATTTTTGTATTCGCGACCAAATTCTGGATTTTCTTGATCCAAAACTAGATTTTTGTATTCGCGACCAAATTCTGGATTTTCTTGATCCAAAACTAGATTTTTGTATTCGCGACCAAATTCTGGATTTTCTTGATCCAAAACTAGATTTTTGCATTCGCCACGCAGTTCTTGATTTTCTTGATCCAAAACTAGATTTTTGTATTCGCGACCGAATTCTTAATTTTCATGATCCAAAACTAGATTTTTGTATTCGCGACCAAATTCTGGATTTTCTTGATCCAAAACTACATTTTTGTATTCGCGACCAAATTCTTGATTTTCTTGATCCAAAACATGATTTTTGGATTCGCGACCAAATTCTGGATTTTCTTGATCCAAAACTAGATTTTTGCATTCGCCACGCAGTTCTTGATTTTCTTGATCCAAAACTAGATTTTTGTATTCGCGACCGAATTCTTAATTTTCATGATCCAAAACTAGATTTTTGTATTCGCGACCCACTTCTTGATTTTCTTGATGCAAAACTAGATTTTTGTATTCGCGACCAAATTCTGGATTTTCTTGATCCAAAACTAGATTTTTGTATTCGCGACCAAATTCTGGATTTTCTTGATCCAAAACTAGATTTTTGTATACGCGACCAAATTCTGGATTTTCTTTATCCAAAACTAGATTTTTGCATTCGCCACGCAGTTCTTGATTTTCTTGATCCAAAACTAGATTTTTGTATTCGCGACCGAATTCTTAATTTTCATGATCCAAAACTAGATTTTTGTATTCGCGACCAAATTCTGGATTTTCTTGATCCAAAACTAGATTTTTGTATTCGCGACCAAATTCTGGATTTTCTTGATCCAAAACATGATTTTTGGATTCGCGACCAAATTCTGGATTTTCTTGATCCAAAACTAGATTTTTGCATTCGCCACGCAGTTCTTGATTTTCTTGATCCAAAACTAGATTTTTGTATTCGCGACCAAATTTTTGATTTTCTTCATCCAAAACTAGATTTTTGTATTCGCGACCGAATTCTTGATTTTCATGATCCAAAACTAGATTTTGAATTCGCGACCCACTTCTTGATTTTCTTGATCCAAAACTAGATTTTTGCATTCGCGACCCAATTCTTGATTTTTTCTTGATCCAAAATTAGATTGTTGCATTAGCCACGCAGTTCTTGATTTTCATTATCCAAAACTAGATTTTTGTATTCGCCACGCAGTTCTTGATTTTCTTGATCCAAAACTAGATTTTTTTATTCGCGACCAAATTCTTGATTTTCTTGATCCAAAACTTGATTTTTGTATTCGCGAGCAAATTCGTGATTTTCTTGATCCAATACAAGATTTTTGTATTCGCGACCCAATTCTTCGTTTTCTTGATCCAAAACTAGATTTTTGCATTCGCCACGCAATTCTTGATTTTCTTAATCCGAAACTAGATTATTGTATTGGCGACCAAATTCTTGATTTTCTTGATCCAAAACTTGATTTTCGTATTCGCGACCCAATGCTTGATTTTCCTGATCCAAAACTAGATTTTTGTATTCGCGACCCAATTCTTGATTTTCTTGATCCAAAACTAGATTTTTGCATTCGCCACGCAATTCTTGATTTCCTTCATCCGAAACTAGATTATTGTATTTGCGACCAAATTATTGATTTTCTTGATCCAAAACATGATTTTCGTATTCGCGACCCAATTCATGATTTTTCCTGATCCAAAACTAGATTTTTGTATTCACGACCAAATTCTTGATTTTCTTGATCCAAAACTAGATTTTTGCATTCGCCACGCAATTCTTGATTTTCTTGATCCAAAACTAGATTTTTGTATTCGCGACCCAATTCTTGGTTTTCTTGATCCAGAACTAGATTTTTCGTATTCGCGACCCAATTCTTTTTTTTCCTGATCCAAAACTAGATTTTTGTATTCGCGACCCACTTCTTGATTTTCTTGATGCAAAACTAGATTTTTGTATTCGCGACCAAATTCTGGATTTTCTTGATCCAAAACTAGATTTTTGTATTCGCGACCAAATTCTGGATTTTCATGATCCAAAACTAGATTTTTGTATTCGCGACCGAATTCTTGATTTTCATGATCCAAAACTAGATTTTGAATTCGCGACCCACTTCTTGATTTTCTTGATCCAAAACTAGATTTTTGCATTCGCGACCCAATTCTTGATTTTTTCTTGATCCAAAATTAGATTGTTGCATTAGCCACGCAGTTCTTGATTTTCATGATCCAAAACTAGATTTTTGTATTCGCCACGCAGTTCTTGATTTTCTTGATCCAAAACTAGATTTTTTTATTCGCGACCAAATTCTTGATTTTGTTGATCCAAAACTTGATTTTTGTATTCGCGAGCAAATTCGTGATTTTCGTGATCCAATACAAGATTTTTGTATTCGCGACCCAATTCTTCGTTTTCTTGATCCAAAACTAGATTTTTGCATTCGCCACGCAATTCTTGATTTTCTTAATCCGAAACTAGATTATTGTATTGGCGACCAAATTCTTGATTTTCTTGATCCAAAACTTGATTTTCGTATTCGCGACCCAATGCTTGATTTTCCTGATCCAAAACTAGATTTTTGTATTCGCGACCCAATTCTTGATTTTCTTGATCCAAAACTAGATTTTTTGCATTCGCCACGCAATTCTTGATTTCCTTAATCCGAAACTAGATTATTGTATTTGCGACGAAATTATTGATTTTCTTGATCCAAAACATGATTTTCGTATTCGCGACCCAATTCATTATTTTTCCTGATCCAAAACTAGATTTTTGTATTCACGACCAAATTCTTGATTTTCTTGATCCAAAACTAGATTTTTGCATTCGCCACGCAATTCTTGATTTTCTTGATCCAAAACTAGATTTTTGTATTCGCGACCCAATTCTTGGTTTTCTTGATCCAGAACTAGATTTTTCGTATTCGCGACCCAATTCTTTTTTTTCCTGATCCAAAACTAGATTTTTGTATTCGCGACCCACTTCTTGATTTTCTTGATCCAAAACTAGATTTTTGTATTCGCGACCAAATTCTGGATTTTCTTGATCCAAAACTAGATTTTTGTATTCGCGACCAAATTCTGGATTTTCTTGATCCAAAACTAGATTTTTGTATTCGCGACCGAATTCTTGATTTTCATGATCCAAAACTAGATTTTGAATTCGCGACCCACTTCTTGATTTTCTTGATCCAAAACTAGATTTTTGCATTCGCGACCCAATTCTTAATTTTCATGATCCAAAACTAGATTTTTGTATTCGCGACCCACTTCTTGATTTTCTTGATGCAAAACTAGATTTTTGTATTCGCGACCAAATTCTGGATTTTCTTGATCCAAAACTAGATTTTTGTATTCGCGACCAAATTCTGGATTTTCTTGATCCAAAACTAGATTTTTGTATTCGCCACGCAGTTTTTGATTTTCTTGATCCAAAACTAGATTTTAGTATTCGCGACCAAATTCTGGATTTTCTTGATCCAAAACTAGATTTTTGAATTCGCGACCAAATTCTGGATTTTCTTGATCCAAAACTAGATTTTTGTATTCGCGACCAAATTCTTGATTTTCTTGATCCAAAACTAGATTTTTGTATTCGCCATGCAGTTCTTGATTTTCTTGATCCAAAACTAGATTTTTGTATTCGCGACCCAATTCTTGGTTTTCTTGATCCAGAACTAGATTTTTCGTATTCGCGACCCAATTCTTTTTTTTCCTGATCCAAAACTAGATTTTTGTATTCGCGACCCACTTCTTGATTTTCTTGATCCAAAACTAGATTTTTGTATTCGCGACCAAATTCTGGATTTTCTTGATCCAAAACTAGATTTTTGTATTCGCGACCAAATTCTGGATTTTCTTGATCCAAAACTAGATTTTTGTATTCGCGACCGAATTCTTGATTTTCATGATCCAAAACTAGATTTTGAATTCGCGACCCACTTCTTGATTTTCTTGATCCAAAACTAGATTTTTGCATTCGCGACCCAATTCTTAATTTTCATGATCCAAAACTAGATTTTTGTATTCGCGACCCACTTCTTGATTTTCTTGATGCAAAACTAGATTTTTGTATTCGCGACCAAATTCTGGATTTTCTTGATCCAAAACTAGATTTTTGTATTCGCGACCAAATTCTGGATTTTCTTGATCCAAAACTAGATTTTTGTATTCGCCACGCAGTTTTTGATTTTCTTGATCCAAAACTAGATTTTAGTATTCGCGACCAAATTCTGGATTTTCTTGATCCAAAACTAGATTTTTGAATTCGCGACCAAATTCTGGATTTTCTTGATCCAAAACTAGATTTTTGTATTCGCGACCAAATTCTTGATTTTCTTGATCCAAAACTAGATTTTTGTATTCGCCATGCAGTTCTTGATTTTCTTGATCCAAAACTAGATTTTAGTATTCGCGACCAAATTCTGGATTTTCTTGATCCAAAACTAGATTTTTGTATTCGCGACCAAATTTTGGATTTTCTTGATCCAAAACTAGATTTTTGTATTCGCGACCAAATTTTTGATTTTCTTGATCCAAAACTAGATTTTTGTATTCGCGACCGAATTCTTGATTTTCATGATCCAAAACTAGATTTTTGAATTCGCGACCCACTTCTTGATTTTCTTGATCCAAAACTAGATTTTTGCATTCGCGACCCAATTCTTGATTTTTTCTTGATCCAAAATTAGATTGTTGCATTAGCCACGCAGTTCTTGATTTTCATGATCCAAAACTAGATTTTTGTATTCGCCACGCAGTTCTTAATTTTCTTGATCCAAAACTAGATTTTTTTATTCGCGACCAAATTCTTGATTTTCTTGATCCAAAACTTGATTTTTGTATTCGCGAGCAAATTCGTGATTTTCTTGATCCAATACAAGATTTTTGTATTCGCGACCCAATTCTTGGTTTTCTTGATCCAAAACTAGATTTTTGCATTCGCCACGCAATTCTTGATTTTCTTAATCCGAAACTAGATTATTGTATTGGCGACCAAATTCTTGATTTTCTTGATCCAAAACTTGATTTTCGTATTCGCGACCCAATGCTTGATTTTCCTGATCCAAAACTAGATTTTTGTATTCGCGACCCAATTCTTGATTTTCTTGATCCAAAACTAGATTTTTGCATTCGCCACGCAATTCTTGATTTCCTTAATCCGAAACTAGATTATTGTATTTGCGACCAAATTCTTGATTTTCTTGATCCAAAACTAGATTTTTGTATTCGCCATGCAGTTCTTGATTTTCTTGATCCAAAACTAGATTTTAGTATTCGCGACCAAATTCTGGATTTTCTTGATCCAAAACTAGATTTTTGTATTCGCGACTAAATTTTGGATTTTCTTGATCCAAAACTAGATTTTTGTATTCGCGACCAAATTTTTGATTTTCTTGATCCAAAACTAGATTTTTGTATTCGCGACCGAATTCTTGATTTTCATGATCCAAAACTAGATTTTTGAATTCGCGACCCACTTCTTGATTTTCTTGATCCAAAACTAGATTTTTGCATTCGCGACCCAATTCTTGATTTTTTCTTGATCCAAAATTAGATTGTTGCATTAGCCACGCAGTTCTTGATTTTCATGATCCAAAACTAGATTTTTGTATTCGCCACGCAGTTCTTAATTTTCTTGATCCAAAACTAGATTTTTTTATTCGCGACCAAATTCTTGATTTTCTTGATCCAAAACTTGATTTTTGTATTCGCGAGCAAATTCGTGATTTTCTTGATCCAATACAAGATTTTTGTATTCGCGACCCAATTCTTGGTTTTCTTGATCCAAAACTAGATTTTTGCATTCGCCACGCAATTCTTGATTTTCTTAATCCGAAACTAGATTATTGTATTGGCGACCAAATTCTTGATTTTCTTGATCCAAAACTTGATTTTCGTATTCGCGACCCAATGCTTGATTTTCCTGATCCAAAACTAGATTTTTGTATTCGCGACCCAATTCTTGATTTTCTTGATCCAAAACTAGATTTTTGCATTCGCCACGCAATTCTTGATTTCCTTAATCCGAAACTAGATTATTGTATTTGCGACCAAATTATTGATTTTCTTGATCCAAAACTTGATTTTCGTATTCGCGACCCAATTCTTGATTTTTCCTGATCCAAAACTAGATTTTTGTATTCACGACCAAATTCTTGATTTTCTTGATCCAAAACTAGATTTTTGCATTCGCCACGCAATTCTTGATTTCCTTAATCCGAAACTAGATTATTGTATTTGCGACCAAATTATTGATTTTCTTGATCCAAAACTAGATTTTTGTATTCGCGACCAAATTCTGGATTTTCTTGATCCAAAACTAGATTTTTGTATTCGCGACCAAATTCTGGATTTTCTTGATCCAAAACTAGATTTTTGCATTCGCCACGCAGTTCTTGATTTTCTTGATCCAAAACTAGATTTTTGTATTCGCGACCGAATTCTTAATTTTCATGATCCAAAACTAGATTTTTGTATTCGCGACCAAATTCTGGATTTTCTTGATCCAAAACTAGATTTTTGTATTCGCGACCAAATTCTTGATTTTCTTGATCCAAAACATGATTTTTGGATTCGCGACCAAATTCTGGATTTTCTTGATCCAAAACTAGATTTTTGCATTCGCCACGCAGTTCTTGATTTTCTTGATCCAAAACTAGATTTTTGTATTCGCGACCGAATTCTTAATTTTCATGATCCAAAACTAGATTTTTGTATTCGCGACCCACTTCTTGATTTTCTTGATGCAAAACTAGATTTTTGTATTCGCGACCAAATTCTGGATTTTCTTGATCCAAAACTAGATTTTTGTATTCGCGACCAAATTCTGGATTTTCTTGATCCAAAACTAGATTTTTGTATACGCGACCAAATTCTGGATTTTCTTTATCCAAAACTAGATTTTTGCATTCGCCACGCAGTTCTTGATTTTTTTGATCCAAAACTAGATTTTTGTATTCGCGACCGAATTCTTAATTTTCATGATCCAAAACTAGATTTTTGTATTCGCGACCAAATTCTGGATTTTCTTGATCCAAAACTAGATTTTTGTATTCGCGACCAAATTCTCGATTTTCTTGATCCAAAACTAGATTTTTGTATTCGCGACCAAATTCTGGATTTTCTTGATCCAAAACTAGATTTTTGTATTCGCGACCAAATTCTGGATTTTCTTGATCCAAAACTAGATTTTTGCATTTGCCACGCAGTTCTTGATTTTCTTGATCCAAAACTAGATTTTTGTATTCGCGACCGAATTCTTAATTTTCATGATCCAAAACTAGATTTTTGTATTCGCGACCAAATTCTGGATTTTCTTGATCCAAAACTAGATTTTTGTATTCGCGACCAAATTCTGGATTTTCTTGATCCAAAACATGATTTTTGGATTCGCGACCAAATTCTGGATTTTCTTGATCCAAAACTAGATTTTTGCATTCGCCACGCAGTTCTTGATTTTCTTGATCCAAAACTAGATTTTTGTATTCGCGACCAAATTTTTGATTTTCTTCATCCAAAACTAGATTTTTGTATTCGCGACCGAATTCTTGATTTTCATGATCCAAAACTAGATTTTGAATTCGCGACCCACTTCTTGATTTTCTTGATCCAAAACTAGATTTTTGCATTCGCGACCCAATTCTTGATTTTTTCTTGATCCAAAATTAGATTGTTGCATTAGCCACGCAGTTCTTGATTTTCATTATCCAAAACTAGATTTTTGTATTCGCCACGCAGTTCTTGATTTTCTTGATCCAAAACTAGATTTTTTTATTCGCGACCAAATTCTTGATTTTCTTGATCCAAAACTTGATTTTTGTATTCGCGAGCAAATTCGTGATTTTCTTGATCCAATACAAGATTTTTGTATTCGCGACCCAATTCTTCGTTTTCTTGATCCAAAACTAGATTTTTGCATTCGCCACGCAATTCTTGATTTTCTTAATCCGAAACTAGATTATTGTATTGGCGACCAAATTCTTGATTTTCTTGATCCAAAACTTGATTTTCGTATTCGCGACCCAATGCTTGATTTTCCTGATCCAAAACTAGATTTTTGTATTCGCGACCCAATTCTTGATTTTCTTGATCCAAAACTAGATTTTTGCATTCGCCACGCAATTCTTGATTTCCTTCATCCGAAACTAGATTATTGTATTTGCGACCAAATTATTGATTTTCTTGATCCAAAACATGATTTTCGTATTCGCGACCCAATTCATGATTTTTCCTGATCCAAAACTAGATTTTTGTATTCACGACCAAATTCTTGATTTTCTTGATCCAAAACTAGATTTTTGCATTCGCCACGCAATTCTTGATTTTCATGATCCAAAACTAGATTTTTGTATTCGCGACCCAATTCTTGGTTTTCTTGATCCAGAACTAGATTTTTCGTATTCGCGACCCAATTCTTTTTTTTCCTGATCCAAAACTAGATTTTTGTATTCGCGACCCACTTCTTGATTTTCTTGATGCAAAACTAGATTTTTGTATTCGCGACCAAATTCTGGATTTTCTTGATCCAAAACTAGATTTTTGTATTCGCGACCAAATTCTGGATTTTCATGATCCAAAACTAGATTTTTGTATTCGCGACCGAATTCTTGATTTTCATGATCCAAAACTAGATTTTGAATTCGCGACCCACTTCTTGATTTTCTTGATCCAAAACTAGATTTTTGCATTCGCGACCCAATTCTTGATTTTTTCTTGATCCAAAATTAGATTGTTGCATTAGCCACGCAGTTCTTGATTTTCATGATCCAAAACTAGATTTTTGTATTCGCCACGCAGTTCTTGATTTTCTTGATCCAAAACTAGATTTTTTTATTCGCGACCAAATTCTTGATTTTGTTGATCCAAAACTTGATTTTTGTATTCGCGAGCAAATTCGTGATTTTCGTGATCCAATACAAGATTTTTGTATTCGCGACCCAATTCTTCGTTTTCTTGATCCAAAACTAGATTTTTGCATTCGCCACGCAATTCTTGATTTTCTTAATCCGAAACTAGATTATTGTATTGGCGACCAAATTCTTGATTTTCTTGATCCAAAACTTGATTTTCGTATTCGCGACCCAATGCTTGATTTTCCTGATCCAAAACTAGATTTTTGTATTCGCGACCCAATTCTTGATTTTCTTGATCCAAAACTAGATTTTTTGCATTCGCCACGCAATTCTTGATTTCCTTAATCCGAAACTAGATTATTGTATTTGCGACGAAATTATTGATTTTCTTGATCCAAAACATGATTTTCGTATTCGCGACCCAATTCATTATTTTTCCTGATCCAAAACTAGATTTTTGTATTCACGACCAAATTCTTGATTTTCTTGATCCAAAACTAGATTTTTGCATTCGCCACGCAATTCTTGATTTTCTTGATCCAAAACTAGATTTTTGTATTCGCGACCCAATTCTTGGTTTTCTTGATCCAGAACTAGATTTTTCGTATTCGCGACCCAATTCTTTTTTTTCCTGATCCAAAACTAGATTTTTGTATTCGCGACCCACTTCTTGATTTTCTTGATCCAAAACTAGATTTTTGTATTCGCGACCAAATTCTGGATTTTCTTGATCCAAAACTAGATTTTTGTATTCGCGACCAAATTCTGGATTTTCTTGATCCAAAACTAGATTTTTGTATTCGCGACCGAATTCTTGATTTTCATGATCCAAAACTAGATTTTGAATTCGCGACCCACTTCTTGATTTTCTTGATCCAAAACTAGATTTTTGCATTCGCGACCCAATTCTTAATTTTCATGATCCAAAACTAGATTTTTGTATTCGCGACCCACTTCTTGATTTTCTTGATGCAAAACTAGATTTTTGTATTCGCGACCAAATTCTGGATTTTCTTGATCCAAAACTAGATTTTTGTATTCGCGACCAAATTCTGGATTTTCTTGATCCAAAACTAGATTTTTGTATTCGCCACGCAGTTTTTGATTTTCTTGATCCAAAACTAGATTTTAGTATTCGCGACCAAATTCTGGATTTTCTTGATCCAAAACTAGATTTTTGAATTCGCGACCAAATTCTGGATTTTCTTGATCCAAAACTAGATTTTTGTATTCGCGACCAAATTCTTGATTTTCTTGATCCAAAACTAGATTTTTGTATTCGCCATGCAGTTCTTGATTTTCTTGATCCAAAACTAGATTTTAGTATTCGCGACCAAATTCTGGATTTTCTTGATCCAAAACTAGATTTTTGTATTCGCGACCAAATTTTGGATTTTCTTGATCCAAAACTAGATTTTTGTATTCGCGACCAAATTTTTGATTTTCTTGATCCAAAACTAGATTTTTGTATTCGCGACCGAATTCTTGATTTTCATGATCCAAAACTAGATTTTTGAATTCGCGACCCACTTCTTGATTTTCTTGATCCAAAACTAGATTTTTGCATTCGCGACCCAATTCTTGATTTTTTCTTGATCCAAAATTAGATTGTTGCATTAGCCACGCAGTTCTTGATTTTCATGATCCAAAACTAGATTTTTGTATTCGCCACGCAGTTCTTAATTTTCTTGATCCAAAACTAGATTTTTTTATTCGCGACCAAATTCTTGATTTTCTTGATCCAAAACTTGATTTTTGTATTCGCGAGCAAATTCGTGATTTTCTTGATCCAATACAAGATTTTTGTATTCGCGACCCAATTCTTGGTTTTCTTGATCCAAAACTAGATTTTTGCATTCGCCACGCAATTCTTGATTTTCTTAATCCGAAACTAGATTATTGTATTGGCGACCAAATTCTTGATTTTCTTGATCCAAAACTTGATTTTCGTATTCGCGACCCAATGCTTGATTTTCCTGATCCAAAACTAGATTTTTGTATTCGCGACCCAATTCTTGATTTTCTTGATCCAAAACTAGATTTTTGCATTCGCCACGCAATTCTTGATTTCCTTAATCCGAAACTAGATTATTGTATTTGCGACCAAATTCTTGATTTTCTTGATCCAAAACTAGATTTTTGTATTCGCCATGCAGTTCTTGATTTTCTTGATCCAAAACTAGATTTTAGTATTCGCGACCAAATTCTGGATTTTCTTGATCCAAAACTAGATTTTTGTATTCGCGACTAAATTTTGGATTTTCTTGATCCAAAACTAGATTTTTGTATTCGCGACCAAATTTTTGATTTTCTTGATCCAAAACTAGATTTTTGTATTCGCGACCGAATTCTTGATTTTCATGATCCAAAACTAGATTTTTGAATTCGCGACCCACTTCTTGATTTTCTTGATCCAAAACTAGATTTTTGCATTCGCGACCCAATTCTTGATTTTTTCTTGATCCAAAATTAGATTGTTGCATTAGCCACGCAGTTCTTGATTTTCATGATCCAAAACTAGATTTTTGTATTCGCCACGCAGTTCTTAATTTTCTTGATCCAAAACTACATTTTTTTATTCGCGACCAAATTCTTGATTTTCTTGATCCAAAACTTGATTTTTGTATTCGCGAGCAAATTCGTGATTTTCTTGATCCAATACAAGATTTTTGTATTCGCGACCCAATTCTTGGTTTTCTTGATCCAAAACTAGATTTTTGCATTCGCCACGCAATTCTTGATTTTCTTAATCCGAAACTAGATTATTGTATTGGCGACCAAATTCTTGATTTTCTTGATCCAAAACTTGATTTTCGTATTCGCGACCCAATGCTTGATTTTCCTGATCCAAAACTAGATTTTTGTATTCGCGACCCAATTCTTGATTTTCTTGATCCAAAACTAGATTTTTGCATTCGCCACGCAATTCTTGATTTCCTTAATCCGAAACTAGATTATTGTATTTGCGACCAAATTATTGATTTTCTTGATCCAAAACTTGATTTTCGTATTCGCGACCCAATTCTTGATTTTTCCTGATCCAAAACTAGATTTTTGTATTCACGACCAAATTCTTGATTTTCTTGATCCAAAACTAGATTTTTGCATTCGCCACGCAATTCTTGATTTTCTTGATCCAAAACTAGATTTTTGTATTCGCGACCCAATTCTTGGTTTTCTTGATCCAGAACTAGATTTTTCGTATTCGCGACCCAATTCTTTTTTTTCCTGATCCAAAACTAGATTTTTGTATTCGCGACCCACTTCTTGATTTTCTTGATGCAAAACTAGATTTTTGTATTCGCGACCAAATTCTGGATTTTCTTGATCCAAAACTAGATTTTTGTATTCGCGACCAAATTCTGGATTTTCTTGATCCAAAACTAGATTTTTGTATTCGCGACCAAATTCTGGATTTTCTTGATCCAAAACTAGATTTTTGTATTCGCCACGCAGTTCTTGATTTTCTTGATCCAAAACTAGATTTTTGTTTTCGCGACCAAATTCTGGATTTTCTTGATCCAAAACTAGATTTTTGTATTCGCGACCAAATTCTTGATTTTCTTGATCCAAAACTAGATTTTTGTATTCGCCATGCAGTTCTTGATTTTCTTGATCCAAAACTAGATTTTAGTATTCGCGACCAAATTCTGGATTTTCTTGATCCAAAACTAGATTTTTGTATTCGCGACCAAATTTTGGATTTTCTTGATCCAAAACTAGATTTTTGTATTCGCGACCAAATTTTTGATTTTCTTGATCCAAAACTAGATTTTTGTATTCGCGACCGAATTCTTGATTTTCATGATCCAAAACTAGATTTTTGAATTCGCGACCCACTTCTTGATTTTCTTGATCCAAAACTAGATTTTTGCATTCGCGACCCAATTCTTGATTTTTTCTTGATCCCAAATTAGTTTGTTGCATTAGCCACGCAGTTCTTGATTTTCATGATCCAAAACTAGATTTTTGTATTCGCCACGCTGTTCTTAATTTTCTTGATCCAAAACTAGATTTTTTTATTCGCGACCAAATTCTTGATTTTCTTGATCCAAAACTTGATTTTTGTATTCGCGAGCAAATTCGTGATTTTCTTGATCCAATACAAGATTTTTGTATTCGCGACCCAATTCTTGGTTTTCTTGATCCAGAACTATATTTTTCGTATTCGCGACCCAATTCTTTTTTTTCCTGATCCAAAACTAGATTTTTGCATTCGCGACCCAATTCTTGATTTTTTCTTGATCCAAAATTAGTTTGTTGCATTAGCCACGCAGTTCTTGATTTTCATGATCCAAAACTAGATTTTTGTATTCGCCACGCAGTTCTTCATTTTCTTGATCCAAAACTAGATTTTTTTATTCGCGACCAAATTCTTGATTTTCTTGATCCAAAACTTGATTTTTGTATTCGCGAGCAAATTCGTGATTTTCTTGATCCAATACAAGATTTTTGTATTCGCGACCCAATGCTTGATTTTCCTGATCCAAAACTAGATTTTTGTATTCGCGACCCAATTCTTGATTTTCTTGATCCAAAACTAGATTTTTGCATTCGCCACGCAATTCTTGATTTCCTTAATCCGAAACTAGATTATTGTATTTGCGACCAAATTATTGATTTTCTTGATCCAAAACTTGATTTTCGTATTCGCGACCCAATTCTTGATTTTTCCTGATCCAAAACTAGATTTTTGTATTCACGACCAAATTCTTGATTTTCTTGATCCAAAACTAGATTTTTGCATTAGCCACGCAATTCTTGATTTTTTTGATCCAAAACTAGATTTTTGTATTCGCGACCCAATTCTTGGTTTTCTTGATCCAGAACTAGATTTTTCGTATTCGCGACCCAATTCTTTTTTTTCCTGATCCAAAACTAGATTTTTGTATTCGCGACCCACTTCTTGATTTTCTTGATGCAAAACTAGATTTTTGTATTCGCGACCAAATTCTGGATTTTCTTGATCCAAAACTAGATTTTTGTATTCCCGACCAAATTCTGGATTTTCTTGATCCAAAACTAGATTTTTGTATTCGCGACCAAATTCTGGATTTTCTTGATCCAAAACATGATTTTCGTATTCGCGACCCAATTCTTTTTTTTCCTGATCCAAAACTAGATTTTTGTATTCGCGACCCACTTCTTGATTTTCTTGATGCAAAACTAGATTTTTGTATTCGCGACCAAATTCTGGATTTTCTTGATCCAAAACTAGATTTTTGTATTCGCGACCAAATTCTGGATTTTCTTGATCCAAAACTAGATTTTTGTATTCACGACCAAATTCTTGATTTTCTTGATCCAAAACTAGATTTTTGCATTCGCCACGCAATTCTTGATTTTCTTGATCCAAAACTAGATTTTTGTATTCGCGACCCAATTCTTGGTTTTCTTGATGCAGAACTAGATTTTTCGTATTCGCGACCCAATTCTTTTTTTTCCTGATCCAAAACTAGATTTTTGTATTCGCGACCCACTTCTTGATTTTCTTGATGCAAAACTAGATTTTTGTATTCGCGACCAAATTCTGTATTTTCTTGATCCAAAACTAGATTTTTGTATTCGCGACCAAATTCTAGATTTTCTTGATCCAAAACTAGATTTTTGTATTCGCGACCAAATTCTGGATTTTCTTGATCCAAAACATGATTTTTGTATTCGCGACCAAATTCTGGATTTTCTTGATCCAAAACTAGATTTTTGCATTCGCCACGCAGTTCTTGATTTTCTTGATCCAAAACTAGATTTTTGTATTCACGACCGAATTCTTAATTTTCATGATCCAAAACTAGATTTTTGTATTCGCGACCCACTTCTTGATTTTCTTGATGCAAAACTAGATTTTTGTATTCGCGACCAAATTCTGGATTTTCTTGATCCAAAACTAGATTTTTGTATTCGCGACCAAATTCTGGATTTTCTTGATCCAAAACTAGATTTTTGTATTCGCGACCAAATTCTGGATTTTCTTGATCCAAAACTAGATTTTTGTATTCGCCACGCAGTTCTTGATTTTCTTGATCCAAAACTAGATTTTTGTTTTCGCGACCAAATTCTGGATTTTCTTGATCCAAAACTAGATTTTTGTATTCGCGACCCAATTCTTGGTTTTCTTGATCCAGAACTAGATTTTTCGTATTCGCGACCCAATTCTTTTTTTTCCTGATCCAAAACTAGATTTTTGTATTCGCGACCCACTTCTTGATTTTCTTGATGCAAAACTAGATTTTTGTATTCGCGACCAAATTCTGTATTTTCTTGATCCAAAACTAGATTTTTGCATTCGCCACGCAATTCTTGATTTCCTTAATCCGAAACTAGATTATTGTATTTGCGACCAAATTATTGATTTTCTTGATCCAAAACTTGATTTTCGTATTCGCGACCCAATTCTTGATTTTTCCTGATCCAAAACTAGATTTTTGTATTCACGACCAAATTCTTGATTTTCTTGATCCAAAACTAGATTTTTGCATTCGCCACGCAATTCTTGATTTTCTTGATCCAAAACTAGATTTTTGTATTCGCGACCCAATTCTTGGTTTTCTTGATCCAGAACTAGATTTTTCGTATTCGCGACCCAATTCTTTTTTTTCCTGATCCAAAACTAGATTTTTGTATTCGCGACCCACTTCTTGATTTTCTTGATGCAAAACTAGATTTTTGTATTCGCGACCAAATTCTGTATTTTCTTGATCCAAAACTAGATTTTTGTATTCGCGACCAAATTCTGGATTTTCTTGATCCAAAACTAGATTTTTGTATTCGCGACCAAATTCTGGATTTTCTTGATCCAAAACATGATTTTTGTATTCGCGACCAAATTCTGGATTTTCTTGATCCAAAACTAGATTTTTGCATTCGCCACGCAGTTCTTGATTTTCTTGATCCAAAACTAGATTTTTGTATTCACGACCGAATTCTTAATTTTCATGATCCAAAACTAGATTTTTGTATTCGCGACCCACTTCTTGATTTTCTTGATGCAAAACTAGATTTTTGTATTCGCGACCAAATTCTGGATTTTCTTGATCCAAAACTAGATTTTTGTATTCGCGACCAAATTCTGGATTTTCTTGATCCAAAACTAGATTTTTGTATTCGCGACCAAATTCTGGATTTTCTTGATCCAAAACTAGATTTTTGTATTCGCCACGCAGTTCTTGATTTTCTTGATCCAAAACATGATTTTTGTATTCGCGACCAAATTCTGGATTTTCTTGATCCAAAACTAGATTTTTGCATTCGCCACGCAGTTCTTGATTTTCTTGATCCAAAACTAGATTTTTGTAATCGCGACCGAATTCTTAATTTTCATGATCCAAAACTATATGTTTGTATTCGCGACCCACTTCTTGATTTTCTTGATGCAAAACTAGATTTTTGTATTCGCGACCAAATTCTGGATTTTCTTGATCCAAAACTAGATTTTTGTATTCGCGACCAAATTCTTGATTTTCTTGATCCAAAACTAGATTTTTGTATTCGCCATGCAGTTCTTGATTTTCTTGATCCAAAACTAGATTTTAGTATTCGCGACCAAATTCTGGATTTTCTTGATCCAAAACTAGATTTTTGTATTCGCGACCAAATTTTGGATTTTCTTGATCCAAAACTAGATTTTTGTATTCGCGACCAAATTTTTGATTTTCTTGATCCAAAACTAGATTTTTGCATTCGCGACCCAATTCTTGATTTTTTCTTGATCCAAAATTAGTTTGTTGCATTAGCCACGCAGTTCTTGATTTTCATGATCCAAAACTAGATTTTTGTATTCGCCACGTAGTTCTTAATTTTCTTGATCCAAAACTAGATTTTTTTATTCGCGACCAAATTCTTGATTTTCTTGATCCAAAACTTGATTTTTGTATTCGCGAGCAAATTCGTGATTTTCTTGATCCAATACAAGATTTTTGTATTCGCGACCCAATTCTTGGTTTTCTTGATCCAAAACTAGATTTTTGCATTCGCCACGCAATTCTTGATTTTCTTAATCCGAAACTAGATTATTGTATTGGCGACCAAATTCTTGATTTTCTTGATCCAAAACTTGATTTTCGTATTCGCGACCCAATGCTTGATTTTCCTGATCCAAAACTAGATTTTTGTATTCGCGACCCAATTCTTGATTTTCTTGATCCAAAACTAGATTTATGCATTCGCCACGCAATTCTTGATTTCCTTAATCCGAAACTAGATTATTGTATTTGCGACCAAATTATTGATTTTCTTGATCCAAAACTTGATTTTCGTATTCGCGACCCAATTCTTGATTTTTCCTGATCCAAAACTAGATTTTTGTATTCACGACCAAATTCTTGATTTTCTTGATCCAAAACTAGATTTTTGCATTCGCCACGCAATTCTTGATTTTTTTGATCCAAAACTAGATTTTTGTATTCGCGACCCACTTCTTGATTTTCTTGATGCAAAACTAGATTTTTGTATTCGCGACCAAATTCTGGATTTTCTTGATCCAAAACTAGATTTTTGTATTCGCGACCAAATTCTGGATTTTCTTGATCCAAAACTAGATTTTTGTATTCACGACCAAATTCTGGATTTTCTTGATCCAAAACTAGATTTTTGTATTCGCGACCGAATTCTTAATTTTCATGATCCAAAACTAGATTTTTGTATTCGCGACCCACTTCTTGATTTTCTTGATGCAAAACTAGATTTTTGTATTCGCGACCAAATTCTGGATTTTCTTGATCCAAAACTAGATTTTTGTATTCGCGACCAAATTCTGGATTTTCTTGATCCAAAACTAGATTTTTGTATTCGCGACCAAATTCTGGATTTTCTTGATCCAAAACTAGATTTTTGTATTCGCCACGCAGTTCTTGATTTTCTTGATCCAAAACTAGATTTTTGTTTTCGCGACCAAATTCTGGATTTTCTTGATCCAAAACTAGATTTTTGTATTCGCGACCAAATTCTTGATTTTCTTGATCCAAAACTAGATTTTGTATTCACCATGCAGTTCTTGATTTTCTTGATCCAAAACTAGATTTTAGTATTCGCGACCAAATTCTGGATTTTCTTGATCCAAAATTAGATTTTTGTATTCGCGACCAAATTTTGGATTTTCTTGATCCAAAACTAGATTTTTGTATTCGCGACCAAATTTTTGATTTTCTTGATCCAAAACTAGATTTTTGTATTCGCGACCGAATTCTTGATTTTCATGATCCAAAATTAGAATTTTGAATTCGCGACCCACTTCTTGATTTTCTTGATCCAAAACTAGATTTTTGCATTCGCGACCCAATTCTTGATTTTTTCTTGATCCAAAATTAGATTGTTGCATTAGCCACGCAGTTCTTGATTTTCATGATCCAAAACTAGATTTTTGTATTCGCCACGCAGTTCTTGATTTTCTTGATCCAAAACTAGATTTTTTTATTCGCGACCAAATTCTTGATTTTCTTGATCCAAAACTTGATTTTTGTATTCGCGAGCAAATTCGTGATTTTCGTGATCCAATACAAGATTTTTGTATTCGCGACCCAATTCTTCGTTTTCTTGATCCAAAACTAGATTTTTGCATTCGCCACGCAATTCTTGATTTTCTTAATCCGAAACTAGATTATTGTATTGGCGACCAAATTCTTGATTTTCTTGATCCAAAACTTGATTTTCGTATTCGCGACCCAATGCTTGATTTTCCTGATCCAAAACTAGATTTTTGTATTCGCGACCCAATTCTTGATTTTCTTGATCCAAAACTAGATTTTTGCATTCGCCACGCAATTCTTGATTTCCTTAATCCGAAACTAGATTATTGTATTTGCGACCAAATTATTGATTTTCTTGATCCAAAACTTGATTTTCGTATTCGCGACCCAATTCTTGATTTTTCCTGATCCAAAACTAGATTTTTGTATTCACGACCAAATTCTTGATTTTCTTGATCCAAAACTAGATTTTAGCATTCGCCACGCAATTCTTGATTTTCTTGATGCAAAACTAGATTTTTGTATTCGCGACCCAATTCTTGGTTTTCTTGATCCAGAACTAGATTTTTCGTATTCGCGACCCAATTCTTTTTTTTCCTGATCCAAAACTAGATTTTTATATTCGCGACCCACTTCTTGATTTTCTTGATCCAAAACTAGATTTTTGTATTCGCGACCAAATTCTGGATTTTCTTGATCCAAAACATGATTTTCGTATTCGCGACCCAATTCTTTTTTTTCTTGATCCAAAACTAGATTTTTGCATTCGCCACGCAAATCTTGATTTTCTTAATCCGAAACTAGATTATTGTATTTGCGACCAAATTCTTGATTTTCTTGATCCAAAACTTGATTTTCGTATTTGCGACCCAATTATTGTTTTTCCTGATCCAAAACTAGATTTTTGTATTCGCGACCCAATTCTTGATTTTCTTGATCCAAAACTAGATTTTTGTATCTGCGACCAAATTCTTGATTTTTTTGATCAAAAACTAGATTATTGTATTTGCGACCAAATTCTTGATTTTCTTGATCCAAAACTAGATTTTCGTATTCGCGACCCAATTCTTGATTTTCCTGATCCAAAACTAGATTTTTATATTCGCGACCCAATTCTTGATTTTCTTGTTCCAAAACTTGATTTTTGCATTCGCCACGCAATTCTTGATTTTCTTGATCCAAAACGTGATTTTTGCATTCGCCACGCAGTTCTTGATTTTCTTGATCCAAAACTAGATTTTTGTTTTCGCGACCAAATTCTGGATTTTCTTGATCCAAAACTAGATTTTTGTATTCGCGACCAAATTCTTGATTTTCTTGATCCAAAACTAGATTTTTGTATTCGCCATGCAGTTCTTGATTTTCTTGATCCAAAACTAGATTTTAGTATTCGCGACCAAATTCTGGATTTTCTTGATCCAAAATTAGATTTTTGTATTCGCGACCAAATTTTGGATTTTCTTGATCCAAAACTAGATTTTTGTATTCGCGACCAAATTCTGGATTTTCTTGATCCAAAACTAGATTTTTGTATTCGCGACCAAATTCTGGATTTTCTTGATCCAAAACTAGATTTTTGTATTCACGACCAAATTCTTGATTTTCTTGATCCAAAACTAGATTTTTGCATTCGCCACGCAATTCTTGATTTTCTTGATCCAAAACTAGATTTTTGTATTCGCGACCCAATTCTTGGTTTTCTTGATCCAGAACTAGATTTTTCGTATTCGCGACCCAATTCTTTTTTTTCCTGATCCAAAACTAGATTTTTGTATTCGCGACCCACTTCTTGATTTTCTTGATGCAAAACTAGATTTTTGTATTCGCGACCAAATTCTGGATTTTCTTGATCCAAAACTAGATTTTTGTATTCGCGACCAAATTCTGGATTTTCTTGATCCAAAACTAGATTTTTGTATTCGCGACCAAATTCTGGATTTTCTTGATCCAAAACTAGATTTTTGTATTCGCGACCAAATTCTGGATTTTCTTGATCCAAAACTAGATTTTTGCATTCGCCACGCAGTTCTTGATTTTCTTGATCCAAAACTAGATTTTTGTATTCGCGACCGAATTCTTAATTTTCATGATCCAAAACTAGATTTTTGTATTCGCGACCCACTTCTTGATTTTCTTGATGCAAAACTAGATTTTTGTATTCGCGACCAAATTCTGGATTTTCTTGATCCAAAACTAGATTTTTGTATTCGCGACCAAATTCTGGATTTTCTTGATCCAAAACTAGATTTTTGTATTCGCGACCAAATTCTGGATTTTCTTGATCCAAAACTAGGTTTTTGTATTCGCCACGCAGTTCTTGATTTTCTTGATCCAAAACTAGATTTTTGTTTTCGCGACCAAATTCTGGATTTTCTTTATCCAAAACTAGATTTTTGTATTCGCGACCAAATTCTTGATTTTCTTGATCCAAAACTAGATTTTTGTATTCGCCATGCAGTTCTTGATTTTCTTGATCCAAAACTAGATTTTAGTATTCGCGACCAAATTCTGGATTTTCTTGATCCAAAACTAGATTTTTGTATTCGCGACCAAATTTTGGATTTTCTTGATCCAAAACTAGATTTTTGTATTCGCGACCAAATTTTTGATTTTCTTGATCCAAAACTAGATTTTTGTATTCGCGACCGAATTCTTGATTTTCATGATCCAAAACTAGATTTTTGAATTCGCGACCCACTTCTTGATTTTCTTGATCCAAAACTAGATTTTTGCATTCGCGACCCAATTCTTGATTTTATTAATCCAAAACTAGATTTTTGCATTCGCCACGCAATTCTTGATTTCCTTAATCCGAAACTAGATTATTGTATTGGCGACCAAATTCTTGATTTTCTTGATCCAAAACTTGATTTTCGTATTCGCGACCCAATGCTTGATTTTCCTGATCCAAAACTAGATTTTTGTATTCGCGACCCAATTCTTGATTTTCTTGATCCAAAACTAGATTTTTGCATTCGCCACGCAATTCTTGATTTCCTTAATCCGAAACTAGATTATTGTATTTGCGACCAAATTATTGATTTTCTTGATCCAAAACTTGATTTTCGTATTCGCGACCCAATTCTTGATTTTTCCTGATCCAAAACTAGATTTTTGTATTCACGACCAAATTCTTGATTTTCTTGATCCAAAACTAGATTTTTGCATTCGCCACGCAATTCTTGATTTTTTTGATCCAAAACTAGATTTTTGTATTCGCGACCCAATTCTTGGTTTTCTTGATCCAGAACTAGATTTTTCGTATTCGCGACCCAATTCTTTTTTTTCCTGATCCAAAACTAGATTTTTGTATTCGCGACCCACTTCTTGATTTTCTTGATGCAAAACTAGATTTTTGTATTCGCGACCAAATTCTGGATTTTCTTGATCCAAAACTAGATTTTTGTATTCACGACCAAATTCTGGATTTTCTTGATCCAAAACTAGATTTTTGTATTCGCGACCAAATTCTGGATTTTCTTGATCCAAAACATGATTTTCGTATTCGCGACCCAATTCTTTTTTTTCCTGATCCAAAACTAGATTTTTGTATTCGCGACCCACTTCTTGATTTTCTTGATGCAAAACTAGATTTTTGTATTCGCGACCAAATTCTGGATTTTCTTGATCCAAAACTAGATTTTTGTATTCGCGACCAAATTCTGGATTTTCTTGATCCAAAACTAGATTTTTGTATTCGCGACCGAATTCTTAATTTTCATGATCCAAAACTAGATTTTTGTATTCGCGACCCACTTCTTGATTTTCTTGATGCAAAACTAGATTTTTGTATTCGCGACCAAATTCTGGATTTTCTTGATCCAAAACTAGATTTTTGTATTCGCGACCAAATTCTGGATTTTCTTGATCCAAAACTAGATTTTTGTATTCGCGACCAAATTCTGGATTTTCTTGATCCAAAACTAGATTTTTGTATTCGCCACGCAGTTCTTGATTTTCTTGATCCAAAACTAGATTTTTGTTTTCGCGACCAAATTCTGGATTTTCTTGATCCAAAACTAGATTTTTGTATTCGCGACCAAATTCTTGATTTTCTTGATCCAAAACTAGATTTTGTATTCGCCATGCAGTTCTTGATTTTCTTGATCCAAAACTAGATTTTAGTATTCGCGACCAAATTCTGGATTTTCATGATCCAAAATTAGATTTTTGTATTCGCGACCAAATTTTGGATTTTCTTGATCCAAAACTAGATTTTTGTATTCGCGACCAAATTTTTGATTTTCTTGATCCAAAACTAGATTTTTGTATTCGCGACCGAATTCTTGATTTTCATGATCCAAAACTAGAATTTTGAATTCGCGACCCACTTCTTGATTTTCTTGATCCAAAACTAGATTTTTGCATTCGCGACCAAATTCTTGATTTTTTCTTGATCCAAAATTAGATTGTTGCATTAGCCACGCAGTTCTTGATTTTCATGATCCAAAACTAGATTTTTGTATTCGCCACGCAGTTCTTGATTTTCTTGATCCAAAACTAGATGTTTTTATTCGCGACCAAATTCTTGATTTTCTTGATCCAAAACTTGATTTTTGTATTCGCGAGCAAATTCGTGATTTTCGTGATCCAATACAAGATTTTTGTATTCGCGACCCAATTCTTCGTTTTCTTGATCCAAAACTAGATTTTTGCATTCGCCACGCAATTCTTGATTTTCTTAATCCGAAACTAGATTATTGTATTGGCGACCAAATTATTGATTTTCTTGATCCAAAACTTGATTTTCGTATTCGCGACCCAATGCTTGATTTTCCTGATCCAAAACTAGATTTTTGTATTCGCGACCCAATTCTTGATTTTCTTGATCCAAAACTAGATTTTTGCATTCGCCACGCAATTCTTGATTTCCTTAATCCGAAACTAGATTATTGTATTTGCGACCAAATTATTGATTTTCTTGATCCAAAACTTGATTTTCGTATTCGCGACCCAATTCTTGATTTTTCCTGATCCAAAACTAGATTTTTGTATTCACGACCAAATTCTTGATTTTCTTGATCCAAAACTAGATTTTCGCATTCGCCACGCAATTCTTGATTTTCTTGATCCAAAACTAGATTTTTGTATTCGCGACCCAATTCTTGGTTTTCTTGATCCAGAACTAGATTTTTCGTATTCGCGACCCAATTCTTTTTTTTCCTGATCCAAAACTAGATTTTTGTATTCGCGACCCACTTCTTGATTTTCTTGATGCAAAACTAGATTTTTGTATTCGCGACCAAATTCTGGATTTTCTTGATCCAAAACTAGATTTTTGTATTCGCGACCAAATTCTGGATTTTCTTGATCCAAAACTAGATTTTGGTATTCGCGACCAAATTCTGGATTTTCTTGATCCAAAACATGATTTTCGTATTCGCGACCCAATTCTTTTTTTTCTTGATCCAAAACTAGATTTTTGCATTCGCCACGCAAATCTTGATTTTCTTAATCCGAAACTAGATTATTGTATTTGCGACCAAATTCTTGATTTTCATGATCCAAAACTTGATTTTCGTATTTGCGACCCAATTCTTGATTTTCCTGATCCAAAACTAGATTTTTGTATTCGCGACCCAATTCTTGATTTTCTTGATCCAAAACTAGATTTTTGTATCTGCGACCAAATTCTTGATTTTTTTGATCAAAAACTAGATTATTGTATTTGCGACCAAATTATTGATTTTCTTGATCCAAAACTTGATTTTCGTATTCGCGACCCAATTCTTGATTTTCCTGATCCAAAACTAGATTTTTATATTCGCGACCCAATTCTTGATTTTCTTGATCCAAAACTAGATTTTTGCATTCGCCACGCAATTCTTGATTTTCTTGATCCAAAACTAGATTTTTGCATTCGCCACGCAGTTCTTGATTTTCTTGATCCAAAACTAGATTTTTGTAATCGCGACCGAATTCTTAATTTTCATGATCCAAAACTATATGTTTGTATTCGCGACCCACTTCTTGATTTTCTTGATGCAAAACTAGATTTTTGTATTGGCGACCAAATTCTGGATTTTCTTGATCCATAACTAGATTTTTGTATTCGCGACCAAATTCTGGATTTTCTTGATCCAAAACTAGATTTTTGTATTCGCGACCAAATTCTGGATTTTCTTGATCCAAAACTAGATTTTTGTATTCGCGACCAAATTCTTGATTTTCTTGATCCAAAACTAGATTTTTGTATTCGCCAGGCAGTTCTTGATTTTCTTGATCCAAAACTAGATTTTTCTATTCGCGACCAAATTCTGGATTTTCTTGATCCAAAACTAGATTTTTGTATTCGCGACCAAATTCTTGATTTTCTTGATCCAAAACTTGATTTTTGTATTCGCGAGCAAATTCGTGATTTTCTTGATCCAATACTAGATTTTTGTATTCGCGACCCAATTCTTGGTTTTCTTGATCCAAAACTAGATTTTTGCATTCGCCACGCAAATCTTGATTTTCTTAATCGGAAACTAGATTATTGTATTTGCGACCAAATTCTTGATTTTCTTGATCCAAAACTTGATTTTCGTATTTGCGACCCAATTCTTGATTTTCCTGATCCAAAACTAGATTTTTGTATTCGCGACCCAATTCTTGATTTTTTTGATCCAAAACTAGATTATTGTATTTGCGACCAAATTATTGATTTTCTTGATCCAAAACTTGATTTTCGTATTCGCGACCCAATTCTTGATTTTCCTGATCCAAAACTAGATTTTTATATTCGCGACCCAATTCTTGATTTTCTTGTTCCAAAACTTGATTTTTGCATTCGCCACGCAATTCTTGATTTTCTTGATCCAAAACGTGATTTTTGCATTCGCCACGCAGTTCTTGATTTTCTTGATCCAAAACTAGATTTTTGTAATCGCGACCGAATTCTTAATTTTCATGATCCAAAACTATATGTTTGTATTCGCGACCCACTTCTTGATTTTCTTGATGCAAAACTAGATTTTGGTATTCGCGACCAAATTCTTGATTTTTTTGATCCAAAACTAGATTTTCTTATTCGCGACCAAATTCTTGATTTTCTTGATCCAAAACTAGATTTTAGCATTCGCCACGCAATTCATGATGTTCTTGATCCAAAACTAGATTTTTGTATTCGCGACCCAATTCTTGGTTTTCTTGATCCATAACTAGATTTTTGTATTCGCGACCAAATTCTTGATTTTCTTGATCCAAAACTAGATTTTCGTATTCGCGACCCAATTCTTGATTTTCTTGATCCAAAACTAGATTTTTGTATTCGCGACCCAATTCTTGATTTTCTTAATCCAAAACTAGATTTTTGCATTCGCCACGCAATTCTTGATTTTCTTGATCCAAAACTAGATTTTTGCATTCGCCACGCAGTTCTTGATTTTCTTGATCCAAAACTAGATTTTTGTAATCGCGACCGAATTCTTAATTTTCATGATCCAAAACTATATGTTTGTATTCGCGACCCACTTCTTGATTTTCTTGATCCAAAACTAGATTTTTGTATTCGCCACGCAGTTCTTGATTTTCTTGATCCAAAACTAGATTTTAGTATTCGCGACCAAATTCTGGATTTTCTTGATCCAAAAGTAGATTTTTATATTCGCGACCAAATTTTGGATTTTCTTGATCCAAAACTAGATTTTGGTATTCGCGACCAAATTTTTGATTTTCTTGATCCAAAACTAGATTTTTGTAATCGCGACCGAATTCTTAATTTTCATGATCCAAAACTATATGTTTGTATTCGCGACCCACTTCTTGATTTTCTTGATGCAAAACTAAATTTTGGTATTCGCGACCAAATTCTTGATTTTTTTGATCCAAAACTAGATTTTCTTATTCGCGACCAAATTCTTGATTTTCTTGATCCAAAACTAGATTTTAGCATTCGCCACGCAATTCTTGATTTTCTTGATCCAAAACTAGATTTTTGTATTCGCGACCCAATTCTTGGTTTTCTTGATCCATAACTAGATTTTTGTATTCGCGACCAAATTCTTGATTTTCTTGATCCAAAACTAGATTTTCGTATTCGCGACCCAATTCTTGATTTTCTTGATCCAAAACTAGATTTTTGTATTCGCGACCCAATTCTTGATTTTCTTAATCCAAAACTAGATTTTTGCATTCGCCACGCAATTCTTGATTTTCTTGATCCAAAACTAGATTTTTGCATTCGCCACGCAGTTCTTGATTTTCTTGATCCAAAACTAGATTTTTGTAATCGCGACCGAATTCTTAATTTTCATGATCCAAAACTATATGTTTGTATTCGCGACCCACTTCTTGATTTTCTTGATGCAAAACTAGATTTTTGTATTCGCGACCAAATTCTGGATTTTCTTGATCCATAACTAGATTTTTGTATTCGCGACCAAATTCTGGATTTTCTTGATCCAAAACTAGATTTTTGTATTCGCGACCAAATTCTGGATTTTCTTGATCCAAAACTAGATTTTTGTATTCGCGACCAAATTCTTGATTTTCTTGATCCAAAACTAGATTTTTGTATTCGCCACGCAGTTCTTGATTTTCTTGATCCAAAACTAGATTTTTCTATTCGCGACCAAATTCTGGATTTTCTTGATCCAAAACTAGATTTTTGTATTCGCGACCAAATTCTTGATTTTCTTGATCCAAAACTTGATTTTTGTATTCGCGAGCAAATTCGTGATTTTCTTGTTCCAAAACTTGATTTTTGCATTCGCCACGCAATTCTTGATTTTCTTGATCCAAAACGTGATTTTTGCATTCGCCACGCAGTTCTTGATTTTCTTGATCCAAAACTAGATTTTTGTAATCGCGACCGAATTCTTAATTTTCATGATCCAAAACTATATGTTTGTATTCGCGACCCACTTCTTGATTTTCTTGATGATAAACTAGATTTTGGTATTCGCGACCAAATTCTTGATTTTTTTGATCCAAAACTAGATTTTCTTATTCGCGACCAAATTCTTGATTTTCTTGATCCAAAACTAGATTTTAGCATTCGCCACGCAATTCTTGATTTTCTTGATCCAAAACTAGATTTTTGTATTCGCGACCCAATTCTTGGTTTTCTTGATCCATAACTAGATTTTGGTATTCGCGACCAAATTCTTGATTTTCTTGATCCAAAACTAGATTTTCGTATTCGCGACCCAATTCTTGATTTTCTTGATCCAAAACTAGATTTTTGTATTCGCGACCCAATTCTTGATTTTCTTAATCCAAAACTAGATTTTTGCATTCGCCACGCAATTCTTGATTTTCTTGATCCAAAACTAGATTTTTGCATTCGCCACGCAGTTCTTGATTTTCTTGATCCAAAACTAGATTTTTGTAATCGCGACCGAATTCTTAATTTTCATGATCCAAAACTATATGTTTGTATTCGCGACCCACTTCTTGATTTTCTTGATGCAAAACTAGATTTTTGTATTCGCGACCAAATTCTGGATTTTCTTGATCCATAACTAGATTTTTGTATTCGCGACCAAATTCTGGATTTTCTTGATCCAAAACTAGATTTTTGTATTCGCCACCAAATTCTGGATTTTCTTGATCCAAAACTAGATTTTTGTATTTGCGACCAAATTCTGGATTTTCTTGATCCAAAACTAGATTTTTGTATTCGCGACCAAATTCTTGATTTTCTTGATCCAAAACTAGATTTTTGTGTTCGCCACGCAGTTCTTCATTTTCTTGATCCAAAACTAGATTTTAGTATTCGCGACCAAATTCTGGATTTTCTTGATCCAAAAGTAGATTTTTATATTCGTGACCAAATTTTGGATTTTCTTGATCCAAAACTAGATTTTGGTATTCGCGACCAAATTTTTGATTTTCTTGATCCAAAACTAGATTTTTGTATTCGCGACCGAATTCTTGATATTCATGATCCAAAACTAGATTTTTGAATTCGCGACCCACTTGTTGATTTTCTTGATCCAAAACTAGATTTTTGCATTCGCGACCCAATTCTTGTTTTTTCTTGATCCAAAATTAGATTGTTGCATTAGCCACGCAGTTCTTGATTTTCATGATCCAAAACTAGATTTTTGTATTCGCCACGCAGTTCTTGATTTTCTTGATCCAAAACTAGATTTTTTCATTCGCGACCAAATTCTTGATTTTCTTGATCCAAAACTTGATTTTTGTATTCGCGAGCAAATTATTGATTTTCTTAATCCGAAACTAGATTATTGTATTTGCGATCAAATTCTTGATTTTCTTGATCCAATACAAGATTTTTGTATTCTCGACCCAATTCTTGGTTTTCTTGATCCAAAACTAGATTTTTGCATTCGCCACGCAATTCTTGATTTTCTTAATCCGAAACTAGATTATTGTATTTGCGATCAAATTCTTGATTTTCTTGATCCAAAACTTGATTTTCGTATTCGCGCCCCAATTCTTGATTTTCCTGATCCAAAACTATATTTTTGTATTCGCGACCCAATTCTTGATTTTCTTGATCCAAAACTTGATTTTTGCATTCGCCACGCAATTCTTGATTTTCTTGTTCCAAAACTAGATTTTTGTATCTGCGACCAAATTCTTGAGTTTTTTGATCCAAAACTAGATTTTCTTATTCGCGACCCAATTCTTGATTTTCCTGATCCAAAACTAGATTTTATATTCGCGACCAAATTCTTGATTTTCTTGATCCAAAACTTGATTTTTGTATTCGCGAGCAAATTCGTGATTTTCTTGATCCAATACTAGATTTTTGTATTCGCGACCAAATTCTTGATTTTCTTGATCCAATTCTAGATTTTTGTATTCGCCACGCAGTTCTTGATTTTCTTGATCCAAAACTAGATTTTTGTATTCGCGACCAAATTCTGGATTATCTTGATCCAAAACTAGATTTTTGTATTCGCGACCAAATTATTGGTTTTCTTGATCCAAAACTAGATTTTTGCATTCGCCACGCAATTCTTGATTTTCTTGATCCGAAACTGGATTTTTGTATTTGCGACAAAATTCTTGATTTTCTTGATCCAAAACTAGATTTTTTTATTCGCGACCCAATTCTTGATTTTCTTGATCCAAAATTAAATTTTTGTATTTGCGACCAAATTCTTGATTTTCTTGATCCAAAACTATATTTTCGGTATCGCGACCAAATTCTTGATTTTCTTGATCCAAAACTAGATTTTTGTATTCGCGACCCAATTCTTGATTTTCTTGATCCAAAACGAGATTTTTGCATTCGCCACGCAATTCTTGATTTTCATGATCCAAAGCTAGAATTTTGTATTTGCGACCAAATTCTTGATTTTCTTGATCCAAAACTAGATTTTTTTATTCGCGACCCAATTCTTGATTTTCCTGATCCAAAAGTAGATTTTTGTATTAGCCACGCAATCCTTGATTTTCTTGATCCAAAACTAGATTTTGGTATTTGCGACCAAATTCTTGATTTTCTTGATCCAAAACTAGATTTTCTTATTCGCGAACCAATTCTTGATTTTATTGATCCCAACCTAGATATTTGTATTCGCGACCAATTTGTTGATTTTCCTGATCCAAAATTAGATTTTTGAATTCGCGACGAACTTGTTGATTTTCTTGATCCAATACTAGATTTTTGCATTCGCGACCCAATTATTGATTTTGTTGATCCAAAACTAGATTTTTGTATTCGCGACCAAATTCTTGATTTTCATGATCCAAAACTAGATTTTTGTATTCGCGACCGACTTCTTGATTTTCTTGATCCAAAACTAGATTTTTGCATTCGCGACCCAATTCTTGATTTTCTTGATCCAAAATTAGATTTTTGCATTAGCCACGCAGTTCTTGATTTTCATGATCCAAAACTAGATTTTTGTATTCGCCACGCAGTTCTTGATTTTCTTGATCGAAAACTAGATTTTTGTATTCGCGACCAAATTCTGGATTTTCTTGATTCAAAACTAGATTTATGTATTCGCGACCAAATTCTTGATTTTCTTGATCCAATACTAGATTTTTGTATTCGCCACGCAGTTCTTGATTTTCTTGATCCAAAACTAGATTTTTGTATTCGCGACCAAATTCTGGATTTTCTTGATCCAAAACTAGATTTTTGTATTCGCGACCAAATTCTTGGTTTTCTTGATCCAAAACTAGATTTTTGCATTCGCCACGCAATTCTTGATTTTCTTGATCCGAAACTGGATTTTTGTATTTGCGGCAAGATTCTTGATTTTCTTGATCCAAAACTAGATTTTTGTATTCGCGACCCAATTCTTGATTTTCTTGATCCTAAACTAGATTTTTGCATTCGCCACGCAATTCTTGATTTTCTTGATCCAAAGCTAGATTTTTGTATTGGCGACCAAATTCTTGATTTTCTTGATCCAAAACTAGATTTTTGTATTCGCGACCAACTACTTGATTTTCTTGATCCAAAACTAGATTTTTGCATTCGCGACCCAGTTCTTTATTTTCTTGAACGAAAATTAGATTTTTTCATTAGCCACGCAGTTCTTGATTTTCATGATCCAAAACTAGATTTTTGTATTCGCCACGCAGTTCTTGATTTTCTTGATCCAAAACTAGATTTTTGTATTCGCGACCAAATTCTGGATTTTCTTGATCCAAAACTAGATTTTTGTATTCGGGACCAAATTCTTGGTTTTCTTGATCCAAAACTAGTAATTTGCATTCGCCACGCAATTCTTGATTTTCTTGATCCGAAACTGGATTTTTGTATTTGCGACCAAATTCTTGATTTTCTTGATCCCCAACTAGATTTTTGTATTCGCGACCCAATTCTTGATTTTCTTGATCCTAAACTGGATTTTTGCATTCGCCACGCAATTCTTGATTTTCTTGATCCCAAGCTAGATTTTTGTATTTGCGACCAAATTCTTGATTTTCTTGATCCAAAACTAGATTTTTGTATTCGCGACCCAATTCTTGATTTTCTTGATCCTAAACTAGATTTTTGCATTCGCCACGCAATTCTTGATTTTCATGATCCAAAGCTAGAATTTTGTATTTGCGACCAAATTCTTGATTTTCTTGATCCAAAACTAGATTTTTTTATTCGCCACCCAATTCTTGATTTTCCTGATCCAAAAGTAGATTTTTGTATTAGCCACGCAATTCTTGGTTTTCTTGATCCAAAACTAGATTTTTGTATTCGCGACCGACTTCTTGATTTTCTTGATCCAAAACTAGATTTTTGCATTCGCGACCCAATTCTTGATTTTCTTGATCCAAAACTACATTTTTGTATTCGGGACCAAATTCTTGGTTTTCTTGATCCAAAACTAGTTATTTGCATTCGCCACGCAATTCTTGATTTTCTTGATCCGAAACTGGATTTTTGTATTTGCGACCAAATTCTTGATTTTCTTGATCCCCAACTAGATTTTTGTATTCGCGACCCAATTCTTGATTTTCTTGATCCTAAACTAGATTTTTGCATTCGCCACGCAATTCTTGATTTTCTTGATCCCAAGCTAGATTTTTGTATTTGCGACCAAATTCTTGATTTTCTTGATCCAAAACTAGATTTTTGTATTCGCCACCCAATCCTTGATTTTCTTGATCCTAAACTAGATTTTTGCATTCGCCACGCAATTCTTGATTTTCTTGATCCAAAACTAGATTTTCTTATTCGCGGACCAATTCTTGATTTTATTGATCCCAAACTAGATATTTGTATTCGCGACCAATTTGTTGATTTTCCTGATCCAAAACTAGATTTTTGAATTCGCGACCAACTTGTTGATTTTCTTGATCCAATACTAGATTTTTGCATTCGCGACCCAATTATTGATTTTCTTGATCCAAAACTAGATTTTTGTATTCGCGACCGAATTCTTGATTTTCATGATCCAAAACTAGATTTTTGTATTCGCGACCGACTTCTTGATTTTCTTGATCCAAAACTAGATTTTTGCATTCGCGACCCAGTTCTTTATTTTCTTGAACGAAAATTAGATTTTTTCATTAGCCACGCAGTTCTTGATTTTCATGATCCAAAACTAGATTTTTGTATTCGCCACGCAGTTCTTGATTTTCTTGATCCAAAACTAGATTTTTGTATTCGCGACCAAATTCTGGATTTTCTTGATCCAAAACTAGATTTTTGTATTCGGGACCAAATTCTTGGTTTTCTTGATCCAAAACTAGTAATTTGCATTCGCCACGCAATTCTTGATTTTCTTGATCCGAAACTGGATTTTTGTATTTGCGACCAAATTCTTGATTTTCTTGATCCCCAACTAGATTTTTGTATTCGCGACCCAATTCTTGATTTTCTTGATCCTAAACTGGATTTTTGCATTCGCCACGCAATTCTTGATTTTCTTGATCCCAAGCTAGATTTTTGTATTTGCGACCAAATTCTTGATTTTCTTGATCCAAAACTAGATTTTTGTATTCGCGACCCAATTCTTGATTTTCTTGATCCTAAACTAGATTTTTGCATTCGCCACGCAATTCTTGATTTTCATGATCCAAAGCTAGAATTTTGTATTTGCGACCAAATTCTTGATTTTCTTGATCCAAAACTAGATTTTTTTATTCGCCACCCAATTCTTGATTTTCCTGATCCAAAAGTAGATTTTTGTATTAGCCACGCAATTCTTGGTTTTCTTGATCCAAAACTAGATTTTTGTATTCGCGACCGACTTCTTGATTTTCTTGATCCAAAACTAGATTTTTGCATTCGCGACCCAATTCTTGATTTTCTTGATCCAAAACTACATTTTTGTATTCGGGACCAAATTCTTGGTTTTCTTGATCCAAAACTAGTTATTTGCATTCGCCACGCAATTCTTGATTTTCTTGATCCGAAACTGGATTTTTGTATTTGCGACCAAATTCTTGATTTTCTTGATCCCCAACTAGATTTTTGTATTCGCGACCCAATTCTTGATTTTCTTGATCCTAAACTAGATTTTTGCATTCGCCACGCAATTCTTGATTTTCTTGATCCCAAGCTAGATTTTTGTATTTGCGACCAAATTCTTGATTTTCTTGATCCAAAACTAGATTTTTGTATTCGCCACCCAATCCTTGATTTTCTTGATCCTAAACTAGATTTTTGCATTCGCCACGCAATTCTTGATTTTCTTGATCCAAAACTAGATTTTCTTATTCGCGGACCAATTCTTGATTTTATTGATCCCAAACTAGATATTTGTATTCGCGACCAATTTGTTGATTTTCCTGATCCAAAACTAGATTTTTGAATTCGCGACCAACTTGTTGATTTTCTTGATCCAATACTAGATTTTTGCATTCGCGACCCAATTATTGATTTTCTTGATCCAAAACTAGATTTTTGTATTCGCGACCGAATTCTTGATTTTCATGATCCAAAACTAGATTTTTGTATTCGCGACCGACTTCTTGATTTTCTTGATCCAAAACTAGATTTTTGCATTCGCGACCCAATTCGTGATTTTCTTGATCCAAAATTAGATTTTTGCATTAGCCACGCAGTTCTTGATTTTCATGATCCAAAACTAGATTTTTGTATTCGCCACACAGTTCTTGATTTTCTTGATCGAAAACTAGATTTTTGTATTCGCGACGAAATTCTGGATTTTCTTGATCCAAAACAAGATTTATGTATTCGCGACCAAATTCTTGATTTTCTTGATCCAATTCTAGATTTTTGTATTCGCGACCAAATTCTTGGTCTTCTTGATCCAAAACTAGATTTTTGCATTCGCCACGCAATTCTTGATTTTCTTGATCCGAAACTGGATTTTTGTATTTGCGACAAAATTCTTGATTTTCTTGATCCAAAACTAGATTTTTGTATTCGCGACCCAATTCTTGATTTTCTTGATCCTAAACTAGATTTTTGCTTTCGCCACGCAATTCTTGATTTTCTTGATCCAAAGCTAGATTTTTGTATTGGCGACCAAATTCTTGATTTTCTTGATCCAAAACTAGATTTTTGTATTCGCGACCAACTACTTGATTTTCTTGATCCAAAATTAGATTTTTGCATTCGCGACCCAATTCTTGATTTTCTTGATCCAAAATTAGATTTTTGCATTAGCCACGCAGTTCTTGATTTTCATGATCCAAAACTAGATTTTTGTATTCGCCACGCAGTTATTGATTTTCTTGATCGAAAACTAGATTTTTGTATTCGCGACCAAATTCTGGATTTTCTTGATCCAAAACTAGATTTTTGTATTCGGGACCAAATTCTTGGTTTTCTTGATCCAAAACTAGATTTTTGCATTCGCCACGCAATTCTTGATTTTCTTGATCCGAAACTGGATTTTTGTATTTGCGACCAAATTCTTGATTTTCTTGATCCAAAACTAGATTTTTATATTCGCGACCCAATTCTTGATTTTCTTGATCCTAAACTAGATTTTTGCATTCGCCACGCAATTCTTTATTTTCTTGATCCAAAGCTAGATTTTTGTATTGGCGACCAAATTCTTCATTTTCTTGATCCAAAACTAGATTTTTGTATTCGCGACCGAATTCTTGATTTTCATGATCCAAAACTAGATTTTTGTATTCGCGACCGACTTCTTGATTTTCTTGATCCAAAACTAGATTTTTGCATTCGCGACCCAATTCTTGATTTTCTTGATCCAAAACTAGATTTTCTTATTCGCGAACCAATTCTTGATTTTATTGATCCCAAACTAGATATTTGTATTCGCGACCAATATGTTGATTTTCCTGATCCAAAACTAGATTTTTGAATTCGCGACCAACTTGTTGATTTTCTTGATCCAATACTAGATTTTTGCATTCGCGACCCAATTATTGATTTTCTTGATCCAAAACTAGATTTTTGTATTCGCGACCGAATTCTTGATTTTCATGATCCAAAACTAGATTTTTTTATTCGCGACCGACTTCTTGATTTTCTTGATCCAAAACTAGATTTTTGCATTCGCGACCCAATTCGTGATTTTCTTGATCCAAAATTAGATTTTTGCATTAGCCACGCAGTTCTTGATTTTCATAATCCAAAACTAGATTTTTGTATTCGCCACACAGTTCTTGATTTTCTTGATCGAAAACTAGATTTTTGTATTCGCGACCAAATTCTGGATTTTCTTGATCCAAAACAAGATTTATGTATTCGCGACCAAATTCTTGATTTTCTTGATCCAATTCTAGATTTTTGTATTCGCCACGCAGTTCTTGATTTTCTTGATCCAAAACTAGATTTTTGTATTCGCGACCAAATTCTGGATTTTCTTGATCCAAAACTAGATTTTTGTATTCGCGACCAAATTCTTGGTTTTCTTGATCCAAAACTAGATTTTTGCATTCGCCACGCAATTCTTGATTTTCTTGATCCGAAACTGGATTTTTGTATTTGCGACAAAATTCTTGATTTTCTTGATCCAAAACTAGATTTTTGTATTCGCGACCCAATTCTTGATTTTCTTGATCCTAAACTAGATTTTTGCTTTCGCCACGCAATTCTTGATTTTCTTGATCCCAAGCTAGATTTTTGTATTGGCGACCAAATTCTTGATTTTCTTGATCCAAAACTAGATTTTTGTATTCGCGACCAACTACTTGATTTTCTTGATCCAAAACTAGATTTTTGCATTCGCGACCCAATTCTTGATTTTCTTGATCCAAAATTAGATTTTTGCATATGCCACGCAGTTCTTGATTTTCATGATCCAAAACTAGATTTTTGTATTCGCCACGCAGTTCTTGATTTTCTTGATCGAAAACTAGATTTTTGTATTCGCGACCAAATTCTGGATTTTCTTGATCCAAAACTAGATTTTTGTATTCGGGACCAAATTCTTGGTTTTCTTGATCCAAAACTAGATTTTTGCATTCGCCACGCAATTCTTGATTTTCTTGATCCGAAACTGGATTTTTGTATTTGCGACCAAATTCTTGATTTTCTTGATCCAAAACTAGATTTTTGTATTCGCGACCCAATTCTTGATTTTCTTGATGCTAAACTAGATTTTTGCATTCGCCACGCAATTCTTTATTTTCTTGATCCAAAGCTAGATTTTTGTATTGGCGACCAAATTCTTCATTTTCTTGATCCAAAACTAGATTTTTGTATTCGCGACCGAATTCTTGATTTTCATGATCCAAAACTAGATTTTTGTATTCGCGACCGACTTCTTGATTTTCTTGATCCAAAACTAGATTTTTGCATTCGCGACCCAATTCTTGATTTTCTTGATCCAAAACTAGATTTTCTTATTCGCGAACCAATTCTTGATTTTATTGATCCCAAACTAGATATTTGTATTCGCGACCAATTTGTTGATTTTCCTGATCGAAAACTAGTTTTTTGAATTCGCGACCAACTTGTTGATTTTCTTGATCCAATACTAGATTTTTGCATTCGCGACCCAATTATTGATTTTCTTGATCCAAAACTAGATTTTTGTATTCGCGACCGAATTCTTGATTTTCATGATCCAAAACTAGATTTTTGTATTCGCGACCGACTTCTTGATTTTCTTGATCCAAAACTAGATTTTTGCATTCGCGACCCAATTCGTGATTTTCTTGATCCAAAATTAGATTTTTACATTAGCCACGCAGTTCTTGATTTTCATGATCCAAAACTAGATTTTTGTATTCGCCACACAGTTCTTGATTTTCTTGATAGAAAACTAGATTTTTGTATTCGCGACCAAATTCTGGATTTTCTTGATCCAAAACAAGATTTATGTATTCGCGACCAAATTCTTGATTTTCTTGATCCAATTCTAGATTTTTGTATTCGCCACGCAGTTCTTGATTTTCTTGATCCAAAACTAGATTTTTGTATTCGCGACCAAATTCTGGATTTTCTTGATCCAAAACTAGATTTTTGTATTCGCGACCAAATTCTTGGTTTTCTTGATCCAAAACTAGATTTTTGCATTCGCCACGCAATTCTTGATTTTCTTGATCCGAAACTGGATTTTTGTATTTGCGACCAAATTCTTGATTTTCTTGATCCAAAACTAGATTTTTGTATTCGCGACCCAATTCTTGATTTTCTTGATCCTAAACTAGATTTTTGCATTCGCCACGCAATTCTTTATTTTCTTGATCCAAAGCTAGATTTTTGTATTGGCGACCAAATTCTTCATTTTCTTGATCCAAAACTAGATTTTTGTATTCGCGACCAACTACTTGATTTTCTTGATCCAAAACTAGATTTTTGCATTCGCGACCCAATTCTTGATTTTCTTGATCCAAAATTAGATTTTTGCATTAGCCACGCAGTTCTTGATTTTCATGATCCAAAACTAGATTTTTGTATTCGCCACGCAGTTATTGATTTTCTTGATCGAAAACTAGATTTTTGTATTCGCGACCAAATTCTGGATTTTCTTGATCCAAAACTAGATTTTTGTATTCGGGACCAAATTCTTGATTTTCTTGATCCAATTCTAGATTTTTGTATTCGTCACGCAGTTCTTGATTTTCTTGATCGAAAACTAGATTTTTGTATTCGCGACCAAATTCTGGATTTTCTTGATCCAAAACTAGATTTTTGTATTCGGGACCAAATTCTTGGTTTTCTTGATCCAAAACTATATTTTTGCATTCGCCACGCAATTCTTGATTTTCTTGATCCGAAACTGGATTTTTGTATTTGCGACCAAATTCTTGATTTTCTTGATCCAAAACTAGATTTTTGTATTCGCGACCCAATTCTGGATTTTCTTGATCCAAAACTAGATTTTTGTATTCGGGACCAAATTCTTGGTTTTCTTGATCCAAAACTATATTTTTGCATTCGCCACGCAATTCTTGATTTTCTTGATCCGAAACTGGATTTTTGTATTTGCGACAAAATTCTTGATTTTCTTGATCCAAAACTAGATTTTTTTATTCGCGACCCAATTCTTGATTTTCTTGATCCAAAATTAAATTTTTGTATTTGCGACCAAATTCTTGATTTTCTTGATCCAAAACTATATTTTCGTATTCGCGACCAAATTCTTGATTTTCTTGATCCAAAACTAGATTTTTGTATTCGCGACCCAATTCTTGATTTTCTTGATCCTAAACTAGATTTTTGCTTTCGCCACGCAATTCTTGATTTTCTTGATCCAAAGCTAGATTTTTGTATTGGCGACCAAATTCTTGATTTTCTTGATCCAAAACTAGATTTTTGTATTCGCGACCAACTACTTGATTTTCTTGATCCAAAACTAGATTTTTGCATTCGCGACCCAATTCTTGATTTTCTTGATCCAAAATTAGATTTTTGCATTAGCCACGCAGTTCTTGATTTTCATGATCCAAAACTAGATTTTTGTATTCGCCACGCAGTTATTGATTTTCTTGATCGAAAACTAGATTTTTGTATTCGCGACCAAATTCTGGATTTTCTTGATCCAAAACTAGATTTTTGTATTCGGGACCAAATTCTTGGTTTTCTTGATCCAAAACTAGATTTTTGCATTCGCCACGCAATTCTTGATTTTCTTGATCCGAAACTGGATTTTTGTATTTGCGACCAAATTCTTGATTTTCTTGATCCAAAACTAGATTTTTGTATTCGCGACCCAATTCTTGATTTTCTTGATCCTAAACTAGATTTTTGCATTCGCCACGCAATTCTTTATTTTCTTGATCCAAAGCTAGATTTTTGTATTGGCGACCAAATTCTTCATTTTCTTGATCCAAAACTAGATTTTTGTATTCGCGACCCAATTCTTGATTTTCTTGATCCTAAACTAGATTTTTGCTTTCGCCACGCAATTCTTGATTTTCTTGATCCAAAGCTAGATTTTTGTATTGGCGACCAAATTCTTGATTTTCTTGATCCAAAACTAGATTTTTGTATTCGCGACCAACTACTTGATTTTCTTGATCCAAAACTAGATTTTTGCATTCGCGACCCAATTCTTGATTTTATTGATCCCAAACTAGATATTTGTATTCGCGACCAATTTGTTGATTTTCCTGATCGAAAACTAGTTTTTTGAATTCGCGACCAACTTGTTGATTTTCTTGATCCAATACTAGATTTTTGCATTCGCGACCCAATTATTGATTTTCTTGATCCAAAACTAGATTTTTGTATTCGCGACCGAATTCTTGATTTTCATGATCCAAAACTAGATTTTTGTATTCGCGACCGACTTCTTGATTTTCTTGATCCAAAACTAGATTTTTGCATTCGCGACCCAATTCGTGATTTTCTTGATCCAAAATTAGATTTTTACATTAGCCACGCAGTTCTTGATTTTCATGATCCAAAACTAGATTTTTGTATTCGCCACACAGTTCTTGATTTTCTTGATAGAAAACTAGATTTTTGTATTCGCGACCAAATTCTGGATTTTCTTGATCCAAAACAAGATTTATGTATTCGCGACCAAATTCTTGATTTTCTTGATCCAATTCTAGATTTTTGTATTCGCCACGCAGTTCTTGATTTTCTTGATCCAAAACTAGATTTTTGTATTCGCGACCAAATTCTGGATTTTCTTGATCCAAAACTAGATTTTTGTATTCGCGACCAAATTCTTGGTTTTCTTGATCCAAAACTAGATTTTTGCATTCGCCACGCAATTCTTGATTTTCTTGATCCGAAACTGGATTTTTGTATTTGCGACCAAATTCTTGATTTTCTTGATCCAAAACTAGATTTTTGTATTCGCGACCCAATTCTTGATTTTCTTGATCCTAAACTAGATTTTTGCATTCGCCACGCAATTCTTTATTTTCTTGATCCAAAGCTAGATTTTTGTATTGGCGACCAAATTCTTCATTTTCTTGATCCAAAACTAGATTTTTGTATTCGCGACCAACTACTTGATTTTCTTGATCCAAAACTAGATTTTTGCATTCGCGACCCAATTCTTGATTTTCTTGATCCAAAATTAGATTTTTGCATTAGCCACGCAGTTCTTGATTTTCATGATCCAAAACTAGATTTTTGTATTCGCCACGCAGTTATTGATTTTCTTGATCGAAAACTAGATTTTTGTATTCGCGACCAAATTCTGGATTTTCTTGATCCAAAACTAGATTTTTGTATTCGGGACCAAATTCTTGATTTTCTTGATCCAATTCTAGATTTTTGTATTCGTCACGCAGTTCTTGATTTTCTTGATCGAAAACTAGATTTTTGTATTCGCGACCAAATTCTGGATTTTCTTGATCCAAAACTAGATTTTTGTATTCGGGACCAAATTCTTGGTTTTCTTGATCCAAAACTATATTTTTGCATTCGCCACGCAATTCTTGATTTTCTTGATCCGAAACTGGATTTTTGTATTTGCGACCAAATTCTTGATTTTCTTGATCCAAAACTAGATTTTTGTATTCGCGACCCAATTCTGGATTTTCTTGATCCAAAACTAGATTTTTGTATTCGGGACCAAATTCTTGGTTTTCTTGATCCAAAACTATATTTTTGCATTCGCCACGCAATTCTTGATTTTCTTGATCCGAAACTGGATTTTTGTATTTGCGACAAAATTCTTGATTTTCTTGATCCAAAACTAGATTTTTTTATTCGCGACCCAATTCTTGATTTTCTTGATCCAAAATTAAATTTTTGTATTTGCGACCAAATTCTTGATTTTCTTGATCCAAAACTATATTTTCGTATTCGCGACCAAATTCTTGATTTTCTTGATCCAAAACTAGATTTTTGTATTCGCGACCCAATTCTTGATTTTCTTGATCCTAAACTAGATATTTGCTTTCGCCACGCAATTCTTGATTTTCTTGATCCAAAGCTAGATTTTTGTATTGGCGACCAAATTCTTGATTTTCTTGATCCAAAACTAGATTTTTGTATTCGCGACCAACTACTTGATTTTCTTGATCCAAAACTAGATTTTTGCATTCGCGACCCAATTCTTGATTTTCTTGATCCAAAATTAGATTTTTGCATTAGCCACGCAGTTCTTGATTTTCATGATCCAAAACTAGATTTTTGTATTCGCCACGCAGTTATTGATTTTCTTGATCGAAAACTAGATTTTTGTATTCGCGACCAAATTCTGGATTTTCTTGATCCAAAACTAGATTTTTGTATTCGGGACCAAATTCTTGGTTTTCTTGATCCAAAACTAGATTTTTGCATTCGCCACGCAATTCTTGATTTTCTTGATCCGAAACTGGATTTTTGTATTTGCGACCAAATTCTTGATTTTCTTGATCCAAAACTAGATTTTTGTATTCGCGACCCAATTCTTGATTTTCTTGATCCTAAACTAGATTTTTGCATTCGCCACGCAATTCTTTATTTTCTTGATCCAAAGCTAGATTTTTGTATTGGCGACCAAATTCTTCATTTTCTTGATCCAAAACTAGATTTTTGTATTCGCGACCCAATTCTTGATTTTCTTGATCCTAAACTAGATTTTTGCTTTCGCCACGCAATTCTTGATTTTCTTGATCCAAAGCTAGATTTTTGTATTGGCGACCAAATTCTTGATTTTCTTGATCCAAAACTAGATTTTTGTATTCGCGACCAACTACTTGATTTTCTTGATCCAAAACTAGATTTTTGCATTCGCGACCCAATTCTTGATTTTCTTGATCCAAAATTAGATTTTTGCATTAGCCACGCAGTTCTTGATTTTCATGATCCAAAACTAGATTTTTGTATTCGCCACGCAGTTATTGATTTTCTTGATCGAAAACTAGATTTTTGTATTCGCGACCAAATTCTGGATTTTCTTGATCCAAAACTAGATTTTTGTATTCGGGACCAAATTCTTGGTTTTCTTGATCCAAAACTAGATTTTTGCATTCGCCACGCAATTCTTGATTTTCTTGATCCGAAACTGGATTTTTGTATTTGCGACCAAATTCTTGATTTTCTTGATCCAAAACTAGATTTTTGTATTCGCGACCCAATTCTTGATTTTCTTGATCCTAAACTAGATTTTTGCATTCGCCACGCAATTCTTTATTTTCTTGATCCAAAGCTAGATTTTTGTATTGGCGACCAAATTCTTCATTTTCTTGATCCAAAACTAGATTTTTGTATTCGCGACCGAATTCTTGATTTTCATGATCCAAAACTAGATTTTTGTATTCGCGACCGACTTCTTGATTTTCTTGATCCAAAACTAGATTTTTGCATTCGCGACCCAATTCTTGATTTTCTTGATCCAAAACTAGATTTTCTTATTCGCGAACCAATTCTTGATTTTATTGATCCCAAACTAGATATTTGTATTCGCGACCAATTTGTTGATTTTCCTGATCGAAAACTAGTTTTTTGAATTCGCGACCAACTTGTTGATTTTCTTGATCCAATACTAGATTTTTGCATTCGCGACCCAATTATTGATTTTCTTGATCCAAAACTAGATTTTTGTATTCGCGACCGACTTCTTGATTTTCTTGATCCAAAACTAGATTTTTGCATTCGCGACCCAATTCTTGATTTTCTTGATCCAAAACTAGATTTTCTTATTCGCGAACCAATTCTTGATTTTATTGATCCCAAACTAGATATTTGTATTCGCGACCAATTTGTTGATTTTCCTGATCGAAAACTAGTTTTTTGAATTCGCGACCAACTTGTTGATTTTCTTGATCCAATACTAGATTTTTGCATTCGCGACCCAATTATTGATTTTCTTGATCCAAAACAAGATTTATGTATTCGCGACCAAATTCTTGATTTTCTTGATCCAATTCTAGATTTTTGTATTCGCGACCAAATTCTTGGTCTTCTTGATCCAAAACTAGATTTTTGCATTCGCCACGCAATTCTTGATTTTCTTGATCCGAAACTGGATTTTTGTATTTGCGACAAAATTCTTGATTTTCTTGATCCAAAACTAGATTTTTGTATTCGCGACCCAATTCTTGATTTTCTTGATCCTAAACTAGATTTTTGCTTTCGCCACGCAATTCTTGATTTTCTTGATCCAAAGCTAGATTTTTGTATTGGCGACCAAATTCTTGATTTTCTTGATCCAAAACTAGATTTTTGTATTCGCGACCAACTACTTGATTTTCTTGATCCAAAATTAGATTTTTGCATTCGCGACCCAATTCTTGATTTTCTTGATCCAAAATTAGATTTTTGCATTAGCCACGCAGTTCTTGATTTTCATGATCCAAAACTAGATTTTTGTATTCGCCACGCAGTTATTGATTTTCTTGATCGAAAACTAGATTTTTGTATTCGCGACCAAATTCTGGATTTTCTTGATCCAAAACTAGATTTTTGTATTCGGGACCAAATTCTTGGTTTTCTTGATCCAAAACTAGATTTTTGCATTCGCCACGCAATTCTTGATTTTCTTGATCCGAAACTGGATTTTTGTATTTGCGACCAAATTCTTGATTTTCTTGATCCAAAACTAGATTTTTATATTCGCGACCCAATTCTTGATTTTCTTGATCCTAAACTAGATTTTTGCATTCGCCACGCAATTCTTTATTTTCTTGATCCAAAGCTAGATTTTTGTATTGGCGACCAAATTCTTCATTTTCTTGATCCAAAACTAGATTTTTGTATTCGCGACCGAATTCTTGATTTTCATGATCCAAAACTAGATTTTTGTATTCGCGACCGACTTCTTGATTTTCTTGATCCAAAACTAGATTTTTGCATTCGCGACCCAATTCTTGATTTTCTTGATCCAAAACTAGATTTTCTTATTCGCGAACCAATTCTTGATTTTATTGATCCCAAACTAGATATTTGTATTCGCGACCAATATGTTGATTTTCCTGATCCAAAACTAGATTTTTGAATTCGCGACCAACTTGTTGATTTTCTTGATCCAATACTAGATTTTTGCATTCGCGACCCAATTATTGATTTTCTTGATCCAAAACTAGATTTTTGTATTCGCGACCGAATTCTTGATTTTCATGATCCAAAACTAGATTTTTTTATTCGCGACCGACTTCTTGATTTTCTTGATCCAAAACTAGATTTTTGCATTCGCGACCCAATTCGTGATTTTCTTGATCCAAAATTAGATTTTTGCATTAGCCACGCAGTTCTTGATTTTCATAATCCAAAACTAGATTTTTGTATTCGCCACACAGTTCTTGATTTTCTTGATCGAAAACTAGATTTTTGTATTCGCGACCAAATTCTGGATTTTCTTGATCCAAAACAAGATTTATGTATTCGCGACCAAATTCTTGATTTTCTTGATCCAATTCTAGATTTTTGTATTCGCCACGCAGTTCTTGATTTTCTTGATCCAAAACTAGATTTTTGTATTCGCGACCAAATTCTGGATTTTCTTGATCCAAAACTAGATTTTTGTATTCGCGACCAAATTCTTGGTTTTCTTGATCCAAAACTAGATTTTTGCATTCGCCACGCAATTCTTGATTTTCTTGATCCGAAACTGGATTTTTGTATTTGCGACAAAATTCTTGATTTTCTTGATCCAAAACTAGATTTTTGTATTCGCGACCCAATTCTTGATTTTCTTGATCCTAAACTAGATTTTTGCTTTCGCCACGCAATTCTTGATTTTCTTGATCCAAAGCTAGATTTTTGTATTGGCGACCAAATTCTTGATTTTCTTGATCCAAAACTAGATTTTTGTATTCGCGACCAACTACTTGATTTTCTTGATCCAAAACTAGATTTTTGCATTCGCGACCCAATTCTTGATTTTCTTGATCCAAAATTAGATTTTTGCATTAGCCACGCAGTTCTTGATTTTCATGATCCAAAACTAGATTTTTGTATTCGCCACGCAGTTCTTGATTTTCTTGATCGAAAACTAGATTTTTGTATTCGCGACCAAATTCTGGATTTTCTTGATCCAAAACTAGATTTTTGTATTCGGGACCAAATTCTTGGTTTTCTTGATCCAAAACTAGATTTTTGCATTCGCCACGCAATTCTTGATTTTCTTGATCCGAAACTGGATTTTTGTATTTGCGACCAAATTCTTGATTTTCTTGATCCAAAACTAGATTTTTGTATTCGCGACCCAATTCTTGATTTTCTTGATCCTAAACTAGATTTTTGCATTCGCCACGCAATTCTTTATTTTCATGATCCAAAGCTAGATTTTTGTATTGGCGACCAAATTCTTCATTTTCTTGATCCAAAACTAGATTTTTGTATTCGCGACCGAATTCTTGATTTTCATGATCCAAAACTAGATTTTTGTATTCGCGACCGACTTCTTGATTTTCTTGATCCAAAACTAGATTTTTGCATTCGCGACCCAATTCTTGATTTTCTTGATCCAAAACTAGATTTTCTTATTCGCGAACCAATTCTTGATTTTATTGATCCCAAACTAGATATTTGTATTCGCGACCAATTTGTTGATTTTCCTGATCGAAAACTAGTTTTTTGAATTCGCGACCAACTTGTTGATTTTCTTGATCCAATACTAGATTTTTGCATTCGCGACCCAATTATTGATTTTCTTGATCCAAAACTAGATTTTTGTATTCGCGACCGAATTCTTGATTTTCATGATCCAAAACTAGATTTTTGTATTCGCGACCGACTTCTTGATTTTCTTGATCCAAAACTAGATTTTTGCATTCGCGACCCAATTCGTGATTTTCTTGATCCAAAATTAGATTTTTACATTAGCCACGCAGTTCTTGATTTTCATGATCCAAAACTAGATTTTTGTATTCGCCACACAGTTCTTGATTTTCTTGATAGAAAACTAGATTTTTGTATTCGCGACCAAATTCTGGATTTTCTTGATCCAAAACAAGATTTATGTATTCGCGACCAAATTCTTGATTTTCTTGATCCAATTCTAGATTTTTGTATTCGCCACGCAGTTCTTGATTTTCTTGATCCAAAACTAGATTTTTGTATTCGCGACCAAATTCTGGATTTTCTTGATCCAAAACTAGATTTTTGTATTCGCGACCAAATTCTTGGTTTTCTTGATCCAAAACTAGATTTTTGCATTCGCCACGCAATTCTTGATTTTCTTGATCCGAAACTGGATTTTTGTATTTGCGACCAAATTCTTGATTTTCTTGATCCAAAACTAGATTTTTGTATTCGCGACCCAATTCTTGATTTTCTTGATCCTAAACTAGATTTTTGCATTCGCCACGCAATTCTTTATTTTCTTGATCCAAAGCTAGATTTTTGTATTGGCGACCAAATTCTTCATTTTCTTGATCCAAAACTAGATTTTTGTATTCGCGACCAACTACTTGATTTTCTTGATCCAAAACTAGATTTTTGCATTCGCGACCCAATTCTTGATTTTCTTGATCCAAAATTAGATTTTTGCATTAGCCACGCAGTTCTTGATTTTCATGATCCAAAACTAGATTTTTGTATTCGCCACGCAGTTATTGATTTTCTTGATCGAAAACTAGATTTTTGTATTCGCGACCAAATTCTGGATTTTCTTGATCCAAAACTAGATTTTTGTATTCGGGACCAAATTCTTGATTTTCTTGATCCAATTCTAGATTTTTGTATTCGTCACGCAGTTCTTGATTTTCTTGATCGAAAACTGGATTTTTGTATTCGCGACCAAATTCTGGATTTTCTTGATCCAAAACTAGATTTTTGTATTCGGGACCAAATTCTTGGTTTTCTTGATCCAAAACTATATTTTTGCATTCGCCACGCAATTCTTGATTTTCTTGATCCGAAACTGGATTTTTGTATTTGCGACCAAATTCTTGATTTTCTTGATCCAAAACTAGATTTTTGTATTCGCGACCCAATTCTGGATTTTCTTGATCCAAAACTAGATTTTTGTATTCGGGACCAAATTCTTGGTTTTCTTGATCCAAAACTATATTTTTGCATTCGCCACGCAATTCTTGATTTTCTTGATCCGAAACTGGATTTTTGTATTTGCGACAAAATTCTTGATTTTCTTGATCCAAAACTAGATTTTTTTATTCGCGACCCAATTCTTGATTTTCTTGATCCAAAATTAAATTTTTGTATTTGCGACCAAATTCTTGATTTTCTTGATCCAAAACTATATTTTCGTATTCGCGACCAAATTCTTGATTTTCTTGATCCAAAACTAGATTTTTGTATTCGCGACCCAATTCTTGATTTTCTTGATCCTAAACTAGATTTTTGCTTTCGCCACGCAATTCTTGATTTTCTTGATCCAAAGCTAGATTTTTGTATTGGCGACCAAATTCTTGATTTTCTTGATCCAAAACTAGATTTTTGTATTCGCGACCAACTACTTGATTTTCTTGATCCAAAACTAGATTTTTGCATTCGCGACCCAATTCTTGATTTTCTTGATCCAAAATTAGATTTTTGCATTAGCCACGCAGTTCTTGATTTTCATGATCCAAAACTAGATTTTTGTATTCGCCACGCAGTTATTGATTTTCTTGATCGAAAACTAGATTTTTGTATTCGCGACCAAATTCTGGATTTTCTTGATCCAAAACTAGATTTTTGTATTCGGGACCAAATTCTTGGTTTTCTTGATCCAAAACTAGATTTTTGCATTCGCCACGCAATTCTTGATTTTCTTGATCCGAAACTGGATTTTTGTATTTGCGACCAAATTCTTGATTTTCTTGATCCAAAACTAGATTTTTGTATTCGCGACCCAATTCTTGATTTTCTTGATCCTAAACTAGATTTTTGCATTCGCCACGCAATTCTTTATTTTCTTGATCCAAAGCTAGATTTTTGTATTGGCGACCAAATTCTTCATTTTCTTGATCCAAAACTAGATTTTTGTATTCGCGACCGAATTCTTGATTTTCATGATCCAAAACTAGATTTTTGTATTCGCGACCGACTTCTTGATTTTCTTGATCCAAAACTAGATTTTTGCATTCGCGACCCAATTCTTGATTTTCTTGATCCAAAACTAGATTTTCTTATTCGCGAACCAATTCTTGATTTTATTGATCCCAAACTAGATATTTGTATTCGCGACCAATTTGTTGATTTTCCTGATCGAAAACTAGTTTTTTGAATTCGCGACCAACTTGTTGATTTTCTTGATCCAATACTAGATTTTTGCATTCGCGACCCAATTATTGATTTTCTTGATCCAAAACTAGATTTTTGTATTCGCGACCGAATTCTTGATTTTCATGATCCAAAACTAGATTTTTGTATTCGCGACCGACTTCTTGATTTTCTTGATCCAAAACTAGATTTTTGCATTCGCGACCCAATTCGTGATTTTCTTGATCCAAAATTAGATTTTTGCATTAGCCACGCAGTTCTTGATTTTCATGATCCAAAACTAGATTTTTGTATTCGCCACACAGTTCTTGATTTTCTTGATAGAAAACTAGATTTTTGTATTCGCGACCAAATTCTGGATTTTCTTGATCCAAAACTAGATTTTTGTATTCGGGACCAAATTCTTGATTTTCTTGATCCAATTCTAGATTTTTGTATTCGCCACGCAGTTCTTGATTTTCTTGATCCAAAACTAGATTTTTGTATTCGCGACCAAATTCTGGATTTTCTTGATCCAAAACTAGATTTTTGTATTCGGGACCAAATTCTTGGTTTTCTTGATCCAAAACTATATTTTGGAATTCGCCACGCAATTCTTGATTTTCTTGATCCGAAACTGGATTTTTGTATTTGCGACAAAATTCTTGATTTTCTTGATCCAAAACTAGATTTTTTTATTCGCGACCCAATTCTTGATTTTCTTGATCCCAAACTAGATTTTCTTATTCGCGAACCAATTCTTGATTTTATTGATCCCAACCTAGATATTTGTATTCGCGACCAATTTGTTGATTTTCCTGATCCAAAATTAGATTTTTGAATTCGCGACGAACTTGTTGATTTTCTTGATCCAATACTAGATTTTTGCATTCGCGACCCAATTATTGATTTTCTTGATCCAAAACTAGATTTTTGTATTCGCGACCGAATTCTTGATTCTCATGATCCAAAACTAGATTTTTGTATTCGCGACCGACTTCTTGATTTTCTTGATCCAAAACTAGATTTTTGCATTCGCGACCCAATTCTTGATTTTCTTGATCCAAAATTAGATTTTTGCATTAGCCACGCAGTTCTTGATTTTCATGATCCAAAACTAGATTTTTGTATTCGCCACGCAGTTCTTGATTTTCTTGATCGAAAACTAGATTTTTGTATTCGCGACCAAATTCTGGATTTTCTTGATTCAAAACTAGATTTATGTATTCGCGACCAAATTCTTGATTTTCTTGATCCAATACTAGATTTTTGTATTCGCCACGCAGTTCTTGATTTTCTTGATCCAAAACTAGATTTTTGTATTCGCGACCAAATTCTGGATTTTCTTGATCCAAAACTAGATTTTTGTATTCGCGACCAAATTCTTGGTTTTCTTGATCCAAAACTAGATTTTTGCATTCGCCACGCAATTCTTGATTTTCTTGATCCGAAACTGGATTTTTGTATTTGCGGCAAGATTCTTGATTTTCTTGATCCAAAACTAGATTTTTGTATTCGCGACCCAATTCTTGATTTTCTTGATCCTAAACTAGATTTTTGCATTCGCCACGCAATTCTTGATTTTCTTGATCCAAAGCTAGATTTTTGTATTGGCGACCAAATTCTTGATTTTCTTGATCCAAAACTAGATTTTTGTATTCGCGACCAACTACTTGATTTTCTTGATCCAAAACTAGATTTTTGCATTCGCGACCCAGTTCTTTATTTTCTTGATCCAAAATTAGATTTTTGCATTAGCCACGCAGTTCTTGATTTTCATGATCCAAAACTAGATTTTTGTATTCGCCACGCAGTTCTTGAGTTTCTTGATCGAAAACTAGATTTTTGTATTCGCGACCAAATTCTGGATTTTCTTGATCCAAAACTAGATTTTTGTATTCGGGACCAAATTCTTGGTTTTCTTGATCCAAAACTAGTTATTTGCATTCGCCACGCAATTCTTGATTTTCTTGATCCGAAACTGGATTTTTGTATTTGCGACCAAATTCTTGATTTTCTTGATCCCCAACTAGATTTTTGTATTCGCGACCCAATTCTTGATTTTCTTCATCCTAAACTAGATTTTTGCATTCGCCACGCAATTCTTGATTTTCTTGATCCCAAGCTAGATTTTTGTATTTGCGACCAAATTCTTGATTTTCTTGATCCAAAACTAGATTTTTGTATTCGCGAACCAATTCTTGATTTTCTTGATCCTAAACTAGATTTTTGCATTCGCCACGCAATTCTTGATTTTCTTGATCCAAAGCTAGAATTTTGTATTTGCGACCAAATTCTTGATTTTCTTGATCCAAAACTAGATTTTTTTATTCGCCACCCAATTCTTGATTTTCCTGATCCCAAACTAGATTTTCTTATTCGCGAACCAATTCTTGATTTTATTGATCCCAACCTAGATATTTGTATTCGCGACCAATTTGTTGATTTTCCTGATCCAAAATTAGATTTTTGAATTCGCGACGAACTTGTTGATTTTCTTGATCCAATACTAGATTTTTGCATTCGCGACCCAATTATTGATTTTCTTGATCCAAAACTAGATTTTTGTATTCGCGACCCAATTCTGGATTTTCTTGATCCAAAACTAGATTTTTGTATTCGGGACCAAATTCTTAGTTTTCTTGATCCAAAACTATATTTTTGCATTCGCCACGCAATTCTTGATTTTCTTGATCCGAAACTGGATTTTTGTATTTGCGACAAAATTCTTGATTTTCTTGATCCAAAACTAGATTTTTTTATTCGCGACCCAATTCTTGATTTTCTTGATCCCAAACTAGATTTTCTTATTCGCGAACCAATTCTTGATTTTATTGATCCCAACCTAGATATTTGTATTCGCGACCAATTTGTTGATTTTCCTGATCCAAAATTAGATTTTTGAATTCGCGACGAACTTGTTGATTTTCTTGATCCAATACTAGATTTTTGCATTCGCGACCCAATTATTGATTTTCTTGATCCAAAACTAGATTTTTGTATTCGCGACCGAATTCTTGATTCTCATGATCCAAAACTAGATTTTTGTATTCGCGACCGACTTCTTGATTTTCTTGATCCAAAACTAGATTTTTGCATTCGCGACCCAATTCTTGATTTTCTTGATCCAAAATTAGATTTTTGCATTAGCCACGCAGTTCTTGATTTTCATGATCCAAAACTAGATTTTTGTATTCGCCACGCAGTTCTTGATTTTCTTGATCGAAAACTAGATTTTTGTATTCGCGACCAAATTCTGGATTTTCTTGATTCAAAACTAGATTTATGTATTCGCGACCAAATTCTTGATTTTCTTGATCCAATACTAGATTTTTGTATTCGCCACGCAGTTCTTGATTTTCTTGATCCAAAACTAGATTTTTGTATTCGCGACCAAATTCTGGATTTTCTTGATCCAAAACTAGATTTTTGTATTCGCGACCAAATTCTTGGTTTTCTTGATCCAAAACTAGATTTTTGCATTCGCCACGCAATTCTTGATTTTCTTGATCCGAAACTGGATTTTTGTATTTGCGGCAAGATTCTTGATTTTCTTGATCCAAAACTAGATTTTTGTATTCGCGACCCAATTCTTGATTTTCTTGATCCTAAACTAGATTTTTGCATTCGCCACGCAATTCTTGATTTTCTTGATCCAAAGCTAGATTTTTGTATTGGCGACCAAATTCTTGATTTTCTTGATCCAAAACTAGATTTTTGTATTCGCGACCAACTACTTGATTTTCTTGATCCAAAACTAGATTTTTGCATTCGCGACCCAGTTCTTTATTTTCTTGATCCAAAATTAGATTTTTGCATTAGCCACGTAGTTCTTGATTTTCATGATCCAAAACTAGATTTTTGTATTCGCCACGCAGTTCTTGAGTTTCTTGATCGAAAACTAGATTTTTGTATTCGCGACCAAATTCTGGATTTTCTTGATCCAAAACTAGATTTTTGTATTCGGGACCAAATTCTTGGTTTTCTTGATCCAAAACTAGTTATTTGCATTCGCCACGCAATTCTTGATTTTCTTGATCCGAAACTGGATTTTTGTATTTGCGACCAAATTCTTGATTTTCTTGATCCCCAACTAGATTTTTGTATTCGCGACCCAATTCTTGATTTTCTTCATCCTAAACTAGATTTTTGCATTCGCCACGCAATTCTTGATTTTCTTGATCCCAAGCTAGATTTTTGTATTTGCGACCAAATTCTTGATTTTCTTGATCCAAAACTAGATTTTTGTATTCGCGAACCAATTCTTGATTTTCTTGATCCTAAACTAGATTTTTGCATTCGCCACGCAATTCTTGATTTTCTTGATCCAAAGCTAGAATTTTGTATTTGCGACCAAATTCTTGATTTTCTTGATCCAAAACTAGATTTTTTTATTCGCCACCCAATTCTTGATTTTCCTGATCCCAAACTAGATTTTCTTATTCGCGAACCAATTCTTGATTTTATTGATCCCAACCTAGATATTTGTATTCGCGACCAATTTGTTGATTTTCCTGATCCAAAATTAGATTTTTGAATTCGCGACGAACTTGTTGATTTTCTTGATCCAATACTAGATTTTTGCATTCGCGACCCAATTATTGATTTTCTTGATCCAAAACTAGATTTTTGTATTCGCGACCCAATTCTGGATTTTCTTGATCCAAAACTAGATTTTTGTATTCGGGACCAAATTCTTAGTTTTCTTGATCCAAAACTATATTTTTGCATTCGCCACGCAATTCTTGATTTTCTTGATCCGAAACTGGATTTTTGTATTTGCGACAAAATTCTTGATTTTCTTGATCCAAAACTAGATTTTTTTATTCGCGACCCAATTATTGATTTTCTTGATCCCAAACTAGATTTTCTTATTCGCGAACCAATTCTTGATTTTATTGATCCCAACCTAGATATTTGTATTCGCGACCAATTTGTTGATTTTCCTGATCCAAAATTAGATTTTTGAATTCGCGACGAACTTGTTGATTTTCTTGATCCAATACTAGATTTTTGCATTCGCGACCCAATTATTGATTTTCTTGATCCAAAACTAGATTTTTGTATTCGCGACCGAATTCTTGATTCTCATGATCCAAAACTAGATTTTTGTATTCGCGACCGACTTCTTGATTTTCTTGATCCAAAACTAGATTTTTGCATTCGCGACCCAATTCTTGATTTTCTTGATCCAAAATTAGATTTTTGCATTAGCCACGCAGTTCTTGATTTTCATGATCCAAAACTAGATTTTTGTATTCGCCACGCAGTTCTTGATTTTCTTGATCGAAAACTAGATTTTTGTATTCGCGACCAAATTCTGGATTTTCTTGATTCAAAACTAGATTTATGTATTCGCGACCAAATTCTTGATTTTCTTGATCCAATACTAGATTTTTGTATTCGCCACGCAGTTCTTGATTTTCTTGATCCAAAACTAGATTTTTGTATTCGCGACCAAATTCTGGATTTTCTTGATCCAAAACTAGATTTTTGTATTCGCGACCAAATTCTTGGTTTTCTTGATCCAAAACTAGATTTTTGCATTCGCCACGCAATTCTTGATTTTCTTGATCCGAAACTGGATTTTTGTATTTGCGGCAAGATTCTTGATTTTCTTGATCCAAAACTAGATTTTTGTATTCGCGACCCAATTCTTGATTTTCTTGATCCTAAACTAGATTTTTGCATTCGCCACGCAATTCTTGATTTTCTTGATCCAAAGCTAGATTTTTGTATTGGCGACCAAATTCTTGATTTTCTTGATCCAAAACTAGATTTTTGTATTCGCGACCAACTACTTGATTTTCTTGATCCAAAACTAGATTTTTGCATTCGCGACCCAGTTCTTTATTTTCTTGATCCAAAATTAGATTTTTGCATTAGCCACGCAGTTCTTGATTTTCATGATCCAAAACTAGATTTTTGTATTCGCCACGCAGTTCTTGAGTTTCTTGATCGAAAACTAGATTTTTGTATTCGCGACCAAATTCTGGATTTTCTTGATCCAAAACTAGATTTTTGTATTCGGGACCAAATTCTTGGTTTTCTTGATCCAAAACTAGTTATTTGCATTCGCCACGCAATTCTTGATTTTCTTGATCCGAAACTGGATTTTTGTATTTGCGACCAAATTCTTGATTTTCTTGATCCCCAACTAGATTTTTGTATTCGCGACCCAATTCTTGATTTTCTTCATCCTAAACTAGATTTTTGCATTCGCCACGCAATTCTTGATTTTCTTGATCCCAAGCTAGATTTTTGTATTTGCGACCAAATTCTTGATTTTCTTAATCCAAAACTAGATTTTTGTATTCGCGACCCAATTCTTGATTTTCTTGATCCTAAACTAGATTTTTGCATTCGCCACGCAATTCTTGATTTTCTTGATCCAAAGCTAGAATTTTGTATTTGCGACCAAATTCTTGATTTTCTTGATCCAAAACTAGATTTTTTTATTCGCCACCCAATTCTTGATTTTCCTGATCCAAAAGTAGATTTTTGTATTAGCCACGCAATTCTTGGTTTTCTTGATCCAAAACTAGATTTTTGTATTCGCGACCGACTTCTTGATTTTCTTAATCCAAAACTCGATTTTTGCATTCGCGACCCAATTCTTGATTTTCTTGATCCAAAACTAGATTTTCTTATTCGCGAACCAATTCTTGATTTTATTGATCCCAAACTAGATATTTGTATTCGCGACCAATTTGTTGATTTTCCTGATCCAAAACTAGATTTTTGAATTCGCGACCAACTTGTTGATTTTCTTGATCCAATACTAGATTTTTGCATTCGCGACCCAATTATTGATTTTCTTGATCCAAAACTAGATTTTTGTATTCGCGACCGAATTCTTGATTTTCATGATACAAAACTAGATTTTTGTATTCGCGACCGACTTCTTGATTTTCTTGATCCAAAACTAGATTTTTGCATTCGCGACCCAATTCATGATTTTCTTGATCCAAAATTAGATTTTTGCATTAGCCACGCAGTTCTTGATTTTCATGATCCAAAACTAGATTTTTGTATTCGCCACACAGTTCTTGATTTTCTTGATCGAAAACTAGATTTTTGTATTCGCGACCAAATTCTGGATTTTCTTGATCCGAAACAAGATTTATGTATTCGCGACCAAATTCTTGATTTTCTTGATCCAATTCTAGATTTTTGTATTCGCCACGCAGTTCTTGATTTTCTTGATCCAAAACTAGATTTTTGTATTCGCGACCAAATTCTGGATTTTCTTGATCCAAAACTAGATTTTTGTATTCGCGACCAAATTCTTGGTTTTCTTGATCCAAAACTAGATTTTTGCATTCGCCACGCAATTCTTGATTTTCTTGATCCGAAACTGGATTTTTGTATTTGCGGCAAGATTCTTGATTTTCTTGATCCAAAACTAGATTTTTGTATTCGCGACCCAATTCTTGATTTTCTTGATCCTAAACTAGATTTTTGCTTTCGCCACGCAATTCTTGATTTTCTTGATCCAAAGCTAGATTTTTGTATTGGCGACCAAATTCTTGATTTTCTTGATCCAAAACTAGATTTTTGTATTCGCGACCAACTACTTGATTTTCTTGATCCAAAACTAGATTTTTGCATTCGCGACCCAGTTCTTGATTTTCTTGATCCAAAATTAGATTTTTGCATTAGCCACGCAGTTCTTGATTTTCATGATCCAAAACTAGATTTTTGTATTCGCCACGCAGTTATTGATTTTCTTGATCGAAAACTAGATTTTTGTATTCGCGACCAAATTCTGGATTTTCTTGATCCAAAACTAGATTTTTGTATTCGGGACCAAATTCTTGGTTTTCTTGATCCAAAACTAGATTTTTGCATTCGCCACGCAATTCTTGATTTTCTTGATCCGAAACTGGATTTTTGTATTTGCGACCAAATTCTTGATTTTCATGATCCAAAACTAGATTTTTGTATTCGCCACGCAGTTCTTGATTTTCTTGATCGAAAACTAGATTTTTGTATTCGCGACCAAATTCTGGATTTTCTTGATTCAAAACTAGATTTATGTATTCGCGACCAAATTTTTCATTTTCTTGATCCAATACTAGATTTTTGTATTCGCCACGCAGTTCTTGATTTTCTTGATCCAAAACTAGATTTTTGTATTCGCGACCAAATTCTGGATTTTCTTGATCCAAAACTAGATTTTTGTATTCGCGACCAAATTCTTGGTTTTCTTGATCCAAAACTAGATTTTTGCATTCGCCACGCAATTCTTGATTTTCTTGATCCGAAACTGGATTTTTGTATTTGCGGCAAGATTCTTGATTTTCTTGATCCAAAACTAGATTTTTGTATTCGCGACCCAATTCTTGATTTTCTTGATCCTAAACTAGATTTTTGCATTCGCCACGCAATTCTTGATTTTCTTGATCCAAAGCTAGATTTTTGTATTGGCGACCAAATTCTTGATTTTCTTGATCCAAAACTAGATTTTTGTATTCGCGACCAACTACTTGATTTTCTTGATCCAAAACTAGATTTTTGCATTCGCGACCCAGTTCTTTATTTTCTTGATCCAAAATTAGATTTTTGCATTAGCCACGCAGTTCTTGATTTTCATGATCCAAAACTAGATTTTTGTATTCGCCACGCAGTTCTTGAGTTTCTTGATCGAAAACTAGATTTTTGTATTCGCGACCAAATTCTGGATTTTCTTGATCCAAAACTAGATTTTTGTATTCGGGACCAAATTCTTGGTTTTCTTGATCCAAAACTAGTTATTTGCATTCGCCACGCAATTCTTGATTTTCTTGATCCGAAACTGGATTTTTGTATTTGCGACCAAATTCTTGATTTTCTTGATCCCCAACTAGATTTTTGTATTCGCGACCCAATTCTTGATTTTCTTCATCCTAAACTAGATTTTTGCATTCGCCACGCAATTCTTGATTTTCTTGATCCCAAGCTAGATTTTTGTATTTGCGACCAAATTCTTGATTTTCTTGATCCAAAACTAGATTTTTGTATTCGCGACCCAATTCTTGATTTTCTTGATCCTAAACTAGATTTTTGCATTCGCCACGCAATTCTTGATTTTCTTGATCCAAAGCTAGAATTTTGTATTTGCGACCAAATTCTTGATTTTCTTGATCCAAAACTAGATTTTTTTATTCGCCACCCAATTCTTGATTTTCCTGATCCAAAAGTAGATTTTTGTATTAGCCACGCAATTCTTGGTTTTCTTGATCCAAAACTAGATTTTTGTATTCGCGACCGACTTCTTGATTTTCTTGATCCAAAACTAGATTTTTGTATTCGCGACCAATTTGTTGATTTTCCTGATCCAAAACTAGATTTTTGAATTCGCGACCAACTTGTTGATTTTCTTGATCCAATACTAGATTTTTGCATTCGCGACCCAATTATTGATTTTCTTGATCCAAAACTAGATTTTTGTATTCGCGACCGATTTCTTGATTTTCTTGATCCAAAACTAGATTTTTGCATTCGCGACCCAATTCGTGATTTTCTTGATCCAAAATTAGATTTTTGAATTAGCCACGCAGTTCTTGATTTTCATGATCCAAAACTAGATTTTTGTATTCGCCACACAGTTCTTGATTTTCTTGATCGAAAACTAGATTTTTGTATTCGCGACCAAATTCTGGATTTTCTTGATCCAAAACAAGATTTATGTATTCGCGACCAAATTCTTGATTTTCTTGATCCAATTCTAGATTTTTGTATTCGCCACGCAGTTCTTGATTTTCTTGATCCAAAACTAGATTTTTGTATTCGCGACCAAATTCTGGATTTTCTTGATCCAAAACTAGATTTTTGTATTCGCGACCAAATTCTTGGTTTTCTTGATCCAAAACTAGATTTTTGCATTCGCCACGCAATTCTTGATTTTCTTGATCCGAAACTGGATTTTTGTATTTGCGACAAAATTCTTGATTTTCTTGATCCAAAACTAGATTTTTGTATTCGCGACCCAATTCTTGATTTTCTTGATCCTAAACTAGATTTTTGCTTTCGCCACGCAATTCTTGATTTTCTTGATCCAAAGCTAGATTTTTGTATTGGCGACCAAATTCTTGATTTTCTTGATCCAAAACTAGATTTTTGTATTCGCGACCAACTACTTGATTTTCTTGATCCAAAACTAGATTTTTGCATTCGCGACCCAATTCTTGATTTTCTTGATCCAAAATTAGATTTTTGCATTAGCCACGCAGTTCTTGATTTTCATGATCCAAAACTAGATTTTTGTATTCGCCACGCAGTTATTGATTTTCTTGATCGAAAACTAGATTTTTGTATTCGCGACCAAATTCTGGATTTTCTTGATCCCAAACTAGATTTTTGTATTCGGGACCAAATTCTTGGTTTTCTTGATCCAAAACTAGATTTTTGCATTCCCCACGCAATTCTTGATTTTCTTGATCCGAAACTGGATTTTTGTATTTGCGACCAAATTCTTGATTTTCTTGATCCAAAACTAGATTTTTGTATTCGCGACCCAATTCTTGATTTTCTTGATCCTAAACTAGATTTTTGCATTCGCCACGCAATTCTTTATTTTCTTGATCCAAAGCTAGATTTTTGTATTGGCGACCAAATTCTTCATTTTCTTGATCCAAAACTAGATTTTTGTATTCGCGACCGAATTCTTGATTTTCATGATCCAAAACTAGATTTTTGTATTCGCGACCGACTTCTTGATTTTCTTGATCCAAAACTAGATTTTTGCATTCGCGACCCAATTCTTGATTTTCTTGATCCAAAACTAGATTTTCTTATTCGCGAACCAATTCTTGATTTTATTGATCCCAAACTAGATATTTGTATTCGCGACCAATTTGTTGATTTTCCTGATCCAAAACTAGTTTTTTGAATTCGCGACCAACTTGTTGATTTTCTTGATCCAATACTAGATTTTTGCATTCGCGACCCAATTATTGATTTTCTTGATCCAAAACTAGATTTTTGTATTCGCGACCGAATTCTTGATTTTCATGATCCAAAACTAGATTTTTGTATTCGCGACCGACTTCTTGATTTTCTTGATCCAAAACTAGATTTTTGCATTCGCGACCCAATTCGTGATTTTCTTGATCCAAAATTAGATTTTTGCATTAGCCACGCAGCTCTTGATTTTCATGATCCAAAACTAGATTTTTGTATTCGCCACACAGTTCTTGATTTTCTTGATCGAAAACTAGATTTTTGTATTCGCGACCAAATTCTGGATTTTCTTGATCCAAAACAAGATTTATGTATTCGCGACCAAATTGTTGATTTTCTTGATCCAATTCTAGATTTTTGTATTCGCCACGCAGTTCTTGATTTTCTTGATCCAAAACTAGATTTTTGTATTCGCGACCAAATTCTGGATTTTCTTGATCCAAAACTAGATTTTTGTATTCGCGACCGAATTCTTGATTTTCATGATCCAAAACTAGATTTTTGTATTCGCCACGCAATTCTTGATTTTCTTGATCCGAAACTGGATTTTTGCTTTCGCCACGCAATTCTTGATTTTCTTGATCCAAAGCTAGATTTTTGTATTGGCGACCAAATTCTTGATTTTCTTGATCCAAAACTAGATTTTTGTATTCGCGACCAACTACTTGATTTTCTTGATCCAAAACTAGATTTTTGCATTCGCGACCCAATTCTTGATTTTCTTGATCCAAAATTAGATTTTTGCATTAGCCACGCAGTTCTTGATTTTCATGATCCAAAACTAGATTTTTGTATTCGCCACGCAGTTATTGATTTTCTTGATCGAAAACTAGATTTTTGTATTCGCGACCAAATTCTGGATTTTCTTGATCCAAAACTAGATTTTTGTATTCGCGACCAAATTCTTGGTTTTCTTGATCCAAAACTAGATTTTTGCATTCGCCACGCAATTCTTGATTTTCTTGATCCGAAACTGGATTTTTGTATTTGCGACAAAATTCTTGATTTTCTTGATCCAAAACTAGATTTTTGTATTCGCGACCCAATTCTTGATTTTCTTGATCCTAAACTAGATTTTTGCTTTCGCCACGCAATTCTTGATTTTCTTGATCCAAAGCTAGATTTTTGTATTGGCGACCAAATTCTTGATTTTCTTGATCCAAAACTAGATTTTTGTATTCGCGACCAACTACTTGATTTTCTTGATCCAAAACTAGATTTTTGCATTCGCGACCCAATTCTTGATTTTCTTGATCCAAAATTAGATTTTTGCATTAGCCACGCAGTTCTTGATTTTCATGATCCAAAACTAGATTTTTGTATTCGCCACGCAGTTATTGATTTTCTTGATCGAAAACTAGATTTTTGTATTCGCGACCAAATTCTGGATTTTCTTGATCCAAAACTAGATTTTTGTATTCGGGACCAAATTCTTGGTTTTCTTGATCCAAAACTAGATTTTTGCATTCGCCACGCAATTCTTGATTTTCTTGATCCGAAACTGGATTTTTGTATTTGCGACCAAATTCTTGATTTTCTTGATCCAAAACTAGATTTTTGTATTCGCGACCCAATTCTTGATTTTCTTGATCCTAAACTAGATTTTTGCATTCGCCACGCAATTCTTTATTTTCTTGATCCAAAGCTAGATTTTTGTATTGGCGACCAAATTCTTCATTTTCTTGATCCAAAACTAGATTTTTGTATTCGCGACCGAATTCTTGATTATCATGATCCAAAACTAGATTTTTGTATTCGCGACCGACTTCTTGATTTTCTTTATCCAAAACTAGATTTTTGCATTCGCGACCCAATTCTTGATTTGCTTGATCCAAAACTAGATTTTCTTATTCGCGAACCAATTCTTGATTTTATTGAAACCAAACTAGATATTTGTATTCGCGACCAATTTGTTGATTTTCCTGATCCAAAACTAGTTTTTTGAATTCGCGACCAACTTGTTGATTTTCTTGATCCAATACTAGATTTTTGCATTCGCGACCCAATTATTGATTTTCTTGATCCAAAACTAGATTTTTGTATTCGCGACCGAATTCTTGATTTTCATGATCCAAAACTAGATTTTTGTATTCGCGACCGACTTCTTGATTTTCTTGATCCAAAACTAGATTTTTGCATTCGCGACCCAATTCGTGATTTTCTTGATCCAAAATTAGATTTTTGCATTAGCCACGCAGTTCTTGATTTTCATGATCCAAAACTAGATTTTTGTATTCGCCACACAGTTCTTGATTTTCTTGATCGAAAACTAGATTTTTGTATTCGCGACCAAATTCTGGATTTTCTTGATCCAAAACAAGATTTATGTATTCGCGACCAAATTCTTGATTTTCTTGATCCAATTCTAGATTTTTGTATTCGCCACGCAGTTCTTGATTTTCTTGATCCAAAACTAGATTTTTGTATTCGCGACCAAATTCTGGATATTCTTGATCCAAAACTAGATTTTTGTATTCGCGACCGAATTCTTGATTTTCATGATCCAAAACTAGATTTTTGTATTCGCCACGCAATTCTTGATTTTCTTGATCCGAAACTGGATTTTTGCTTTCGCCACGCAATTCTTGATTTTCTTGATCCAAAGCTAGATTTTTGTATTGGCGACCAAATTCTTGATTTTCTTGATCCAAAACTAGATTTTTGCATTCGCCACGCAATTCTTGATTTTCTTGATCCGAAACTGGATTTTTGTATTTGCGACAAAATTCTTGATTTTCTTGATCCAAAACTAGATTTTTGTATTCGCGACCCAATTCTTAATTTTCTTCATCCTAAACTAGATTTTTGCTTTCGCCACGCAATTCTTGATTTTCTTGATCCAAAGCTAGATTTTTGTATTGGCGACCAAATTCTTGATTTTCTTGATCCAAAACTAGATTTTTGTATTCGCGACCAACTACTTGATTTTCTTGATCCAAAACTAGATTTTTGCATTCGCGACCCAATTCTTGATTTTCTTGATCCAAAATTAGATTTTTGCATTAGCCACGCAGTTCTTGATTTTCATGATCCAAAACTAGATTTTTGTATTCGCCACGCAGTTATTGATTTTCTTGATCGAAAACTAGATTTTTGTATTCGCGACCAAATTCTGGATATTCTTGATCCAAAACTAGATTTTTGTATTCGGGACCAAATTCTTGGTTTTCTTGATCCAAAACTAGATTTTTGCATTCGCCACGCAATTCTTGATTTTCTTGATCCGAAACTGGATTTTTGTATTTGCGACCAAATTCTTGATTTTCTTGATCCAAAACTAGATTTTTGTATTCGCGACCCAATTCTTGATTTTCTTGATCCTAAACTAGATTTTTGCATTCGCCACGCAATTCTTTATTTTCTTGATCCAAAGCTAGATTTTTGTATTGGCGACCAAATTCTTCATTTTCTTGATCCAAAACTAGATTTTTGTATTCGCGACCGAATTCTTGATTTTCATGATCCAAAACTAGATTTTTGTATTCGCGACCGACTTCTTGATTTTCTTGATCCAAAACTAGATTTTTGCATTCGCGACCCAATTCTTGATTTTCTTGATCCAAAATTAGATTTTTGCATTTGCCACGCAGTTCTTGATTTTCATGATCCAAAACTAGATTTTTGTATTCGCCACGCAGTTCTTGATTTTCTTGATCGAAAACTAGATTTTTGTATTCGCGACCAAATTCTTGGTTTTCTTGATCCAAAACTAGATTTTTGTATTCGCGACCCAATTCTTGATTTTCTTGATCCTAAACTAGATTTTTGCATTCGCCACGCAATTCTTTATTTTCTTGATCCAAAGCTAGATTTTTGTATTGGCGACCAAATTCTTCATTTTCTTGATCCAAAACTAGATTTTTGTATTCGCGACCGAATTCTTGATTTTCATGATCCAAAACTAGATTTTTGTATTCGCGACCGACTTCTTGATTTTCTTGATCCAAAACTAGATTTTTGCATTCGCGACCCAATTCTTGATTTTCTTGATCCAAAATTAGATTTTTGCATTAGCCACGCAATTCTTGATTTTCATGATCCAAAACTAGATTTTTGTATTCGCGACCGAATTCTTGATTTTCATGATCCAAAACTAGATTTTTGTATTCGCGACCGACTTCTTGTTTTTCTTGATCCAAAACTAGATTTTTGCATTCGCGACCCAATTCTTGATTTTCTTGATCCAAAATTAGATTTTTGCATTAGCCACGCAGTTCTTGATTTTCTTGATCCAATACTAGATTTTTGCATTCGCGACCCAATTATTGATTTTCTTGATCCAAAACTAGATTTTTGCATTCGCCACGCAAATTCTTGATTTTCTTGATCCAAAACTAGATTTTTGTATTCGCGACCAACTACTTGATTTTCTTGATCCAAAACTAGATTTTTGCATTTGCGACCCAATTCTTGATTTTCTTGATCCAAAATTAGATTTTTGCATTAGCCACGCAGTTCTTGATTTTCATGATCCAAAACTAGATTTTTGTATTCGCCACGCAGTTCTTGATTTTCTTGATCGAAAACTAGATTTTTGTATTCGCGACCAAATTCTGGATTTTCTTGATCCAAAACTAGATTTTTGTATTCGGGACCAAATTCTTGGTTTTCTTGATCCAAAACTAGATTTTTGCATTCGCCACGCAATTCTTGATTTTCTTGATCCGAAACTGGATTTTTGTATTTGCGACCAAATTCTTGATTTTCTTGATCCAAAACTAGATTTTTGTATTCGCGACCCAATTCTTGATTTTATTGATCTTAAACTAGATTTTTGCATTCGCCACGCAATTCTTTATTTTCTTGATCCAAATCTAGATTTTTGTATTGGCGACCAAATTCTTCATTTTCTTGATCCAAAACTAGATTTTTGTATTCGCGACCGAATTCTTGATTTTCATGATCCAAAACTAGATTTTTGTATTCGCGACCGACTTCTTGATTTTCTTGATCCAAAACTAGATTTTTGCATTCGCGACCCAATTCTTGATTTTCTTGATCCAAAACTAGATTTTCTTATTCGCGAACCAATTCTTGATTTTATTGATCCCAAACTAGATATTTGTATTCGCGACCAATTTGTTGATTTTCCTGATCCAAAACTAGATTTTTGAATTCGCGACCAACTTGTTGATTTTCTTGATCCAATACTAGATTTTTGCATTCGCGACCCAATTATTGATTTTCTTGATCCAAAACTAGATTTTTGTATTCGCGACCGAATTCTTGATTTTCATGATCCAAAACTAGATTTTTGTATTCGCGACCGACTTCTTGATTTTCTTGATCCAAAACTAGATTTTTGCATTCGCGACCCAATTCGTGATTTTCTTGATCCAAAATTAGATTTTTGCATTAGCCACGCAGTTCTTGATTTTCATGATCCAAAACTAGATTTTTGTATTCGCCACACAGTTCTTGATTTTCTTGATCGAAAACTAGATTTTTGTATTCGCGACCAAATTCTGGATTTTCTTGATCCAAAACAAGATTTATGTATTCGCGACCAAATTCTTGATTTTCTTGATCCAATTCTAGATTTTTGTATTCGCCACGCAGTTCTTGATTTTCTTGATCCAAAACTAGATTTTTGTATTCGCGACCAAATTCTGGATTTTCTTGATCCAAAACTAGATTTTTGTATTCGCGACCAAATTCTTGGTTTTCTTGATCCAAAACTAGATTTTTGCATTCGCCACGCAATTCTTGATTTTTTTGATCCGAAACTGGATTTTTGTATTGGCGACCAAATTCTTGATTTTCTTGATCCAAAACTAGATTTTTGTATTCGCGACCAACTACTTGATTTTCTTGATCCAAAACTAGATTTTTGCATTCGCGACCCAATTCTTGATTTTCTTGATCCAAAATTAGATTTTTGCATTAGCCACGCAGTTCTTGATTTTCATGATCCAAAACTAGATTTTTGTATTCGCCACGCAGTTATTGATTTTCTTGATCGAAAACTAGATTTTTGTATTCGCGACCAAATTCTGGATTTTCTTGATCCAAAACTAGAATTTTGCATTCGCGGCCCAATTCTTGATTTTCTTGATCCAAAATTAGATTTTTGCATTAGCCACGCAGTTCTTGATTTTCATGATCCAAAACTAGATTTTTGTATTCGCCACGCAGTTATTGATTTTCTTGATCGAAAACTAGATTTTTGTATTCGCGACCAAATTCTGGATTTTCTTGATCCAAAACTAGATTTTTGTATTCGGGACCAAATTCTTGGTTTTCTTGATCCAAAACTAGATTTTTGCATTCGCCACGCAATTCTTGATTTTCTTGATCCGAAACTGGATTTTTGTATTTGCGACCAAATTCTTGATTTTCTTGATCCAAAACTAGATTTTTGTATTCGCGACCCAATTCTTGATTTTCTTGATCCTAAACTAGATTTTTGCATTCGCCACGCAATTCTTTATTTTCTTGATCCAAAGCTAGATTTTTGTATTGGCGACCAAATTCTTCATTTTCTTGATCCAAAACTAGATTTTTGTATTCGCGACCGAATTCTTGATTTTCATGATCCAAAACTAGATTTTTGTATTCGCGACCGACTTCTTGATTTTCTTGATCCAAAACTAGATTTTTGCATTCGCGACCCAATTCTTGATTTTCTTGATCCAAAATTAGATTTTTGCATTAGCCACGCAGTTCTTGATTTTCATGATCCAAAACTAGATTTTTGTATTCGCGACCGAATTCTTGATTTTCATGATCCAAAACTAGATTTTTGTATTCGCGACCGACTTCTTGTTTTTCTTGATCCAAAACTAAATTTTTGCATTCGCGATCCAATTCTTGATTTTCTTGATCCAAAATTAGATTTTTGCATTAGCCACGCAGTTCTTGATTTTCTTGATCCAATACTAGATTTTTGCATTCGCGACCCAATTATTGATTTTCTTGATCCAAAACTAGATTTTTGCATTCGCCACGCAAATTCTTGATTTTCTTGATCCAAAACTAGATTTTTGTATTCGCGACCAACTACTTGATTTTCTTGATCCAAAACTAGATTTTTGCATTGGCGACCCAATTCTTGATTTTCTTGATCCAAAATTAGATTTTTGCATTAGCCACGCAGTTCTTGATTTTCTTGATCCAAAACTAGATTTTTGCATTCGCGACCCAATTCTTGATTTTCTTGATCCAAAATTAGATTTTTGCATTAGCCACGCAGTTCTTGATTTTCATGATCCAATACTAGATTTTTGTATTCGCCACGCAGTTATTGATTTTCTTGATCGAAAACTAGATTTTTGTATTCGCGACCAAATTCTGGATTTTCTTGATCCAAAACTAGAATTTTGCATTCGCGGCCCAATTCTTGATTTTCTTGATCCAAAATTAGATTTTTGCATTAGCCACGCAGTTCTTGATTTTCATGATCCGAAACTAGATTTTTGTATTCGCCACGCAGTTCTTGATTTTCTTGATCGAAAACTAGATTTTTGTATTCGCGACCAAATTCTGGATTTTCTTGATCCAAAACTAGATTTTTGTATTCGGGACCAAATTCTTGGTTTTCTTGATCCAAAACTAGATTTTTGCATTTGCCACGCAGTTCTTGATTTTCATGATCCAAAACTAGATTTTTGTATTCGCGACCGAATTCTTGATTTTCATGATCCAAAACTAGATTTTTGTATTCGCGACCGACTTCTTGTTTTTCTTGATCCAAAACTAGATTTTTGCATTCGCGATCCAATTCTTGATTTTCTTGATCCAAAATTAGATTTTTGCATTAGCCACGCAGTTCTTGATTTTCTTGATCCAATACTAGATTTTTGCATTCGCGACCCAATTATTGATTTTCTTGATCCAAAACTAGATTTTTGCATTCGCCACGCAAATTCTTGATTTTCTTGATCCAAAACTAGATTTTTGTATTCGCGACCAACTACTTGATTTTCTTGATCCAAAACTAGATTTTTGCATTGGCGACCCAATTCTTGATTTTCTTGATCCAAAATTAGATTTTTGCATTAGCCACGCAGTTCTTGATTTTCATGATCGAAAACTAGATTTTTGTATTCGCCACGCAGTTCTTGATTTTCTTGATCGAAAACTAGATTTTTGTATTCGCGACCAAATTCTGGATTTTCTTGATCCAAAACTAGATTTTTGTATTCGGGACCAAATTCTTGGTTTTCTTGATCCAAAACTAGATTTTTGCATTCGCCACGCAATTCTTGATTTTCTTGATCCGAAACTGGATTTTTGTATTTGCGACCAAATTCTTGATTTTCTTGATCCAAAACTAGATTTTTGTATTCGCGACCCAATTCTTGATTTTCTTGATCCTAAACTAGATTTTTGCATTCGCCACGCAATTCTTCATTTTCTTGATCCAAAGCTAGATTTTTGTATTGGCGACCAAATTCTTCATTTTCTTGATCCAAAACTAGATTTTTGTATTCGCGACCGAATTCTTGATTTTCATGATCCAAAACTAGATTTTTGTATTCGCGACCGACTTCTTGATTTTCTTGATCCAAAACTAGATTTTTGCATTCGCGACCCAATTCTTGATTTTCTTGATCCAAAATTAGATTTTTGCATTTGCCACGCAGTTCTTGATTTTCATGATCCAAAACTAGATTTTTGTATTCGCCACGCAGTTCTTGATTTTCTTGATCGAAAACTAGATTTTTGTATTCGCGACCAAATTCTGGATTTTCTTGATCCAAAACTAGATTTTTGTATTCGCGACCAAATTCTTTATTTTCTTGATCCAAAACTAGATTTTTGTATTCGCCACGCAGTTCTTGATTTTCTTGATCCAAGACTAGATTGTTGAATTCGCGACCAACTTCTTGATTTTCTTGATCCAAAACTAGATTTTTGCATTCGCGACCCAATTATTGATTTTCTTGATCCAAAATTAGATTTTTGCATTAGCCACGCAGTTCTTGATTTTCATGATCCAAAACTAGATTTTTGTATTCGCGACCCAATTCTTGATTTTCATGATCCAAAACTAGATTTTTGTACTCGCGACCGACTTCTTGTTTTTCTTGATCCAAAACTAGATTTTTGCATTCGCGACCCAATTCTTGATTTTCTTGATCCAAAATTAGATTTTTGCATTAGCCACGCAGTTCTTGATTTTCTTGATCCAATACTAGATTTTTGCATTCGCGACCCAATTATTGATTTTCTTGATCCAAAACTAGATTTTTGCATTCGCCACGCAAATTCTTGATTTTCTTAATCCAAAACTAGATTTTTGTATTCGCGACCAACTACTTGATTTTCTTGATCCAAAACTAGATTTTTGCATTGGCGACCCAATTCTTGATTTTCTTGATCCAAAATTAGATTTTTGCATTAGCCACGCAGTTCTTGATTTTCATGATCCAAAACTAGATTTTTGTATTCGCCACGCAGTTCTTGATTTTCTTGATCGAAAACTAGATTTTTGTATTCGCGACCAAATTCTGGATTTTCTTGATCCAAAACTAGATTTTTGTATTCGCGACCAAATTCTTTATTTTCTTGATCCAAAACTAGATTTTTGTATTCGCCACGCAGTTCTTGATTTTCTTGATCCAAGACTAGATTGTTGAATTCGCGACCAACTTCTTGATTTTCTTGATCCAAAACTAGATTTTCCCATTCGCGACCCAATTATTGATTTTCTTGATCCAAAATTAGATTTTTGCATTAGCCACGTAGTTCTTGATTTTCATGATCCAAAACTAGATTTTTGTATTCGCGACCAAATTCTGGATTTTCTTGATCCAAAACTAGATTTTTGTATTCGCGACCAAATTCTTTATTTTCTTGATCCAAAACTAGATTTTTGTATTCGCCACGCAGTTCTTGATTTTCTTGATCCAAGACTAGATTGTTGAATTCGCGACCAACTTCTTGATTTTCTTGATCCAAAACTAGATTTTCGCATTCGCGACCCAATTATTGATTTTCTTGATCCAAAATTAGATTTTTGCATTAGCCACGCAGTTCTTGATTTTCATGATCCAAAACTAGATTTTTGTATTCGCGACCGAATTCTTGATTTTCATGATCCAAAACTAGATTTTTGTATTCGCGACCGACTTCTTGTTTTTCTTGATCCAAAACTAGATTTTTGCATTCGCGACCCAATTCTTGATTTTCTTGATCCAAAATTAGATTTTTGCATTAGCCACGCAGTTCTTGATTTTCTTGATCCAATACTAGATTTTTGCATTCGCGACCCAATTATTGATTTTCTTGATCCAAAACTAGATTTTTGCATTCGCCACGCAAATTCTTGATTTTCTTGATCCAAAACTAGATTTTTGTATTCGCGACCAACTACTTGATTTTCTTGATCCAAAACTAGATTTTTGCATTTGCGACCCAATTCTTGATTTTCTTGATCCAAAATTAGATTTTTGCATTAGCCACGCAGTTCTTGATTTTCATGATCCAAAACTAGATTTTTGTATTCGCCACGGAGTTCTTGATTTTCTTGATCGAAAACTAGATTTTTGTATTCGCGACCAAATTCTGGATTTTCTTGATCCAAAACTAGATTTTTGTATTCGGGACCAAATTCTTGGTTTTCTTGATCCAAAACTAGATTTTTGCATTCGCCACGCAATTCTTGATTTTCTTGATCCGAAACTGGATTTTTGTATTTGCGACCAAATTCTTGATTTTCTTGATCCAAAACTAGATTTTTGTATTCGCGACCCAATTCTTGATTTTATTGATCTTAAACTAGATTTTTGCATTCGCCACGCAATTCTTTATTTTCTTGATCCAAATCTAGATTTTTGTATTGGCGACCAAATTCTTCATTTTCTTGATCCAAAACTAGATTTTTGTATTCGCGACCGAATTCTTGATTTTCATGATCCAAAACTAGATTTTTGTATTCGCGACCGACTTCTTGATTTTCTTGATCCAAAACTAGATTTTTGCATTCGCGACCCAATTCTTGATTTTCTTGATCCAAAACTAGATTTTCTTATTCGCGAACCAATTCTTGATTTTATTGATCCCAAACTAGATATTTGTATTCGCGACCAATTTGTTGATTTTCCTGATCCAAAACTAGATTTTTGAATTCGCGACCAACTTGTTGATTTTCTTGATCCAATACTAGATTTTTGCATTCGCGACCCAATTATTGATTTTCTTGATCCAAAACTAGATTTTTGTATTCGCGACCGAATTCTTGATTTTCATGATCCAAAACTAGATTTTTGTATTCGCGACCGACTTCTTGATTTTCTTGATCCAAAACTAGATTTTTGCATTCGCGACCCAATTCGTGATTTTCTTGATCCAAAATTAGATTTTTGCATTAGCCACGCAGTTCTTGATTTTCATGATCCAAAACTAGATTTTTGTATTCGCCACACAGTTCTTGATTTTCTTGATCGAAAACTAGATTTTTGTATTCGCGACCAAATTCTGGATTTTCTTGATCCAAAACAAGATTTATGTATTCGCGACCAAATTCTTGATTTTCTTGATCCAATTCTAGATTTTTGTATTCGCCACGCAGTTCTTGATTTTCTTGATCCAAAACTAGATTTTTGTATTCGCGACCAAATTCTGGATTTTCTTGATCCAAAACTAGATTTTTGTATTCGCGACCAAATTCTTGGTTTTCTTGATCCAAAACTAGATTTTTGCATTCGCCACGCAATTCTTGATTTTTTTGATCCGAAACTGGATTTTTGTATTGGCGACCAAATTCTTGATTTTCTTGATCCAAAACTAGATTTTTGTATTCGCGACCAACTACTTGATTTTCTTGATCCAAAACTAGATTTTTGCATTCGCGACCCAATTCTTGATTTTCTTGATCCAAAATTAGATTTTTGCATTAGCCACGCAGTTCTTGATTTTCATGATCCAAAACTAGATTTTTGTATTCGCCACGCAGTTATTGATTTTCTTGATCGAAAACTAGATTTTTGTATTCGCGACCAAATTCTGGATTTTCTTGATCCAAAACTAGAATTTTGCATTCGCGGCCCAATTCTTGATTTTCTTGATCCAAAATTAGATTTTTGCATTAGCCACGCAGTTCTTGATTTTCATGATCCAAAACTAGATTTTTGTATTCGCCACGCAGTTATTGATTTTCTTGATCGAAAACTAGATTTTTGTATTCGCGACCAAATTCTGGATTTTCTTGATCCAAAACTAGATTTTTGTATTCGGGACCAAATTCTTGGTTTTCTTGATCCAAAACTAGATTTTTGCATTCGCCACGCAATTCTTGATTTTCTTGATCCGAAACTGGATTTTTGTATTTGCGACCAAATTCTTGATTTTCTTGATCCAAAACTAGATTTTTGTATTCGCGACCCAATTCTTGATTTTCTTGATCCTAAACTAGATTTTTGCATTCGCCACGCAATTCTTTATTTTCTTGATCCAAAGCTAGATTTTTGTATTGGCGACCAAATTCTTCATTTTCTTGATCCAAAACTAGATTTTTGTATTCGCGACCGAATTCTTGATTTTCATGATCCAAAACTAGATTTTTGTATTCGCGACCGACTTCTTGATTTTCTTGATCCAAAACTAGATTTTTGCATTCGCGACCCAATTCTTGATTTTCTTGATCCAAAATTAGATTTTTGCATTAGCCACGCAGTTCTTGATTTTCATGATCCAAAACTAGATTTTTGTATTCGCGACCGAATTCTTGATTTTCATGATCCAAAACTAGATTTTTGTATTCGCGACCGACTTCTTGTTTTTCTTGATCCAAAACTAAATTTTTGCATTCGCGATCCAATTCTTGATTTTCTTGATCCAAAATTAGATTTTTGCATTAGCCACGCAGTTCTTGATTTTCTTGATCCAATACTAGATTTTTGCATTCGCGACCCAATTATTGATTTTCTTGATCCAAAACTAGATTTTTGCATTCGCCACGCAAATTCTTGATTTTCTTGATCCAAAACTAGATTTTTGTATTCGCGACCAACTACTTGATTTTCTTGATCCAAAACTAGATTTTTGCATTGGCGACCCAATTCTTGATTTTCTTGATCCAAAATTAGATTTTTGCATTAGCCACGCAGTTCTTGATTTTCTTGATCCAAAACTAGATTTTTGTATTCGCGACCCAATTCTTGATTTTATTGATCTTAAACTAGATTTTTGCATTCGCCACGCAATTCTTTATTTTCTTGATCCAAATCTAGATTTTTGTATTGGCGACCAAATTCTTCATTTTCTTGATCCAAAACTAGATTTTTGTATTCGCGACCGAATTCTTGATTTTCATGATCCAAAACTAGATTTTTGTATTCGCGACCGACTTCTTGATTTTCTTGATCCAAAACTAGATTTTTGCATTCGCGACCCAATTCTTGATTTTCTTGATCCAAAACTAGATTTTCTTATTCGCGAACCAATTCTTGATTTTATTGATCCCAAACTAGATATTTGTATTCGCGACCAATTTGTTGATTTTCCTGATCCAAAACTAGATTTTTGAATTCGCGACCAACTTGTTGATTTTCTTGATCCAATACTAGATTTTTGCATTCGCGACCCAATTATTGATTTTCTTGATCCAAAACTAGATTTTTGTATTCGCGACCGAATTCTTGATTTTCATGATCCAAAACTAGATTTTTGTATTCGCGACCGACTTCTTGATTTTCTTGATCCAAAACTAGATTTTTGCATTCGCGACCCAATTCGTGATTTTCTTGATCCAAAATTAGATTTTTGCATTAGCCACGCAGTTCTTGATTTTCATGATCCAAAACTAGATTTTTGTATTCGCCACACAGTTCTTGATTTTCTTGATCGAAAACTAGATTTTTGTATTCGCGACCAAATTCTGGATTTTCTTGATCCAAAACAAGATTTATGTATTCGCGACCAAATTCTTGATTTTCTTGATCCAATTCTAGATTTTTGTATTCGCCACGCAGTTCTTGATTTTCTTGATCCAAAACTAGATTTTTGTATTCGCGACCAAATTCTGGATTTTCTTGATCCAAAACTAGATTTTTGTATTCGCGACCAAATTCTTGGTTTTCTTGATCCAAAACTAGATTTTTGCATTCGCCACGCAATTCTTGATTTTTTTGATCCGAAACTGGATTTTTGTATTGGCGACCAAATTCTTGATTTTCTTGATCCAAAACTAGATTTTTGTATTCGCGACCAACTACTTGATTTTCTTGATCCAAAACTAGATTTTTGCATTCGCGACCCAATTCTTGATTTTCTTGATCCAAAATTAGATTTTTGCATTAGCCACGCAGTTCTTGATTTTCATGATCCAAAACTAGATTTTTGTATTCGCCACGCAGTTATTGATTTTCTTGATCGAAAACTAGATTTTTGTATTCGCGACCAAATTCTGGATTTTCTTGATCCAAAACTAGAATTTTGCATTCGCGGCCCAATTCTTGATTTTCTTGATCCAAAATTAGATTTTTGCATTAGCCACGCAGTTCTTGATTTTCATGATCCAAAACTAGATTTTTGTATTCGCCACGCAGTTATTGATTTTCTTGATCGAAAACTAGATTTTTGTATTCGCGACCAAATTCTGGATTTTCTTGATCCAAAACTAGATTTTTGTATTCGGGACCAAATTCTTGGTTTTCTTGATCCAAAACTAGATTTTTGCATTCGCCACGCAATTCTTGATTTTCTTGATCCGAAACTGGATTTTTGTATTTGCGACCAAATTCTTGATTTTCTTGATCCAAAACTAGATTTTTGTATTCGCGACCCAATTCTTGATTTTCTTGATCCTAAACTAGATTTTTGCATTCGCCACGCAATTCTTTATTTTCTTGATCCAAAGCTAGATTTTTGTATTGGCGACCAAATTCTTCATTTTCTTGATCCAAAACTAGATTTTTGTATTCGCGACCGAATTCTTGATTTTCATGATCCAAAACTAGATTTTTGTATTCGCGACCGACTTCTTGATTTTCTTGATCCAAAACTAGATTTTTGCATTCGCGACCCAATTCTTGATTTTCTTGATCCAAAATTAGATTTTTGCATTAGCCACGCAGTTCTTGATTTTCATGATCCAAAACTAGATTTTTGTATTCGCGACCGAATTCTTGATTTTCATGATCCAAAACTAGATTTTTGTATTCGCGACCGACTTCTTGTTTTTCTTGATCCAAAACTAAATTTTTGCATTCGCGATCCAATTCTTGATTTTCTTGATCCAAAATTAGATTTTTGCATTAGCCACGCAGTTCTTGATTTTCTTGATCCAATACTAGATTTTTGCATTCGCGACCCAATTATTGATTTTCTTGATCCAAAACTAGATTTTTGCATTCGCCACGCAAATTCTTGATTTTCTTGATCCAAAACTAGATTTTTGTATTCGCGACCAACTACTTGATTTTCTTGATCCAAAACTAGATTTTTGCATTGGCGACCCAATTCTTGATTTTCTTGATCCAAAATTAGATTTTTGCATTAGCCACGCAGTTCTTGATTTTCTTGATCCAAAACTAGATTTTTGCATTCGCGACCCAATTCTTGATTTTCTTGATCCAAAATTAGATTTTTGCATTAGCCACGCAGTTCTTGATTTTCATGATCCAATACTAGATTTTTGTATTCGCCACGCAGTTATTGATTTTCTTGATCGAAAACTAGATTTTTGTATTCGCGACCAAATTCTGGATTTTCTTGATCCAAAACTAGAATTTTGCATTCGCGGCCCAATTCTTGATTTTCTTGATCCAAAATTAGATTTTTGCATTAGCCACGCAGTTCTTGATTTTCATGATCCAAAACTAGATTTTTGTATTCGCCACGCAGTTCTTGATTTTCTTGATCGAAAACTAGATTTTTGTATTCGCGACCAAATTCTGGATTTTCTTGATCCAAAACTAGATTTTTGTATTCGGGACCAAATTCTTGGTTTTCTTGATCCAAAACTAGATTTTTGCATTTGCCACGCAGTTCTTGATTTTCATGATCCAAAACTAGATTTTTGTATTCGCGACCGAATTCTTGATTTTCATGATCCAAAACTAGATTTTTGTATTCGCGACCGACTTCTTGTTTTTCTTGATCCAAAACTAGATTTTTGCATTCGCGATCCAATTCTTGATTTTCTTGATCCAAAATTAGATTTTTGCATTAGCCACGCAGTTCTTGATTTTCTTGATCCAATACTAGATTTTTGCATTCGCGACCCAATTATTGATTTTCTTGATCCAAAACTAGATTTTTGCATTCGCCACGCAAATTCTTGATTTTCTTGATCCAAAACTAGATTTTTGTATTCGCGACCAACTACTTGATTTTCTTGATCCAAAACTAGATTTTTGCATTGGCGACCCAATTCTTGATTTTCTTGATCCAAAATTAGATTTTTGCATTAGCCACGCAGTTCTTGATTTTCATGATCGAAAACTAGATTTTTGTATTCGCCACGCAGTTCTTGATTTTCTTGATCGAAAACTAGATTTTTGTATTCGCGACCAAATTCTGGATTTTCTTGATCCAAAACTAGATTTTTGTATTCGGGACCAAATTCTTGGTTTTCTTGATCCAAAACTAGATTTTTGCATTCGCCACGCAATTCTTGATTTTCTTGATCCGAAACTGGATTTTTGTATTTGCGACCAAATTCTTGATTTTCTTGATCCAAAACTAGATTTTTGTATTCGCGACCCAATTCTTGATTTTCTTGATCCTAAACTAGATTTTTGCATTCGCCACGCAATTCTTCATTTTCTTGATCCAAAGCTAGATTTTTGTATTGGCGACCAAATTCTTCATTTTCTTGATCCAAAACTAGATTTTTGTATTCGCGACCGAATTCTTGATTTTCATGATCCAAAACTAGATTTTTGTATTCGCGACCGACTTCTTGATTTTCTTGATCCAAAACTAGATTTTTGCATTCGCGACCCAATTCTTGATTTTCTTGATCCAAAATTAGATTTTTGCATTTGCCACGCAGTTCTTGATTTTCATGATCCAAAACTAGATTTTTGTATTCGCCACGCAGTTCTTGATTTTCTTGATCGAAAACTAGATTTTTGTATTCGCGACCAAATTCTGGATTTTCTTGATCCAAAACTAGATTTTTGTATTCGCGACCAAATTCTTTATTTTCTTGATCCAAAACTAGATTTTTGTATTCGCCACGCAGTTCTTGATTTTCTTGATCCAAGACTAGATTGTTGAATTCGCGACCAACTTCTTGATTTTCTTGATCCAAAACTAGATTTTTGCATTCGCGACCCAATTATTGATTTTCTTGATCCAAAATTAGATTTTTGCATTAGCCACGCAGTTCTTGATTTTCATGATCCAAAACTAGATTTTTGTATTCGCGACCCAATTCTTGATTTTCATGATCCAAAACTAGATTTTTGTACTCGCGACCGACTTCTTGTTTTTCTTGATCCAAAACTAGATTTTTGCATTCGCGACCCAATTCTTGATTTTCTTGATCCAAAATTAGATTTTTGCATTAGCCACGCAGTTCTTGATTTTCTTGATCCAATACTAGATTTTTGCATTCGCGACCCAATTATTGATTTTCTTGATCCAAAACTAGATTTTTGCATTCGCCACGCAAATTCTTGATTTTCTTAATCCAAAACTAGATTTTTGTATTCGCGACCAACTACTTGATTTTCTTGATCCAAAACTAGATTTTTGCATTGGCGACCCAATTCTTGATTTTCTTGATCCAAAATTAGATTTTTGCATTAGCCACGCAGTTCTTGATTTTCATGATCCAAAACTAGATTTTTGTATTCGCCACGCAGTTCTTGATTTTCTTGATCGAAAACTAGATTTTTGTATTCGCGACCAAATTCTGGATTTTCTTGATCCAAAACTAGATTTTTGTATTCGCGACCAAATTCTTTATTTTCTTGATCCAAAACTAGATTTTTGTATTCGCCACGCAGTTCTTGATTTTCTTGATCCAAGACTAGATTGTTGAATTCGCGACCAACTTCTTGATTTTCTTGATCCAAAACTAGATTTTCCCATTCGCGACCCAATTATTGATTTTCTTGATCCAAAATTAGATTTTTGCATTAGCCACGTAGTTCTTGATTTTCATGATCCAAAACTAGATTTTTGTATTCGCGACCCAATTCTTGATTTTCATGATCCAAAACTAGATTTTTGTATTCGCGACCGACTTCTTGTTTTTCTTGATCCAAAACTAGATTTTTGCATTCGCGACCCAATTCTTGATTTTCTTGATCCAAAATTAGATTTTTGCATTAGCCACGCAGTTCTTGATTTTTTTGATCCAATACTAGATTTTTGCATTCGCGACCCAATTATTGATTTTCTTGATCCAAAACTAGATTTTTGCATTCGCCACGCAAATTCTTGATTTTCTTGATTCAAAATTAGATTTTTGTATTCGCGACCAACTACTTGATTTTCTTGATCCAAAACTAGATTTTTGCATTTGCGACCCAATTCTTGATTTTCTTGATCCAAAATTAGATTTTTGCATTAGCCACGCAGTTCTTCATTTTCATGATCCAAAACTAGATTTTTGTATTCGCCACGCAGTTCTTGATTTTCTTGATCGAAAACTAGATTTTTGTATTCGCGACCAAATTCTGGATTTCCTTGATCCAAAACTAGATTTTTGTATTCGGGACCAAATTCTTGGTTTTTTTGATCCAAAACTAGATTTTTGCATTCGCCACGCAATTCTTGATTTTCTTGATCCGAAACTGGATTTTTGTATTTGCGACCAAATTCTTGATTTTCTTGATCCAAAACTAGATTTTTGTATTCGCGACCCAATTCTTGATTTTCTTGATCCTAAACTAGATTTTTGCATTCGCCACGCAATTCTTGATTTTCTTGATACAAAGCTAGATTTTTGTATTGGCGACCAAATTCTTCATTTTCTTGATCCAAAACTAGATTTTTGTATTCGCGACCGAATTCTTGATTTTCATGATCCAAAACTAGATTTTTGTATTCGCGACCGACTTCTTGATTTTCTTGATCCAAAACTAGATTTTTGCATTCGCGACCCAATTCTTGATTTTCTTGATCCAAAATTAGATTTTTGCATTAGCCACGCAGTTCTTGATTTTCATGATCCAAAACTAGATTTTTGTGTTCGCCACGCAGTTCTTGATTTTCTTGATCGAAAACTAGATTTTTGTATTCGCGACCAAATTCTGGATTTTCTTGATCCAAAACTAGATTTTTGTATTCGCGACCAAATTCTTTATTTTCTTGATCCAAAACTAGATTTTTGTATTCGCCACGCAGTTCTTGATTTTCTTGATCCAAGACTAGATTGTTGAATTCGCGACCAACTTCTTGATTTTCTTGATCCAAAACTAGATTTTCGCATTCGCGACCCAATTATTGATTTTCTTGATCCAAAATTAGATTTTTGCATTAGCCACGCAGTTCTTGATTTTCATGATCCAAAACTAGATTTTTGTATTCGCGACCCAATTCTTGATTTTCATGATCCAAAACTAGATTTTTGTATTCGCGACCGACTTCTTGTTTTTCTTGATCCAAAACTAGATTTTTGCATTCGCGACCCAATTCTTGATTTTCTTGATCCAAAATTAGATTTTTGCATTAGCCACGCAGTTCTTGATTTTTTTGATCCAATACTAGATTTTTGCATTCGCGACCCAATTATTGATTTTCTTGATCCAAAACTAGATTTTTGCATTCGCCACGCAAATTCTTGATTTTCTTGATCCAAAATTAGATTTTTGTATTCGCGACCAACTACTTGATTTTCTTGATCCAAAACTAGATTTTTGCATTTGCGACCCAATTCTTGATTTTCTTGATCCAAAATTAGATTTTTGCATTAGCCACGCAGTTCTTCATTTTCATGATCCAAAACTAGATTTTTGTATTCGCCACGCAGTTCTTGATTTTCTTGATCGAAAACTAGATTTTTGTATTCGCGACCAAATTCTGGATTTCCTTGATCCAAAACTAGATTTTTGTATTCGGGACCAAATTCTTGGTTTTCTTGATCCAAAACTAGATTTTTGCATTCGCCACGCAATTCTTGATTTTCTTGATCCGAAACTGGATTTTTGTATTTGCGACCAAATTCTTGATTTTCTTGATCCAAAACTAGATTTTTGTATTCGCGACCCAATTCTTGATTTTCTTGATCCTAAACTAGATTTTTGCATTCGCCACGCAATTCTTGATTTTCTTGATACAAAGCTAGATTTTTGTATTGGCGACCAAATTCTTCATTTTCTTGATCCAAAACTAGATTTTTGTATTCGCGACCGAATTCTTGATTTTCATGATCCAAAACTAGATTTTTGTATTCGCGACCGACTTCTTGATTTTCTTGATCCAAAACTAGATTTTTGCATTCGCGACCCAATTCTTGATTTTCTTGATCCAAAATTAGATTTTTGCATTAGCCACGCAGTTCTTGATTTTCATGATCCAAAACTAGATTTTTGTATTCGCCACGCTGTTCTTGATTTTCTTGATCGAAAACTAGATTTTTGTATTCGCGACCAAATTCTGGATTTTCTTGATCCAAAACTAGATTTTTGTATTCGCGACCAAATTCTTTATTTTCTTGATCCAAAACTAGATTTTTGTATTCGCCACGCAGTTCTTGATTTTCTTGATCCAAGACTAGATTGTTGAATTCGCGACCAACTTCTTGATTTTCTTGATCCAAAACTAGATTTTCGCATTCGCGACCCAATTATTGATTTTCTTGATCCAAAATTAGATTTTTGCATTAGCCACGCAGTTCTTGATTTTCATGATCCAAAACTAGATTTTTGTATTCGCGACCCAATTCTTGATTTTCATGATCCAAAACTAGATTTTTGTATTCGCGACCGACTTCTTGTTTTTCTTGATCCAAAACTAGATTTTTGCATTCGCGACCCAATTCTTGATTTTCTTGATCCAAAATTAGATTTTTGCATTAGCCACGCAGTTCTTGATTTTTTTGATCCAATACTAGATTTTTGCATTCGCGACCCAATTATTGATTTTCTTGATCCAAAACTAGATTTTTGCATTCGCCACGCAAATTCTTGATTTTCTTGATCCAAAATTAGATTTTTGTATTCGCGACCAACTACTTGATTTTCTTGATCCAAAACTAGATTTTTGCATTTGCGACCCAATTCTTGATTTTCTTGATCCAAAATTAGATTTTTGCATTAGCCACGCAGTTCTTCATTTTCATGATCCAAAACTAGATTTTTGTATTCGCCACGCAGTTCTTGATTTTCTTGATCGAAAACTAGATTTTTGTATTCGCGACCAAATTCTGGATTTCCTTGATCCAAAACTAGATTTTTGTATTCGGGACCAAATTCTTGGTTTTCTTGATCCAAAACTAGATTTTTGCATTCGCCACGCAATTCTTGATTTTCTTGATCCGAAACTGGATTTTTGTATTTGCGACCAAATTCTTGATTTTCTTGATCCAAAACTAGATTTTTGTATTCGCGACCCAATTCTTGATTTTCTTGATCCTAAACTAGATTTTTGCATTCGCCACGCAATTCTTGATTTTCTTGATACAAAGCTAGATTTTTGTATTGGCGACCAAATTCTTCATTTTCTTGATCCAAAACTAGATTTTTGTATTCGCGACCGAATTCTTGATTTTCATGATCCAAAACTAGATTTTTGTATTCGCGACCGACTTCTTGATTTTCTTGATCCAAAACTAGATTTTTGCATTCGCGACCCAATTCTTGATTTTCTTGATCCAAAATTAGATTTTTGCATTTGCCACGCAGTTCTTGATTTTCATGATCCAAAACTAGATTTTTGTATTCGCCACGCAGTTCTTGATTTTCTTGATCGAAAACTAGATTTTTGTATTCGCGACCAAATTCTGGATTTTCTTGATCCAAAACTAGATTTTTGTATTCGCGACCAAATTCTTTATTTTCTTGATCCAAAACTAGATTTTTGTATTCGCCACGCAGTTCTTGATTTTCTTGATCCAAGACTAGATTGTTGAATTCGCGACCAACTTCTTGATTTTCTTGATCCAAAACTAGATTTTCGCATTCGCGACCCAATTATTGATTTTCTTGATCCAAAATTAGATTTTTGCATTAGCCACGCAGTTCTTGATTTTCATGATCCAAAACTAGATTTTTGTATTCGCGACCCAATTCTTGATTTTCATGATCCAAAACTAGATTTTTGTATTCGCGACCGACTTCTTGTTTTTCTTGATCCAAAACTAGATTTTTGCATTCGCGACCCAATTCTTGATTTTCTTGATCCAAAATTAGATTTTTGCATTAGCCACGCAGTTCTTGATTTTTTTGATCCAATACTAGATTTTTGCATTCGCGACCCAATTATTGATTTTCTTGATCCAAAACTAGATTTTTGCATTCGCCACGCAAATTCTTGATTTTCTTGATCCAAAATTAGATTTTTGTATTCGCGACCAACTACTTGATTTTCTTGATCCAAAACTAGATTTTTGCATTTGCGACCCAATTCTTGATTTTCTTGATCCAAAATTAGATTTTTGCATTAGCCACGCAGTTCTTCATTTTCATGATCCAAAACTAGATTTTTGTATTCGCCACGCAGTTCTTGATTTTCTTGATCGAAAACTAGATTTTTGTATTCGCGACCAAATTCTGGATTTCCTTGATCCAAAACTAGATTTTTGTATTCGGGACCAAATTCTTGGTTTTCTTGATCCAAAACTAGATTTTTGCATTCGCCACGCAATTCTTGATTTTCTTGATCCGAAACTGGATTTTTGTATTTGCGACCAAATTCTTGATTTTCTTGATCCAAAACTAGATTTTTGTATTCGCGACCCAATTCTTGATTTTCTTGATCCTAAACTAGATTTTTGCATTCGCCACGCAATTCTTGATTTTCTTGATACAAAGCTAGATTTTTGTATTGGCGACCAAATTCTTCATTTTCTTGATCCAAAACTAGATTTTTGTATTCGCGACCGAATTCTTGATTTTCATGATCCAAAACTAGATTTTTGTATTCGCGACCGACTTCTTGATTTTCTTGATCCAAAACTAGATTTTTGCATTCGCGACCCAATTCTTGATTTTCTTGATCCAAAATTAGATTTTTGCATTTGCCACGCAGTTCTTGATTTTCATGATCCAAAACTAGATTTTTGTATTCGCCACGCAGTTCTTGATTTTCTTGATCGAAAACTAGATTTTTGTATTCGCGACCAAATTCTGGATTTTCTTGATCCAAAACTAGATTTTTGTATTCGCGACCAAATTCTTTATTTTCTTGATCCAAAACTAGATTTTTGTATTCGCCACGCAGTTCTTGATTTTCTTGATCCAAGACTAGATTGTTGAATTCGCGACCAACTTCTTGATTTTCTTGATCCAAAACTAGATTCTCGCATTCGCGACCCAATTATTGATTTTCTTGATCCAAAATTAGATTTTTGCATTAGCCACGTAGTTCTTGATTTTCATGATCCAAAACTAGATTTTTGTATTCGCGACCCAATTCTTGATTTTCTTGATCCAAAACCTTTTTTTTGGCATTCGCCACGCAATTCTTGATTTTCTTGATCCAAAACTAGATTTTCGTATTCGCGACCAAATTCTTGATTTTCTTGATCCAAAACTAGATTTTCGTATTCGCGACCCAATTCTTGATTTTCTTGATCCAAAATTAGATTTTTGTATTCGCGACCCAATTCTTGATTTTCTTGATCCAAAATTAAATTTTTTATTTGCGACCAAATTCTTGATTTTCTTGATCCAAAGCTAGAATTTTGTATTTGCGACCAAATTCTTGATTTCTTGATCCAAAACTAGATTTTTTTATTCGCGACCCAATTCTTGATTTTCCTGATCAAAAATTAGATTTTTGTATTAGCCACGCAATCCTTGATTTTCTTGATCCAAAACTAGATTTTGGTATTTGCGACCAAATTCTTGATTTTCTTGATCCAAAACTAGATTTTCTTATTCGCGAACCAATTCTTGATTTTATTGATCCCAAACTAGATATTTGTATTCGCGACCAATTTGTTGATTTTCCTGATCCAAAACTAGATTTTTGAATTCGCGACCAACTTGTTGATTTTCTTGATCCAATACTAGATTTTTGCATTCGCGACCCAATTATTGATTTTCTTGATCCAAAACTAGATTTTTGTATTCGCGACCGAATTCTTGGTTTTCATGATCCAAAACTAGATTTTTGTATTCGCGACCGACTTCTTGATTTTCTTGATCCAAAACTAGATTTTTGCATTCGCGACCCAATTCTTGATTTTCTTGATCCAAAACTAGATTTTTGTATTCGCGACCCAATTCTTGATTTTCTTGATCCTAAACTAGATTTTTGCATTCGCCACTCAATTCTTGATTTTTTTGATCCAAAGCTAGATTTTTGTATTGGCGACCAAATTCTTCATTTTCTTGATCCAAAACTAGATTTTTGTATTCGCGACCGAATTCTTGATTTTCATGATCCAAAACTAGATTTTTGTATTCGCGACCGACTTCTTGATTTTCTTGATCCAAAACTAGATTTTTGCATTCGCGACCTAATTCTTGATTTTCTTGATCCAAAATTAGATTTTTGCATTAGCCACGCAGTTCTTGATTTTCATGATCCAAAACTAGATTTTTGTATTCGCGACCGAATTCTTGATTTTCATGATCCAAAACTAGATTTTTGTATTCGCGACCGACTTCTTGTTTTTCTTGATCCAAAACTAGATTTTTGCATTCGCGACCCAATTCTTGATTTTCTTGATCCAAAATTAGATTTTTGCATTAGCCACGCAGTTCTTGATTTTCTTGATCCAATACTAGATTTTTGCATTCGCGACCCAATTATTGATTTTCTTGATCCAAAAGTAGATTTTTGCATTCGCCACGCAAATTCTTGATTTTCTTGATCCAAAACTAGATTTTTGTATTCGCGACCAACTACTTGATTTTCTTGATCCAAAACTAGATTTTTGCATTCGCGACCCAATTCTTGATTTTCTTGATCCAAAATTAGATTTTTGCATTAGCCACGCAGTTCTTGATTTTCATGATCCAAAACTAGATTTTTGTATTCGCGACCGAATTCTTGATTTTCATGATCCAAAACTAGATTTTTGTATTCGCGACCGACTTCTTGTTTTTCTTGATCCAAAACTAGATTTTTGCATTCGCGACCCAATTCTTGATTTTCTTGATCCAAAATTAGATTTTTGCATTAGCCACGCAGTTCTTGATTTTCTTGATCCAATACTAGATTTTTGCATTCGCGACCCAATTATTGATTTTCTTGATCCAAAAGTAGATTTTTGCATTCGCCACGCAAATTCTTGATTTTCTTGATCCAAAACTAGATTTTTGTATTCGCGACCAACTACTTGATTTTCTTGATCCAAAACTAGATTTTTGCATTTGCGACCCAATTCTTGATTTTCTTGATCCAAAATTAGATTTTTGCATTAGCCACGCAGTTCTTGATTTTCATGATCCAAAACTAGATTTTTGTATTCGCCACGCAGTTCTTGATTTTCTTGATCGAAAACTAGATTTTTCTATTCGCGACCAAATTCTGGATTTTCTTGATCCAAAACTAGATTTTTGTATTCGGGACCAAATTCTTGGTTTTCTTGATCCAAAACTAGATTTTTGCATTCGCCACGCAATTCTTGATTTTCTTGATCCGAAACTGGATTTTTGTATTTGCGACCAAATTCTTGATTTTCTTGATTCAAAACTAGATTTTTGTATTCGCGACCCAATTCTTGATTTTCTTGATCCTAAACTAGATTTTTGCATTCGCCACGCAATTCTTGATTTTCTTGATCCAAAGCTAGATTTTTGTATTGGCGACCAAATTCTTCATTTTCTTGATCCAAAACTAGATTTTTGCCTTCGCGACCCAATTCTTGATTTTCTTGATCCAAAATTAGATTTTTGCATTGGCCACGCAGTTCTTGATTTTCATGATCCAAAACTAGATTTTTGTATTCGCCACGCAGTTCTTGATTTTCTTGATCGAAAACTAGATTTTTGTATTCGCAACCAAATTCTCGATTTTCTTGATCCAAAACTAGATTTTTGTATTCGCGACCAAATTCTTTATTTTCTTGATCCAAAACTAGATTTTTGTATTCGCCACGCAGTTCTTGATTTTCTTGATCCAAGACTAGATTGTTGAATTCGCGACCAACTTCTTGATTTTCTTGATCCAAAACTAGATTTTCGCATTCGCGACCCAATTATTGATTTTCTTGATCCAAAATTAGATTTTTGCATTAGCCACGTAGTTCTTGATTTTCATGATCCAAAACTAGATTTTTGTATTCGCGACCCAATTCTTGATTTTCTTGATCCAAAACTTTTTTTTTGCATTCGCTACGCAATTCTTGATTTTCTTGATCCAAAACTAGATTTTCGTATTCGCGACCAAATTCTTGATTTTCTTGATCCAAAACTAGATTTTCGTATTCGCGACCAAATTCTTGATTTTCTTGATCCAAAATTAGATTTTTGTATTCGCGACCCAATTCTTGATTTTCTTGATCCAAAATTAAATTTTTGTATTTGCGACCAAATTCTTGATTTTCTTGATCCAAAGCTAGAATTTTGTATTTGCGACCAAATTCTTGATTTTCTTGATCCAAAACTAGATTTTTTTATTCGCGACCCAATTCTTGATTTTCCTGATCCAAAAGTAGATTTTTGTATTAGCCACGCAATCCTTGATTTTCTTGATCCAAAACTAGATTTTGGTATTTGCGACCAAATTCTTGATTTTCTTGATCCAAAACTAGATTTTCTTATTCGCGAACCAATTCTTGATTTTATTGATCCCAAACTAGATATTTGTATTCGCGACCAATTTGTTGATTTTCCTGATCCAAAACTAGATTTTTGAATTCGCGACCAACTTGTTGATTTTCTTGATCCAATACTAGATTTTTGCATTCGCGACCCAATTATTGATTTTCTTGATCCAAAACTAGATTTTTGTATTCGCGACCGAATTCTTGATTTTCATGATCCAAAACTAGATTTTTGTATTCGCGACCGACTTCTTGATTTTCTTGATCCAAAACGAGATTTTTGCATTCGCGACCCAATTCTTGATTTTCTTGATCCAAAACTAGATTTTTGTATTCGCGACCCAATTCTTGATTTTCTTGATCCTAAACTAGATTTTTGCATTCGCCACGCAATTCTTGATTTTCTTGATCCAAAGCTAGATTTTTGTATTGGCGACCAAATTCTTCATTTTCTTGATCCAAAACTAGATTTTTGTATTCGCGACCGAATTCTTGATTTTCATGATCCAAAACTAGATTTTTGTATTCGCGACCGACTTCTTGTTTTTCTTGATGCAAAACTAGATTTTTGCATTCGCGACCCAATTCTTGATTTTCTTGATCCAAAATTAGATTTTTGCATTAGCCACGCAGTTCTTGATTTTCTTGATCCAATACTAGATTTTTGCATTCGCGACCCAATTATTAATTTTCTTGATCCAAAAGTAGATTTTTGCATTCGCTACGCAAATTCTTGATTTTCTTGATCCAAAACTAGATTTTTGTATTCGCGACCAACTACTTGATTTTCTTGATCCAAAACTAGATTTTTGCATTTGCGACCCAATTCTTGATTTTCTTGATCCAAAATTAGATTTTTGCATTAGCCACGCAGTTCTTGATTTTCATGATCCAAAACTAGATTTTTGTATTCGCCACGCAGTTCTTGATTTTCTTGATCGAAAACTAGATTTTTGTATTCGCGACCAAATTCTGGATTTTCTTGATCCAAAATTAGATTTTTGTATTCGGGACCAAATTCTTGGTTTTCTTGATCCAAAACTAGATTTTTGCATTCGCCACGCAATTCTTGATTTTCTTGATCCGAAACTGGATTTTTGTATTTGCGACCAAATTCTTGATTTTCTTGATCCAAAACTAGATTTTTGTATTCGCGACCCAATTCTTGATTTTCTTGATCCAAAACTAGATTTTCTTATTCGCGAACCAATTCTTGATTTTATTGATCCCAAACTAGATATTTGTATTCGCGACCAATTTGTTGATTTTCCTGATCCAAACTAGATTTTTGAATTCGCGACCAACTTGTTGATTTTCTTGATCCAATACTAGATTTTTGCATTCGCGACCCAATTATTGATTTTCTTGATCCAAAACTAGATTTTTGTATTCGCGACCGAATTCTTGATTTTCATGATCCAAAACTAGATTTTTGTATTCGCGACCGACTTCTTGATTTTCTTGATCCAAAACGAGATTTTTGCATTCGCGACCAAATTCTTGATTTTCTTGATCCAAAACTAGATTTTTGTATTCGCGACCCAATTCTTGATTTTCTTGATCCTAAACTAGATTTTCGCATTCGCCACGCAATTCTTGATTTTCTTGATCCAAAGCTAGATTTTTGTATTGGCGACCAAATTCTTCATTTTCTTGATCCAAAACTAGATTTTTGTATTCGCGACCGAATTCTTGATTTTCATGATCCAAAACTAGATTTTTGTATTCGCGACCGACTTCTTGATTTTGTTGATCCAAAACTAGATTTTTGCATTCGCGACCCAATTCTTGATTTTCTTGATCCAAAATTAGATTTTTGCATTAGCCACGCAGTTCTTGATTTTCATGATCCAAAACTAGATTTTTGTATTCGCGACCGAATTCTTGATTTTCATGATCCAAAACTAGATTTTTGTATTCGCGACCGACTTCTTGTTTTTATTGATCCAAAACTAGATTTTTGCATTCGCGACCCAATTCTTGATTTTCTTGATCCAAAATTAGATTTTTGCATTAGCCACGCAGTTCTTGATTTTCTTGATCCAATACTAGATTTTTGCATTCGCGACCCAATTATTGATTTTCTTGATCCAAAACTAGATTTTTGCATTCGCCACGCAAATTCTTGATTTTCTTGATCCAAAACTAGATTTTTGTATTCGTGACCAACTACTTGATTTTCTTGATCCAAAACTAGATTTTTGCATTTGCGACCCAATTCTTGATTTTCTTGATCCAAAATTAGATTTTTGCATTAGCCACGCAATTCTTGATTTTCTTGATCCAAAGCTAGAATTTTGTATTCGCCACGCAGTTCTTGATTTTCTTGATCGAAAACTAGATTTTTGTATTCGCGACCAAATTCTGGATTTTCTTGATCCAAAACTAGATTTTTGTATTCGGGACCAAATTCTTGGTTTTCTTGATCCAAAACTAGATTTTTGCATTCGCCACGCAATTCTTGATTTTCTTGATCCGAAACTGGATTTTTATATTTGCGACCAAATTCTTGATTTTCTTGATCCAAAACTAGATTTTTGTATTCGCGACCCAATTCTTGATTTTCTTGATCCTAAACTAGATTTTTGCATTCGCCACGCAATTCTTGATTTTCTTGATCCAAAGCTAGATTTTTGTATTGGCGACCAAATTCTTCATTTTCTTGATCCAAAACTAGATTTTTTTATTCGCGACCGAATTCTTGATTTTCATGATCCAAAACTAGATTTTTGTATTCGCGACCGACTTCTTGATTTTCTTGATCCAAAACTAGATTTTTGCATTCGCGACCCAATTCTTGATTTTCTTGATCCAAAATTAGATTTTTGCATTTGCCACGCAGTTCTTGATTTTCATGATCCAAAACTAGATTTTTTTATTCGCCACGCAGTTCTTGATTTTCTTGATCGAAAACTAGATTTTTGTATTCGCGACCAAATTCTGGATTTTCTTGATCCAAAACTAGATTTTTGTATTCGCGACCAAATTCTTTATTTTCTTGATCCAAAACTAGATTTTTGTATTCGCCACGCAGTTCTTGATTTTCTTGATCCAAGACTAGATTGTTGAATTCGCGACCAACTTCTTGATTTTCTTGATCCAAAACTAGATTTTTGCATTCGCGACCCAATTATTGATTTTCTTGATCCAAAACTTTTTTTTTGCATTCGCCACGCAATTCTTGATTTTCTTGATCCAAAACTAGATTTTCGTATTCGCGACCAAATTCTTGATTTTCTTGATCCAAAACTAGATTTTCGTATTCGCGACCCAATTCTTGATTTTCTTGATCCAAAATTAGATTTTTGTATTCGCGACCCAATTCTTGATTATCTTGATCCAAAATTAAATTTTTGTATTTGCGACCAAATTCTTGATTTTCTTGATCCAAAACTAGATTTTCGTATTCGCGACCAAATTCTTGATTTTCTTGATCCAAAACTAGATTTTTGTATTCGCGACCCAATTCTTGATTTTCTTGATCCTAAACTAGATTTTTGCATTCGCCACGCAATTCTTGATTTTCTTGATCCAAAGCTAGAATTTTGTATTTGCGACCAAATTCTTGATTTTCTTGATCCAAAACTAGATTTTTTTATTCGCGACCCAATTCTTGATTTTCCTGATCCAAAAGTAAATTTTTGTATTAGCCACGCAATCCTTAATTTTCTTGATCCAAAACTAGATTTTGGTATTTGCGACCAAATTCTTGATTTTCTTGATCCAAAACTAGATTTTCTTATTCGCGAACCAATTCTTGATTTTATTGATCCCAAACTAGATATTTGTATTCGCGACCAATTTGTTGATTTTCCTGATCCAAAACTAGATTTTTGAATTCGCGACCAACTTGTTGATTTTCTTGATCCAATACTAGATTTTTGCATTCGCGACCCAATTATTGATTTTCTTGATCCAAAACTAGATTTTTGTATTCGCGACCGAATTCTTGATTTTCATGATCCAAAACTAGATTTTTGTATTCGCGACCGACTTCTTGATTTTCTTGATCCAAAACTAGATTTTTGCATTCGCGACCCAATTCTTGATTTTCTTGATCCAAAATTAGATTTTTGCATTAGCCACGCAGTTCTTGATTTTCATGATCCAAAACTAGATTTTTGTATTCGCCACGCAGTTATTGATTTTCTTGATCGAAAACTAGATTTTTGTATTCGCGACCAAATTCTGGATTTTCGTGATTCAAAACTAGATTTATGTATTCGCGACCAAATTCTTGATTTTCTTGATCCAATACTAGATTTTTGTATTCGCCACGCAGTTCTTGATTTTCTTGATCCAAAACTAGATTTTTGTATTCGCGACCAAATTCTGGATTTTCTTGATCCAAAACTAGATTTTTGTATTCGCGACCAAATTCTTGGTTTTCTTGATCCAAAACTAGATTTTTGCACTCGCCACGCAATTCTTGATTTTCTTGATCCGAAACTGGATTTTTGTATGTGCGGCAAAATTCATGATTTTCTTGATCCAAAACTAGATTTTTGTATTCGCGACCCAATTCTTGATTTTCTTGATCCTAAACTAGATTTTTGCATTCACCACGCAATTCTTAATTTTCTTGATCCAAAGCTAGATTTTTGTATTGGCGACCAAATTCTTTATTTTCTTGATCCAAAACTAGATTTTTGTATTCGCGACCAACTACTTGATTTTCTTGATCCAAAACTAGATTTTTGCATTCGCGACCCAGTTCTTTATTTTCTTGATCCAAAATTAGATTTTTGCATTAGCCACGCAGTTCTTGATTTTCATGATCCAAAACTAGATTTTTGTATTCGCCACGCAGTTCTTGATTTTCTTGATCGAAAACTAGATTTTTGTATTCGCGACCAAATTCTGGATTTTCTTGATCCAAAACTAGATTTTTGTATTCGCGACCGAATTCTTGATTTTCATGATCCAAAACTAGATTTTTGTATTCGCGACCGACTTCTTGATTTTCTTGATCCAAAACTAGATTTTTGCATTCGCGACCCAATTCTTGATTTTCTTGATCCAAAATTAGATTTTTGCATTAGCCACGCAGTTCTTGATTTTCATGATCCAAAACTAGATTTTTGTATTCGCCACGCAGTTATTGATTTTCTTGATCGAAAACTAGATTTTTGTATTCGCGACCAAATTCTGGATTTTCGTGATTCAAAACTAGATTTATGTATTCGCGACCAAATTCTTGATTTTCTTGATCCAATACTAGATTTTTGTATTCGCCACGCAGTTCTTGATTTTCTTGATCCAAAACTAGATTTTTGTATTCGCGACCAAATTCTGGATTTTCTTGATCCAAAACTAGATTTTTGTATTCGCGACCAAATTCTTGGTTTTCTTGATCCAAAACTAGATTTTTGCACTCGCCACGCAATTCTTGATTTTCTTGATCCGAAACTGGATTTTTGTATGTGCGGCAAAATTCATGATTTTCTTGATCCAAAACTAGATTTTTGTATTCGCGACCCAATTCTTGATTTTCTTGATCCTAAACTAGATTTTTGCATTCACCACGCAATTCTTAATTTTCTTGATCCAAAGCTAGATTTTTGTATTGGCGACCAAATTCTTTATTTTCTTGATCCAAAACTAGATTTTTGTATTCGCGACCAACTACTTGATTTTCTTGATCCAAAACTAGATTTTTGCATTCGCGACCCAGTTCTTTATTTTCTTGATCCAAAATTAGATTTTTGCATTAGCCACGCAGTTCTTGATTTTCATGATCCAAAACTAGATTTTTGTATTCGCCACGCAGTTCTTGATTTTCTTGATCGAAAACTAGATTTTTGTATTCGCGACCAAATTCTGGATTTTCTTGATCCAAAACTAGATTTTTGTATTCGGGACCAAATTCTTGGTTTTCTTGATCCAAAACTAGTTATTTGCATTCGCCACGCAATTCTTGATTTTCTTGATCCGAAACTGGATTTTTGTATTTGCGACCAAATTCTTGATTTTCTTGATCCCCAACTAGATTTTTGTATTCGCGACCCAATTCTTGATTTTCTTGATCCTAAACTAGATTTTTGCATTCGCCACGCAATTCTTGATTTTCTTGATCCCAAGCTAGATTTTTGTATTTGCGACCAAATTCTTGATTTTCTTGATCCAAAACTAGATTTTTGTATTCGCGACCCAATTCTTAATTTTCTTGATCCTAAACTAGATTTTTGCATTCGCCACGCAATTCTTGATTTTCTTGATCCAAAGCTAGAATTTTGTATTTGCGACCAAATTCTTGATTTTCTTGATCCAAAACTAGATTTTTTTATTTGCGACCCAATTCTTGATTTTCCTGATCCAAAAGTAGATTTTTGTATTAGCCACGCAATTCTTGGTTTTCTTGATCCAAAACTAGATTTTGGTATTTGCGACCAAATTCTTGATTTTCTTGATCCAAAACTAGATTTTCTTATTCGCGAACCAATTCTTGATTTTATTGATCCCAAACTAGATATTTGTATTCGCGACCAATTTGTTGATTTTCCTGATCCAAAACTAGATTTTTGAATTCGCGACCAACTTGTTGATTTTCTTGATCCAATACTAGATTTTTGCATTCGCGACCCAATTATTGATTTTCTTGATCCAAAACTAGATTTTTGTATTCGCGACCGAATTCTTGATTTTGATGATCCAAAACTAGATTTTTGTATTCGCGACCGACTTCTTGATTTTCTTGATCCAAAACTAGATTTTTGCATTCGCGACCCAATTATTGATTTTCTTGATCCAAAATTAGATTTTTGCATTAGCCACGCAGTTCTTGATTTTCATGATCCAAAACTAGATTTTTGTATTCGCCACGCAGTTCTTGATTTTCTTGATCGAAAACTAGATTTTTGTATTCGCGACCAAATTCTGGATTTTCTTGATTCAAAACTAGATTTATGTATTCGCGACCAAATTCTTGATTTTCTTGATCCAATACTAGATTTTTGTATTCGCCACGCAGTTCTTGATTTTCTTGATCCAAAACTAGATTTTTGTATTCGCGACCAAATTCTGGATTTTCTTGATCCAAAACTAGATTTTTGTATTCGCGACCAAATTCTTGGTTTTCTTGATCCAAAACTAGATTTTTGCATTCGCCACGCAATTCTTGATTTTCTTGATCCGAAACTGGATTTTTGTATTTGCGGCAAAATTCTTGATTTTCTTGATCCAAAACTAGATTTTTGTATTCGCGACCCAATTCTTGATTTTCTTGATCCTAAACTAGATTTTTGCATTCGCCACGCAATTCTTAATTTTCTTGATCCAAAGCTAGATTTTTGTATTGGCGACCAAATTCTTGATTTTCTTGATCCAAAACTAGATTTTTGTATTCGCGACCAACTACTTGATTTTCTTGATCCAAAACTAGATTTTTGCATTCGCGACCCAGTTCTTTATTTTCTTGATCCAAAATTAGATTTTTGCATTAGCCACGCAGTTCTTGATTTTCATGATCCAAAACTAGATTTTTGTATTCGCCACGCAGTTCTTGATTTTCTTGATCGAAAACTAGATTTTTGTATTCGCGACCAAATTCTGGATTTTCATGATCCAAAACTAGATTTTTGTATTCGGGACCAAATTCTTGGTTTTCTTGATCGAAAACTAGATTTTTGCATTCGCCACGCAATTCTTGATTTTCTTGATCCGAAACTGGATTTTTGTATTTGCGGCAAAATTCTTGATTTTCTTGATCCCAAAACTAGATTTTTGTATTCGCGACCCAATTCTTGATTTTCTTGATCCTAAACTAGATTTTTGCATTCGCCACGCAATTCTTGATTTTCTTGATCCAAAACTAGATTTTTGTATTGGCGACCAAATTCTTGATTTTCTTGATCCAAAACTAAATTTTTGTATTCCCGACCGAATTTTTGATTTTCATGATCCAAAACTAGATTTTTGTATTCGGGACCAACTTCTTGATTTTCTTGATCCAAAAATATATTTTTGCATTCGCGACCCAATTCTTGATTTTCTTGATCCAAAATTAGATTTTTGCATTAACCACGCAGTTCTTGATTTTCATGATCCAAAACTAGATTTTTGTATTCGCCACGCAGTTCTTGATTTTCTTGATCGAAAACTAGATTTTTGTATTCGCGACCAAATTCTGGATTTTCTTGATCCAAAACTAGATTTTTGTATTCGCGACCAAATTCTTTATTTTCTTGATCCAAAACTAGATTTTTGTATTCGCCACGCAGTTCTTGATTTTCTTGATCCAAGATTAGATTGTTGAATTCGCGACCAACTTCTTGATTTTCTTGATCCAAAACTAGATTTTCGCATTCGCGACCCAATTATTGATTTTCTTGATCCAAAATTAGATTTTTGCATTAGCCACGTAGTTCTTGATTTTCATGATCCAAAACTAGATTTTTGTATTCGCGACCCAATTCTTGATTTTCTTGATCCAAAACTTTTTTTTTGCATTCGCCACGCAATTCTTGATTTTCTTGATCCAAAACTAGATTTTCGTATTCGCGACCAAATTCTTGATTTTCTTGATCCAAAACTAGATTTTCGTATTCGCGACCCAATTCTTGATTTTCTTGATCCAAAATTAGATTTTTGTATTCGCGACCCAATTCTTGATTTTCTTGATCCAAAATTAAATTTTTGTATTGGCGACCAAATTCTTGATTTTCTTGATCCAAAACTAGATTTTCGTATTCGCGACCTAATTCTTGATTTTCTTGATCCAAAATTAGATTTTTGCATTAGCCACGCAGTTCTTGATTTTCATGATCCAAAACTAGATTTTTGTATTCGCCACGCAGTTCTTGATTTTCTTGATCGAAAACTTGATTTTTGTATTCGCGACCAAATTCTGGATTTTCTTGATCCAAAACTAGATTTTGGTATTCGCGACCAAATTCTTTATTTTCTTGATCCAAAACTAGATTTTTGTATTCGCCACGCAGTTCTTGATTTTCTTGATCCAAGATTAGATTGTTGAATTCGCGACCAACTTCTTGATTTTCTTGATCCAAAACTAGATTTTCGCATTCGCGACCCAATTATTGATTTTCTTGATCCAAAATTAGATTTTTGCATTAGCCACGTAGTTCTTGATTTTCATGATCCAAAACTAGATTTTTGTATTCGCGACCCAATTCTTGATTTTCTTGATCCAAAACTTTTTTTTTGCATTCGCCACGCAATTCTTGATTTTCTTGATCCAAAACTAGATTTTCGTATTCGCGACCAAATTCTTGATTTTCTTGATCCAAAACTAGATTTTCGTATTCGCGACCCAATTCTTGATTTTCTTGATCCAAAATTAGATTTTTGTATTCGCGACCCAATTCTTGATTTTCTTGATCCAAAATTAAATTTTTGTATTGGCGACCAAATTCTTGATTTTCTTGATCCAAAACTAGATTTTCGTATTCGCGACCTAATTCTTGATTTTCTTGATCCAAAATTAGATTTTTGCATTAGCCACGCAGTTCTTGATTTTCATGATCCAAAACTAGATTTTTGTATTCGCCACGCAGTTCTTGATTTTCTTGATCGAAAACTAGATTTTTGTATTCGCGACCAAATTCTGGATTTTCTTGATCCAAAACTAGATTTATGTATTCGCAACCAAATTCTTGATTTTCTTGATCCAATACTAGATTTTTGCATTCGCCACGCAATTCTTGATTTTCTTGATCCAAAGCTAGATTTTTGTATTCGCGACCAAATTCTTGATTTTCTTGATCCAAAACTAGATTTTCGTATTCGCGACCCAATTCTTGATTTTCTTGATCCAAAATTAGATTTTTGTATTCGCAACCCAATTCTTGATTTTCTTGATCCGAAATTAAATTTTTGTATTTGCGACCAAATTCTTGATTTTCTTGATCGAAAACTAGATTTTCGTATTCGCGACCAAATTCTTGATTTTCTTGATCGTAAACTAGATTTTTGCATTCGCCACGCAATTCTTGATTTTCTTGATCCAAAGCTAGATTTTTGTATTTGCGACCAAATTCTTGATTTTTTTGATCCAAAACTAGATTTTTGCATTCGCGACCCAATTCTTGATTTTCTTGATCCAAAACTAGATTTTTGTATTCGCGACCAAATTCTTGGTTTTCTTGATCCAAAACTAGATTTTTGCATTCGCCACGCAATTCATGATTTTCTTGATCCGAAACTGGATTTTTGTATTTGCGACAAAATTCTTGATTTTCTTGATCCAAAACTAGATTTTTGTATTCGCGACCCAATTCTTGATTTTCTTGATCCTAAACTAGATTTTTGCATTCGCCACGCAATTCTTGATTTTCTTGATTCAAAGCTAGATTTTTGTATTGGCGACCAAATTCTTGATTTTCTTGATCCAAAACTAGATTTTTGCATTCGCGACCCAATTCTTGATTTTCTTGATCCAAAATTAGATTTTTGCATTAGCCACGCAGTTCTTTATTTTCATGATCCAAAACTAGATTTTTGTATTCGCCACGCAGTTCTTGATTTTCTTGATCGAAAACTAGATTTTTGTATTCGCGACCAAATTCTGGATATTCTTGATCCAAAACTAGATTTTTGTATTCGGGACCAAATTCTTGGTTTTCTTGATCCAAAACTAGATTTTTGCATTCGCCACGCAATTCTTGATTTTCTTGATCCGAAACTGGATTTTTGTATTCGCCACGCAATTCTTGATTTTCTTGATCCCAAACTAGATTTTTGTATTCGCGACCCAATTCTTGATTTTCTTGATCCTAAACTAGATTTTTGCATTCGCCACGCAATTCTTGATTTTCTTGATCCAAAGCTAGATTTTTGTATTGGCGACCAAATTCTTGATTTTCTTGATCCAAAACTAGATTTTTGTATTCGCGACCCAATTCTTGATTTTCTTGATCCTAAACTAGATTTTTGCATTCGCCACGCAATTCTTGATTTTCTTGATTCAAAGCTAGATTTTTGTATTGGCGACCAAATTCTTGATTTTCTTGATCCAAAACTAGATTTTTGCATTCGCGACCCAATTCTTGATTTTCTTGATCCAAAATTAGATTTTTGCATTAGCCACGCAGTTCTTTATTTTCATGATCCAAAACTAGATTTTTGTATTCGCCACGCAGTTCTTGATTTTCTTGATCGAAAACTAGATTTTTGTATTCGCGACCAAATTCTGGATATTCTTGATCCAAAACTAGATTTTTGTATTCGGGACCAAATTCTTGGTTTTCTTGATCCAAAACTAGATTTTTGCATTCGCCACGCAATTCTTGATTTTCTTGATCCGAAACTGGATTTTTGTATTCGCCACGCAATTCTTGATTTTCTTGATCCCAAACTAGATTTTTGTATTCGCGACCCAATTCTTGATTTTCTTGATCCTAAATTAGATTTTTGCATTCGCCACGCAATTCTTGATTTTCTTGATCCAAAGCTAGATTTTTGTATTGGCGACCAAATTCTTGATTTTGTTGATCCAAAACTAAATTTTTGTATTCGCGACCGAATTCTTGATTTTCATGATCCAAAACTAGATTTTTGTATTCGCGACCCACTTCTTGATTTTCTTCATCCAAAACTAGATTTTTGCATTCGCGACCCAATTCTTGATTTTCTTGATCCAAAATTAGATTTTTGTATTCGCGACGCAATTCTTGATTTTCTTCATCCAAAACTAGATTTTTTTATTCGCGACCCAATTCTTGATTTTCCTGATCCAAAAGTAGATTTTTGTATTAGCCACGCAATTCTTGATTTTATTGATCCCAAACTAGATATTTGTATTCGCGACCAATTTGTTGATTTTCCTGATCCAAAACTAGATTTTTCAATTCGCGACCAACTTGTTGATTTTCTTGATCCAATACTAGATTTTTGCATTCGCGACCCAATTATTGATTTTCTTGATCCAAAACTAGATTTTTGTATTCGCGACCGAATTCTTGATTTTCATGATCCAAAACTAGATTTTTGTATTCGCGACCGACTTCTTGATTTTCTTGATCCAAAACTAGATTTTTGCATTCGCGACCCAATTGTTGATTTTCTTGATCCAAAATTAGATTTTTGCATTAGCCACGCAGTTCTTGATTTTCATGATCCAAAACTAGATTTTTGTATTCGCCACGCAGTTCTTGATTTTCTAGATCGAAAACTAGATTTTTGTATTCGCGACCAAATTCTGGATTTTCTTGATCCAAAACTAGATTTTTGTATTCGCGACCAAATTCTTGATTTTCTTGATCCTAAACTAGATTTTTGCATTCGCCACGCAATTCTTAATTTTCTTGATCCAAAGCTAGATTTTTGTATTCGCGACCGAATTCTTGATTTTCATGATCCAAAACTAGATTTTTGTATTCGCGACCCACTTCTTGATTTTCTTCATCCAAAACTAGATTTTTGCATTCGCGACCCAATTCTTGATTTTCTTGATCCAAAATTAGATTTTTGTATTCGCGACGCAATTCTTGATTTTCTTCATCCAAAACTAGATTTTTTTATTCGCGACCCAATTCTTGATTTTCTTGATCCAAAACTAGATTTTCGTATTCGCAACCCAATTCTTGATTTTCTTGATCCGAAATTAAATTTTTGTATTCGCGACCAAATTCTTGATTTTCTTGATCGAAAACAAGATTTTCGTATTCTCGACCAAATTCTTGATTTTCTTGATCGTAAACTAGATTTTTGCATTCGCCACGCAATTCTTGATTTTCTTGATCCAAAGCTAGATTTTTGTATTTGCGACCAAATTCTTGATTTTTTTGATCCAAAACTAGATTTTTGCATTCGCGACCCAATTCTTGATTTTCTTGATCCAAAACTAGATTTTTGTATTCGCGACCAAATTCTTGGTTTTCTTGATCCAAAACTAGATTTTTGCATTCGCCACGCAATTCTTGATTTTCTTGATCCGAAACTGGATTTTTGTATTTGCGACAAAATTCTTGATTTTCTTGATCCAAAACTAGATTTTTGTATTCGCGACCCAATTCTTGATTTTCTTGATCCTAAACTAGATTTTTGCATTCGCCTCGCAATTCTTGATTTTCTTGATTCAAAGCTAGATTTTTGTATTGGCTATCAAATTCTTGATTTTCTTGATCCAAAACTAGATTTTTGCATTCGCGACCCAATTCTTGATTTACTTGATCCAAAATTAGATTTTTGCATTAGCCACGCAGTTCTTTATTTTCATGATCCAAAACTAGATTTTTGTATTCGCCACGCAGTTCTTGATTTTCTTGATCGAAAACTAGATTTTTGTATTCGCGACCAAATTCTGGATATTCTTGATCCAAAACTAGATTTTTGTATTCGGGACCAAATTCTTGGTTTTCTTGATCCAAAACTAGATTTTTGCATTCGCCACGCAATTCTTGATTTTCTTGATCCGAAACTGGATTTTTGTTTTCGCCACGCAATTCTTGATTTTCTTGATCCCAAACTAGATTTTTGTATTCGCGACCCAATTCTTGATTTTCTTGATCCTAAACTAGATTTTTGCATTCGCCACGCAATTCTTGATTTTTTTGCTCCAAAGCTAGATTTTTGTATTGGGGACTAAATTCTTGATTTTTTTGATCCAAAACTAAATTTTTGTATTCGCGACCGAATTCTTGATTTTCATGATCCAAAACTAGATTTTTGTATTCGCGACCCACTTCTTGATTTTCTTCATCCAAAACTAGATTTTTGCATTCGCGACCCAATTCTTGATTTTCTTGATCCAATATTAGATTTTTGTATTCGCGACGCAATTCTTGATTTTCTTCATCCAAAACTAGATTTTTTTATTCGCGACCCAATTCTTGATTTTCCTGATCCAAAAGTAGATTTTTGTATTAGCCACGCAATTCTTGATTTTATTGATCCCAAACTAGATATTTGTATTCGCGACCAATTTGTTGATTTTCCTGATCCAAAACTAGATTTTTGAATTCGCGACCAACTTGTTGATTTTCTTGATCCAATACTAGATTTTTGCATTCGCGACCCAATTATTGATTTTCTTGATCCAAAACTAGATTTTTGTATTCGCGACCGAATTCTTGATTTTCATGATCCAAAACTGGATTTTTGTATTCGCGACCGACTTCTTAATTTTCTTGATCCAAAACTAGATTTTTGCATTCGCGACCCAATTGTTGATTTTCTTGATCCAAAATTAGATTTTTGCATTAGCCACGCAGTTCTTGATTTTCATGATCCAAAACTAGATTTTTGTATTCGCCACGCAGTTCTTGATTTTCTAGATCGAAAACTAGATTTTTGTATTCGCGACCAAATTCTGGATTTTCTTGATCCAAAACTAGATTTTTGTATTCGCGACCAAATTCTTGATTTTCTTGATCCAAAACTAGATTTTTGTATTCGCCACGCAGTTCTTGATTTTCTTGATCCAAAACTAGAATTTTGTATTCGCGACCAAATTCTGGATTTTTCTTGATCCAAAACTAGATTTTTGTATTCGCGACCAAATTCTTGATTTTCTTGATCCAAAACTAGATTTTTTTATTCGCGATCCAATTCTTGATTTTCCTGATCCAAAAGTAGATTTTTTGTATTCGCCACCCAATTCTTGATTTTCTTGATCCAAAACTAGATTTTCGTATTTGCGACCAAATTCTTGATTTTCTTGATCCAAAACTAGATTTTCTTATTCGCGAACCAATTCTTGATTTTAGTGATCCCAAACTAGATATTTGTATTCGCGACCAATTTGTTGATTTTCCTGATCCAAAACTAGATTTTTGAATTCGCGACCAACTTGTCGATTTTCTTGATCCAATACTAGATTTTTGCATTCGCGACCCAATTATTGATTTTCTTGATCCAAAACTAGATTTTTGTATTCGCGACCAAATTCTGGATATTCTTGATCCATAACTAGATTTTTGTATTCGGGACCAAATTCTTGGTTTTCTTGATCCAAAACTAGATTTTTGCATTCGCCACGCAATTCTTGATTTTCTTGATCCGAAACTGGATTCTTGTATTCGCCACGCAATTCTTGATTTTCTTGATCCTAAACTAGATTTTTGCATTCGCCACGCAATTCTTGATTTTCTTGATCCAAAGCTAGATTTTTGTATTGGCGACCAAATTCTTGATTTTTTTGATCCAAAACTAAATTTTTGTATTCGCGACCGAATTCTTGATTTTCATGATCCAAAACTAGATTTTTGTATTCGCGACCCACTTCTTGATTTTCTTCATCCAAAACTAGATTTTTGCATTCGCGACCCAATTCTTGATTTTCTTGATCCAAAATTAGATTTTTGTATTCGCGACGCAATTCTTGATTTTCTTCATCCAAAACTAGATTTTTTTATTCGCGACCCAATTCTTGATTTTCCTGATCCAAAAGTAGATTTTTGTATTAGCCACGCAATTCTTGATTTTATTGATCCCAAACTAGATATTTGTATTCGCGACCAATTTGTTGATTTTCCTGATCCAAAACTAGATTTTTGAATTCGCGACCAACTTGTTGATTTTCTTGATCCAATACTAGATTTTTGCATTCGCGACCCAATTATTGATTTTCTTGATCCAAAACTAGATTTTTGTATTCGCGACCGAATTCTTGATTTTCATGATCCAAAACTAGATTTTTGTATTCGCGACCGACTTCTTGATTTTCTTGATCCAAAACTAGATTTTTGCATTCGCGACCCAATTGTTGATTTTCTTGATCCAAAATTAGATTTTTGCATTAGCCACGCAGTTCTTGATTTTCATGATCCAAAACTAGATTTTTGTATTCGCCACGCAGTTCTTGATTTTCTAGATCGAAAACTAAATTTTTGTATTCGCGACCGAATTCTTGATTTTCATGATCCAAAACTAGATTTTTGTATTCGCGACCAAATTCTTGATTTTCTTGATCCCAAACTAGATTTTTTTATTCGCGACCAAATTCTAGATTTTCCTGATCCAAAACTAGATTTTCGTATTCGCGACCCAATTCTTGATTTTCCTGATCCAAAACTAGATTTTTGTATTCGCGACGCAGTTCTTGATTTTCTTGATCCAAAACTAGATTTTTGTATTTGCGACCAAATATTTGATTTTCTTGATCCAAAACTAGATTTTCGTATTCGCGACCCAATTCTAGATTTTCTTGATCCAAAACTTGATTTTTGCATTCGGCAGGCAATTCTTGATTTTCTTGATCCAAAACTAGATTTTTGCATTCGCCACGTAGTTCTTGATTTTCATGATCCAAAACTAGATTTTTTTATTCGCGACCAACTTCTTGATTTTCTTGATCCAAAACTAGATTTTTGTATTCGCGACCAACGTCTTGATTTTCTTGATCCAAAACTAGATTTTTGCATTCGCGACCCAATTCTTGATTTTCTTGATCCAAAATTAGATTTTTGCATTAGCCACGCAGTTCTTGATTTTCATGATCCAAAACTAGATTTTTGTATTCGCCACGCAGTTCTTGATTTTCTAGATCGAAAACTAGATTTTTGTATTCGCGACCGAATTCTTGATTTTCATGATCCAAAACTAGATTTTTATATTCGCGACCAAATTCTTGATTTTCTTGATCCAAAACTAGATTTTTTTATTTGCGACCAAATTCTAGATTTTCCTGATCCAAAACTAGATTTTCGTATTCGCGACCCAATTCTTGATTTTCCTGATCCAAAACTAGATTTTTGTATTCGCGACGCAGTTCTTGATTTTCTTGATCCAAAACTAGATTTTTGTATTCGCGACCAAATTCTGGATATTCTTGATCCATAACTAGATTTTTGTATTCGGGACCAAATTCTTGGTTTTCTTGATCCAAAACTAGATTTTTGCATTCGCCACGCAATTCTTGATTTTCTTGATCCGAAACTGGATTCTTGTATTCGCCACGCAATTCTTGATTTTCTTGATCCTAAACTAGATTTTTGCATTCGCCACGCAATTCTTGATTTTCTTGATCCAAAGATAGATTTTTGTATTGGCGACCAAATTCTTGATTTTTTTGATCCAAAACTAAATTTTTGTATTCGCGACCGAATTCTTGATTTTCATGATCCAAAACTAGATTTTTGTATTCGCGACCCACTTCTTGATTTTCTTCATCCAAAACTAGATTTTTGCATTCGCGACCCAATTCTTGATTTTCTTGATCCAAAATTAGATTTTTGTATTCGCGACGCAATTCTTGATTTTCTTCATCCAAAACTAGATTTTTTTATTTGCGACCCAATTCTTGATTTTCCTGATCCAAAAGTAGATTTTTGTATTAGCCACGCAATTCTTGATTTTATTGATCCCAAACTAGATATTTGTATTCGCGACCAATTTGTTGATTTTCCTGATCCAAAACTAGATTTTTGAATTCGCGACCAACTTGTTGATTTTCTTGATCCAATACTAGATTTTTGCATTCGCGACCCAATTATTGATTTTCTTGATCCAAAACTAGATTTTTGTATTCGCGACCGAATTCTTGATTTTCATGATCCAAAACTAGATTTTTGTATTCGCGACCGACTTCTTGATTTTCTTGATCCAAAATTAGATTTTTGCATTCGCGACCCAATTGTTGATTTTCTTGATCCAAAATTAGATTTTTGCATTAGCCACGCAGTTCTTGATTTTCATGATCCAAAACTAGATTTTTGTATTCGCCACGCAGTTCTTGATTTTCTAGATCGAAAACTAAATTTTTGTATTCGCGACCGAATTCTTGATTTTCATGATCCAAAACTAGATTTTTGTATTCGCGACCAAATTCTTGATTTTCTTGATCCAAAACTAGATTTTTTTATTCGCGACCAAATTCTAGATTTTCCTGATCCAAAACTAGATTTTCGTATTCGCGACCCAATTCTTGATTTTCCTGATCCAAAACTAGATTTTTGTATTCGCGACGCAGTTCTTGATTTTCTTGATCCAAAACTAGATTTTTGTATTTGCGACCAAATATTTGATTTTCTTGATCCAAAACTAGATTTTCATATTCGCGACCCAATTCTAGATTTTCTTGATCCAAAACTTGATTTTTGCATTCGGCACGCAATTCTTGATTTTCTTGATCCAAAACTAGATTTTTGCATTCGCCACGTAGTTCTTGATTTTCATGATCCAAAACTAGATTTTTTTATCCGTGACCAACTTCTTGATTTTCTTGATCCAAAACTAGATTTTTGTATTCGCGACCAACGTCTTGATTTTCTTGATCCAAAACTAGATTTTTGCATTCGCGACCCAATTCTTGATTTTCTTGATCCAAAATTAGATTTTTGCATTAGCCACGCAGTTCTTGATTTTCATGATCCAATACTAGATTTTTGTATTCGCCACGCAGTTCTAGATTTTCTTGATCGAAAACTAGATTTTTGTATTCGCGACCAAATTCTTGATTTTCCTGATCCAAAACTAGATTTTCGTATTCGCGACCCAATTCTTGATTTTCCTGATCCAAAACTAGATTTTTGTATTCGCGACGCAATTCTTGATTTTCTTGATCCAAAACTAGATTTTTGTATTCGCGACCAAATATTTGATTTTCTTGATCCAAAACTAGATTTTCGTATTCGCGACCCAATTCTTGATTTTCTTGATCCAAAATTAGATTTTTGCATTCGCCACGCAATTCTTGATTTTCTTGATCCAAAACTAAATTTTAGTATTCGCGACCCAATTCTTGGTTTTCGTGATCCAAAACTAGATTTTCGTATTCGCGACCCAATTCTTGATTTTCCTGATCCAAAACTAGATTTTCGTATTCGCGACCAAATTCTTGATTTTCTTGATCCAAAACTAGATTTTTTTATTCGCGATCCAATTCTTGATTTTCCTGATCCAAAACTAGATTTTTTTGTATTCGCGAGCCAATTCTTGATTTTCTTGATCCCAAACTTTATTTTTGTATTCGCGACCCAATTCTTGATTTTCTTGATCCAAAACTTGATTTTTGCATTCGCCACGCAATTCTTGATTTTCTTGATCCAAAACTAGATTTTTGCATTCGCCACGCAGTTCTTGATTTTCTTGATCCAAAACTAGATTTTTTTATTCGCGACCAAATTCTAGATTTTCCTAATCCAAAACTAGATTTTCGTACGCGACCCAATTCTTGATTTTCTTGATCCAAAACTAGATTTTTGTATTCGCGACGCAGTTCTTGATTTTCTTGATCCAAAACTAGATTTTTGTATTTGCGACCAAATATTTGATTTTCTTGAACCAAAACTAGATTTTCGTATTCGCGACCCAATTCTTGATTTTCTTGATCCAAAACTTGATTTTTGCATTCGGCACGCAATTCTTGATTTTCTTGATCCAAAACTAGATTTTTGCATTCGCCACGTAGTTCTTGATTTTCTTGATCCAAAACTAGATTTTTTTATCCGCGACCAACTTCTTGATTTTCTTGATCCAAAACTAGATTTTTGTATTCGCGACCAACGTCTTGATTTTCTTGATCCAAAACTAGATTTTTGCATTCGCGACCCAATTCTTGATTTTCTTGATCCAAAATTAGATTTTTGCATTAGCCACGCAGTTCTTGATTTTCATTATCCAAAACTAGATTTTTGTATTCGCCACGCAGTTCTTGATTTTCTTGATCGAAAATTAGATTTTTGTATTCGCGACGAAATTCTGGATTTTCTTGATCCAAAACTAGATTTTTGTATTCGCGACCAAATTCTTGATTTTCTTGATCCAAAACTAGATTTTTGTATTCGCCACGCAGTTCTTGATTTTCTTGATCCAAAACTAGATTGTTATATTCGCGACCAAATTCTGGATTTTCTTAATCCAAAACTAGATTTTTGTATTCGCGACCAAATTCTTGATTTTCTTGATCCAAAACTAGATTTTTTTATTCGCGATCCAATTCTTGATTTTCTTGATCCAAAACTAGATTTTTTTGTATTCGCGACCCAATTAATGATTTTCTTGATCCAAAACTAGATTTTTGTATGCGCGACCCAATTCTTGATTTTCTTGATCTAAAACTTGATTTTTGCATTCGCCACGCAATTCTTGATTTTCTTGATCCAAAACTAGATTTTTGCATTCGCCACGCAGTTCTTGATTTTCTTGATCCAAAACTAGATTTTTTTATTCGCGACCAAATTCTTGATTTTCCTGATCCAAAACTAGATTTTCGTATTCGCGACCCAATTCTTGATTTTCCTGATCCAAAACTAGATTTTTGTATTCGCGACGCAATTCTTGATTTTCTTGATCCAAAACTAGATTTTTTTATCCGCGACCAACTTCTTGATTTTCTTGATCCAAAACTAGATTTTTGTATTCGCGACCAACTTCTTGATTTTCTTGATCCAAAACTAGATTTTTGCTTTCGCGACCCAATTCTTGATTTTCTTGATCCAAAATTAGATTTTTGCATTAGCCACGCAGTTCTTGATTTTCATGATCCAAAATTAGATTTTTGTATTCGCCACGCAGTTCTAGATTTTCTTGATCGAAAACTAGATTTTTGTATTCGCGACCAAATTCTTGATTTTCCTGATCCAAAACTAGATTTTCGTATTCGCGACCCAATTCTTGATTTTCCTGATCCAAAACTAGATTTTTGTATTCGCGACGCAATTCTTGATTTTCTTGATCCAAAACTAGATTTTTGTATTCGCGACCAAATATTTGATTTTCTTGATCCAAAACTAGATTTTCGTATTCGCGACCAAATTCTTGATTTTCTTGATCCAAAATTAGATTTTTGCATTCGCCACGCAATTCTTGATTTTCTTGATCCAAAACTAGATTTTAGTATTCGCGACCCAATTCTTGGTTTTCGTGATCCAAATCTAGATTTTCGTATTCGCGACCCAATTCTTGATTTTCCTGATCCAAAACTAGATTTTCGTATTCGCGACCAAATTCTTGATTTTCTTGATCCAAAACTAGATTTTTTTATTCGCGATCCAATTCTTGATTTTCCTGATCCAAAACTAGATTTTTTTGTATTCGCGAGCCAATTCTTGATTTTCTTGATCCAAAACTAGATTTTTGTATTCGCGACCCAATTCTTGATTTTCTTGATCCAAAACTTGATTTTTGCATTCGCCACGCAATTCTTGATTTTCTTGATCCAAAACTAGATTTTTGCATTCGCCACGCAGTTCTTGATTTTCTTGATCCAAAACTAGATTTTTTTATTCGCGACCAAATTCTAGATTTTCCTAATCCAAAACTAGATTTTCGTATTCGCGACCCAATTCTTGATTTTCTTGATCCAAAACTAGATTTTTGTATTCGCGACGCAGTTCTTGATTTTCTTGATCCAAAACTAGATTTTTGTATTTGCGACCAAATATTTGATTTTCTTGAACCAAAACTAGATTTTCGTATTCGCGACCCAATTCTTGATTTTCTTGATCCAAAACTTGATTTTTGCATTCGGCACGCAATTCTTGATTTTCTTGATCCAAAACTAGATTTTTGCATTCGCCACGTAGTTCTTGATTTTCTTGATCCAAAACTAGATTTTTGTATTCGCGACGCAATTCTTGATTTTCTTCATCCAAAACTAGATTTTTTTATTCGCGACCCAATTCTTGATTTTCCTGATCCAAAAGTAGATTTTTGTATTAGCCACGCAATTCTTGATTTTATTGATCCCAAACTAGATATTTGTATTCGCGACCAATTTGTTGATTTTCCTGATCCAAAACTAGATTTTTGAATTCGCGACCAACTTGTTGATTTTCTTGATCCAATACTAGATTTTTGCATTCGCGACCCAATTATTGATTTTCTTGATCCAAAACTAGATTTTTGTATTCGCGACCGAATTCTTGATTTTCATGATCCAAAACTAGATTTTTGTATTCGCGACCGACTTCTTGATTTTCTTGATCCAAAACTAGATTTTTGCATTCGCGACCCAATTGTTGATTTTCTTGATCCAAAATTAGATTTTTGCATTAGCCACGCAGTTCTTGATTTTCATGATCCAAAACTAGATTTTTGTATTCGCCACGCAGTTCTTGATTTTCTAGATCGAAAACTAAATTTTTGTATTCGCGACCGAATTCTTGATTTTCATGATCCAAAACTAGATTTTTGTATTCGCGACCAAATTCTTGATTTTCTTGATCCCAAACTAGATTTTTTTATTCGCGACCAAATTCTAGATTTTCCTGATCCAAAACTAGATTTTCGTATTCGCGACCCAATTCTTGATTTTCCTGATCCAAAACTAGATTTTTGTATTCGCGACGCAGTTCTTGATTTTCTTGATCCAAAACTAGATTTTTGTATTTGCGACCAAATATTTGATTTTCTTGATCCAAAACTAGATTTTCGTATTCGCGACCCAATTCTAGATTTTCTTGATCCAAAACTTGATTTTTGCATTCGGCAGGCAATTCTTGATTTTCTTGATCCAAAACTAGATTTTTGCATTCGCCACGTAGTTCTTGATTTTCATGATCCAAAACTAGATTTTTTTATTCGCGACCAACTTCTTGATTTTCTTGATCCAAAACTAGATTTTTGTATTCGCGACCAACGTCTTGATTTTCTTGATCCAAAACTAGATTTTTGCATTCGCGACCCAATTCTTGATTTTCTTGATCCAAAATTAGATTTTTGCATTAGCCACGCAGTTCTTGATTTTCATGATCCAAAACTAGATTTTTGTATTCGCCACGCAGTTCTTGATTTTCTAGATCGAAAACTAGATTTTTGTATTCGCGACCGAATTCTTGATTTTCATGATCCAAAACTAGATTTTTATATTCGCGACCAAATTCTTGATTTTCTTGATCCAAAACTAGATTTTTTTATTTGCGACCAAATTCTAGATTTTCCTGATCCAAAACTAGATTTTCGTATTCGCGACCCAATTCTTGATTTTCCTGATCCAAAACTAGATTTTTGTATTCGCGACGCAGTTCTTGATTTTCTTGATCCAAAACTAGATTTTTGTATTCGCGACCAAATTCTGGATATTCTTGATCCATAACTAGATTTTTGTATTCGGGACCAAATTCTTGGTTTTCTTGATCCAAAACTAGATTTTTGCATTCGCCACGCAATTCTTGATTTTCTTGATCCGAAACTGGATTCTTGTATTCGCCACGCAATTCTTGATTTTCTTGATCCTAAACTAGATTTTTGCATTCGCCACGCAATTCTTGATTTTCTTGATCCAAAGATAGATTTTTGTATTGGCGACCAAATTCTTGATTTTTTTGATCCAAAACTAAATTTTTGTATTCGCGACCGAATTCTTGATTTTCATGATCCAAAACTAGATTTTTGTATTCGCGACCCACTTCTTGATTTTCTTCATCCAAAACTAGATTTTTGCATTCGCGACCCAATTCTTGATTTTCTTGATCCAAAATTAGATTTTTGTATTCGCGACGCAATTCTTGATTTTCTTCATCCAAAACTAGATTTTTTTATTCGCGACCCAATTCTTGATTTTCCTGATCCAAAAGTAGATTTTTGTATTAGCCACGCAATTCTTGATTTTATTGATCCCAAACTAGATATTTGTATTCGCGACCAATTTGTTGATTTTCCTGATCCAAAACTAGATTTTTGAATTCGCGACCAACTTGTTGATTTTCTTGATCCAATACTAGATTTTTGCATTCGCGACCCAATTATTGATTTTCTTGATCCAAAACTAGATTTTTGTATTCGCGACCGAATTCTTGATTTTCATGATCCAAAACTAGATTTTTGTATTCGCGACCGACTTCTTGATTTTCTTGATCCAAAATTAGATTTTTGCATTCGCGACCCAATTGTTGATTTTCTTGATCCAAAATTAGATTTTTGCATTAGCCACGCAGTTCTTGATTTTCATGATCCAAAACTAGATTTTTGTATTCGCCACGCAGTTCTTGATTTTCTAGATCGAAAACTAAATTTTTGTATTCGCGACCGAATTCTTGATTTTCATGATCCAAAACTAGATTTTTGTATTCGCGACCAAATTCTTGATTTTCTTGATCCAAAACTAGATTTTTTTATTCGCGACTAAATTCTAGATTTTCCTGATCCAAAACTAGATTTTCGTATTCGCGACCCAATTCTTGATTTTCCTGATCCAAAACTAGATTTTTGTATTCGCGACGCAGTTCTTGATTTTCTTGATCCAAAACTAGATTTTTGTATTTGCGACCAAATATTTGATTTTCTTGATCCAAAACTAGATTTTCGTATTCGCGACCCAATTCTAGATTTTCTTGATCCAAAACTTGATTTTTGCATTCGGCACGCAATTCTTGATTTTCTTGATCCAAAACTAGATTTTTGCATTCGCCACGTAGTTCTTGATTTTCATGATCCAAAACTAGATTTTTTTATCCGTGACCAACTTCTTGATTTTCTTGATCCAAAACTAGATTTTTGTATTCGCGACCAACGTCTTGATTTTCTTGATCCAAAACTAGATTTTTGCATTCGCGACCCAATTCTTGATTTTCTTGATCCAAAATTAGATTTTTGCATTAGCCACGCAGTTCTTGATTTTCATGATCCAATACTAGATTTTTGTATTCGCCACGCAGTTCTAGATTTTCTTGATCGAAAACTAGATTTTTGTATTCGCGACCAAATTCTTGATTTTCCTGATCCAAAACTAGATTTTCGTATTCGCGACCCAATTCTTGATTTTCCTGATCCAAAACTAGATTTTTGTATTCGCGACGCAATTCTTGATTTTCTTGATCCAAAACTAGATTTTTGTATTCGCGACCAAATATTTGATTTTCTTGATCCAAAACTAGATTTTCGTATTCGCGACCCAATTCTTGATTTTCTTGATCCAAAATTAGATTTTTGCATTCGCCACGCAATTCTTGATTTTCTTGATCCAAAACTAAATTTTAGTATTCGCGACCCAATTCTTGGTTTTCGTGATCCAAAACTAGATTTTCGTATTCGCGACCCAATTCTTGATTTTCCTGATCCAAAACTAGATTTTCGTATTCGCGACCAAATTCTTGATTTTCTTGATCCAAAACTAGATTTTTTTATTCGCGATCCAATTCTTGATTTTCCTGATCCAAAACTAGATTTTTTTGTATTCGCGAGCCAATTCTTGATTTTCTTGATCCCAAACTTTATTTTTGTATTCGCGACCCAATTCTTGATTTTCTTGATCCAAAACTTGATTTTTGCATTCGCCACGCAATTCTTGATTTTCTTGATCCAAAACTAGATTTTTGCATTCGCCACGCAGTTCTTGATTTTCTTGATCCAAAACTAGATTTTTTTATTCGCGACCAAATTCTAGATTTTCCTAATCCAAAACTAGATTTTCGTACGCGACCCAATTCTTGATTTTCTTGATCCAAAACTAGATTTTTGTATTCGCGACGCAGTTCTTGATTTTCTTGATCCAAAACTAGATTTTTGTATTTGCGACCAAATATTTGATTTTCTTGAACCAAAACTAGATTTTCGTATTCGCGACCCAATTCTTGATTTTCTTGATCCAAAACTTGATTTTTGCATTCGGCACGCAATTCTTGATTTTCTTGATCCAAAACTAGATTTTTGCATTCGCCACGTAGTTCTTGATTTTCTTGATCCAAAACTAGATTTTTTTATCCGCGACCAACTTCTTGATTTTCTTGATCCAAAACTAGATTTTTGTATTCGCGACCAACGTCTTGATTTTCTTGATCCAAAACTAGATTTTTGCATTCGCGACCCAATTCTTGATTTTCTTGATCCAAAATTAGATTTTTGCATTAGCCACGCAGTTCTTGATTTTCATTATCCAAAACTAGATTTTTGTATTCGCCACGCAGTTCTTGATTTTCTTGATCGAAAATTAGATTTTTGTATTCGCGACCAAATTCTGGATTTTCTTGATCCAAAACTAGATTTTTGTATTCGCGACCAAATTCTTGATTTTCTTGATCCAAAACTAGATTTTTGTATTCGCCACGCAGTTCTTGATTTTCTTGATCCAAAACTAGATTGTTATATTCGCGACCAAATTCTGGATTTTCTTAATCCAAAACTAGATTTTTGTATTCGCGACCAAATTCTTGATTTTCTTGATCCAAAACTAGATTTTTTTATTCGCGATCCAATTCTTGATTTTCTTGATCCAAAACTAGATTTTTTTGTATTCGCGACCCAATTAATGATTTTCTTGATCCAAAACTAGATTTTTGTATGCGCGACCCAATTCTTGATTTTCTTGATCTAAAACTTGATTTTTGCATTCGCCACGCAATTCTTGATTTTCTTGATCCAAAACTAGATTTTTGCATTCGCCACGCAGTTCTTGATTTTCTTGATCCAAAACTAGATTTTTTTATTCGCGACCAAATTCTTGATTTTCCTGATCCAAAACTAGATTTTCGTATTCGCGACCCAATTCTTGATTTTCCTGATCCAAAACTAGATTTTTGTATTCGCGACGCAATTCTTGATTTTCTTGATCCAAAACTAGATTTTTTTATCCGCGACCAACTTCTTGATTTTCTTGATCCAAAACTAGATTTTTGTATTCGCGACCAACTTCTTGATTTTCTTGATCCAAAACTAGATTTTTGCTTTCGCGACCCAATTCTTGATTTTCTTGATCCAAAATTAGATTTTTGCATTAGCCACGCAGTTCTTGATTTTCATGATCCAAAATTAGATTTTTGTATTCGCCACGCAGTTCTAGATTTTCTTGATCGAAAACTAGATTTTTGTATTCGCGACCAAATTCTTGATTTTCCTGATCCAAAACTAGATTTTCGTATTCGCGACCCAATTCTTGATTTTCCTGATCCAAAACTAGATTTTTGTATTCGCGACGCAATTCTTGATTTTCTTGATCCAAAACTAGATTTTTGTATTCGCGACCAAATATTTGATTTTCTTGATCCAAAACTAGATTTTCGTATTCGCGACCAAATTCTTGATTTTCTTGATCCAAAATTAGATTTTTGCATTCGCCACGCAATTCTTGATTTTCTTGATCCAAAACTAGATTTTAGTATTCGCGACCCAATTCTTGGTTTTCGTGATCCAAATCTAGATTTTCGTATTCGCGACCCAATTCTTGATTTTCCTGATCCAAAACTAGATTTTCGTATTCGCGACCAAATTCTTGATTTTCTTGATCCAAAACTAGATTTTTTTATTCGCGATCCAATTCTTGATTTTCCTGATCCAAAACTAGATTTTTTTGTATTCGCGAGCCAATTCTTGATTTTCTTGATCCAAAACTAGATTTTTGTATTCGCGACCCAATTCTTGATTTTCTTGATCCAAAACTTGATTTTTGCATTCGCCACGCAATTCTTGATTTTCTTGATCCAAAACTAGATTTTTGCATTCGCCACGCAGTTCTTGATTTTCTTGATCCAAAACTAGATTTTTTTATTCGCGACCAAATTCTAGATTTTCCTAATCCAAAACTAGATTTTCGTATTCGCGACCCAATTCTTGATTTTCTTGATCCAAAACTAGATTTTTGTATTCGCGACGCAGTTCTTGATTTTCTTGATCCAAAACTAGATTTTTGTATTTGCGACCAAATATTTGATTTTCTTGAACCAAAACTAGATTTTCGTATTCGCGACCCAATTCTTGATTTTCTTGATCCAAAACTTGATTTTTGCATTCGGCACGCAATTCTTGATTTTCTTGATCCAAAACTAGATTTTTGCATTCGCCACGTAGTTCTTGATTTTCTTGATCCAAAACTAGATTTTTTTATCCGCGACCAACTTCTTGATTTTCTTGATCCAAAACTAGATTTTTGTATTCGCGACCAACGTCTTGATTTTCTTGATCCAAAACTAGATTTTTGCATTCGCGACCCAATTCTTGATTTTCTTGATCCAAAATTAGATTTTTGCATTAGCCACGCAGTTCTTGATTTTCATGATCCAAAACTAGATTTTTGTATTCGCCACGCAGTTCTTGATTTTCTTGATCGAAAACTAGATTTTTGTATTCGCGACCAAATTCTGGATTTTCTTGATCCAAAACTAGATTTTTGTATTCGCGACCAAATTCTTGATTTTCTTGATCCAAAACTAGATTTTTGTATTCGCCACGCAGTTCTTGATTTTCTTGATCCAAAACTGGATTGTTATATTCGCGACCAAATTCTGGATTTTCTTAATCCAAAACTAGATTTTTGTATTCGCGACCAACGTCTTGATTTTCTTGATCCAAAACTAGATTTTTGCATTCGCGACCCAATTCGTGATTTTCTTGATCCAAAATTAGATTTTTGCATTAGCCACGCAGTTCTTGATTTTCATTATCCAAAACTAGATTTTTGTATTCGCCACGCAGTTCTTGATTTTCTTGATCGAAAACTAGATTTTTATATTCGCGACCAAATTCTGGATTTTCTTGATTCAAAACTAGATTTTTGTATTCGCGACCAAATTCTTGATTTTCTTGATCCAAAACTAGATTTTTGTATTCGCCACGCAGTTCTTGATTCTCTTGATCCAAAACTGGATTGTTATATTCGCGACCAAATTCTGGATTTTCTTAATCCAAAACTAGATTTTTGTATTCGCGACCAAATTCTTGATTTTCTTGATCCAAAACTAGATTTTTTTATTCGCGATCCAATTCTTGATTTTCTTGATCCAAAACTAGATTTTTTTATTCGCGACCAAATTCTTGATTTTCCTGATCCAAAACTAGATTTTCGTATTCGCAACCCAATTCTTGATTTTCTTGATCCAAAATTAGATTTTTGCATTCGCCACGCAATTCTTGATTTTCTTGATCCAAAACTAGATTTTAGTATTCGCGACCCAATTCTTGGTTTTCGTGATCCAAAACTAGATTTTCGTATTCGCGACCCAATTCTTGATTTTCCTGATCCAAAACTAGATTTTCGTATTCGCGACCAAATTCTTGATTTTCTTGATCCAAAACTAGATTTTTTTATTCGCGATCCAATTCTTGATTTTCCTGATCCAAAACTAGATTTTTTTGTATTCGCGAGCCAATTCTTGATTTTCTTGATCCAAAACTAGATTTTTGTATTCGCGACCCAATTCTTGATTTTCTTGATCCAAAACTTGATTTTTGCATTCGCCACGCAATTCTTGATTTTCTTGATCCAAAACTAGATTTTTGCATTCGCCACGCAGTTCTTGATTTTCTTGATCCAAAACTAGATTTTTTTATTCGCGACCAAATTCTTGATTTTCCTGATCCAAAACTAGATTTTCGTATTCGCGACCCAATTCTTGATTTTCCTGATCCAAAACTAGATTTTTGTATTCGCGACGCAGTTCTTGATTTTCTTGATCCAAAACTAGATTTTTGTATTTGCGACCAAATATTTGATTTTCTTGAACCAAAACTAGATTTTCGTATTCGCGACCCAATTCTTGATTTTCTTGATCCAAAACTTGATTTTTGCATTCGGCACGCAATTCTTGATTTTCTTGATCCAAAACTAGATTTTTGCATTCGCCACGTAGTTCTTGATTTTCTTGATCCAAAACTAGATTTTTTTATCCGCGACCAACTTCTTGATTTTCTTGATCCAAAACTAGATTTTTGTATTCGCGACCAACGTCTTGATTTTCTTGATCCAAAACTAGATTTTTGCATTCGCGACCCAATTCTTGATTTTCTTGATCCAAAATTAGATTTTTGCATTAGCCACGCAGTTCTTGATTTTCATGATCCAAAACTAGATTTTTGTATTCGCCACGCAGTTCTTGATTTTCTTGATCGAAAACTAGATTTTTATATTCGCGACCAAATTCTGGATTTTCTTGATCCAAAACTAGATTTTTGTATTCGCGACCAAATTCTTGATTTTCTTGATCCAAAACTAGATTTTTGTATTCGCCACGCAGTTCTTGATTCTCTTGATCCAAAACTGGATTGTTATATTCGCGACCAAATTCTGGATTTTCTTAATCCAAAACTAGATTTTTGTATTCGCGACCAAATTCTTGATTTTCTTGATCCAAAACTAGATTTTTTTATTCGCGATCCAATTCTTGATTTTCTTGATCCAAAACTAGATTTTTTTGTATTCGCGACCCAATTCTTGATTTTCTTGATCCAAAACTAGATTTTTGTATGCGCGACCCAATTCTTGATTTTCTTGATCTAAAACTTGATTTTTGCATTCGCCACGCAATTCTTGATTTTCTTGATCCAAAACTAGATTTTTGCATTCGCCACGCAGTTCTTGATTTTCTTGATCCAAAACTAGATTTTTTTATTCGCGACCAAATTCTTGATTTTCCTGATCCAAAACTAGATTTTCGTATTCGCGACCCAATTCTTGATTTTCCTGATCCAAAACTACATTTTTGTATTCGCGACGCAATTCTTGATTTTCTTGATCCAAAACTAGATTTTTGTATTCGCCACGCAATTCTTGATTTTCTTGATCCAAAACTAGATTTTTGCATTCGCCACGCAGTTCTTGATTTTCTTGATCCAAAACTAGATTTTTTTATTCGCGACCAAATTCTTGATTTTCCTGATCCAAAACTAGATTTTCGTATTCGCGACCCAATTCTTGATTTTCCTGATCCAAAACTAGATTTTTGTATTCGCGACGCAATTCTTGATTTTCTTGATCCAAAACTAGATTTTTTTATCCGCGACCAACTTCTTGATTTTCTTGATCCAAAACTAGATTTTTGTATTCGCGACCAACTTCTTGATTTTCTTGATCCAAAACTAGATTTTTGCTTTCGCGACCCAATTCTTGATTTTCTTGATCCAAAATTAGATTTTTGCATTAGCCACGCAGTTCTTGATTTTCATGATCCAAAACTAGATTTTTGTATTCGCCACGCAGTTCTAGATTTTCTTGATCGAAAACTAGATTTTGGTATTCGCGACCAAATTCTTGATTTTCCTGATCCAAAACTAGATTTTCGTATTCGCGACCCAATTCTTGATTTTCCTGATCCAAAACTAGATTTTTGTATTCGCGACGCAATTCTTGATTTTCTTGATCCAAAACTAGATTTTTGTATTCGCGACCAAATATTTGATTTTCTTGATCCAAAACTAGATTTTCGTATTCGCGACCCAATTCTTGATTTTCTTGATCCAAAATTAGATTTTTGCATTCGCCACGCAATTCTTGATTTTCTTGATCCAAAACTAGATTTTAGTATTCGCGACCCAATTCTTGGTTTTCTTGATCCAAAACTAGATTTTCGTATTCACGACCCAATTCTTGATTTTCCTGATCCAAAACTAGATTTTCGTATTCGCGACCAAATTCTTGATTTTCTTGATCCAAAACTAGATTTTTTTATTCGCGATCCAATTCTTGATTTTCCTGATCCAAAACTAGATTTTTTTGTATTCGCGAGCCAATTCTTGATTTTCTTGATCCAAAACTAGATTTTTGTATTCGCGACCCAATTCTTGATTTTCTTGATCCAAAACTTGATTTTTGCATTCGCCACGCAATTCTTGATTTTCTTGATCCAAAACTAGATTTTTGCATTCGCCACGCAGTTCTTGATTTTCTTGATCCAAAACTAGATTTTTTTTATTCGCGACCAAATTCTTGATTTTCCTGATCCAAAACTAGATTTTCGTATTCGCGACCCAATTCTTGATTTTCCTGATCCAAAACTAGATTTTTGTATTCGCGACGCAATTCTTGATTTTCTTGATCCAAAACTAGATTTTTGCATTCGCCACGCAATTCTTGATTTTCTTGATCCAAAACTAGATTTTTGTATTCGCGACCAAATTTTTGATTTTCTTGATCCAAAACTAGATTTTTGTATTCGCGACCGAATTCTCGATTTTTCATTTTCCAAAACTATATTTTTGTATTCGCGACCTACTTCTAGATTTTCTTCATCCAAAACTAGATTTTTGCATTCGCTACCCAATTCTTGATTTTCTTGATCCAAAATTAGATTTTTGCATTAGCCACGCAGTTCTTGATTTTCATGATCCAAAACTAGATTTTTGTATTCGCCACGCAGTTCTTGATTTTCTTGATCGAAAACTAGATTTTTTTATTCGCGACCAAATTCTGGATTTTCTTGATCCAAAACTAGATTTTTGTATTCCGAACCAAATTCTTGATTTTCTTGATCCAAAACTAGATTTTCGCATTCGCCACACAATTCTTGATTTTCTTGATCGAAAACTACATTTTTGTATTCGCGACCGAATTCTTGATTTTCTTGATCCAAAACTAGATTTTTGCATTCGCCACGCAATTCTTGATTTTCTTGATCCAAAACTAGATTTTTGTATTCGCGACCAAATTTTTGATTTTCTTGATCCAAAACTTGATTTTTGTATTCGCGACCGAATTCTTGATTTTCATTTTCCAAAACTAGATTTTTGTATTCGCGACCTACTTCTTGATTTTCTTCATCCAAAACTAGATTTTTGCATTCGCTACCCAATTCTTGATTTTCTTGATCCAAAATTAGATTTTTGCATTAGCCACGCAGTTCTTGATTTTCATGATCCAAAACTAGATTTTTGTATTCGCCACGCAGTTCTTGATTTTCTTGATCGAAAACTAGATTTTTTTATTCGCGACCAAATTCTGGATTTTCTTGATCCAAAACTAGATTTTTGTATTCGCGACCAAATTCGTGATTTTCTTGATCCAAAACAAGATTTTTGTATTCGCGACCAAATTCTTGATTTTCTAGATCCAAAACTAGATTATTGTATTCGCCACGCAGTTCTTGATTTTCTTGATCCAAAACTAGATTTTTGTATTCGCGACCAAATTCTGGATTTTCTTGATCCAAAACTAGATTTTTGTATTCGCGACCAAATTCTTGATTTTCTTGATCCAAAACTAGATTTTCTTATTCGCGATCCAATTCTTGATTTTAATGATCCAAAACTAGATTTTTGTATTCGCCACGCAGTTCTTGATTTTCTTGATCGAAAACTAGATTTTTTTATTCGCGACCAAATTCTGGATTTTCTTGATCCAAAACTAGATTTTTGTATTCGCGACCAAATTCTGGATTTTCTTGATCCAAAACTAGATTTTTGTATTCGCGACCAAATTCTTGATTTTCTTGATCCAAAACTAGATTTTCATATTCGCGATCCAATTCTTGATTTTCATGATCCAAAACTAGATTTTTGTATTCGCCACGCAGTTCTTGATTTTCTTGATCGAAAACTAGATTTTTTTATTCGCGACCAAATTTTGGATTTTCTTGATCCAAAACTAGATTTTTGTATTCGCGACCAAATTCTTGATTTTCTTGATCCAAAACTAGATTTTTGTATTCGCCACGCAGTTCTTGATTTTCTTGATCCAAAACTAGATTTTTGTATTCGCGACCAAATTCTGGATTTTCTTGATCCAAAACTAGATTTTTGTATTCGCCACGCAGTTCTTGATTTTCTTGATCCAAAACTAGATTTTTGTATTCGCGACCAAATTCTGGATTTTCTTGATCCAAAATTAGATTTTTGTATTCGCGACCAAATTCTTGATTTTCTTGATCCAAAACTAGATTTTCTTATTCGCGATCCAATTCTTGATTTTCATGATCCAAAACAAGATTTTTGTATTCGCCACGCAGTTCTTGATTTTCTTGATCCAAAACTAGATTTTTGTATTCGCGACCAAATTCTGGATTTTCTTGATCCAAAACTAGATTTTTGTATTCGCGACCAAATTCTTGATTTTCTTGATCGAAAACTAGATTTTTTTATTCGCGACCAAATTCTTGATTTTCCTGATCCAAAACTAGATTTTTGTATTCGCGACCCAATTCTTGATTTTCTTGATCCAAAACTAGATTTTTGCATTCGCCACGCAATTCTTGATTTTCTTGATCCAAAACTAGATTTTTGTATTTGCGGCCAAATATTTTATTTTCTTGATCCAAAACTAGATTTTCGTATTCGCGACCCAATTCTTGATTTTCTTGATCCAAAATTAGATTTTTGCATTCGCCACGCAATTCTTGATTTTCTTGATCCAAAACTAGATTTTTGTATTCGCGACCCAATTCTTGGTTTTTTTGATCCAAAACTAGATTATGGTATTCGCGACCCAATTCTTGATTTTCCTGATCCAAAACTAGATTTTTGTATTCCGAACCAAATTCTGGATTTTCTTGATCCAAAACTAGATTTTTGTATTCGCCACGCAGTTCTTGATTTTCTTGATCCAAAACTAGATTTTTGTATTCGCGACCAAATTCTGGATTTTCTTGATCCAAAACTAGATTTTTGTATTCGCGACCAAATTCTTGATTTTCTTGATACAAAACTAGATTTTCTTATTCGCGATCCAATTCTTGATTTTCATGATCCAAAACTAGATTTTTGTATTCGCCACGCAGTTCTTGATTTTCTTGATCCAAAACTAAATTTTTGTATTCGCGACCAAATTCTGGATTTTCTTGATCCAAAACTAGATTTTTGTATTCGCGACCAAATTCTTGATTTTCTTGATCCAAAACAAGATTTTTGTATTCGCGACCAAATTCTTGATTTTCTAGATCCAAAACTAGATTATTGTATTCGCCACGCAGTTCTTGATTTTCTTGATCCAAAACTAGATTTTTGTATTCGCGACCAAATTCTGGATTTTCTTGATCCAAAACTAGATTTTTGTATTCGCGACCAAATTCTTGATTTTCTTGATCCAAAACTAGATTTTCTTATTCGCGATCCAATTCTTGATTTTAATGATCCAAAACTAGATTTTTGTATTCGCCACGCAGTTCTTGATTTTCTTGATCGAAAACTAGATTTTTTTATTCGCGACCAAATTCTGGATTTTCTTGATCCAAAACTAGATTTTTGTATTCGCGACCAAATTCTGGATTTTCTTGATCCAAAACTAGATTTTTGTATTCGCGACCAAATTCTTGATTTTCTTGATCCAAAACAAGATTTTCTTATTCGCGATCCAATTCTTGATTTTCATGATCCAAAACTAGATTTTTGTATTCGCCACGCAGTTCTTGATTTTCTTGATCGAAAACTAGATTTTTTTATTCGCGACCAAATTTTGGATTTTCTTGATCCCAAACTAGATTTTTGTATTCGCGACCAAATTCTTGATTTTCTTGATCCAAAACTAGATTTTTGTATTCGCCACGCAGTTCTTGATTTTCTTGATCCAAAACTAGATTTTTGTATTCGCGACCAAATTCTGGATTTTCTTGATCCAAAACTAGATTTTTGTATTCGCCACGCAGTTCTTGATTTTCTTGATCCAAAACTAGATTTTTGTATTCGCGACCAAATTCTGGATTTTCTTGATCCAAAATTAGATTTTTGTATTCGCGACCAAATTCTTGATTTTCTTGATCCAAAACTAGATTTTCTTATTCGCGATCCAATTCTTGATTTTCATGATCCAAAACAAGATTTTTGTATTCGCCACGCAGTTCTTGATTTTCTTGATCCAAAACTAGATTTTTGTATTCGCGACCAAATTCTGGATTTTCTTGATCCAAAACTAGATTTTTGTATTCGCGACCAAATTCTTGATTTTCTTGATCGAAAACTAGATTTTTTTATTCGCGACCAAATTCTTGATTTTCCTGATCCAAAACTAGATTTTTGTATTCGCGACCCAATTCTTGATTTTCTTGATCCAAAACTAGATTTTTGCATTCGCCACGCAATTCTTGATTTTCTTGATCCAAAACTAGATTTTTGTATTTGCGGCCAAATATTTTATTTTCTTGATCCAAAACTAGATTTTCGTATTCGCGACCCAATTCTTGATTTTCTTGATCCAAAATTAGATTTTTGCATTCGCCACGCAATTCTTGATTTTCTTGATCCAAAACTAGATTTTTGTATTCGCGACCCAATTCTTGGTTTTTTTGATCCAAAACTAGATTATGGTATTCGCGACCCAATTCTTGATTTTCCTGATCCAAAACTAGATTTTTGTATTCCGAACCAAATTCTGGATTTTCTTGATCCAAAACTAGATTTTTGTATTCGCCACGCAGTTCTTGATTTTCTTGATCCAAAACTAGATTTTTGTATTCGCGACCAAATTCTGGATTTTCTTGATCCAAAACTAGATTTTTGTATTCGTGACCAAATTCTTGATTTTCTTGATACAAAACTAGATTTTCTTATTCGCGATCCAATTCTTGATTTTCATGATCCAAAACTAGATTTTTGTATTCGCCACGCAGTTCTTGATTTTCTTGATCCAAAACTAAATTTTTGTATTCGCGACCAAATTCTGGATTTTCTTGATCCAAAACTAGATTTTTGTATTCGCGACCAAATTCTTGATTTTCTTGATCCAAAACAAGATTTTTGTATTCGCGACCAAATTCTTGATTTTCTAGATCCAAAACTAGATTATTGTATTCGCCACGCAGTTCTTGATTTTCTTGATCCAAAACTAGATTTTTGTATTCGCGACCAAATTCTTGATTTTCTTGATCCAAAACTAGATTTTCTTATTCGCGATCCAATTCTTGATTTTAATGATCCAAAACTAGATTTTTGTATTCGCCACGCAGTTCTTGATTTTCTTGATCGAAAACTAGATTTTTTTATTCGCGACCAAATTCTGGATTTTCTTGATCCAAAACTAGATTTTTGTATTCGCGACCAAATTCTGGATTTTCTTGATCCAAAACTAGATTTTTGTATTCGCGACCAAATTCTTGATTTTCTTGATCCAAAACTAGATTTTCTTATTCGCGATCCAATTCTTGATTTTCATGATCCAAAACTAGATTTTTGTATTCGCCACGCAGTTCTTGATTTTCTTGATCGAAAACTAGATTTTTTTATTCGCGACCAAATTTTGGATTTTCTTGATCCCAAACTAGATTTTTGTATTCGCGACCAAATTCTTGATTTTCTTGATCCAAAACTAGATTTTTGTATTCGCCACGCAGTTCTTGATTTTCTTGATCCAAAACTAGATTTTTGTATTCGCGACCAAATTCTGGATTTTCTTGATCCAAAACTAGATTTTTGTATTCGCCACGCAGTTCTTGATTTTCTTGATCCAAAACTAGATTTTTGTATTCGCGACCAAATTCTGGATTTTCTTGATCCAAAATTAGATTTTTGTATTCGCGACCAAATTCTTGATTTTCTTGATCCAAAACTAGATTTTCTTATTCGCGATCCAATTCTTGATTTTCATGATCCAAAACAAGATTTTTGTATTCGCCACGCAGTTCTTGATTTTCTTGATCCAAAACTAGATTTTTGTATTCGCGACCAAATTCTGGATTTTCTTGATCCAAAACTAGATTTTTGTATTCGCGACCAAATTCTTGATTTTCTTGATCGAAAACTAGATTTTTTTATTCGCGACCAAATTCTTGATTTTCCTGATCCAAAACTAGATTTTTGTATTCGCGACCCAATTCTTGATTTTCTTGATCCAAAACTAGATTTTTGCATTCGCCACGCAATTCTTGATTTTCTTGATCCAAAACTAGATTTTTGTATTTGCGGCCAAATATTTTATTTTCTTGATCCAAAACTAGATTTTCGTATTCGCGACCCAATTCTTGATTTTCTTGATCCAAAATTAGATTTTTGCATTCGCCACGCAATTCTTGATTTTCTTGATCCAAAACTAGATTTTTGTATTCGCGACCCAATTCTTGGTTTTTTTGATCCAAAACTAGATTATGGTATTCGCGACCCAATTCTTGATTTTCCTGATCCAAAACTAGATTTTTGTATTCCGAACCAAATTCTGGATTTTCTTGATCCAAAACTAGATTTTTGTATTCGCCACGCAGTTCTTGATTTTCTTGATCCAAAACTAGATTTTTGTATTCGCGACCAAATTCTGGATTTTCTTGATCCAAAACTAGATTTTTGTATTCGCGACCAAATTCTTGATTTTCTTGATACAAAACTAGATTTTCTTATTCGCGATCCAATTCTTGATTTTCATGATCCAAAACTAGATTTTTGTATTCGCCACGCAGTTCTTGATTTTCTTGATCCAAAACTAAATTTTTGTATTCGCGACCAAATTCTGGATTTTCTTGATCCAAAACTAGATTTTTGTATTCGCGACCAAATTCTTGATTTTCTTGATCGAAAACTAGATTTTTTTATTCGCGACCAAATTCTTGATTTTCCTGATCCAAAACTAGATTTTTGTATTCGCGACCCAATTCTTGATATTCTTGATCCAAAACTAGATTTTTGCATTCGCCACGCAATTCTTGATTTTCTTGATCCAAAACTAGATTTTTGTATTTGCGACCAAAAATTTTATTTTCTTGATCGAAAACTACATTTTTGTATTCGCGACCGAATTCTTGATTTTCTTGATCCAAAACTAGATTTTTGCATTCGCCACGCAATTCTTGATTTTCTTGATCCAAAACTAGATTTTTGTATTCGCGACCAAATTTTTGATTTTCTTGATCCAAAACTAGATTTTTGTATTCGCGACCGAATTCTTGATTTTCATTTTCCAAAACTAGATTTTTGTATTCGCGACCTACTTCTTGATTTTCTTCATCCAAAACTAGATTTTTGCATTCGCTAGCCAATTCTTGATTTTCTTGATCCAAAATTAGATTTTTGCATTAGCCACGCAGTTCTTGATTTTCATGATCCAAAACTAGATTTTTGTATTCTCCACGCAGTTCTTGATTTTCTTGATCGAAAACTAGATTTTTTTATTCGCGACCAAATTCTGGATTTTCTTGATCCAAAACTAGATTTTTGTATTCGCGACCAAATTCTTGATTTTCTTTATCCAAAACTAGATTTTTGTATTCGCCACGCAGTTCTTGATTTTCTTGATCCAAAACTAGATTTTTGCATTCGCGACCAAATTCTGGATTTTCTTGATCCAAAACTAGATTTTTGTATTCGCGACCAAATTCTTGATTTTCTTGATCCAAAACTAGATTTTCTTATTCGCGATCCAATTCTTGATTTTCATGATCCAAAACTAGATTTTTGTATTCGCCACGCAGTTCTTGATTTTCTTGATCGAAAACTAGATTTTTTTATTCGCGACCAAATTCTGGATTTTCTTGATCCAAAACTAGATTTTTGTATTCGCGACCAAATTCTTGATTTTCTTGATCCAAAACTAGATTTTTGTATTCGCCACGCAGTTCTTGATTTTCTTGATCCAAAACTAGATTTTTGTATTCGCGACCAAATTCTGAATTTTCTTGATCCAAAACTAGATTTTTGTATTCGCGACCAAATTCTTGATTTTCTTGATCCAAAACTAGATTTTCTTATTCGCGATCCAATTCTTGATTTTCATGATCCAAAACTAGATTTTTGTATTCGCCACGCAGTTCTTGATTTTCTTGATCGAAAACTAGATTTTTTTATTCGCGACCAAATTCTGGATTTTCTTGATCCAAAACTAGATTTTTGTATTCGCGACCAAATTCTTGATTTTCTTGATCCAAAACTAGATTTTTGTATTCGCCACGCAGTTCTTGATTTTCTTGATCGAAAACTAGATTTTTTTATTCGCGACCAAATTCTGGATTTTCTTGATCCAAAACTAGATTTTTGTATTCGCGACCAAATTCTTGATTTTCTTGATCCAAAACTAGATTTTCTTATTCGCGATCCAATTCTTGATTTTCCTGAACCAAAACTAAAGTTTTGTATTCGCGACCCAATTCTTGATTTTCTTGATCCAAAACTAGATTTTTGTATTCGCCACACAATTCTTGATTTTCTTGATCGAAAACAAGATTTTTGTATTCACGACCAAATTCTTGATTTTCTTGATCCAAAACTAGATTTTTGTATTCGCGACCAAATTCTGGATTTTCTTGTTCCAAAACTAGATTTTGGTATTCGCGACCAAATTCTTGATTTTCTTGATCCAAAACTAGATTTTCTTATTCGCGATCCAATTCTTGATTTTCATGATCCAAAACTAGATTTTTGTATTCGCCACGCAGTTCTTGATTTTCTTGATCGAAAACTAGATTTTTTTATTCGCGACCAAATTCTGGATTTTCTTGATCCAAAACTAGATTTTTGTATTCGCGACCAAATTCTTGATTTTCTTGATCCAAAACTAGATTTTTGTATTCGCCACGCAGTTCTTGATTTTCTTGATCCAAAACTAGATTTTTGTATTCGCGACCAAATTCTGGATTTTCTTGATCCAAAACTAGATTTTTGTATTCGCGACCAAATTCTTGATTTTCTTGATCCAAAACTAGATTTTCTTATTCGCGATCCAATTCTTGATTTTCATGATCCAAAACTAGATTTTTGTATTCGCCACGCAGTTCTTGATTTTCTTGATCGAAAACTAGATTTTTTTATTCGCGACCAAATTCTGGATTTTCTTGATCCAAAACTAGATTTTTGTATTCGCGACCAAATTCTTGATTTTCATGATCCAAAACTAGATTTTTGTATTCGCCACGCAGTTCTTGATTTTCTTGATCGAAAACTAGATTTTTTTATTCGCGACCAAATTCTGGATTTTCTTGATCCAAAACTAGATTTTTGTATTCGCGACCAAATTCTTGATTTTCTTGATCCAAAACTAGATTTTCTTATTCGCGATCCAATTCTTGATTTTCATGATCCAAAACTAGATTTTTGTATTCGCCACGCAGTTCTTGATTTTCTTGATCGAAAACTAGATTTTTTTATTCGCGACCAAATTCTGGATTTTCTTGATCCAAAACTAGATTTTTGTATTCGCGACCAAATTCTTGATTTTCTAGATCCAAAACTAGATTTTTGTATTCGCCACGCAGTTCTTGATTTTCTTGATCCAAAACTAGATTTTTGTATTCGCGACCAAATTCTGGATTTTCTTGATCCAAAACTAGATTTTTGTATTCGCGACCAAATTCTTGATTTTCTTGATCCAAAACTAGATTTTTTTATTCGCGATCCAATTCTTGATTTTCATGATCCAAAACTAGATTTTTGTATTCGCCACGCAGTTCTTGATTTTCTTGATCGAAAACTAGATTTTTTTATACGCGACCAAATTCTGGATTTTCTTGATCCAAAACTAGATTTTTGTATTCGCCACACAATTCTTGATTTTCTTGATCGAAAACAAGATTTTTGTATTCACGACCAAATTCTTGATTTTCTTGATCCAAAACTAGATTTTTGTATTCGCGACCAAATTCTGGATTTTCTTGATCCAAAACTAGATTTTGGTATTCGCGACCAAATTCTTGACTTTCTTGATCCAAAACTAGATTTTCTTATTCGCGATCCAATTCTTGATTTTCATGATCCAAAACTAGATTTTTGTATTCGCCATGCAGTTCTTGATTTTCTTGATCGAAAACTAGATTTTTTTATTCGCGACCAAATTCTGGATTTTCTTGATCCAAAACTAGATTTTTGTATTCGCGACCAAATTCTTGATTTTCTTGATCCAAAACTAGATTTTTGTATTCGCCACGCAGTTCTTGATTTTCTTGATCCAAAACTAGATTTTTGTATTCGCGACCAAATTCTGGATTTTCTTGATCCAAATCTAGATTTTTGTATTCGCGACCAAATTCTTGATTTTCTTGATCCAAAACTAGATTTTCTTATTCGCGATCCAATTCTTGATTTTCATGATCCAAAACTAGATTTTTGTATTCGCCACGCATTTCTTGATTTTCTTGATCGAAAACTAGATTTTTTTATTCGCGACCAAATTCTGGATTTTCTTGATCCAAAACTAGATTTTTGTATTCGCGACCAAATTCTTGATTTTCATGATCCAAAACTAGATTTTTGTATTCGCCACGCAGTTCTTGATTTTCTTGATCGAAAACTAGATTTTTTTATTCGCGACCAAATTCTGGATTTTCTTGATCCAAAACTAGATTTTTGTATTCGCGACCAAATTCTTGATTTTCTTGATCCAAAACTAGATTTTCTTATTCGCGATCCAATTCTTGATTTTCCTGATCCAAAACTAAAGTTTTGTATTCGCGACCCAATTCTTGATTTTCTTGATCCAAAACTAGATTTTTGTATTCGCCACACAATTCTTGATTTTCTTGATCGAAAACAAGATTTTTGTATTCACGACCAAATTCTTGATTTTCTTGATCCAAAACTAGATTTTTGTATTCGCGACCAAATTCTGGATTTTCTTGTTCCAAAACTAGATTTTGGTATTCGCGACCAAATTCTTGATTTTCTTGATCCAAAACTAGATTTTCTTATTCGCGATCCAATTCTTGATTTTCATGATCCAAAACTAGATTTTTGTATTCGCCACGCAGTTCTTGATTTTCTTGATCGAAAACTAGATTTTTTTATTCGCGACCAAATTCTGGATTTTCTTGATCCAAAACTAGATTTTTGTATTCGCGACCAAATTCTTGATTTTCTTGATCCAAAACTAGATTTTTGTATTCGCCACGCAGTTCTTGATTTTCTTGATCCAAAACTAGATTTTTGTATTCGCGACCAAATTCTGGATTTTCTTGATCCAAAACTAGATTTTTGTATTCGCGACCAAATTCTTGATTTTCTTGATCCAAAACTAGATTTTCTTATTCGCGATCCAATTCTTGATTTTCATGATCCAAAACTAGATTTTTGTATTCGCCACGCAGTTCTTGATTTTCTTGATCGAAAACTAGATTTTTTTATTCGCGACCAAATTCTGGATTTTCTTGATCCAAAACTAGATTTTTGTATTCGCGACCAAATTCTTGATTTTCATGATCCAAAACTAGATTTTTGTATTCGCCACGCAGTTCTTGATTTTCTTGATCGAAAACTAGATTTTTTTATTCGCGACCAAATTCTGGATTTTCTTGATCCAAAACTAGATTTTTGTATTCGCGACCAAATTCTTGATTTTCTTGATCCAAAACTAGATTTTCTTATTCGCGATCCAATTCTTGATTTTCATGATCCAAAACTAGATTTTTGTATTCGCCACGCAGTTCTTGATTTTCTTGATCGAAAACTAGATTTTTTTATTCGCGACCAAATTCTGGATTTTCTTGATCCAAAACTAGATTTTTGTATTCGCGACCAAATTCTTGATTTTCTTGATCCAAAACTAGATTTTTGTATTCGCCACGCAGTTCTTGATTTTCTTGATCCAAAACTAGATTTTTGTATTCGCGACCAAATTCTTGATTTTCTTGATCCAAAACTAGATTTTTTTATTCGCGATCCAATTCTTGATTTTCATGATCCAAAACTAGATTTTTGTATTCGCCACGCAGTTCTTGATTTTCTTGATCGAAAACTAGATTTTTTTATACGCGACCAAATTCTGGATTTTCTTGATCCAAAACTAGATTTTTGTATTCGCCACACAATTCTTGATTTTCTTGATCGAAAACAAGATTTTTGTATTCACGACCAAATTCTTGATTTTCTTGATCCAAAACTAGATTTTTGTATTCGCGACCAAATTCTGGATTTTCTTGATCCAAAACTAGATTTTTGTATTCGCGACCAAATTCTTGATTTTCTTGATCCAAAACTAGATTTTCTTATTCGCGATCCAATTCTTGATTTTCATGATCCAAAACTAGATTTTTGTATTCGCCACGCAGTTCTTGATTTTCTTGATCGAAAACTAGATTTTTTTATTCGCGACCAAATTCTGGATTTTCTTGATCCAAAACTAGATTTTTGTATTCGCGACCAAATTCTTGATTTTCTTGATCCAAAACTAGATTTTTGTATTCGCCACGCAGTTCTTGATTTTCTTGATCCAAAACTAGATTTTTGTATTCGCGACCAAATTCTTGATTTTCTTGATCCAAAACTAGATTTTTTTATTCGCGATCCAATTCTTGATTTTCATGATCCAAAACTAGATTTTTGTATTCGCCACGCAGTTCTTGATTTTCTTGATCGAAAACTAGATTTTTTTATACGCGACCAAATTCTGGATTTTCTTGATCCAAAACTAGATTTTTGTATTCGCCACACAATTCTTGATTTTCTTGATCGAAATCAAGATTTTTGTATTCACGACCAAATTCTTGATTTTCTTGATCCAAAACTAGATTTTTGTATTCGCGACCAAATTCTGGATTTTCTTGATCCAAAACTAGATTTTGGTATTCGCGACCAAATTCTTGACTTTCTTGATCCAAAACTAGATTTTCTTATTCGCGATCCAATTCTTGATTTTCATGATCCAAAACTAGATTTTTGTATTCGCCATGCAGTTCTTGATTTTCTTGATCGAAAACTAGATTTTTTTATTCGCGACCAAATTCTGGATTTTCTTGATCCAAAACTAGATTTTTGTATTCGCGACCAAATTCTTGATTTTCTTGATCCAAAACTAGATTTTCTTATTCGCGATCCAATTCTTGATTTTCATGATCCAAAACTAGATTTTTGTATTCGCCACGCAGTTCTTGATTTTCTTGATCGAAAACTAGATTTTTTTATTCGCGACCAAATTCTGGATTTTCTTGATCCAAAACTAGATTTTTGTATTCGCGACCAAATTCTTGATTTTCTTGATCGAAAACTAGATTTTTTTATTCGCCACGCAGTTCTTGATTTTCTTGATCGAAAACTAGATTTTTTTATTCGCGACCAAATTCTGGATTTTCTTGATCCAAAACTAGATTTTTGTATTCGCGACCAAATTCTTGATTTTCATGATCCAAAACTAGATTTTTGTATTCGCCACGCAGTTCTTGATTTTCTTGATCGAAAACTAGATTTTTTTATTCGCGACCAAATTCTGGATTTTCTTGATCCAAAACTAGTTTTTTGTATTCGCGACCAAATTCTTGATTTTCTTGATCCAAAACTAGATTTTCTTATTCGCGATCCAATTCTTGATTTTCATGATCCAAAACTAGATTTTTGTATTCGCCACGCAGTTCTTGATTTTCTTGATCGAAAACTAGATTTTTTTATTCGCGACCAAATTCTGGATTTTCTTGATCCAAAACTAGATTTTTGTATTCGCGACCAAATTCTTGATTTTCTTGATCCAAAACTAGATTTTTGTATTCGCCACGCAGTTCTTGATTTTCTTGATCCAAAACTAGATTTTTGTATTCGCGACCAAATTCTTGATTTTCTTGATCCAAAACTAGATTTTTTTATTCGCGATCCAATTCTTGATTTTCATGATCCAAAACTAGATTTTTGTATTCGCCACGCAGTTCTTGATTTTCTTGATCGAAAACTAGATTTTTTTATACGCGACCAAATTCTGGATTTTCTTGATCCAAAACTAGATTTTTGTATTCGCCACACAATTCTTGATTTTCTTGATCGAAAACAAGATTTTTGTATTCACGACCAAATTCTTGATTTTCTTGATCCAAAACTAGATTTTTGTATTCGCGACCAAATTCTGGATTTTCTTGATCCAAAACTAGATTTTGGTATTCGCGACCAAATTCTTGACTTTCTTGATCCAAAACTAGATTTTCTTATTCGCGATCCAATTCTTGATTTTCATGATCCAAAACTAGATTTTTGTATTCGCCATGCAGTTCTTGATTTTCTTGATCGAAAACTAGATTTTTTTATTCGCGACCAAATTCTGGATTTTCTTGATCCAAAACTAGATTTTTGTATTCGCGACCAAATTCTTGATTTTCTTGATCCAAAACTAGATTTTCTTATTCGCGATCCAATTCTTGATTTTCATGATCCAAAACTAGATTTTTGTATTCGCCACGCAGTTCTTGATTTTCTTGATCCAAAACTAGATTTTTGTATTCGCGACCAAATTCTTGATTTTCTTGATCGAAAACTAGATTTTTTTATTCGCCACGCAGTTCTTGATTTTCTTGATCGAAAACTAGATTTTTTTATTCGCGACCAAATTCTGGATTTTCTTGATCCAAAACTAGATTTTTGTATTCGCGACCAAATTCTTGATTTTCATGATCCAAAACTAGATTTTTGTATTCGCCACGCAGTTCTTGATTTTCTTGATCGAAAACTAGATTTTTTTATTCGCGACCAAATTCTGGATTTTCTTGATCCAAAACTAGATTTTTGTATTCGCGACCAAATTCTTGATTTTCTAGATCCAAAACTAGATTTTTGTATTCGCCACGCAGTTCTTGATTTTCTTGATCCAAAACTAGATTTTTGCATTCGCGACCAAATTCTGGATTTTCTTGATCCAAAACTAGATTTTTGTATTCGCGACCAAATTCTTGATTTTCTTGATCCAAAACTAGATTTTCTTATTCGCGATCCAATTCTTGATTTTCATGATCCAAAACTAGATTTTTGTATTCGCCACGCAGTTCTTGATTTTCTTGATCGAAAACTAGATTTTTTTATTCGCGACCAAATTCTGGATTTTCTTGATCCAAAACTAGATTTTTGTATTCGCGACCAAATTCTTGATTTTCTTGATCCAAAACTAGATTTTTGTATTCGCCACGCAGTTCTTGATTTTCTTGATCGAAAACTAGATTTTTTTATTCGCGACCAAATTCTGGATTTTCTTGATCCAAAACTAGATTTTTGTATTCGCGACCAAATTCTTGATTTTCTTGATCCAAAACTAGATTTTCTTATTCGCGATCCAATTCTTGATTTTCCTGATCCAAAACTAAAGTTTTGTATTCGCGACCCAATTCTTGATTTTCTTGATCCAAAACTAGATTTTTGTATTCGCCACACAATTCTTGATTTTCTTGATCGAAAACAAGATTTTTGTATTCACGACCAAATTCTTGATTTTCTTGATCCAAAACTAGATTTTTGTATTCGCGACCAAATTCTGGATTTTCTTGTTCCAAAACTAGATTTTGGTATTCGCGACCAAATTCTTGATTTTCTTGATCCAAAACTAGATTTTCTTATTCGCGATCCAATTCTTGATTTTCATGATCCAAAACTAGATTTTTGTATTCGCCACGCAGTTCTTGATTTTCTTGATCGAAAACTAGATTTTTTTATTCGCGACCAAATTCTGGATTTTCTTGATCCAAAACTAGATTTTTGTATTCGCGACCAAATTCTTGATTTTCTTGATCCAAAACTAGATTTTTGTATTCGCCACGCAGTTCTTGATTTTCTTGATCCAAAACTAGATTTTTGTATTCGCGACCAAATTCTGGATTTTCTTGATCCAAAACTAGATTTTTGTATTCGCGACCAAATTCTTGATTTTCTTGATCCAAAACTAGATTTTCTTATTCGCGATCCAATTCTTGATTTTCATGATCCAAAACTAGATTTTTGTATTCGCCACGCAGTTCTTGATTTTCTTGATCGAAAACTAGATTTTTTTATTCGCGACCAAATTCTGGATTTTCTTGATCCAAAACTAGATTTTTGTATTCGCGACCAAATTCTTGATTTTCTTGATCCAAAACTAGATTTTCTTATTCGCGATCCAATTCTTGATTTTCATGATCCAAAACTAGATTTTTGTATTCGCCACGCAGTTCTTGATTTTCTTGATCGAAAACTAGATTTTTTTATTCGCGACCAAATTCTGGATTTTCTTGATCCAAAACTAGATTTTTGTATTCGCGACCAAATTCTTGATTTTCTTGATCGAAAACTAGATTTTTTTATTCGCCACGCAGTTCTTGATTTTCTTGATCGAAAACTAGATTTTTTTATTCGCGACCAAATTCTGGATTTTCTTGATCCAAAACTAGATTTTTGTATTCGCGACCAAATTCTTGATTTTCATGATCCAAAACTAGATTTTTGTATTCGCCACGCAGTTCTTGATTTTCTTGATCGAAAACTAGATTTTTTTATTCGCGACCAAATTCTGGATTTTCTTGATCCAAAACTAGATTTTTGTATTCGCGACCAAATTCTTGATTTTCTAGATCCAAAACTAGATTTTTGTATTCGCCACGCAGTTCTTGATTTTCTTGATCCAAAACTAGATTTTTGCATTCGCGACCAAATTCTGGATTTTCTTGATCCAAAACTAGATTTTTGTATTCGCGACCAAATTCTTGATTTTCTTGATCCAAAACTAGATTTTCTTATTCGCGATCCAATTCTTGATTTTCATGATCCAAAACTAGATTTTTGTATTCGCCACGCAGTTCTTGATTTTCTTGATCGAAAACTAGATTTTTTTATTCGCGACCAAATTCTGGATTTTCTTGATCCAAAACTAGATTTTTGTATTCGCGACCAAATTCTTGATTTTCTTGATCCAAAACTAGATTTTTGTATTCGCCACGCAGTTCTTGATTTTCTTGATCGAAAACTAGATTTTTTTATTCGCGACCAAATTCTGGATTTTCTTGATCCAAAACTAGATTTTTGTATTCGCGACCAAATTCTTGATTTTCTTGATCCAAAACTAGATTTTCTTATTCGCGATCCAATTCTTGATTTTCCTGATCCAAAACTAAAGTTTTGTATTCGCGACCCAATTCTTGATTTTCTTGATCCAAAACTAGATTTTTGTATTCGCCACACAATTCTTGATTTTCTTGATCGAAAACAAGATTTTTGTATTCACGACCAAATTCTTGATTTTCTTGATCCAAAACTAGATTTTTGTATTCGCGACCAAATTCTGGATTTTCTTGTTCCAAAACTAGATTTTGGTATTCGCGACCAAATTCTTGATTTTCTTGATCCAAAACTAGATTTTCTTATTCGCGATCCAATTCTTGATTTTCATGATCCAAAACTAGATTTTTGTATTCGCCACGCAGTTCTTGATTTTCTTGATCGAAAACTAGATTTTTTTATTCGCGACCAAATTCTGGATTTTCTTGATCCAAAACTAGATTTTTGTATTCGCGACCAAATTCTTGATTTTCTTGATCCAAAACTAGATTTTTGTATTCGCCACGCAGTTCTTGATTTTCTTGATCCAAAACTAGATTTTTGTATTCGCGACCAAATTCTGGATTTTCTTGATCCAAAACTAGATTTTTGTATTCGCGACCAAATTCTTGATTTTCTTGATCCAAAACTAGATTTTCTTATTCGCGATCCAATTCTTGATTTTCATGATCCAAAACTAGATTTTTGTATTCGCCACGCAGTTCTTGATTTTCTTGATCGAAAACTAGATTTTTTTATTCGCGACCAAATTCTGGATTTTCTTGATCCAAAACTAGATTTTTGTATTCGCGACCAAATTCTTGATTTTCATGATCCAAAACTAGATTTTTGTATTCGCCACGCAGTTCTTGATTTTCTTGATCGAAAACTAGATTTTTTTATTCGCGACCAAATTCTGGATTTTCTTGATCCAAAACTAGATTTTTGTATTCGCGACCAAATTCTTGATTTTCTTGATCCAAAACTAGATTTTCTTATTCGCGATCCAATTCTTGATTTTCATGATCCAAAACTAGATTTTTGTATTCGCCACGCAGTTCTTGATTTTCTTGATCGAAAACTAGATTTTTTTATTCGCGACCAAATTCTGGATTTTCTTGATCCAAAACTAGATTTTTGTATTCGCGACCAAATTCTTGATTTTCTTGATCCAAAACTAGATTTTTGTATTCGCCACGCAGTTCTTGATTTTCTTGATCCAAAACTAGATTTTTGTATTCGCGACCAAATTCTTGATTTTCTTGATCCAAAACTAGATTTTTTTATTCGCGATCCAATTCTTGATTTTCATGATCCAAAACTAGATTTTTGTATTCGCCACGCAGTTCTTGATTTTCTTGATCGAAAACTAGATTTTTTTATACGCGACCAAATTCTGGATTTTCTTGATCCAAAACTAGATTTTTGTATTCGCCACACAATTCTTGATTTTCTTGATCGAAAACAAGATTTTTGTATTCACGACCAAATTCTTGATTTTCTTGATCCAAAACTAGATTTTTGTATTCGCGACCAAATTCTGGATTTTCTTGATCCAAAACTAGATTTTGGTATTCGCGACCAAATTCTTGACTTTCTTGATCCAAAACTAGATTTTCTTATTCGCGATCCAATTCTTGATTTTCATGATCCAAAACTAGATTTTTGTATTCGCCATGCAGTTCTTGATTTTCTTGATCGAAAACTAGATTTTTTTATTCGCGACCAAATTCTGGATTTTCTTGATCCAAAACTAGATTTTTGTATTCGCGACCAAATTCTTGATTTTCTTGATCCAAAACTAGATTTTCTTATTCGCGATCCAATTCTTGATTTTCATGATCCAAAACTAGATTTTTGTATTCGCCACGCAGTTCTTGATTTTCTTGATCGAAAACTAGATTTTTTTATTCGCGACCAAATTCTGGATTTTCTTGATCCAAAACTAGATTTTTGTATTCGCGACCAAATTCTTGATTTTCTTGATCGAAAACTAGATTTTTTTATTCGCCACGCAGTTCTTGATTTTCTTGATCGAAAACTAGATTTTTTTATTCGCGACCAAATTCTGGATTTTCTTGATCCAAAATAGATTTTTGTATTCGCGACCAAATTCTTGATTTTCATGATCCAAAACTAGATTTTTGTATTCGCCACGCAGTTCTTGATTTTCTTGATCGAAAACTAGATTTTTTTATTCGCGACCAAATTCTGGATTTTCTTGATCCAAAACTAGATTTTTGTATTCGCGACCAAATTCTTGATTTTCTTGATCCAAAACTAGATTTTCTTATTCGCGATCCAATTCTTGATTTTCATGATCCAAAACTAGATTTTTGTATTCGCCACGCAGTTCTTGATTTTCTTGATCGAAAACTAGATTTTTTTATTCGCGACCAAATTCTGGATTTTCTTGATCCAAAACTAGATTTTTGTATTCGCGACCAAATTCTTGATTTTCTTGATCCAAAACTAGATTTTTGTATTCGCCACGCAGTTCTTGATTTTCTTGATCCAAAACTAGATTTTTGTATTCGCGACCAAATTCTTGATTTTCTTGATCCAAAACTAGATTTTTTTATTCGCGATCCAATTCTTGATTTTCATGATCCAAAACTAGATTTTTGTATTCGCCACGCAGTTCTTGATTTTCTTGATCGAAAACTAGATTTTTTTATACGCGACCAAATTCTGGATTTTCTTGATCCAAAACTAGATTTTTGTATTCGCCACACAATTCTTGATTTTCTTGATCGAAAACAAGATTTTTGTATTCACGACCAAATTCTTGATTTTCTTGATCCAAAACTAGATTTTTGTATTCGCGACCAAATTCTGGATTTTCTTGATCCAAAACTAGATTTTGGTATTCGCGACCAAATTCTTGACTTTCTTGATCCAAAACTAGATTTTCTTATTCGCGATCCAATTCTTGATTTTCATGATCCAAAACTAGATTTTTGTATTCGCCATGCAGTTCTTGATTTTCTTGATCGAAAACTAGATTTTTTTATTCGCGACCAAATTCTGGATTTTCTTGATCCAAAACTAGATTTTTGTATTCGCGACCAAATTCTTGATTTTCTTGATCCAAAACTAGATTTTCTTATTCGCGATCCAATTCTTGATTTTCATGATCCAAAACTAGATTTTTGTATTCGCCACGCAGTTCTTGATTTTCTTGATCGAAAACTAGATTTTTTTATTCGCGACCAAATTCTGGATTTTCTTGATCCAAAACTAGATTTTTGTATTCGCGACCAAATTCTTGATTTTCTTGATCGAAAACTAGATTTTTTTATTCGCCACGCAGTTCTTGATTTTCTTGATCGAAAACTAGATTTTTTTATTCGCGACCAAATTCTGGATTTTCTTGATCCAAAACTAGATTTTTGTATTCGCGACCAAATTCTTGATTTTCATGATCCAAAACTAGATTTTTGTATTCGCCACGCAGTTCTTGATTTTCTTGATCGAAAACTAGATTTTTTTATTCGCGACCAAATTCTGGATTTTCTTGATCCAAAACTAGATTTTTGTATTCGCGACCAAATTCTTGATATTCTAGATCCAAAACTAGATTTTTGTATTCGCCACGCAGTTCTTGATTTTCTTGATCCAAAACTAGATTTTTGCATTCGCGACCAAATTCTGGATTTTCTTGATCCAAAACTAGATTTTTGTATTCGCGACCAAATTCTTGATTTTCTTGATCCAAAACTAGATTTTCTTATTCGCGATCCAATTCTTGATTTTCATGATCCAAAACTAGATTTTTGTATTCGCCACGCAGTTCTTGATTTTCTTGATCGAAAACTAGATTTTTTTATTCGCGACCAAATTCTGGATTTTCTTGATCCAAAACTAGATTTTTGTATTCGCGACCAAATTCTTGATTTTCTTGATCCAAAACTAGATTTTTGTATTCGCCACGCAGTTCTTGATTTTCTTGATCCAAAACTAGATTTTTTATTCGCGACCAAATTCTGGATTTTCTTGATCCAAAAATAGATTTTTGTATTCGCGACCAAATTCTTGATTTTCTTGATTCAAAACTAGATTTTCTTATTCGCGATCCAATTCTTGATTTTCATGATCCAAAACTAGATTTTTGTATTCGCCACGCAGTTCTTGATTTTCTTGATCGAAAACTAGATTTTTTTATTCGCGACCAAATTCTGGATTTTCTTGATCCAAAACTAGATTTTTGTATTCGCGACCAAATTCTTGATTTTCTTGATCCAAAACTAGATTTTTGTATTCGCCACGCAGTTCTTGATTTTCTTGATCCAAAACTAGATTTTTGTATTCGCGACCAAATTCTGGATTTTCTTGATCCAAAACTAGATTTTGGTATTCGCGACCAAATTCTTGATTTTCTTGATCCAAAACTAGATTTTCTTATTCGCGATCCAATTCTTGATTTTCATGATCCAAAACTAGATTTTTGTATTCGCCACGCAGTTCTTGATTTTCTTGATCGAAAACTAGATTTTTTTATTCGCGACCAAATTCTGGATTTTCTTGATCCAAAACTAGATTTTTGTATTCGCGACCAAATTCTTGATTTTCTTGATCCAAAACTAGATTTTTGTATTCGCCACGCAGTTCTTGATTTTCTTGATCCAAAACTAGATTTTTGTATTCGCGACCAAATTCTGGATTTTCTTGATCCAAAACTAGATTTTTGTATTCGCGAGCAAATTCTTTATTTTCTTGATCCAAAACTAGATTTTCTTATTCGCGATCCAATTCTTGATTTTCCTGATCCAAAACTAAAGTTTTGTATTCGCGACCCAATTCTTGATTTTCTTGATCCAAAACTAGATTTTTGTATTCGCCACACAATTCTTGATTTTCTTGATCGAAAACAAGATTTTTGTATTCACGACCAAATTCTTGATTTTCTTGATCCAAAACTAGATTTTTGTATTCGCGACCAAATTCTGGATTTTCTTGATCCAAAACTAGATTTTGGTATTCGCGACCAAATTCTTGATTTTCTTGATCCAAAACTAGATTTTCTTATTCGCGATCCAATTCTTGATTTTCATGATCCAAAACTAGATTTTTGTATTCGCCACGCAGTTCTTGATTTTCTTGATCGAAAACTAGATTTTTTTATTCGCGACCAAATTCTGGATTTTCTTGATCCAAAACTAGATTTTTGTATTCGCGACCAAATTCTTGATTTTCTTGATCAAAAACTAGATTTTTGTATTCGCCACGCAGTTCTTGATTTTCTTGATCCAAAACTAGATTTTTGTATTCGCGACCAAATTCTGGATTTTCTTGATCCAAAACTAGATTTTTGTATTCGCGACCAAATTCTTGATTTTCTTGATCCAAAACTAGATTTTCTTATTCGCGATCCAATTCTTGATTTTCATGATCCAAAACTAGATTTTTGTATTCGCCACGCAGTTCTTGATTTTCTTGATCGAAAACTAGATTTTTTTATTCGCGACCAAATTCTGGATTTTCTTGATCCAAAACTAGATTTTTGTATTCGCGACCAAATTCTTGATTTTCTAGATCCAAAACTAGATTTTTGTATTCGCCACGCAGTTCTTGATTTTCTTGATCCAAAACTAGATTTTTGTATTCGCGACCAAATTCTGGATTTTCTTGATCCAAAACTAGATTTTTGTATTCGCGACCAAATTCTTGATTTTCTTGATCCAAAACTAGATTTTTTTATTCGCGATCCAATTCTTGATTTTCATGATCCAAAACTAGATTTTTGTATTCGCCACGCAGTTCTTGATTTTCTTGATCGAAAACTAGATTTTTTTATACGCGACCAAATTCTGGATTTTCTTGATCCAAAACTAGATTTTTGTATTCGCCACACAATTCTTGATTTTCTTGATCGAAAACAAGATTTTTGTATTCACGACCAAATTCTTGATTTTCTTGATCCAAAACTAGATTTTTGTATTCGCGACCAAATTCTGGATTTTCTTGATCCAAAACTAGATTTTGGTATTCGCGACCAAATTCTTGACTTTCTTGATCCAAAACTAGATTTTCTTATTCGCGATCCAATTCTTGATTTTCATGATCCAAAACTAGATTTTTGTATTCGCCATGCAGTTCTTCATTTTCTTGATCGAAAACTAGATTTTTTTATTCGCGACCAAATTCTGGATTTTCTTGATTCAAAACTAGATTTTCTTATTCGCGATCCAATTCTTGATTTTCTTGATCCAAAACTAGATTTTTGTATTCGCCACGCAGTTCTTGATTTTCTTGATCCAAAACTAGATTTTTGTATTCGCGACCAAATTCTGGATTTTCTTGATCCAAATCTAGATTTTTGTATTCGCGACCAAATTCTTGATTTTCTTGATCCAAAACTAGATTTTCTTATTCGCGATCCAATTCTTGATTTTCATGATCCAAAACTAGATTTTTGTATTCGCCACGCAGTTCTTGATTTTCTTGATCGAAAACTAGATTTTTTTATTCGCGACCAAATTCTTGATTTTCTTGATCCAAAACTAGATTTTTGTATTCGCGACCAAATTCTTGATTTTCATGATCCAAAACTAGATTTTTGTATTCGCCACGCAGTTCTTGATTTTCTTGATCGAAAACTAGATTTTTTTATTCGCGACCAAATTCTGGATTTTCTTGATCCAAAACTAGATTTTTGTATTCGCGACCAAATTCTTGATTTTCTAGATCCAAAACTAGATTTTTGTATTCGCCACGCAGTTCTTGATTTTCTTGATCCAAAACTAGATTTTTGCATTCGCGACCAAATTCTGGATTTTCTTGATCCAAAACTAGATTTTTGTATTCGCGACCAAATTCTTGATTTTCTTGATCCAAAACTAGATTTTCTTATTCGCGATCCAATTCTTGATTTTCATGATCCAAAACTAGATTTTTGTATTCGCCACGCAGTTCTTGATTTTCTTGATCGAAAACTAGATTTTTTTATTCGCGACCAAATTCTGGATTTTCTTGATCCAAAACTAGATTTTTGTATTCGCGACCAAATTCTTGATTTTCTTGATCCAAAACTAGATTTTTGTATTCGCCACGCAGTTCTTGATTTTCTTGATCCAAAACTAGATTTTTTATTCGCGACCAAATTCTGGATTTTCTTGATCCAAAAATAGATTTTTGTATTCGCGACCAAATTCTTGATTTTCTTGATTCAAAACTAGATTTTCTTATTCGCGATCCAATTCTTGATTTTCATGATCCAAAACTAGATTTTTGTATTCGCCACGCAGTTCTTGATTTTCTTGATCGAAAACTAGATTTTTTTATTCGCGACCAAATTCTGGATTTTCTTGATCCAAAACTAGATTTTTGTATTCGCGACCAAATTCTTGATTTTCTTGATCCAAAACTAGATTTTTGTATTCGCCACGCAGTTCTTGATTTTCTTGACCCAAAACTAGATTTTTGTATTCGCGACCAAATTCTGGATTTTCTTGATCCAAAACTAGATTTTGGTATTCGCGACCAAATTCTTGATTTTCTTGATCCAAAACTAGATTTTCTTATTCGCGATCCAATTCTTGATTTTCATGATCCAAAACTAGATTTTTGTATTCGCCACGCAGTTCTTGATTTTCTTGATCGAAAACTAGATTTTTTTATTCGCGACCAAATTCTGGATTTTCTTGATCCAAAACTAGATTTTTGTATTCGCGACCAAATTCTTGATTTTCTTGATCCAAAACTAGATTTTTGTATTCGCCACGCAGTTCTTGATTTTCTTGATCCAAAACTAGATTTTTGTATTCGCGACCAAATTCTGGATTTTCTTGATCCAAAACTAGATTTTTGTATTCGCGACCAAATTCTTTATTTTCTTGATCCAAAACTAGATTTTCTTATTCGCGATCCAATTCTTGATTTTCCTGATCCAAAACTAAAGTTTTGTATTCGCGACTCAATTCTTGATTTTCTTGATCCAAAACTAGATTTTTGTATTCGCCACACAATTCTTGATTTTCTTGATCGAAAACAAGATTTTTGTATTCACGACCAAATTCTTGATTTTCTTGATCCAAAACTAGATTTTTGTATTCGCGACCAAATTCTGGATTTTCTTGATCCAAAACTAGATTTTGGTATTCGCGACCAAATTCTTGATTTTCTTGATCCAAAACTAGATTTTCTTATTCGCGATCCAATTCTTGATTTTCATGATCCAAAACTAGATTTTTGTATTCGCCACGCAGTTCTTGATTTTCTTGATCGAAAACTAGATTTTTTTATTCGCGACCAAATTCTGGATTTTCTTGATCCAAAACTAGATTTTTGTATTCGCGACCAAATTCTTGATTTTCTTGATCCAAAACTAGATTTTTGTATTCGCCACGCAGTTCTTGATTTTCTTGATCCAAAACTAGATTTTTGTATTCGCGACCAAATTCTGGATTTTCTTGATCCAAAACTAGATTTTTGTATTCGCGACCAAATTCTTGATTTTCTTGATCCAAAACTAGATTTTCTTATTCGCGATCCAATTCTTGATTTTCATGATCCAAAACTAGATTTTTGTATTCGCCACGCAGTTCTTGATTTTCTTGATCGAAAACTAGATTTTTTTATTCGCGACCAAATTCTGGATTTTCTTGATCCAAAACTAGATTTTTGTATTCGCGACCAAATTCTTGATTTTCTTGATCCAAAACTAGATTTTTGTATTCGCCACGCAGTTCTTGATTTTCTTGATCCAAAACTAGATTTTTGTATTCGCGACCAAATTCTGGATTTTCTTGATCCAAAACTAGATTTTTGTATTCGCCACGCAGTTCTTGATTTTCTTGATCCAAAACTAGATTTTCGCGATCCAATTCTTGATTTTCATGATCCAAAACTAGATTTTTGTATTCGCCACGCAGTTCTTGATTTTCTTGATCGAAAACTAGATTTTTTTATTCGCGACCAAATTCTGGATTTTCTTGATCCAAAACTAGATTTTTGTATTCGCGACCAAATTCTTGATTTTCTTGATCCAAAACTAGATTTTCTTATTCGCGATCCAATTCTTGATTTTCATGATCCAAAACTAGATTTTTGTATTCGCCACGCAGTTCTTGATTTTCTTGATCGAAAACTAGATTTTTTTATTCGCGACCAAATTCTGGATTTTCTTGATCCAAAACTAGATTTTTTTATTCGCGACCAAATTCTTGATTTTCTTGATCCAAAACTAGATTTTTGTATTCGCCACGCAGTTCTTGATTTTCTTGATCCAAAACTAGATTTTTGTATTCGCGACCAAATTCTGGATTTTCTTGATCCAAAACTAGATTTTTGTATTCGCGACCAAATTCTTGATTTTCTTGATCCAAAACTAGATTTTTGTATTCGCCACGCAGTTCTTGATTTTCTTGATCCAAAACTAGATTTTTGTATTCGCGACCAAATTCTGGATTTTCTTGATCCAAAACTAGATTTTGGTATTCGCGACCAAATTCTTGATTTTCTTGATCCAAAACTAGATTTTCTTATTCGCGATCCAATTCTTGATTTTCATGATCCAAAACTAGATTTTTGTATTCGCCACGCAGTTCTTGATTTTCTTGATCGAAAACTAGATTTTTTTATTCGCGACCAAATTCTGGATTTTCTTGATCCAAAACTAGATTTTTGTATTCGCGACCAAATTCTTGATTTTCTTGATCCAAAACTAGATTTTTGTATTCGCCACGCAGTTCTTGATTTTCTTGATCCAAAACTAGATTTTTTATTCGCGACCAAATTCTGGATTTTCTTGATCCAAAAATAGATTTTTGTATTCGCGACCAAATTCTTGATTTTCTTGATTCAAAACTAGATTTTCTTATTCGCGATCCAATTCTTGATTTTCCTGATCCAAAACTAGATTTTTGTATTCGCCACGCAGTTCTTGATTTTCTTGATCGAAAACTAGATTTTTTTATTCGCGACCAAATTCTGGATTTTCTTGATCCAAAACTAGATTTTTGTATTCGCGACCAAATTCTTGATTTTCTTGATCCAAAACTAGATTTTTGTATTCGCCACGCAGTTCTTGATTTTCTTGATCCAAAACTAGATTTTTGTATTCGCGACCAAATTCTTGATTTTCTTGATGCAAAACTAGATTTTTGTATTCGCCACGCAGTTCTTGATTTTCTTGATCCAAAACTAGATTTTTGTATTCGCGACCAAATTCTGGATTTTCTTGATCCAAAACTAGATTTTTGTATTCGCGACCAAATTCTTTATTTTCTTGATCCAAAACTAGATTTTCTTATTCGCGATCCAATTCTTGATTTTCCTGATCCAAAACTAAAGTTTTGTATTCGCGACCCAATTCTTGATTTTCTTGATCCAAAACTAGATTTTTGTATTCGCCACACAATTCTTGATTTTCTTGATCGAAAACAAGATTTTTGTATTCACGACCAAATTCTTGATTTTCTTGATCCAAAACTAGATTTTTGTATTCGCGACCAAATTCTGGATTTTCTTGATCCAAAACTAGATTTTGGTATTCGCGACCAAATTCTTGATTTTCTTGATCCAAAACTAGATTTTCTTATTCGCGATCCAATTCTTGATTTTCATGATCCAAAACTAGATTTTTGTATTCGCCACGCAGTTCTTGATTTTCTTGATCGAAAACTAGATTTTTTTATTCGCGACCAAATTCTGGATTTTCTTGATCCAAAACTAGATTTTTGTATTCGCGACCAAATTCTTGATTTTCTTGATCCAAAACTAGATTTTTGTATTCGCCACGCAGTTCTTGATTTTCTTGATCCAAAACTAGATTTTTGTATTCGCGACCAAATTCTGGATTTTCTTGATCCAAAACTAGATTTTTGTATTCGCGACCAAATTCTTGATTTTCTTGATCCAAAACTAGATTTTCTTATTCGCGATCCAATTCTTGATTTTCATGATCCAAAACTAGATTTTTGTATTCGCCACGCAGTTCTTGATTTTCTTGATCGAAAACTAGATTTTTTTATTCGCGACCAAATTCTGGATTTTCTTGATCCAAAACTAGATTTTTGTATTCGCGACCAAATTCTTGATTTTCTTGATCCAAAACTAGATTTTTGTATTCGCCACGCAGTTCTTGATTTTCTTGATCCAAAACTAGATTTTTGTATTCGCGACCAAATTCTGGATTTTCTTGATCCAAAACTAGATTTTGGTATTCGCGACCAAATTCTTGATTTTCTTGATCCAAAACTAGATTTTCTTATTCGCGATCCAATTCTTGATTTTCATGATCCAAAACTAGATTTTTGTATTCGCCACGCAGTTCTTGATTTTCTTGATCGAAAACTAGATTTTTTTATTCGCGACCAAATTCTGGATTTTCTTGATCCAAAACTAGATTTTTTTATTCGCGACCAAATTCTTGATTTTCTTGATCCAAAACTAGATTTTTGTATTCGCCACGCAGTTCTTGATTTTCTTGATCCAAAACTAGATTTTTGTATTCGCGACCAAATTCTGGATTTTCTTGATCCAAAACTAGATTTTTGTATTCGCGACCAAATTCTTTATTTTCTTGATCCAAAACTAGATTTTCTTATTCGCGATCCAATTCTTGATTTTCCTGATCCAAAACTAGATTTTTGTATTCGCCACGCAGTTCTTGATTTTCTTGATCGAAAACTAGATTTTTTTATTCGCGACCAAATTCTGGATTTTCTTGATCCAAAACTAGATTTTTGTATTCGCGACCAAATTCTTGATTTTCTTGATCCAAAACTAGATTTTTGTATTCGCCACGCAGTTCTTGATTTTCTTGATCCAAAACTAGATTTTTGTATTCGCGACCAAATTCTGGATTTTCTTGATCCAAAACTAGATTTTTGTATTCGCGACCAAATTCTTGATTTTCTTGATCCAAAACTAGATTTTTGTATTCGCCACGCAGTTCTTGATTTTCTTGATCCAAAACTAGATTTTTGTATTCGCGACCAAATTCTGGATTTTCTTGATCCAAAACTAGATTTTGGTATTCGCGACCAAATTCTTGATTTTCTTGATCCAAAACTAGATTTTCTTATTCGCGATCCAATTCTTGATTTTCATGATCCAAAACTAGATTTTTGTATTCGCCACGCAGTTCTTGATTTTCTTGATCGAAAACTAGATTTTTTTATTCGCGACCAAATTCTGGATTTTCTTGATCCAAAACTAGATTTTTGTATTCGCGACCAAATTCTTGATTTTCTTGATCCAAAACTAGATTTTTGTATTCGCCACGCAGTTCTTGATTTTCTTGATCCAAAACTAGATTTTTTATTCGCGACCAAATTCTGGATTTTCTTGATCCAAAAATAGATTTTTGTATTCGCGACCAAATTCTTGATTTTCTTGATTCAAAACTAGATTTTCTTATTCGCGATCCAATTCTTGATTTTCATGATCCAAAACTAGATTTTTGTATTCGCGACCAAATTCTGGATTTTCTTGATCCAAAACTAGATTTTTGTATTCGCGACCAAATTCTTGATTTTCTTGATCCAAAACTAGATTTTTGTATTCGCCACGCAGTTCTTGATTTTCTTGATCCAAAACTAGATTTTTGTATTCGCGACCAAATTCTTGATTTTCTTGATCCAAAACTAGATTTTTGTATTCGCCACGCAGTTCTTGATTTTCTTGATCCAAAACTAGATTTTTGTATTCGCGACCAAATTCTGGATTTTCTTGATCCAAAACTAGATTTTTGTATTCGCGACCAAATTCTTGATTTTCTTGATCCAAAACTAGATTTTTGTATTCGCCACGCAGTTCTTGATTTTCTTGATCCAAAACTAGATTTTTGTATTCGCGACCAAATTCTGGATTTTCTTGATCCAAAACTAGATTTTGGTATTCGCGACCAAATTCTTGATTTTCTTGATCCAAAACTAGATTTTCTTATTCGCGATCCAATTCTTGATTTTCCTGATCCAAAACTAAAGTTTTGTATTCGCGACCCAATTCTTGATTTTCTTGATCCAAAACTAGATTTTTGTATTCGCCACACAATTCTTGATTATCTTGATCGAAAACAAGATTTTTGTATTCACGACCAAATTCTTGATTTTCTTGATCCAAAACTAGATTTTTGTATTCGCGACCAAATTCTGGATTTTCTTGATCCAAAACTAGATTTTGGTATTCGCGACCAAATTCTTGATTTTCTTGATCCAAAACTAGATTTTCTTATTCGCGATCCAATTCTTGATTTTCATGATCCAAAACTAGATTTTTGTATTCGCCACGCAGTTCTTGATTTTCTTGATCGAAAACTAGATTTTTTTATTCGCGACCAAATTCTGGATTTTCTTGATCCAAAACTAGATTTTTGTATTCGCGACCAAATTCTTGATTTTCTTGATCCAAAACTAGATTTTTGTATTCGCGACCAAATTCTTGATTTTCTTGATCCAAAACTAGATTTTTGTATTCGCCACGCAGTTCTTGATTTTCTTGATCCAAAACTAGATTTTTGTATTCGCGACCAAATTCTGGATTTTCTTGATCCAAAACTAGATTTTTGTATTCGCGACCAAATTCTTGATTTTCTTGATCCAAAACTAGATTTTTGTATTCGCCACGCAGTTCTTGATTTTCTTGATCCAAAACTAGATTTTTGTATTCGCGACCAAATTCTGGATTTTCTTGATCCAAAACTAGATTTTGGTATTCGCGACCAAATTCTTGATTTTCTTGATCCAAAACTAGATTTTCTTATTCGCGATCCAATTCTTGATTTTCATGATCCAAAACTAGATTTTTGTATTCGCCACGCAGTTCTTGATTTTCTTGATCGAAAACTAGATTTTTTTATTCGCGACCAAATTCTGGATTTTCTTGATCCAAAACTAGATTTTTGTATTCGCGACCAAATTCTTGATTTTCTTGATCCAAAACTAGATTTTTGTATTCGCCACGCAGTTCTTGATTTTCTTGATCCAAAACTAGATTTTTTATTCGCGACCAAATTCTGGATTTTCTTGATCCAAAAATAGATTTTTGTATTCGCGACCAAATTCTTGATTTTCTTGATTCAAAACTAGATTTTCTTATTCGCGATCCAATTCTTGATTTTCATGATCCAAAACTAGATTTTTGTATTCGCCACGCAGTTCTTGATTTTCTTGATCGAAAACTAGATTTTTTTATTCGCGACCAAATTCTGGATTTTCTTGATCCAAAACTAGATTTTTGTATTCGCGACCAAATTCTTGATTTTCTTGATCCAAAACTAGATTTTTGTATTCGCCACGCAGTTCTTGATTTTCTTGATCCAAAACTAGATTTTTGTATTCGCGACCAAATTCTTGATTTTCTTGATCCAAAACTAGATTTTTGTATTCGCCACGCAGTTCTTGATTTTCTTGATCCAAAACTAGATTTTTGTATTCGCGACCAAATTCTGGATTTTCTTGATCCAAAACTAGATTTTTGTATTCGCGACCAAATTCTTGATTTTCTTGATCCAAAACTAGATTTTTGTATTCGCCACGCAGTTCTTGATTTTCTTGATCCAAAACTAGATTTTTGTATTCGCGACCAAATTCTGGATTTTCTTGATCCAAAACTAGATTTTGGTATTCGCGACCAAATTCTTGATTTTCTTGATCCAAAACTAGATTTTCTTATTCGCGATCCAATTCTTGATTTTCCTGATCCAAAACTAAAGTTTTGTATTCGCGACCCAATTCTTGATTTTCTTGATCCAAAACTAGATTTTTGTATTCGCCACACAATTCTTGATTTTCTTGATCGAAAACAAGATTTTTGTATTCACGACCAAATTCTTGATTTTCTTGATCCAAAACTAGATTTTTGTATTCGCGACCAAATTCTGGATTTTCTTGATCCAAAACTAGATTTTGGTATTCGCGACCAAATTCTTGATTTTCTTGATCCAAAACTAGATTTTCTTATTCGCGATCCAATTCTTGATTTTCATGATCCAAAACTAGATTTTTGTATTCGCCACGCAGTTCTTGATTTTCTTGATCGAAAACTAGATTTTTTTATTCGCGACCAAATTCTGGATTTTCTTGATCCAAAACTAGATTTTTGTATTCGCGACCAAATTCTTGATTTTCTTGATCCAAAACTAGATTTTTGTATTCGCCACGCAGTTCTTGATTTTCTTGATCCAAAACTAGATTTTTGTATTCGCGACCAAATTCTGGATTTTCTTGATCCAAAACTAGATTTTTGTATTCGCGACCAAATTCTTTATTTTCTTGATCCAAAACTAGATTTTCTTATTCGCGATCCAATTCTTGATTTTCCTGATCCAAAACTAAAGTTTTGTATTCGCGACCCAATTCTTGATTTTCTTGATCCAAAACTAGATTTTTGTATTCGCCACACAATTCTTGATTTTCTTGATCGAAAACAAGATTTTTGTATTCACGACCAAATTCTTGATTTTCTTGATCCAAAACTAGATTTTTGTATTCGCGACCAAATTCTGGATTTTCTTGATCCAAAACTAGATTTTGGTATTCGCGACCAAATTCTTGATTTTCTTGATCCAAAACTAGATTTTCTTATTCGCGATCCAATTCTTGATTTTCATGATCCAAAACTAGATTTTTGTATTCGCCACGCAGTTCTTGATTTTCTTGATCGAAAACTAGATTTTTTTATTCGCGACCAAATTCTGGATTTTCTTGATCCAAAACTAGATTTTTGTATTCGCGACCAAATTCTTGATTTTCTTGATCCAAAACTAGATTTTTGTATTCGCCACGCAGTTCTTGATTTTCTTGATCCAAAACTAGATTTTTGTATTCGCGACCAAATTCTGGATTTTCTTGATCCAAAACTAGATTTTTGTATTCGCGACCAAATTCTTGATTTTCTTGATCCAAAACTAGATTTTCTTATTCGCGATCCAATTCTTGATTTTCATGATCCAAAACTAGATTTTTGTATTCGCCACGCAGTTCTTGATTTTCTTGATCGAAAACTAGATTTTTTTATTCGCGACCAAATTCTGGATTTTCTTGATCCAAAACTAGATTTTTGTATTCGCGACCAAATTCTTGATTTTCTTGATCCAAAACTAGATTTTTGTATTCGCCACGCAGTTCTTGATTTTCTTGATCCAAAACTAGATTTTTGTATTCGCGACCAAATTCTGGATTTTCTTGATCCAAAACTAGATTTTGGTATTCGCGACCAAATTCTTGATTTTCTTGATCCAAAACTAGATTTTCTTGTTCGCGATCCAATTCTTGATTTTCATGATCCAAAACTAGATTTTTGTATTCGCCACGCAGTTCTTGATTTTCTTGATCGAAAACTAGATTTTTTTATTCGCGACCAAATTCTGGATTTTCTTGATCCAAAACTAGATTTTTGTATTCGCGACCAAATTCTTGATTTTCTTGATCCAAAACTAGATTTTTGTATTCGCCACGCAGTTCTTGATTTTCTTGATCCAAAACTAGATTTTTGTATTCGCGACCAAATTCTGGATTTTCTTGATCCAAAACTAGATTTTTGTATTCGCGACCAAATTCTTTATTTTCTTGATCCAAAACTAGATTTTCTTATTCGCGATCCAATTCTTGATTTTCCTGATCCAAAACTAGATTTTTGTATTCGCCACGCAGTTCTTGATTTTCTTGATCGAAAACTAGATTTTTTTATTCGCGACCAAATTCTGGATTTTCTTGATCCAAAACTAGATTTTTGTATTCGCGACCAAATTCTTGATTTTCTTGATCCAAAACTAGATTTTTGTATTCGCCACGCAGTTCTTGATTTTCTTGATCCAAAACTAGATTTTTGTATTCGCGACCAAATTCTGGATTTTCTTGATCCAAAACTAGATTTTTGTATTCGCGACCAAATTCTTGATTTTCTTGATCCAAAACTAGATTTTCTTATTCGCGATCCAATTCTTGATTTTCATGATCCAAAACTAGATTTTTGTATTCGCCACGCAGTTCTTGATTTTCTTGATCCAAAACTAGATTTTTGTATTCGCGACCAAATTCTGGATTTTCTTGATCCAAAACTAGATTTTTGTATTCGCGACCAAATTCTTGATTTTCTTGATCCAAAACTAGATTTTTGTATTCGCCACGCAGTTCTTGATTTTCTTGATCCAAAACTAGATTTTTGTATTCGCGACCAAATTCTGGATTTTCTTGATCCAAAACTAGATTTTGGTATTCGCGACCAAATTCTTGATTTTCTTGATCCAAAACTAGATTTTCTTATTCGCGATCCAATTCTTGATTTTCATGATCCAAAACTAGATTTTTGTATTCGCCACGCAGTTCTTGATTTTCTTGATCGAAAACTAGATTTTTTTATTCGCGACCAAATTCTGGATTTTCTTGATCCAAAACTAGATTTTTGTATTCGCGACCAAATTCTTGATTTTCTTGATCCAAAACTAGATTTTTGTATTCGCCACGCAGTTCTTGATTTTCTTGATCCAAAACTAGATTTTTGTATTCGCGACCAAATTCTGGATTTTCTTGATCCAAAACTAGATTTTTGTATTCGCGACCAAATTCTTTATTTTCTTGATCCAAAACTAGATTTTCTTATTCGCGATCCAATTCTTGATTTTCCTGATCCAAAACTAAAGTTTTGTATTCGCGACCCAATTCTTGATTTTCTTGATCCAAAACTAGATTTTTGTATTCGCCACACAATTCTTGATTTTCTTGATCGAAAACAAGATTTTTGTATTCACGACCAAATTCTTGATTTTCTTGATCCAAAACTAGATTTTTGTATTCGCGACCAAATTCTGGATTTTCTTGATCCAAAACTAGATTTTGGTATTCGCGACCAAATTCTTGATTTTCTTGATCCAAAACTAGATTTTCTTATTCGCGATCCAATTCTTGATTTTCATGATCCAAAACTAGATTTTTGTATTCGCCACGCAGTTCTTGATTTTCTTGATCGAAAACTAGATTTTTTTATTCGCGACCAAATTCTGGATTTTCTTGATCCAAAACTAGATTTTTGTATTCGCGACCAAATTCTTGATTTTCTTGATCCAAAACTAGATTTTTGTATTCGCCACGCAGTTCTTGATTTTCTTGATCCAAAACTAGATTTTTGTATTCGCGACCAAATTCTGGATTTTCTTGATCCAAAACTAGATTTTTGTATTCGCGACCAAATTCTTGATTTTCTTGATCCAAAACTAGATTTTCTTATTCGCGATCCAATTCTTGATTTTCATGATCCAAAACTAGATTTTTGTATTCGCCACGCAGTTCTTGATTTTCTTGATCGAAAACTAGATTTTTTTATTCGCGACCAAATTCTGGATTTTCTTGATCCAAAACTAGATTTTTGTATTCGCGACCAAATTCTTGATTTTCTTGATCCAAAACTAGATTTTTGTATTCGCCACGCAGTTCTTGATTTTCTTGATCCAAAACTAGATTTTTGTATTCGCGACCAAATTCTGGATTTTCTTGATCCAAAACTAGATTTTTGTATTCGCGACCAAATTCTTTATTTTCTTGATCCAAAACTAGATTTTCTTATTCGCGATCCAATTCTTGATTTTCCTGATCCAAAACTAAAGTTTTGTATTCGCGACCCAATTCTTGATTTTCTTGATCCAAAACTAGATTTTTGTATTCGCCACACAATTCTTGATTTTCTTGATCGAAAACAAGATTTTTGTATTCACGACCAAATTCTTGATTTTCTTGATCCAAAACTAGATTTTTGTATTCGCGACCAAATTCTGGATTTTCTTGATCCAAAACTAGATTTTGGTATTCGCGACCAAATTCTTGATTTTCTTGATCCAAAACTAGATTTTCTTATTCGCGATCCAATTCTTGATTTTCATGATCCAAAACTAGATTTTTGTATTCGCCACGCAGTTCTTGATTTTCTTGATCGAAAACTAGATTTTTTTATTCGCGACCAAATTCTGGATTTTCTTGATCCAAAACTAGATTTTTGTATTCGCGACCAAATTCTTGATTTTCTTGATCCAAAACTAGATTTTTGTATTCGCCACGCAGTTCTTGATTTTCTTGATCCAAAACTAGATTTTTGTATTCGCGACCAAATTCTGGATTTTCTTGATCCAAAACTAGATTTTTGTATTCGCGACCAAATTCTTGATTTTCTTGATCCAAAACTAGATTTTCTTATTCGCGATCCAATTCTTGATTTTCATGATCCAAAACTAGATTTTTGTATTCGCCACGCAGTTCTTGATTTTCTTGATCCAAAACTAGATTTTTGTATTCGCGACCAAATTCTGGATTTTCTTGATCCAAAACTAGATTTTTGTATTCGCGACCAAATTCTTGATTTTCTTGATCCAAAACTAGATTTTTGTATTCGCCACGCAGTTCTTGATTTTCTTGATCCAAAACTAGATTTTTGTATTCGCGACCAAATTCTGGATTTTCTTGATCCAAAACTAGATTTTTGTATTCGCGACCAAATTCTTGATTTTCTTGATCCAAAACTAGATTTTCTTATTCGCGATCCAATTCTTGATTTTCATGATCCAAAACTAGATTTTTGTATTCGCCACGCAGTTCTTGATTTTCTTGATCGAAAACTAGATTTTTTTATTCGCGACCAAATTCTGGATTTTCTTGATCCAAAACTAGATTTTTGTATTCGCGACCAAATTCTTGATTTTCTTGATCCAAAACTAGATTTTTGTATTCGCCACGCAGTTCTTGATTTTCTTGATCCAAAACTAGATTTTTGTATTCGCGACCAAATTCTGGATTTTCTTGATCCAAAACTAGATTTTTGTATTCGCGACCAAATTCTTTATTTTCTTGATCCAAAACTAGATTTTCTTATTCGCGATCCAATTCTTGATTTTCCTGATCCAAAACTAAAGTTTTGTATTCGCGACCCAATTCTTGATTTTCTTGATCCAAAACTAGATTTTTGTATTCGCCACACAATTCTTGATTTTCTTGATCGAAAACAAGATTTTTGTATTCACGACCAAATTCTTGATTTTCTTGATCCAAAACTAGATTTTTGTATTCGCGACCAAATTCTGGATTTTCTTGATCCAAAACTAGATTTTGGTATTCGCGACCAAATTCTTGATTTTCTTGATCCAAAACTAGATTTTCTTATTCGCGATCCAATTCTTGATTTTCATGATCCAAAACTAGATTTTTGTATTCGCCACGCAGTTCTTGATTTTCTTGATCGAAAACTAGATTTTTTTATTCGCGACCAAATTCTGGATTTTCTTGATCCAAAACTAGATTTTTGTATTCGCGACCAAATTCTTGATTTTCTTGATCCAAAACTAGATTTTTGTATTCGCCACGCAGTTCTTGATTTTCTTGATCCAAAACTAGATTTTTGTATTCGCGACCAAATTCTGGATTTTCTTGATCCAAAACTAGATTTTTGTATTCGCGACCAAATTCTTGATTTTCTTGATCCAAAACTAGATTTTTGTATTCGCCACGCAGTTCTTGATTTTCTTGATCCAAAACTAGATTTTTGTATTCGCGACCAAATTCTGGATTTTCTTGATCCAAAACTAGATTTTGGTATTCGCGACCAAATTCTTGATTTTCTTGATCCAAAACTAGATTTTCTTATTCGCGATCCAATTCTTGATTTTCATGATCCAAAACTAGATTTTTGTATTCGCCACGCAGTTCTTGATTTTCTTGATCGAAAACTAGATTTTTTTATTCGCGACCAAATTCTGGATTTTCTTGATCCAAAACTAGATTTTTGTATTCGCGACCAAATTCTTGATTTTCTTGATCCAAAACTAGATTTTTGTATTCGCCACGCAGTTCTTGATTTTCTTGATCCAAAACTAGATTTTTGTATTCGCGACCAAATTCTGGATTTTCTTGATCCAAAACTAGATTTTTGTATTCGCGACCAAATTCTTGATTTTCTTGATCCAAAACTAGATTTTCTTATTCGCGATCCAATTCTTGATTTTCATGATCCAAAACTAGATTTTTGTATTCGCCACGCAGTTCTTGATTTTCTTGATCGAAAACTAGATTTTTTTATTCGCGACCAAATTCTGGATTTTCTTGATCCAAAACTAGATTTTTGTATTCGCGACCAAATTCTTGATTTTCTTGATCCAAAACTAGATTTTTGTATTCGCCACGCAGTTCTTGATTTTCTTGATCCAAAACTAGATTTTTGTATTCGCGACCAAATTCTGGATTTTCTTGATCCAAAACTAGATTTTTGTATTCGCGACCAAATTCTTTATTTTCTTGATCCAAAACTAGATTTTCTTATTCGCGATCCAATTCTTGATTTTCCTGATCCAAAACTAAAGTTTTGTATTCGCGACCCAATTCTTGATTTTCTTGATCCAAAACTAGATTTTTGTATTCGCCACACAATTCTTGATTTTCTTGATCGAAAACAAGATTTTTGTATTCACGACCAAATTCTTGATTTTCTTGATCCAAAACTAGATTTTTGTATTCGCGACCAAATTCTGGATTTTCTTGATCCAAAACTAGATTTTGGTATTCGCGACCAAATTCTTGATTTTCTTGATCCAAAACTAGATTTTCTTATTCGCGATCCAATTCTTGATTTTCATGATCCAAAACTAGATTTTTGTATTCGCCACGCAGTTCTTGATTTTCTTGATCGAAAACTAGATTTTTTTATTCGCGACCAAATTCTGGATTTTCTTGATCCAAAACTAGATTTTTGTATTCGCGACCAAATTCTTGATTTTCTTGATCCAAAACTAGATTTTTGTATTCGCCACGCAGTTCTTGATTTTCTTGATCCAAAACTAGATTTTTGTATTCGCGACCAAATTCTGGATTTTCTTGATCCAAAACTAGATTTTTGTATTCGCGACCAAATTCTTGATTTTCTTGATCCAAAACTAGATTTTCTTATTCGCGATCCAATTCTTGATTTTCATGATCCAAAACTAGATTTTTGTATTCGCCACGCAGTTCTTGATTTTCTTGATCCAAAACTAGATTTTTGTATTCGCGACCAAATTCTGGATTTTCTTGATCCAAAACTAGATTTTTGTATTCGCGACCAAATTCTTGATTTTCTTGATCCAAAACTAGATTTTTGTATTCGCCACGCAGTTCTTGATTTTCTTGATCCAAAACTAGATTTTTGTATTCGCGACCAAATTCTGGATTTTCTTGATCCAAAACTAGATTTTGGTATTCGCGACCAAATTCTTGATTTTCTTGATCCAAAACTAGATTTTCTTATTCGCGATCCAATTCTTGATTTTCATGATCCAAAACTAGATTTTTGTATTCGCCACGCAGTTCTTGATTTTCTTGATCGAAAACTAGATTTTTTTATTCGCGACCAAATTCTGGATTTTCTTGATCCAAAACTAGATTTTTGTATTCGCGACCAAATTCTTGATTTTCTTGATCCAAAACTAGATTTTTGTATTCGCCACGCAGTTCTTGATTTTCTTGATCCAAAACTAGATTTTTGTATTCGCGACCAAATTCTGGATTTTCTTGATCCAAAACTAGATTTTTGTATTCGCAACCAAATTCTTTATTTTCTTGATCCAAAACTAGATTTTCTTATTCGCGATCCAATTCTTGATTTTCCTGATCCAAAACTAAAGTTTTGTATTCGCGACCCAATTCTTGATTTTCTTGATCCAAAACTAGATTTTTGTATTCGCCACACAATTCTTGATTTTCTTGATCGAAAACAAGATTTTTGTATTCACGACCAAATTCTTGATTTTCTTGATCCAAAACTAGATTTTTGTATTCGCGACCAAATTCTGGATTTTCTTGATCCAAAACTAGATTTTGGTATTCGCGACCAAATTCTTGATTTTCTTGATCCAAAACTAGATTTTCTTATTCGCGATCCAATTCTTGATTTTCATGATCCAAAACTAGATTTTTGTATTCGCCACGCAGTTCTTGATTTTCTTGATCGAAAACTAGATTTTTTTATTCGCGACCAAATTCTGGATTTTCTTGATCCAAAACTAGATTTTTGTATTCGCGACCAAATTCTTGATTTTCTTGATCCAAAACTAGATTTTTGTATTCGCCACGCAGTTCTTGATTTTCTTGATCCAAAACTAGATTTTTGTATTCGCGACCAAATTCTGGATTTTCTTGATCCAAAACTAGATTTTTGTATTCGCGACCAAATTCTTTATTTTCTTGATCCAAAACTAGATTTTCTTATTCGCGATCCAATTCTTGATTTTCCTGATCCAAAACTAAAGTTTTGTATTCGCGACCCAATTCTTGATTTTCTTGATCCAAAACTAGATTTTTGTATTCGCCACACAATTCTTGATTTTCTTGATCGAAAACAAGATTTTTGTATTCACGACCAAATTCTTGATTTTCTTGATCCAAAACTAGATTTTTGTATTCGCGACCAAATTCTGGATTTTCTTGATCCAAAACTAGATTTTGGTATTCGCGACCAAATTCTTGATTTTCTTGATCCAAAACTAGATTTTCTTATTCGCGATCCAATTCTTGATTTTCATGATCCAAAACTAGATTTTTGTATTCGCCACGCAGTTCTTGATTTTCTTGATCGAAAACTAGATTTTTTTATTCGCGACCAAATTCTGGATTTTCTTGATCCAAAACTAGATTTTTGTATTCGCGACCAAATTCTTGATTTTCTTGATCCAAAACTAGATTTTTGTATTCGCCACGCAGTTCTTGATTTTCTTGATCCAAAACTAGATTTTTGTATTCGCGACCAAATTCTGGATTTTCTTGATCCAAAACTAGATTTTTGTATTCGCGACCAAATTCTTGATTTTCTTGATCCAAAACTAGATTTTCTTATTCGCGATCCAATTCTTGATTTTCATGATCCAAAACTAGATTTTTGTATTCGCCACGCAGTTCTTGATTTTCTTGATCCAAAACTAGATTTTTGTATTCGCGACCAAATTCTGGATTTTCTTGATCCAAAACTAGATTTTTGTATTCGCGACCAAATTCTTGATTTTCTTGATCCAAAACTAGATTTTTGTATTCGCCACGCAGTTCTTGATTTTCTTGATCCAAAACTAGATTTTTGTATTCGCGACCAAATTCTGGATTTTCTTGATCCAAAACTAGATTTTGGTATTCGCGACCAAATTCTTGATTTTCTTGATCCAAAACTAGATTTTCTTATTCGCGATCCAATTCTTGATTTTCATGATCCAAAACTAGATTTTTGTATTCGCCACGCAGTTCTTGATTTTCTTGATCGAAAACTAGATTTTTTTATTCGCGACCAAATTCTGGATTTTCTTGATCCAAAACTAGATTTTTGTATTCGCGACCAAATTCTTGATTTTCTTGATCCAAAACTAGATTTTTGTATTCGCCACGCAGTTCTTGATTTTCTTGATCCAAAACTAGATTTTTGTATTCGCGACCAAATTCTGGATTTTCTTGATCCAAAACTAGATTTTTGTATTCGCAACCAAATTCTTTATTTTCTTGATCCAAAACTAGATTTTCTTATTCGCGATCCAATTCTTGATTTTCCTGATCCAAAACTAAAGTTTTGTATTCGCGACCCAATTCTTGATTTTCTTGATCCAAAACTAGATTTTTGTATTCGCCACACAATTCTTGATTTTCTTGATCGAAAACAAGATTTTTGTATTCACGACCAAATTCTTGATTTTCTTGATCCAAAACTAGATTTTTGTATTCGCGACCAAATTCTGGATTTTCTTGATCCAAAACTAGATTTTGGTATTCGCGACCAAATTCTTGATTTTCTTGATCCAAAACTAGATTTTCTTATTCGCGATCCAATTCTTGATTTTCATGATCCAAAACTAGATTTTTGTATTCGCCACGCAGTTCTTGATTTTCTTGATCGAAAACTAGATTTTTTTATTCGCGACCAAATTCTGGATTTTCTTGATCCAAAACTAGATTTTTGTATTCGCGACCAAATTCTTGATTTTCTTGATCCAAAACTAGATTTTTGTATTCGCCACGCAGTTCTTGATTTTCTTGATCCAAAACTAGATTTTTGTATTCGCGACCAAATTCTGGATTTTCTTGATCCAAAACTAGATTTTTGTATTCGCGACCAAATTCTTGATTTTCTTGATCCAAAACTAGATTTTCTTATTCGCGATCCAATTCTTGATTTTCATGATCCAAAACTAGATTTTTGTATTCGCCACGCAGTTCTTGATTTTCTTGATCGAAAACTAGATTTTTTTATTCGCGACCAAATTCTGGATTTTCTTGATCCAAAACTAGATTTTTGTATTCGCGACCAAATTCTTGATTTTCTTGATCCAAAACTAGATTTTTGTATTCGCCACGCAGTTCTTGATTTTCTTGATCCAAAACTAGATTTTTGTATTCGCGACCAAATTCTGGATTTTCTTGATCCAAAACTAGATTTTGGTATTCGCGACCAAATTCTTGATTTTCTTGATCCAAAACTAGATTTTCTTATTCGCGATCCAATTCTTGATTTTCATGATCCAAAACTAGATTTTTGTATTCGCCACGCAGTTCTTGATTTTCTTGATCGAAAACTAGATTTTTTTATTCGCGACCAAATTCTGGATTTTCTTGATCCAAAACTAGATTTTTGTATTCGCGACCAAATTCTTGATTTTCTTGATCCAAAACTAGATTTTTGTATTCGCCACGCAGTTCTTGATTTTCTTGATCCAAAACTAGATTTTTGTATTCGCGACCAAATTCTGGATTTTCTTGATCCAAAACTAGATTTTTGTATTCGCGACCAAATTCTTTATTTTCTTGATCCAAAACTAGATTTTCTTATTCGCGATCCAATTCTTGATTTTCCTGATCCAAAACTAAAGTTTTGTATTCGCGACCCAATTCTTGATTTTCTTGATCCAAAACTAGATTTTTGTATTCGCCACACAATTCTTGATTTTCTTGATCGAAAACAAGATTTTTGTATTCACGACCAAATTCTTGATTTTCTTGATCCAAAACTAGATTTTTGTATTCGCGACCAAATTCTGGATTTTCTTGATCCAAAACTAGATTTTGGTATTCGCGACCAAATTCTTGATTTTCTTGATCCAAAACTAGATTTTCTTATTCGCGATCCAATTCTTGATTTTCATGATCCAAAACTAGATTTTTGTATTCGCCACGCAGTTCTTGATTTTCTTGATCGAAAACTAGATTTTTTTATTCGCGACCAAATTCTGGATTTTCTTGATCCAAAACTAGATTTTTGTATTCGCGACCAAATTCTTGATTTTCTTGATCCAAAACTAGATTTTTGTATTCGCCACGCAGTTCTTGATTTTCTTGATCCAAAACTAGATTTTTGTATTCGCGACCAAATTCTGGATTTTCTTGATCCAAAACTAGATTTTTGTATTCGCGACCAAATTCTTGATTTTCTTGATCCAAAACTAGATTTTCTTATTCGCGATCCAATTCTTGATTTTCATGATCCAAAACTAGATTTTTGTATTCGCCACGCAGTTCTTGATTTTCTTGATCGAAAACTAGATTTTTTTATTCGCGACCAAATTCTGGATTTTCTTGATCCAAAACTAGATTTTTGTATTCGCGACCAAATTCTTGATTTTCTTGATCCAAAACTAGATTTTTGTATTCGCCACGCAGTTCTTGATTTTCTTGATCCAAAACTAGATTTTTGTATTCGCGACCAAATTCTGGATTTTCTTGATCCAAAACTAGATTTTGGTATTCGCGACCAAATTCTTGATTTTCTTGATCCAAAACTAGATTTTCTTATTCGCGATCCAATTCTTGATTTTCATGATCCAAAACTAGATTTTTGTATTCGCCACGCAGTTCTTGATTTTCTTGATCGAAAACTAGATTTTTTTATTCGCGACCAAATTCTGGATTTTCTTGATCCAAAACTAGATTTTTGTATTCGCGACCAAATTCTTGATTTTCTTGATCCAAAACTAGATTTTTGTATTCGCCACGCAGTTCTTGATTTTCTTGATCCAAAACTAGATTTTTGTATTCGCGACCAAATTCTGGATTTTCTTGATCCAAAACTAGATTTTTGTATTCGCGACCAAATTCTTTATTTTCTTGATCCGAAACTAGATTTTCTTATTCGCGATCCAATTCTTGATTTTCCTGATCCAAAACTAGATATTTGTATTCGCCACGCAGTTCTTGATTTTCTTGATCGAAAACTAGATTTTTTTATTCGCCACACAATTCTTGATTTTCTTGATCGAAAACAAGATTTTTGTATTCACGACCAAATTCTTGATTTTCTTGATCCAAAACTAGATTTTTGTATTCGCGACCAAATTCTGGATTTTCTTGATCCAAAACTAGATTTTCTTATTCGCGATCCAATTCTTGATTTTCATGATCCAAAACTAGATTTTTGTATTCGCCACGTAGTTCTTGATTTTCTTGATCGAAAACTAGATTTTTTTATTCGCGACCAAATTCTGGATTTTCTTGATCCAAAACTAGATTTTTGTATTCGCGACCAAATTCTTGATTTTCTTGATCCAAAACTAGATTTTTGTATTCGCCACGCAGTTCTTGATTTTCTTGATCCAAAACTAGATTTTTGTATTCGCGACCAAATTCTGGATTTTCTTGATCCAAAACTAGATTTTTGTATTCGCGACCAAATTCTTGATTTTCTTGATCCAAAACTAGATTTTCTTATTCGCGATCCAATTCTTGATTTTCATGATCCAAAACTAGATTTTTGTATTCGCCACGCAGTTCTTGATTTTCTTGATCGAAAACTAGATTTTTTTATTCGCGACCAAATTCTGGATTTTCTTGATCCAAAACTAGATTTTTGTATTCGCGACCAAATTCTTGATTTTCATGATCCAAAACTAGATTTTTGTATTCGCCACGCAGTTCTTGATTTTCTTGATCGAAAACTAGATTTTTTTATTCGCGACCAAATTCTGGATTTTCTTGATCCAAAACTAGATTTTTGTATTCGCGACCAAATTCTTGATTTTCTAGATCCAAAACTAGATTTTTGTATTCGCCACGTAGTTCTTGATTTTCTTGATCCAAAACTAGATTTTTGCATTCGCGACCAAATTCTGGATTTTCTTGATCCAAAACTAGATTTTTGTATTCGCGACCAAATTCTTGATTTTCTTGATCCAAAACAAGATTTTCTTATTCGCGATCCAATTCTTGATTTTCATGATCCAAAACTAGATTTTTGTATTCGCCACGCAGTTCTTGATTTTCTTGATCCAAAACTAGATTTTTGCATTCGCGACCAAATTCTGGATTTTCTTGATCCAAAACTAGATTTTGGTATTCGCGACCAAATTCTTGATTTTCTTGATCCAAAACTAGATTTTCTTATTCGCGATCCAATTCTTGATTTTCATGATCCAAAACTAGATTTTTGTATTCGCCACGCAGTTCTTGATTTTCTTGATCGAAAACTAGATTTTTTTATTCGCGACCAAATTCTGGATTTTCTTGATCCAAAACTAGATTTTTGTATTCGCGACCAAATTCTTGATTTTCTTGATCCAAAACTAGATTTTTGTATTCGCAACGCAGTTCTTGATTTTCTTGATCCAAAACTAGATTTTTGTATTCGCGACCAAATTCTGGATTTTCTTGATCCAAAACTAGATTTTTGTATTCGCGACCAAATTCTTTATTTTCTTGATCCAAAACTAGATTTTCTTATTCGCGATCCAATTCTTGATTTTCCTGATCCAAAACTAAAGTTTTGTATTCGCGACCCAATTCTTGATTTTCTTGATCCAAAACTAGATTTTTGTATTCGCCACACAATTCTTGATTTTCTTGATCGAAAACAAGATTTTTGTATTCACGACCAAATTCTTGATTTTCTTGATCCAAAACTAGATTTTTGTATTCGCGACCAAATTCTGGATTTTCTTGATCCAAAACTAGATTTTGGTATTCGCGACCAAATTCTTGATTTTCTTGATCCAAAACTAGATTTTCTTATTCGCGATCCAATTCTTGATTTTCATGATCCAAAACTAGATTTTTGTATTCGCCACGTAGTTCTTGATTTTCTTGATCGAAAACTAGATTTTTTTATTCGCGACCAAATTCTGGATTTTCTTGATCGAAAACTAGATTTTTGTATTCGCGACCAAATTCTTGATTTTCTTGATCCAAAACTAGATTTTTGTATTCGCGACCAAATTCTGGATTTTCTTAATCCAAAACAAGATTTTGGTATTCGCGACCCAATTCTTGATTTTCTTGATCCAAAACTAGATTTTCTTATTCGCGATCCAATTCTTGATTTTCATGATCCAAAACTAGATTTTTGTATTCGCCACGCAGTTCTTGATTTTCTTGATCGAAAACTAGATTTTTTTATTCGCGACCAAATTCTGGATTTTCTTGATCCAAAACTAGATTTTTGTATTCGCGACCAAATTCTTGATTTTCTAGATCCAAAACTAGATTTTTGTATTCGCCACGTAGTTCTTGATTTTCTTGATCCAAAACTAGATTTTTGCATTCGCGACCAAATTCTGGATTTTCTTGATCCAAAACTAGATTTTTGTATTCGCGACCAAATTCTTGATTTTCTTGATCCAAAACTAGATTTTCATATTCGCGATCCAATTCTTGATTTTCATGATCCAAAACTAGATTTTTGTATTCGCCACGCAGTTCTTGATTTTCTTGATCGAAAACTAGACTTTTTTATTCGCGACCAAATTCTGGATTTTCTTGATCCAAAACTAGATTTTTGTATTCGCGACCAAATTCTTGATTTTCTTGATCCAAAACTAGATTTTTGTATTCGCCACGCAGTTCTTGATTTTCTTGATCCAAAACTAGATTTTTGTATTCGCGACCAAATTATGGATTTTCTTGATCCAAAACTAGATTTTTGTATTCGCGACCAAATTCTTGATTTTCTTGATCCAAAACTAGATTTTTGTATTCGCCACGCAGTTCTTTATTTTCTTGATCCAAAACTAGATTTTTGTATTCGCGACCAAATTCTGGATTTTCTTGATCCAAAACTAGATATTTGTCTTCGCGACCAAATTCTGGATTTTCTTGATCCAAAACTAGATTTTTGTATTCGCCACGCAGTTCTTGATTTTCTTGATCCAAAACTAGATTTTTGTATTCGCGACCAAATTCTGGATTTTCTTGATCCAAAACTAGATTTTGGTATTCGCGACCAAATTCTTGATTTTCTTGATCCAAAACTAGATTTTCTTATTCGCGATCCAATTCTTGATTTTCATGATCCAAAACTAGATTTTTGTATTCGCCACGCAGTTCTTGATTTTCTTGATCGAAAACTAGATTTTTTTATTCGCGACCAAATTCTGGATTTTCTTGATCCAAAACTAGATTTTTGTATTCGCGACCAAATTCTTGATTTTCATGATCCAAAACTAGATTTTTGTATTCGCCACGCAGTTCTTGATTTTCTTAATCGAAAACTAGATTTTTTTATTCGCGACCAAATTCTGGATTTTCTTGATCCAAAACTAGATTTTTGTATTCGCGACCAAATTCTTGATTTTCTAGATCCAAAACTACATTTTTGTATTCGCCACGTAGTTCTTGATTTTCTTGATCCAAAACTAGATTTTTGCATTCGCGACCAAATTCTGGATTTTCTTGATCCAAAACTAGATTTTTGTATTCGCGACCAAATTCTTGATTTTCTTGATCCAAAACAAGATTTTCTTATTCGCGATCCAATTCTTGATTTTCATGATCCAAAACTAGATTTTTGTATTCGCCACGCAGTTCTTGATTTTCTTGATCCAAAACTAGATTTTTGCATTCGCGACCAAATTCTGGATTTTCTTGATCCAAAACTAGATTTTTGTATTCGCGACCAAATTCTTGATTTTCTTGATCCAAAACTAGATTTTCTTATTCGCGATCCAATTCTTGATTTTCATGATCCAAAACTAGATTTTTGTATTCGCCACGCAGTTCTTGATTTTCTTGATCGAAAACTAGATTTTTTTATTCGCGACCAAATTCTGGATTTTCTTGATCCAAAACTAGATTTTTGTATTCGCGACCAAATTCTTGATTTTCTTGATCCAAAACTAGATTTTTGTATTCGCCACGCAGTTCTTGATTTTCTTGATCCAAAACTAGATTTTTGTATTCGCGACCAAATTCTGGATTTTCTTGATCCAAAACTAGATTTTGGTATTCGCGACCAAATTCTTGATTTTCTTGATCCAAAACTAGATTTTCTTATTCGCGATCCAATTCTTGATTTTCATGATCCAAAACTAGATTTTTGTATTCGCCACGCAGTTCTTGATTTTCTTGATCGAAAACTAGATTTTTTTATTCGCGACCAAATTCTGGATTTTCTTGATCCAAAACTAGATTTTTGTATTCGCGACCAAATTCTTGATTTTCTTGATCCAAAACTAGATTTTTGTATTTGCAACGCAGTTCTTGATTTTCTTGATCCAAAACTAGATTTTTGTATTCGCGACCAAATTCTGGATTTTCTTGATCCAAAACTAGATTTTTGTATTCGCGACCAAATTCTTTATTTTCTTGATCCAAAACTAGATTTTCTTATTCGCGATCCAATTCTTGATTTTCCTGATCCAAAACTAAAGTTTTGTATTCGCGACCCAATTCTTGATTTTCTTGATCCAAAACTAGATTTTTGTATTCGCCACACAATTCTTGATTTTCTTGATCGAAAACAAGATTTTTGTATTCACGACCAAATTCTTGATTTTCTTGATCCAAAACTAGATTTTTGTATTCGCGACCAAATTCTGGATTTTCTTGATCCAAAACTAGATTTTGGTATTCGCGACCAAATTCTTGATTTTCTTGATCCAAAACTAGATTTTCTTATTCGCGATCCAATTCTTGATTTTCATGATCCAAAACTAGATTTTTGTATTCGCCACGCAGTTCTTGATTTTCTTGATCGAAAACTAGATTTTTTTTATTCGCGACCAAATTCTGGATTTTCTTGATCCAAAACTAGATTTTTGTATTCGCGACCAAATTCTTGATTTTCTTGATCCAAAACTAGATTTTTGTATTCGCCACGCAGTTCTTGATTTTCTTGATCCAAAACTAGATTTTTGTATTCGCGACCAAATTCTGGATTTTCTTAATCCAAAACAAGATTTTGGTATTCGCGACCCAATTCTTGATTTTCTTGATCCAAAACTAGATTTTCTTATTCGCGATCCAATTCTTGATTTTCATGATCCAAAACTAGATTTTTGTATTCGCCACGCAGTTCTTGATTTTCTTGATCGAAAACTAGATTTTTTTATTCGCGACCAAATTCTGGATTTTCTTGATCCAAAACTAGATTTTTGTATTCGCGACCAAATTCTTGATTTTCTAGATCCAAAACTAGATTTTTGTATTCGCCACGTAGTTCTTGATTTTCTTGATCCAAAACTAGATTTTTGCATTCGCGACCAAATTCTGGATTTTCTTGATCCAAAACTAGATTTTTGTATTCGCGACCAAATTCTTGATTTTCTTGATCCAAAACTAGATTTTCATATTCGCGATCCAATTCTTGATTTTCATGATCCAAAACTAGATTTTTGTATTCCCCACGCAGTTCTTGATTTTCTTGATCGAAAACTAGACTTTTTTATTCGCGACCAAATTCTGGATTTTCTTGATCCAAAACTAGATTTTTGTATTCGCGACCAAATTCTTGATTTTCTTGATCCAAAACTAGATTTTTGTATTCGCCACGCAGTTCTTGATTTTCTTGATCCAAAACTAGATTTTTGTATTCGCGACCAAATTCTGGATTTTCTTGATCCAAAACTAGATTTTTGTATTCGCGACCAAATTCTTGATTTTCTTGATCCAAAACTAGATTTTTGTATTCGCCACGCAGTTCTTTGTTTTCTTGATCCAAAACTAGATTTTTGTATTCGCGACCAAATTCTGGATTTTCTTGATCCAAAACTAGATATTTGTCTTCGCGACCAAATTCTGGATTTTCTTGATCCAAAACTAGATTTTTGTATTCGCCACGCAGTTCTTGATTTTCTTGATCCAAAACTAGATTTTTGTATTCGCGACCAAATTCTGGATTTTCTTGATCCAAAACTAGATTTTTGTATTCGCGACCAAATTCTTGATTTTCTTGATCCAAAACTAGATTTTTGTATTCGCCACGCAGTTCTTGATTTTCTTGATCCAAAACTAGATTTTTGTATTCGCGACCAAATTCTGGATTTTCTTAATCCAAAACAAGATTTTGGTATTCGCGACCCAATTCTTGATTTTCTTGATCCAAAACTAGATTTTCTTATTCGCGATCCAATTCTTGATTTTCATGATCCAAAACTAGATTTTTGTATTCGCCACGCAGTTCTTGATTTTCTTGATCGAAAACTAGATTTTTTTATTCGCGACCAAATTCTGGATTTTCTTGATCCAAAACTAGATTTTTGTATTCGCGACCAAATTCTTGATTTTCTTGATCCAAAACTAGATTTTTGTATTCGCCACGCAGTTCTTGATTTTCTTGATCGAAAACTAGATTTTTTTATTCGCGACCAAATTCTGGATTTTCTTGATCCAAAACTAGATTTTTGTATTCGCGACCAAATTCTTGATTTTCTTGATCCAAAACTAGATTTTTGTATTCGCCACGCAGTTCTTGATTTTCTTGATCCAAAACTAGATTTTTGTATTCGCGACCAAATTCTGGATTTTCTTGATCCAAAACTAGATTTTTGTATTCGCGACCAAATTCTTGATTTTCTTAATCCAAAACTAGATTTTTGCATTCGCGACCAAATTCTGGATTTTCTTGATCCAAAACTAGATTTTTGTATTCGCGACCCAATTCTTGATTTTCTTGATCCAAAACTAGATTTTTGTATTCGCCACACAATTCTTGATTTTCTTGATCGAAAACAAGATTTTTGTATTCACGACCAAATTCTTGATTTTCTTGATCCAAAACTAGATTTTTGTATTCGCGACCAAATTCTGGATTTTCTTGATCCAAAACTAGATTTTGGTATTCGCGACCAAATTCTTGATTTTCTTGATCCAAAACTAGATTTTCTTATTCGCAATCCAATTCTTGATTTTCATGATCCAAAACTAGATTTTTGTATTCGCCACGCAGTTCTTGATTTTCTTGAACGAAAACTAGATTTTTTTATTCGCGACCAAATTCTGGATTTTCTTGATCCAAAACTAGATTTTTGTATTCGCGACCAAATTCTTGATTTTCTTGATCCAAAACTAGATTTTTGTATTCGCCACGCAGTTCTTGATTTTCTTGATCCAAAACTAGATTTTTGTATTCGCGACCAAATTCTGGATTTTCTTAATCCAAAACTAGATTTTTGTATTCGCGACCCAATTCTTGATTTTCTTGATCCAAAACTAGATTTTCTTATTCGCGATCCAATTCTTGATTTTCATGATCCAAAACTAGATTTTTGTATTCGCCACGCAGTTCTTGATTTTCTTGATCGAAAACTAGATTTTTTTATTCGCGACCAAATTCTGGATTTTCTTGATCCAAAACTAGATTTTTGTATTCGCGACCAAATTCTTGATTTTCATTATCCAAAACTAGATTTTTGTATTCGCCACGCAGTTCTTGATTTTCTTGATCGAAAACTAGATTTTTTTATTCGCGACCAAATTCTGGATTTTCTTGATCCAAAACTAGATTTTTGTATTCGCGACCAAATTCTTGATTTTCTAGATCCAAAACTAGATTTTTGTATTCGCCACGCAGTTCTTGATTTTCTTGATCCAAAACTAGATTTTTGCATTCGCGACCAAATTCTGGATTTTCTTGATCCAAAACTAGATTTTTGTATTCGCGACCAAATTCTTGATTTTCTTGATCCAAAACTAGATTTTCTTATTCGCGATCCAATTCTTGATTTTCATGATCCAAAACTAGATTTTTGTATTCGCCACGCAGTTCTTGATTTTCTTGATCGAAAACTTGATTTTTTTATTCGCGACCAAATTCTGGATTTTCTTGATCCAAAACTAGATTTTTGTATTCGCGACCAAATTCTTGATTTTCTTGATCCAAAACTAGATTTTTGTATTCGCCACGCAGTTCTTGATTTTCTTGATCCAAAACTAGATTTTTGCATTCGCGACCAAATTCTGGATTTTCTTGATCCAAAACTAGATTTTCGTATTCGCGACCAAATTCTTGATTTTCTTGATCCAAAACTAGATTTTCTTATTCGCGATCCAATTCTTGATTTTCATGATCCAAAACTAGATTTTTGTATTCGCCACGCAGTTCTTGATTTTCTTGATCGAAAACTAGATTTTTTTATTCGCGACCAAATTCTGGATTTTCTTGATCCAAAACTAGATTTTTGTATTCGCGACCAAATTCTTGATTTTCTTGATCCAAAACTAGATTTTTGTATTCGCCACGCAGTTCTTGATTTTCTTGATCCAAAACTAGATTTTTGTATTCGCGACCAAATTCTGGATTTTCTTGATCCAAAACTAGATTTTTGTATTCGCGACCAAATTCTTGATTTTCTTGATCCAAAACTAGATTTTCTTATTCGCGATCCAATTCTTGATTTTCATGATCCAAAACTAGATTTTTGTATTCGCCACGCTGTTCTTGATTTTCTTGATCGAAAACTAGATTTTTTTATTCGCGACCAAATTCTGGATTTTCTTGATCCAAAACTAGATTTTTGTATTCGCGACCAAATTCTTGATTTTCTTGATCCAAAACTAGATTTTTGTATTCGCCACGCAGTTCTTGATTTTCTTGATCCAAAACTAGATTTTTGTATTCGCGACCAAATTCTGGATTTTCTTGATCCAAAACTAGATTTTTGTATTCGCGACCAAATTCTTGATTTTCTTGATCCAAAACTAGATTTTCTTATTCGCGATCCAATTCTTGATTTTCATGATCCAAAACTAGATTTTTGTATTCGCCACGCAGTTCTTGATTTTCTTGATCGAAAACTAGATTTTTTTATTCGCGACCAAATTCTGGATTTTCTTGATCCAAAACTAGATTTTTGTATTCGCGACCAAATTCTTGATTTTCTTGATCCAAAACTAGATTTTTGTATTCGCCACGCAGTTCTTGATTTTCTTGATCCAAAACTAGATTTTTGTATTCGCGACCAAATTCTGGATTTTCTTGATCCAAAACTAGATTTTTGTATTCGCGACCAAATTCTGGATTTTCTTGATCCAAAACTAGATTTTTGCATTCGCGACCAAATTCTGGATTTTCTTGATCCAAAACTAGATTTTTGTATTCGCGACCCAATTCTTGATTTTCTTGATCCAAAACTAGATTTTTGTATTCGCCACACAATTCTTGATTTTCTTGATCGAAAACAAGATTTTTGTATTCACGACCAAATTCTTGATTTTCTTGATCCAAAACTAGATTTTTGTATTCGCGACCAAATTCTGGATTTTCTTGATCCAAAACTAGATTTTGGTATTCGCGACCAAATTCTTGATTTTCTTGATCCAAAACTAGATTTTCTTATTCGCGATCCAATTCTTGATTTTCATGATCCAAAACTAGATTTTTGTATTCGCCACGCAGTTCTTGATTTTCTTGATCGAAAACTAGATTTTTTTATTCGCGACCAAATTCTGGATTTTCTTGATCCAAAACTAGATTTTTGTATTCGCGACCAAATTCTTGATTTTCTTGATCCAAAACTAGATTTTTGTATTCGCCACGCAGTTCTTGATTTTCTTGATCCAAAACTAGATTTTTGTATTCGCGACCAAATTCTGGATTTTCTTAATCCAAAACTAGATTTTTGTATTCGCGACCAAATTCTTGATTTTCTTGATCCAAAACTAGATTTTCTTATTCGCGATCAAATTCTTGATTTTCATGATCCAAAACTAGATTTTTGTATTCGCCACGCAGTTCTTAATTTTCTTGATCGAAAACTAGATTTTTTTATTCGCGACCAAATTCTGGATTTTCTTGATCCAAAACTAGATTTTTGTATTCGCGACCAAATTCTTGATTTTCATGATCCAAAACTAGATTTTTGTATTCGCCACGCAGTTCTTGATTTTCTTGATCGAAAACTAGATTTTTTTATTCGCGACCAAATTCTGGATTTTCTTGATCCAAAACTAGATTTTTGTATTCGCGACCAAATTCTTGATTTTCTTGATCCAAAACTAGATTTTCTTATTCGCGATCCAATTCTTGATTTTCATGATCCAAAACTAGATTTTTGTATTCGCGACCAAATTCTGGATTTTCTTGATCCAAAACTAGATTTTCGTATTCGCGACCAAATTCTTGATTTTCTTGATCCAAAACTAGATTTTTGTATTCGCAACGCAGTTCTTGATTTTCTTGATCCAAAACTAGATTTTTGTATTCGCGACCAAATTCTGGATTTTCTTGATCCAAAACTAGATTTTTGTATTCGCGACCAAATTCTTTATTTTCTTGATCCAAAACTAGATTTTCTTATTCGCGATCCAATTCTTGATTTTCCTGATCCAAAACTAAAGTTTTGTATTCGCGACCCAATTCTTGATTTTCTTGATCCAAAACTAGATTTTTGTATTCGCCACACAATTCTTGATTTTCTTGATCGAAAACAAGATTTTTGTATTCACGACCAAATTCTTGATTTTCTTGATCCAAAACTAGATTTTTGTATTCGCGACCAAATTCTGGATTTTCTTGATCCAAAACTAGATTTTGGTATTCGCGACCAAATTCTTGATTTTCTTGATCCAAAACTAGATTTTCTTATTCGCGATCCAATTCTTGATTTTCATGATCCAAAACTAGATTTTTGTATTCGCCACGTAGTTCTTGATTTTCTTGATCGAAAACTAGATTTTTTTTATTCGCGACCAAATTCTGGATTTTCTTGATCCAAAACTAGATTTTTGTATTCGCGACCAAATTCTTGATTTTCTTGATCCAAAACTAGATTTTTGTATTCGCCACGCAGTTCTTGATTTTCTTGATCCAAAACTAGATTTTTGTATTCGCGACCAAATTCTGGATTTTCTTAATCCAAAACAAGATTTTGGTATTCGCGACCCAATTCTTGATTTTCTTGATCCAAAACTAGATTTTCTTATTCGCGATCCAATTCTTGATTTTCATGATCCAAAACTAGATTTTTGTATTCGCCACGCAGTTCTTGATTTTCTTGATCGAAAACTAGATTTTTTTATTCGCGACCAAATTCTGGATTTTCTTGATCCAAAACTAGATTTTTGTATTCGCGACCAAATTCTTGATTTTCTAGATCCAAAACTAGATTTTTGTATTCGCCACGTAGTTCTTGATTTTCTTGATCCAAAACTAGATTTTTGCATTCGCGACCAAATTCTTGATTTTCTTGATCCAAAACTAGATTTTTGTATTCGCCACGCAGTTCTTGATTTTCTTGATCCAAAACTAGATTTTTGTATTCGCGACCAAATTCTTGATTTTCTTGATCCAAAACTAGATTTTTGTATTCGCCACGCAGTTCTTGATTTTCTTGATCCAAAACTAGATTTTTGTATTCGCGACCAAATTCTGGATTTTCTTGATCCAAAACTAGATTTTTGTATTCGCGACCAAATTCTTGATTTTCTTGATCCAAAACTAGATTTTTGTATTCGCCACGCAGTTCTTTGTTTTCTTGATCCAAAACTAGATTTTTGTATTCGCGACCAAATTCTGGATTTTCTTGATCCAAAACTAGATATTTGTCTTCGCGACCAAATTCTGGATTTTCTTGATCCAAAACTAGATTTTTGTATTCGCCACGCAGTTCTTGATTTTCTTGATCCAAAACTAGATTTTTGTATTCGCGACCAAATTCTGGATTTTCTTGATCCAAAACTAGATTTTTGTATTCGCGACCAAATTCTTGATTTTCTTGATCCAAAACTAGATTTTTGTATTCGCCACGCAGTTCTTGATTTTCTTGATCCAAAACTAGATTTTTGTATTCGCGACCAAATTCTGGATTTTCTTAATCCAAAACAAGATTTTGGTATTCGCGACCCAATTCTTGATTTTCTTGATCCAAAACTAGATTTTCTTATTCGCGATCCAATTCTTGATTTTCATGATCCAAAACTAGATTTTTGTATTCGCCACGCAGTTCTTGATTTTCTTGATCGAAAACTAGATTTTTTTATTCGCGACCAAATTCTGGATTTTCTTGATCCAAAACTAGATTTTTGTATTCGCGACCAAATTCTTGATTTTCTTGATCCAAAACTAGATTTTTGTATTCGCCACGCAGTTCTTGATTTTCTTGATCGAAAACTAGATTTTTTTATTCGCGACCAAATTCTGGATTTTCTTGATCCAAAACTAGATTTTTGTATTCGCCACGCAGTTCTTGATTTTCTTGATCCAAAACTAGATTTTTGTATTCGCGACCAAATTCTGGATTTTCTTGATCCAAAACTAGATTTTTGTATTCGCGACCAAATTCTTGATTTTCTTAATCCAAAACTAGATTTTTGCATTCGCGACCAAATTCTGGATTTTCTTGATCCAAAACTAGATTTTTGTATTCGCGACCCAATTCTTGATTTTCTTGATCCAAAACTAGATTTTTGTATTCGCCACACAATTCTTGATTTTCTTGATCGAAAACAAGATTTTTGTATTCACGACCAAATTCTTGATTTTCTTGATCCAAAACTAGATTTTTGTATTCGCGACCAAATTCTGGATTTTCTTGATCCAAAACTAGATTTTGGTATTCGCGACCAAATTCTTGATTTTCTTGATCCAAAACTAGATTTTCTTATTCGCGATCCAATTCTTGATTTTCATGATCCAAAACTAGATTTTTGTATTCGCCACGCAGTTCTTGATTTTCTTGAACGAAAACTAGATTTTTTTATTCGCGACCAAATTCTGGATTTTCTTGATCCAAAACTAGATTTTTGTATTCGCGACCAAATTCTTGATTTTCTTGATCCAAAACTAGATTTTTGTATTCGCCACGCAGTTCTTGATTTTCTTGATCCAAAACTAGATTTTTGTATTCGCGACCAAATTCTGGATTTTCTTAATCCAAAACTAGATTTTTGTATTCGCGACCCAATTCTTGATTTTCTTGATCCAAAACTAGATTTTCTTATTCGCGATCCAATTCTTGATTTTCATGATCCAAAACTAGATTTTTGTATTCGCCACGCAGTTCTTGATTTTCTTGATCGAAAACTAGATTTTTTTATTCGCGACCAAATTCTGGATTTTCTTGATCCAAAACTAGATTTTTGTATTCGCGACCAAATTCTTGATTTTCATTATCCAAAACTAGATTTTTGTATTCGCCACGCAGTTCTTGATTTTCTTGATCGAAAACTAGATTTTTTTATTCGCGACCAAATTCTGGATTTTCTTGATCCAAAACTAGATTTTTGTATTCGCGACCAAATTCTTGATTTTCTAGATCCAAAACTAGATTTTTGTATTCGCCACGCAGTTCTTGATTTTCTTGATCCAAAACTAGATTTTTGCATTCGCGACCAAATTCTGGATTTTCTTGATCCAAAACTAGATTTTTGTATTCGCGACCAAATTCTTGATTTTCTTGATCCAAAACTAGATTTTTTTATTCGCGACCCAATTCTTGATTTTCTTGATCCAAAACTAGATTTTCTTATTCGCGATCCAATTCTTGATTTTCATGATCCAAAACTAGATTTTTGTATTCCCCACGCAGTTCTTGATTTTCTTGATCGAAAACTAGACTTTTTTATTCGCGACCAAATTCTGGATTTTCTTGATCCAAAACTAGATTTTTGTATTCGCGACCAAATTCTTGATTTTCTTGATCCAAAACTAGATTTTTGTATTCGCCACGCAGTTCTTGATTTTCTTGATCCAAAACTAGATTTTTGTATTCGCGACCAAATTCTGGATTTTCTTGATCCAAAACTAGATTTTTGTATTCGCGACCAAATTCTTGATTTTCTTGATCCAAAACTAGATTTTTGTATTCGCCACGCAGTTCTTGATTTTCTTGATCGAAAACTAGATTTTTTTATTCGCGACCAAATTCTGGATTTTCTTGATCCAAAACTAGATTTTTGTATTCGCGACCAAATTCTTGATTTTCTAGATCCAAAACTAGATTTTTGTATTCGCCACGCAGTTCTTGATTTTCTTGATCGAAAACTAGATTTTTTTATTCGCGACCAAATTCTGGATTTTCTTGATCCAAAACTAGATTTTTGTATTCGCGACCAAATTCTTGATTTTCTTGATCCAAAACTAGATTTTTGTATTCGCCACGCAGTTCTTGATTTTCTTGATCCAAAACTAGATTTTTGTATTCGCGACCAAATTCTGGATTTTCTTGATCCAAAACTAGATTTTTGTATTCGCGACCAAATTCTTGATTTTCTTGATCCAAAACTAGATTTTCTTATTCGCGATCCAATTCTTGATTTTCATGATCCAAAACTAGATTTTTGTATTCGCCACGCAGTTCTTGATTTTCTTGATCGAAAACTAGATTTTTTTATTCGCGACCAAATTCTGGATTTTCTTGATCCAAAACTAGATTTTTGTATTCGCGACCAAATTCTTGATTTTCTTGATCCAAAACTAGATTTTTGTATTCGCCACGCAGTTCTTGATTTTCTTGATCCAAAACTAGATTTTTGTATTCGCGACCAAATTCTGGATTTTCTTGATCCAAAACTAGATTTTTGTATTCGCGACCAAATTCTGGATTTTCTTGATCCAAAACTAGATTTTTGCATTCGCGACCAAATTCTGGATTTTCTTGATCCAAAACTAGATTTTTGTATTCGCGACCCAATTCTTGATTTTCTTGATCCAAAACTAGATTTTTGTATTCGCCACACAATTCTTGATTTTCTTGATCGAAAACAAGATTTTTGTATTCACGACCAAATTCTTGATTTTCTTGATCCAAAACTAGATTTTTGTATTCGCGACCAAATTCTGGATTTTCTTGATCCAAAACTAGATTTTGGTATTCGCGACCAAATTCTTGATTTTCTTGATCCAAAACTAGATTTTCTTATTCGCGATCCAATTCTTGATTTTCATGATCCAAAACTAGATTTTTGTATTCGCCACGCAGTTCTTGATTTTCTTGATCGAAAACTAGATTTTTTTATTCGCGACCAAATTCTGGATTTTCTTGATCCAAAACTAGATTTTTGTATTCGCGACCAAATTCTTGATTTTCTTGATCCAAAACTAGATTTTTGTATTCGCCACGCAGTTCTTGATTTTCTTGATCCAAAACTAGATTTTTGTATTCGCGACCAAATTCTGGATTTTCTTAATCCAAAACTAGATTTTTGTATTCGCGACCAAATTCTTGATTTTCTTGATCCAAAACTAGATTTTCTTATTCGCGATCAAATTCTTGATTTTCATGATCCAAAACTAGATTTTTGTATTCGCCACGCAGTTCTTAATTTTCTTGATCGAAAACTAGATTTTTTTATTCGCGACCAAATTCTGGATTTTCTTGATCCAAAACTAGATTTTTGTATTCGCGACCAAATTCTTGATTTTCATGATCCAAAACTAGATTTTTGTATTCGCCACGCAGTTCTTGATTTTCTTGATCGAAAACTAGATTTTTTTATTCGCGACCAAATTCTGGATTTTCTTGATCCAAAACTAGATTTTTGTATTCGCGACCAAATTCTTGATTTTCTTGATCCAAAACTAGATTTTCTTATTCGCGATCCAATTCTTGATTTTCATGATCCAAAACTAGATTTTTGTATTCGCGACCAAATTCTGGATTTTCTTGATCCAAAACTAGATTTTCGTATTCGCGACCAAATTCTTGATTTTCTTGATCCAAAACTAGATTTTTGTATTCGCAACGCAGTTCTTGATTTTCTTGATCCAAAACTAGATTTTTGTATTCGCGACCAAATTCTGGATTTTCTTGATCCAAAACTAGATTTTTGTATTCGCGACCAAATTCTTTATTTTCTTGATCCAAAACTAGATTTTCTTATTCGCGATCCAATTCTTGATTTTCCTGATCCAAAACTAAAGTTTTGTATTCGCGACCCAATTCTTGATTTTCTTGATCCAAAACTAGATTTTTGTATTCGCCACACAATTCTTGATTTTCTTGATCGAAAACAAGATTTTTGTATTCACGACCAAATTCTTGATTTTCTTGATCCAAAACTAGATTTTTGTATTCGCGACCAAATTCTGGATTTTCTTGATCCAAAACTAGATTTTGGTATTCGCGACCAAATTCTTGATTTTCTTGATCCAAAACTAGATTTTCTTATTCGCGATCCAATTCTTGATTTTCATGATCCAAAACTAGATTTTTGTATTCGCCACGTAGTTCTTGATTTTCTTGATCGAAAACTAGATTTTTTTTATTCGCGACCAAATTCTGGATTTTCTTGATCCAAAACTAGATTTTTGTATTCGCGACCAAATTCTTGATTTTCTTGATCCAAAACTAGATTTTTGTATTCGCCACGCAGTTCTTGATTTTCTTGATCCAAAACTAGATTTTTGTATTCGCGACCAAATTCTGGATTTTCTTAATCCAAAACAAGATTTTGGTATTCGCGACCCAATTCTTGATTTTCTTGATCCAAAACTAGATTTTCTTATTCGCGATCCAATTCTTGATTTTCATGATCCAAAACTAGATTTTTGTATTCGCCACGCAGTTCTTGATTTTCTTGATCGAAAACTAGATTTTTTTATTCGCGACCAAATTCTGGATTTTCTTGATCCAAAACTAGATTTTTGTATTCGCGACCAAATTCTTGATTTTCTAGATCCAAAACTAGATTTTTGTATTCGCCACGTAGTTCTTGATTTTCTTGATCCAAAACTAGATTTTTGCATTCGCGACCAAATTCTGGATTTTCTTGATCCAAAACTAGATTTTTGTATTCGCGACCAAATTCTTGATTTTCTTGATCCAAAACTAGATTTTCATATTCGCGATCCAATTCTTGATTTTCATGATCCAAAACTAGATTTTTGTATTCCCCACGCAGTTCTTGATTTTCTTGATCGAAAACTAGACTTTTTTATTCGCGACCAAATTCTGGATTTTCTTGATCCAAAACTAGATTTTTGTATTCGCGACCAAATTCTTGATTTTCTTGATCCAAAACTAGATTTTTGTATTCGCCACGCAGTTCTTGATTTTCTTGATCCAAAACTAGATTTTTGTATTCGCGACCAAATTCTGGATTTTCTTGATCCAAAACTAGATTTTTGTATTCGCGACCAAATTCTTGATTTTCTTGATCCAAAACTAGATTTTTGTATTCGCCACGCAGTTCTTTGTTTTCTTGATCCAAAACTAGATTTTTGTATTCGCGACCAAATTCTGGATTTTCTTGATCCAAAACTAGATATTTGTCTTCGCGACCAAATTCTGGATTTTCTTGATCCAAAACTAGATTTTTGTATTCGCCACGCAGTTCTTGATTTTCTTGATCCAAAACTAGATTTTTGTATTCGCGACCAAATTCTGGATTTTCTTGATCCAAAACTAGATTTTTGTATTCGCGACCAAATTCTTGATTTTCTTGATCCAAAACTAGATTTTTGTATTCGCCACGCAGTTCTTGATTTTCTTGATCCAAAACTAGATTTTTGTATTCGCGACCAAATTCTGGATTTTCTTAATCCAAAACAAGATTTTGGTATTCGCGACCCAATTCTTGATTTTCTTGATCCAAAACTAGATTTTCTTATTCGCGATCCAATTCTTGATTTTCATGATCCAAAACTAGATTTTTGTATTCGCCACGCAGTTCTTGATTTTCTTGATCGAAAACTAGATTTTTTTATTCGCGACCAAATTCTGGATTTTCTTGATCCAAAACTAGATTTTTGTATTCGCGACCAAATTCTTGATTTTCTTGATCCAAAACTAGATTTTTGTATTCGCCACGCAGTTCTTGATTTTCTTGATCGAAAACTAGATTTTTTTATTCGCGACCAAATTCTGGATTTTCTTGATCCAAAACTAGATTTTTGTATTCGCGACCAAATTCTTGATTTTCTTGATCCAAAACTAGATTTTTGTATTCGCCACGCAGTTCTTGATTTTCTTGATCCAAAACTAGATTTTTGTATTCGCGACCAAATTCTGGATTTTCTTGATCCAAAACTAGATTTTTGTATTCGCGACCAAATTCTTGATTTTCTTAATCCAAAACTAGATTTTTGCATTCGCGACCAAATTCTGGATTTTCTTGATCCAAAACTAGATTTTTGTATTCGCGACCCAATTCTTGATTTTCTTGATCCAAAACTAGATTTTTGTATTCGCCACACAATTCTTGATTTTCTTGATCGAAAACAAGATTTTTGTATTCACGACCAAATTCTTGATTTTCTTGATCCAAAACTAGATTTTTGTATTCGCGACCAAATTCTGGATTTTCTTGATCCAAAACTAGATTTTGGTATTCGCGACCAAATTCTTGATTTTCTTGATCCAAAACTAGATTTTCTTATTCGCGATCCAATTCTTGATTTTCATGATCCAAAACTAGATTTTTGTATTCGCCACGCAGTTCTTGATTTTCTTGAACGAAAACTAGATTTTTTTATTCGCGACCAAATTCTGGATTTTCTTGATCCAAAACTAGATTTTTGTATTCGCGACCAAATTCTTGATTTTCTTGATCCAAAACTAGATTTTTGTATTCGCCACGCAGTTCTTGATTTTCTTGATCCAAAACTAGATTTTTGTATTCGCGACCAAATTCTGGATTTTCTTAATCCAAAACTAGATTTTTGTATTCGCGACCCAATTCTTGATTTTCTTGATCCAAAACTAGATTTTCTTATTCGCGATCCAATTCTTGATTTTCATGATCCAAAACTAGATTTTTGTATTCGCCACGCAGTTCTTGATTTTCTTGATCGAAAACTAGATTTTTTTATTCGCGACCAAATTCTGGATTTTCTTGATCCAAAACTAGATTTTTGTATTCGCGACCAAATTCTTGATTTTCATTATCCAAAACTAGATTTTTGTATTCGCCACGCAGTTCTTGATTTTCTTGATCGAAAACTAGATTTTTTTATTCGCGACCAAATTCTGGATTTTCTTGATCCAAAACTAGATTTTTGTATTCGCGACCAAATTCTTGATTTTCTAGATCCAAAACTAGATTTTTGTATTCGCCACGCAGTTCTTGATTTTCTTGATCCAAAACTAGATTTTTGCATTCGCGACCAAATTCTGGATTTTCTTGATCCAAAACTAGATTTTTGTATTCGCGACCAAATTCTTGATTTTCTTGATCCAAAACTAGATTTTCTTATTCGCGATCCAATTCTTGATTTTCATGATCCAAAACTAGATTTTTGTATTCGCCACGCAGTTCTTGATTTTCTTGATCGAAAACTAGATTTTTTTATTCGCGACCAAATTCTGGATTTTCTTGATCCAAAACTAGATTTTTGTATTCGCGACCAAATTCTTGATTTTCTTGATCCAAAACTAGATTTTTGTATTCGCCACGCAGTTCTTGATTTTCTTGATCCAAAACTAGATTTTTGCATTCGCGACCAAATTCTGGATTTTCTTGATCCAAAACTAGATTTTCGTATTCGCGACCAAATTCTTGATTTTCTTGATCCAAAACTAGATTTTCTTATTCGCGATCCAATTCTTGATTTTCATGATCCAAAACTAGATTTTTGTATTCGCCACGCAGTTCTTGATTTTCTTGATCGAAAACTAGATTTTTTTATTCGCGACCAAATTCTGGATTTTCTTGATCCAAAACTAGATTTTTGTATTCGCGACCAAATTCTTGATTTTCTTGATCCAAAACTAGATTTTTGTATTCGCCACGCAGTTCTTGATTTTCTTGATCCAAAACTAGATTTTTGTATTCGCGACCAAATTCTGGATTTTCTTGATCCAAAACTAGATTTTTGTATTCGCGACCAAATTCTTGATTTTCTTGATCCAAAACTAGATTTTCTTATTCGCGATCCAATTCTTGATTTTCATGATCCAAAACTAGATTTTTGTATTCGCCACGCTGTTCTTGATTTTCTTGATCGAAAACTAGATTTTTTTATTCGCGACCAAATTCTGGATTTTCTTGATCCAAAACTAGATTTTTGTATTCGCGACCAAATTCTTGATTTTCTTGATCCAAAACTAGATTTTTGTATTCGCCACGCAGTTCTTGATTTTCTTGATCCAAAACTAGATTTTTGTATTCGCGACCAAATTCTGGATTTTCTTGATCCAAAACTAGATTTTTGTATTCGCGACCAAATTCTTGATTTTCTTGATCCAAAACTAGATTTTCTTATTCGCGATCCAATTCTTGATTTTCATGATCCAAAACTAGATTTTTGTATTCGCCACGCAGTTCTTGATTTTCTTGATCGAAAACTAGATTTTTTTATTCGCGACCAAATTCTGGATTTTCTTGATCAAAAACTAGATTTTTGTATTCGCGACCAAATTCTTGATTTTCTTGATCCAAAACTAGATTTTTGTATTCGCCACGCAGTTCTTGATTTTCTTGATCCAAAACTAGATTTTTGTATTCGCGACCAAATTCTGGATTTTCTTGATCCAAAACTAGATTTTTGTATTCGCGACCAAATTCTGGATTTTCTTGATCCAAAACTAGATTTTTGCATTCGCGACCAAATTCTGGATTTTCTTGATCCAAAACTAGATTTTTGTATTCGCGACCCAATTCTTGATTTTCTTGATCCAAAACTAGATTTTTGTATTCGCCACACAATTCTTGATTTTCTTGATCGAAAACAAGATTTTTGTATTCACGACCAAATTCTTGATTTTCTTGATCCAAAACTAGATTTTTGTATTCGCGACCAAATTCTGGATTTTCTTGATCCAAAACTAGATTTTTGTATTCGCGACCAAATTCTTGATTTTCTTGATCCAAAACTAGATTTTCTTATTCGCGATCCAATTCTTGATTTTCATGATCCAAAACTAGATTTTTGTATTCGCCACGCAGTTCTTGATTTTCTTGATCGAAAACTAGATTTTTTTATTCGCGACCAAATTCTGGATTTTCTTGATCCAAAACTAGATTTTTGTATTCGCGACCAAATTCTTGATTTTCTTGATCCAAAACTAGATTTTTGTATTCGCCACGCAGTTCTTGATTTTCTTGATCCAAAACTAGATTTTTGTATTCGCGACCAAATTCTGGATTTTCTTAATCCAAAACTAGATTTTTGTATTCGCGACCAAATTCTTGATTTTCTTGATCCAAAACTAGATTTTCTTATTCGCGATCAAATTCTTGATTTTCATGATCCAAAACTAGATTTTTGTATTCGCCACGCAGTTCTTAATTTTCTTGATCGAAAACTAGATTTTTTTATTCGCGACCAAATTCTGGATTTTCTTGATCCAAAACTAGATTTTTGTATTCGCGACCAAATTCTTGATTTTCATGATCCAAAACTAGATTTTTGTATTCGCCACGCAGTTCTTGATTTTCTTGATCGAAAACTAGATTTTTTTATTCGCGACCAAATTCTGGATTTTCTTGATCCAAAACTAGATTTTTGTATTCGCGACCAAATTCTTGATTTTCTTGATCCAAAACTAGATTTTCTTATTCGCGATCCAATTCTTGATTTTCATGATCCAAAACTAGATTTTTGTATTCGCCACGCAGTTCTTGATTTTCTTGATCGAAAACTAGATTTATTTATTCGCGACCAAATTCTGGATTTTCTTGATCCAAAACTAGATTTTTGTATTCGCGACCAAATTCTTGATTTTCATGATCCAAAACTAGATTTTTGTATTCGCCACGCAATTCTTGATTTTCTTGATCGAAAACTAGATTTTTTTATTCGCGACCAAATTCTGGATTTTCTTGATCCAAAACTAGATTTTTGTATTCGCGACCAAATTCTTGATTTTCTAGATCCAAAACTAGATTTTTGTATTCGCCACGCAGTTCTTGATTTTCTTGATCCAAAACTAGATTTTTGCATTCGCGACCAAATTCTGGATTTTCTTGATCCAAAACTAGATTTTTGTATTCGCGACCAAATTCTTGATTTTCTTGATCCAAAACTAGATTTTCTTATTCGCGATCCAATTCTTGATTTTCATGATCCAAAACTAGATTTTTGTATTCGCCACGCAGTTCTTGATTTTCTTGATCGAAAACTAGATTTTTTTATTCGCGACCAAATTCTGGATTTTCTTGATCCAAAACTAGATTTTTGTATTCGCGACCAAATTCTTGATTTTCTTGATCCAAAACTAGATTTTTGTATTCGCCACGCAGTTCTTGATTTTCTTGATCGAAAACTAGATTTTTTTATTCGCGACCAAATTCTGGATTTTCTTGATCCAAAACTAGATTTTTGTATTCGCGACCAAATTCTTGATTTTCTTGATCCAAAACTAGATTTTTGTATTCGCCACGCAGTTCTTGATTTTCTTGATCCAAAACTAGATTTTTGTATTCGCGACCAAATTCTGGATTTTCTTGATCCAAAACTAGATTTTTGTATTCGCGACCAAATTCTTGATTTTCTTGATCCAAAACTAGATTTTCTTATTCGCGATCCAATTCTTGATTTTCCTAATCCAAAACTAAAGTTTTGTATTCGCGACCCAATTCTTGATTTTCTTGATCCAAAACTAGATTTTTGTATTCGCCACACAATTCTTGATTTTCTTGATCGAAAACAAGATTTTTGTATTCACGACCAAATTCTTGATTTTCTTGATCCAAAACTAGATTTTTGTATTCGCGACCAAATTCTGGATTTTCTTGATCCAAAACTAGATTTTTGTATTCGCGACCAAATTCTTGATTTTCTTGATCAAAAACTAGATTTTCTTATTCGCGATCCAATTCTTGATTTTCATGATCCAAAACTAGATTTTTGTATTCGCCACGCAGTTCTTGATTTTCTTGATCGAAAACTAGATTTTTTTATTCGCGACCAAATTCTGGATTTTCTTGATCCAAAACTAGATTTTTGTATTCGCGACCAAATTCTTGATTTTCTTGATCCAAAACTAGATTTTTGTATTCGCCACGCAGTTCTTGATTTTCTTGATCCAAAACTAGATTTTTGTATTCGCGACCAAATTCTGGATTTTCTTAATCCAAAACTAGATTTTTGTATTCGCGACCAAATTCTTGATTTTCTTGATCCAAAACTAGATTTTCTTATTCGCGATCAAATTCTTGATTTTCATGATCCAAAACTAGATTTTTGTATTCGCCACGCAGTTCTTAATTTTCTTGATCGAAAACTAGATTTTTTTATTCGCGACCAAATTCTGGATTTTCTTGATCCAAAACTAGATTTTTGTATTCGCGACCAAATTCTTGATTTTCATGATCCAAAACTAGATTTTTGTATTCGCCACGCAGTTCTTGATTTTCTTGATCGAAAACTAGATTTTTTTATTCGCGACCAAATTCTGGATTTTCTTGATCCAAAACTAGATTTTTGTATTCGCGACCAAATTCTTGATTTTCTTGATCCAAAACTAGATTTTCTTATTCGCGATCCAATTCTTGATTTTCATGATCCAAAACTAGATTTTTGTATTCGCCACGCAGTTCTTGATTTTCTTGATCGAAAACTAGATTTTTTTATTCGCGACCAAATTCTGGATTTTCTTGATCCAAAACTAGATTTTTGTATTCGCGACCAAATTCTTGATTTTCATGATCCAAAACTAGATTTTTGTATTCGCCACGCAATTCTTGATTTTCTTGATCGAAAACTAGATTTTTTTATTCGCGACCAAATTCTGGATTTTCTTGATCCAAAACTAGATTTTTGTATTCGCGACCAAATTCTTGATTTTCTAGATCCAAAACTAGATTTTTGTATTCGCCACGCAGTTCTTGATTTTCTTGATCCAAAACTAGATTTTTGCATTCGCGACCAAATTCTGGATTTTCTTGATCCAAAACTAGATTTTTGTATTCGCGACCAAATTCTTGATTTTCTTGATCCAAAACTAGATTTTCTTATTCGCGATCCAATTCTTGATTTTCATGATCCAAAACTAGATTTTTGTATTCGCCACGCAGTTCTTGATTTTCTTGATCGAAAACTAGATTTTTTTATTCGCGACCAAATTCTGGATTTTCTTGATCCAAAACTAGATTTTTGTATTCGCGACCAAATTCTTGATTTTCTTGATCCAAAACTAGATTTTTGTATTCGCCACGCAGTTCTTGATTTTCTTGATCGAAAACTAGATTTTTTTATTCGCGACCAAATTCTGGATTTTCTTGATCCAAAACTAGATTTTTGTATTCGCGACCAAATTCTTGATTTTCTTGATCCAAAACTAGATTTTTGTATTCGCCACGCAGTTCTTGATTTTCTTGATCCAAAACTAGATTTTTGTATTCGCGACCAAATTCTGGATTTTCTTGATCCAAAACTAGATTTTTGTATTCGCGACCAAATTCTTGATTTTCTTGATCCAAAACTAGATTTTCTTATTCGCGATCCAATTCTTGATTTTCCTAATCCAAAACTAAAGTTTGTATTCGCGACCCAATTCTTGATTTTCTTGATCCAAAACTAGATTTTTGTATTCGCCACACAATTCTTGATTTTCTTGATCGAAAACAAGATTTTTGTATTCACGACCAAATTCTTGATTTTCTTGATCCAAAACTAGATTTTTGTATTCGCGACCAAATTCTGGATTTTCTTGATCCAAAACTAGATTTTTGTATTCGCGACCAAATTCTTGATTTTCTTGATCCAAAACTAGATTTTCTTATTCGCGATCCAATTCTTGATTTTCATGATCCAAAACTAGATTTTTGTATTCGCCACGCAGTTCTTGATTTTCTTGATCGAAAACTAGATTTTTTTATTCGCGACCAAATTCTGGATTTTCTTGATCCAAAACTAGATTTTTGTATTCGCGACCAAATTCTTGATTTTCTAGATCCAAAACTAGATTTTTGTATTCGCCACGCAGTTCTTGATTTTCTTGATCCAAAACTAGATTTTTGCATTCGCGACCAAATTCTGGATTTTCTTGATCCAAAACTAGATTTTTGTATTCGCGACCAAATTCTTGATTTTCTTGATCCAAAACTAGATTTTCTTATTCGCGATCCAATTCTTGATTTTCATGATCCAAAACTAGATTTTTGTATTCGCCACGCAGTTCTTGATTTTCTTGATCGAAAACTAGATTTTTTTATTCGCGACCAAATTCTGGATTTTCTTGATCCAAAACTAGATTTTTGTATTCGCGACCAAATTCTTGATTTTCTTGATCCAAAACTAGATTTTTGTATTCGCCACGCAGTTCTTGATTTTCTTGATCCAAAACTAGATTTTTGCATTCGCGACCAAATTCTGGATTTTCTTGATCCAAAACTAGATTTTCGTATTCGCGACCAAATTCTTGATTTTCTTGATCCAAAACTAGATTTTCTTATTCGCGATCCAATTCTTGATTTTCATGATCCAAAACTAGATTTTTGTATTCGCCACGCAGTTCTTGATTTTCTTGATCGAAAACTAGATTTTTTTATTCGCGACCAAATTCTGGATTTTCATGATCCAAAACTAGATTTTTGTATTCGCGACCAAATTCTTGATTTTCTTGATCCAAAACTAGATTTTTGTATTCGCCACGCAGTTCTTGATTTTCTTGATCCAAAACTAGATTTTTGTATTCGCGACCAAATTCTGGATTTTCTTAATCCAAAACTAGATTTTTGTATTCGCGACCAAATTCTTGATTTTCTTGATCCAAAACTAGATTTTCTTATTCGCGATCAAATTCTTGATTTTCATGATCCAAAACTAGATTTTTGTATTCGCCACGCTGTTCTTGATTTTCTTGATCGAAAACTAGATTTTTTTATTCGCGACCAAATTCTGGATTTTCTTGATCCAAAACTAGATTTTTGTATTCGCGACCAAATTCTTGATTTTCATGATCCAAAACTAGATTTTTGTATTCGCCACGCAGTTCTTGATTTTCTTGATCGAAAACTAGATTTTTTTATTCGCGACCAAATTCTGGATTTTCTTGATCCAAAACTAGATTTTTGTATTCGCGACCAAATTCTTGATTTTCTTGATCCAAAACTAGATTTTCTTATTCGCGATCCAATTCTTGATTTTCATGATCCAAAACTAGATTTTTGTATTCGCCACGCAGTTCTTGATTTTCTTGATCGAAAACTAGATTTTTTTATTCGCGACCAAATTCTGGATTTTCTTGATCCAAAACTAGATTTTTGTATTCGCGACCAAATTCTTGATTTTCATGATCCAAAACTAGATTTTTGTATTCGCCACGCAATTCTTGATTTTCTTGATCGAAAACTAGATTTTTTTATTCGCGACCAAATTCTGGATTTTCTTGATCCAAAACTAGATTTTTGTATTCGCGACCAAATTCTTGATTTTCTAGATCCAAAACTAGATTTTTGTATTCGCCACGCAGTTCTTGATTTTCTTGATCCAAAACTAGATTTTTGCATTCGCGACCAAATTCTGGATTTTCTTGATCCAAAACTAGATTTTTGTATTCGCGACCAAATTCTTGATTTTCTTGATCCAAAACTAGATTTTCTTATTCGCGATCCAATTCTTGATTTTCATGATCCAAAACTAGATTTTTGTATTCGCCACGCAGTTCTTGATTTTCTTGATCGAAAACTAGATTTTTTTATTCGCGACCAAATTATGGCTTTTCTTGATCCAAAACTAGATTTTTGTATTCGCGATCAAATTCTTAATTTTCATGATCCAAAACTAGATTTTTGTATTCGCCACGCTGTTCTTGATTTTCTTGATCGAAAACTAGATTTTTTTATTCGCGACCAAATTCTGGATTTTCTTGATCCAAAACTAGATTTTTGTATTCGCGACCAAATTCTTGATTTTCATGATCCAAAACTAGATTTTTGTATTCGCCACGCTGTTCTTGATTTTCTTGATCGAAAACTAGATTTTTTTATTCGCGACCAAATTCTGGATTTTCTTGATCCAAAACTAGATTTTTGTATTCGCGACCAAATTCTTGATTTTCTAGATCCAAAACTAGATTTTTGTATTCGCCACGCAGTTCTTGATTTTCTTGATCCAAAACTAGATTTTTGCATTCGCGACCAAATTCTGGATTTTCTTGATCCAAAACTAGATTTTTGTATTCGCGACCAAATTCTTGATTTTCTTGATCCAAAACTAGATTTTCTTATTCGCGATCCAATTCTTGATTTTCATGATCCAAAACTAGATTTTTGTATTCGCCACGCAGTTCTTGATTTTCTTGATCGAAAACTAGATTTTTTTATTCGCGACCAAATTCTGGATTTTCTTGATCCAAAACTAGATTTTTGTATTCGCGACCAAATTCTTGATTTTCTTGATCCAAAACTAGATTTTTGTATTCGCCACGCAGTTCTTGATTTTCTTGATCGAAAACTAGATTTTTTTATTCGCGACCAAATTCTGGATTTTCTTGATCCAAAACTAGATTTTTGTATTCGCGACCAAATTCTTGATTTTCTTGATCCAAAACTAGATTTTTGTATTCGCCACGCAGTTCTTGATTTTCTTGATCCAAAACTAGATTTTTGTATTCGAGACCAAATTCTGGATTTTCTTGATCCAAAACTAGATTTTTGTATTCGCGACCAAATTCTTGATTTTCTTGATCCAAAACTAGATTTTCTTATTCGCGATCCAATTCTTGATTTTCCTAATCCAAAACTAAAGTTTGTATTCGCGACCCAATTCTTGATTTTCTTGATCCAAAACTAGATTTTTGTATTCGCCACACAATTCTTGATTTTCTTGATCGAAAACAAGATTTTTGTATTCACGACCAAATTCTTGATTTTCTTGATCCAAAACTAGATTTTTGTATTCGCGACCAAATTCTGGATTTTCTTGATCCAAAACTAGATTTTTGTATTCGCGACCAAATTCTTGATTTTCTTGATCCAAAACTAGATTTTCTTATTCGCGATCCAATTCTTGATTTTCATGATCCAAAACTAGATTTTTGTATTCGCCACGCAGTTCTTGATTTTCTTGATCGAAAACTAGATTTTTTTATTCGCGACCAAATTCTGGATTTTCTTGATCCAAAACTAGATTTTTGTATTCGCGACCAAATTCTTGATTTTCTAGATCCAAAACTAGATTTTTGTATTCGCCACGCAGTTCTTGATTTTCTTGATCCAAAACTAGATTTTTGCATTCGCGACCAAATTCTGGATTTTCTTGATCCAAAACTAGATTTTTGTATTCGCGACCAAATTCTTGATTTTCTTGATCCAAAACTAGATTTTCTTATTCGCGATCCAATTCTTGATTTTCATGATCCAAAACTAGATTTTTGTATTCGCCACGCAGTTCTTGATTTTCTTGATCGAAAACTAGATTTTTTTATTCGCGACCAAATTCTGGATTTTCTTGATCCAAAACTAGATTTTTGTATTCGCGACCAAATTCTTGATTTTCTTGATCCAAAACTAGATTTTTGTATTCGCCACGCAGTTCTTGATTTTCTTGATCCAAAACTAGATTTTTGCATTCGCGACCAAATTCTGGATTTTCTTGATCCAAAACTAGATTTTCGTATTCGCGACCAAATTCTTGATTTTCTTGATCCAAAACTAGATTTTCTTATTCGCGATCCAATTCTTGATTTTCATGATCCAAAACTAGATTTTTGTATTCGCCACGCAGTTCTTGATTTTCTTGATCGAAAACTAGATTTTTTTATTCGCGACCAAATTCTGGATTTTCATGATCCAAAACTAGATTTTTGTATTCGCGACCAAATTCTTGATTTTCTTGATCCAAAACTAGATTTTTGTATTCGCCACGCAGTTCTTGATTTTCTTGATCCAAAACTAGATTTTTGTATTCGCGACCAAATTCTGGATTTTCTTAATCCAAAACTAGATTTTTGTATTCGCGACCAAATTCTTGATTTTCTTGATCCAAAACTAGATTTTCTTATTCGCGATCAAATTCTTGATTTTCATGATCCAAAACTAGATTTTTGTATTCGCCACGCTGTTCTTGATTTTCTTGATCGAAAACTAGATTTTTTTATTCGCGACCAAATTCTGGATTTTCTTGATCCAAAACTAGATTTTTGTATTCGCGACCAAATTCTTGATTTTCATGATCCAAAACTAGATTTTTGTATTCGCCACGCAGTTCTTGATTTTCTTGATCGAAAACTAGATTTTTTTATTCGCGACCAAATTCTGGATTTTCTTGATCCAAAACTAGATTTTTGTATTCGCGACCAAATTCTTGATTTTCTTGATCCAAAACTAGATTTTCTTATTCGCGATCCAATTCTTGATTTTCATGATCCAAAACTAGATTTTTGTATTCGCCACGCAGTTCTTGATTTTCTTGATCGAAAACTAGATTTTTTTATTCGCGACCAAATTCTGGATTTTCTTGATCCAAAACTAGATTTTTGTATTCGCGACCAAATTCTTGATTTTCATGATCCAAAACTAGATTTTTGTATTCGCCACGCAATTCTTGATTTTCTTGATCGAAAACTAGATTTTTTTATTCGCGACCAAATTCTGGATTTTCTTGATCCAAAACTAGATTTTTGTATTCGCGACCAAATTCTTGATTTTCTAGATCCAAAACTAGATTTTTGTATTCGCCACGCAGTTCTTGATTTTCTTGATCCAAAACTAGATTTTTGCATTCGCGACCAAATTCTGGATTTTCTTGATCCAAAACTAGATTTTTGTATTCGCGACCAAATTCTTGATTTTCTTGATCCAAAACTAGATTTTCTTATTCGCGATCCAATTCTTGATTTTCATGATCCAAAACTAGATTTTTGTATTCGCCACGCAGTTCTTGATTTTCTTGATCGAAAACTAGATTTTTTTATTCGCGACCAAATTCTGGCTTTTCTTGATCCAAAACTAGATTTTTGTATTCGCGATCAAATTCTTAATTTTCATGATCCAAAACTAGATTTTTGTATTCGCCACGCTGTTCTTGATTTTCTTGATCGAAAACTAGATTTTTTTATTCGCGACCAAATTCTGGATTTTCTTGATCCAAAACTAGATTTTTGTATTCGCGACCAAATTCTTGATTTTCATGATCCAAAACTAGATTTTTGTATTCGCCACGCAGTTCTTGATTTTCTTGATCGAAAACTAGATTTTTTTATTCGCGACCAAATTCTGGATTTTCTTGATCCAAAACTAGATTTTTGTATTCGCGACCAAATTCTTGATTTTCTTGATCCAAAACTAGATTTTCTTATTCGCGATCCAATTCTTGATTTTCATGATCCAAAACTAGATTTTTGTATTCGCCACGCAGTTCTTGATTTTCTTGATCGAAAACTAGATTTTTTTATTCGCGACCAAATTCTGGATTTTCTTGATCCAAAACTAGATTTTTGTATTCGCGACCAAATTCTTGATTTTCATGATCCAAAACTAGATTTTTGTATTCGCCACGCAATTCTTGATTTTCTTGATCGAAAACTAGATTTTTTTATTCGCGACCAAATTCTGGATTTTCTTGATCCAAAACTAGATTTTTGTATTCGCGACCAAATTCTTGATTTTCTAGATCCAAAACTAGATTTTTGTATTCGCCACGCAGTTCTTGATTTTCTTGATCCAAAACTAGATTTTTGCATTCGCGACCAAATTCTGGATTTTCTTGATCCAAAACTAGATTTTTGTATTCGCGACCAAATTCTTGATTTTCTTGATCCAAAACTAGATTTTCTTATTCGCGATCCAATTCTTGATTTTCATGATCCAAAACTAGATTTTTGTATTCGCCACGCAGTTCTTAATTTTCTTGATCGAAAACTAGATTTTTTTATTCGCGACCAAATTCTGGATTTTCTTGATCCAAAACTAGATTTTTGTATTCGCGACCAAATTCTTGATTTTCTTGATCCAAAACTAGATTTTTGTATTCGCCACGTAGTTCTTGATTTTCTTCATCCAAAACTAGATTTTTGTATTCGCGACCAAATTCTGGATTTTCTTGATCCAAAACTAGATTTTTGTATTCGCGACCAAATTCTTGATTTTCTTGATCCAAAACTAGATTTTCTTATTCGCGATCCAATTCTTGATTTTCATGATCCAAAACTAGATTTTTGTATTCGCCACGCAGTTCTTGATTTTCTTGATCGAAAACTAGATTTTTTTATTCGCGACCAAATTCTGGATTTTCTTCATCCAAAACTAGATTTTTGTATTCGCGACCAAATTCTTGATTTTCTTGATCCAAAACTAGATTTTTGTATTCGCCACGCAGTTCTTGATTTTCTTGATCCAAAACTAGATTTTTGTATTCGCGACCAAATTCTGGATTTTCTTGATCCAAAACTAGATTTTTGTATTCGCGACCAAATTCTTGATTTTCTTGATCCAAAACTAGATTTTCTTATTCGCGATCCAATTCTTGATTTTCATGATCCAAAACTAGATTTTTGTATTCGCCACGCAGTTCTTAATTTTCTTGATCGAAAACTAGATTTTTTTATTCGCGACCAAATTCTGGATTTTCTTGATCCAAAACTAGATTTTTGTATTCGCGACCAAATTCTTGATTTTCTTGATCCAAAACTAGATTTTTGTATTCGCCACGTAGTTCTTGATTTTCTTCATCCAAAACTAGATTTTTGTATTCGCGACCAAATTCTGGATTTTCTTGATCCAAAACTAGATTTTTGTATTCGCGACCAAATTCTTGATTTTCTTGATCCAAAACTAGATTTTCTTATTCGCGATCCAATTCTTGATTTTCATGATCCAAAACTAGATTTTTGTATTCGCCACGCAGTTCTTGATTTTCTTGATCGAAAACTAGATTTTTTTATTCGCGACCAAATTCTGGATTTTCTTGATCCAAAACTAGATTTTTGTATTCGCGACCAAATTCTTGATTTTCTTGATCCAAAACTAGATTTTTGTATTCGCCACGCAGTTCTTGATTTTCTTGATCCAAAACTAGATTTTTGTATTCGCGACCAAATTCTGGATTTTCTTGATCCAAAACTAGATTTTTGTATTCGCGACCAAATTCTGGATTTTCTTGATCCAAAACTAGATTTTTGTATTCGCGACCAAATTCTTGATTTTCTTGATCCAAAACTAGATTTTCTTATTCGCGATCCAATTCTTGATTTTCATGATCCAAAACTAGATTTTTGTATTCGCCACGCAGTTCTTAATTTTCTTGATCGAAAACTAGATTTTTTTATTCGCGACCAAATTCTGGATTTTCTTGATCCAAAACTAGATTTTTGTATTCGCGACCAAATTCTTGATTTTCTTGATCCAAAACTAGATTTTTGTATTCGCCACGCAGTTCTTGATTTTCTTGATCCAAAACTAGATTTTTGTATTCGCGACCAAATTCTGGATTTTCTTGATCCAAAACTAGATTTTTGTATTCGCGACCAAATTCTTGATTTTCTTGATCCAAAACTAGATTTTCTTATTCGCGATCCAATTCTTGATTTTCATGATCCAAAACTAGATTTTTTTATTCGCGACCAAATTCTGGATTTTCTTGATCCAAAACTAGATTTTTGTATTCGCGACCAAATTCTTGATTTTCTTGATCCAAAACTAGATTTTTGTATTCGCCACGCAGTTCTTGATTTTCTTCATCCAAAACTAGATTTTTGTATTCGCGACCAAATTCTGGATTTTCTTGATCCAAAACTAGATTTTTGTATTCGCGACCAAATTCTTGATTTTCTTGATCCAAAACTAGATTTTTTTATTCGCGACCAAATTCTGGATTTTCTTGATCCAAAACTAGATTTTTGTATTCGCGACCAAATTCTTGATTTTCTTGATCCAAAACTAGATTTTTGTATTCGCCACGCAGTTCTTGATTTTCTTGATACAAAACTAGATTTTTGTATTCGCGACCAAATTCTGGATTTTCTTGATCCAAAACTAGATTTTTGGATTCGCGACCAAATTCTTGATTTTCTTGATCCAAAACTAGATTTTTGCATTCGCGACCAAATTCTGGATTTTCTTGATCCAAAACTAGATTTTTGTATTCGCGACCCAATTCTTGATTTTCTTGATCCAAAACTAGATTTTTGTATTCGCCACACAATTCTTGATTTTCTTGATCGAAAACAAGATTTTTGTATTCACGACCAAATTCTTGATTTTCTTGATCCAAAACTAGATTTTTGTATTCGCGACCAAATTCTGGATTTTCTTGATCCAAAACTAGATTTTGGTATTCGCGACCAAATTCTTGATTTTCTTGATCCAAAACTAGATTTTCTTATTCCCGATCCAATTCTTGATTTTCATGATCCAAAACTAGATTTTTGTATTCGCCACGCAGTTCTTGATTTTCTTGATCGAAAACTAGATTTTTTTATTCGCGACCAAATTCTGGATTTTCTTGATCCAAAACTAGATTTTTGTATTCGCGACCAAATTCTTGATTTTCTTGATCCAAAACCAGATTTTTGTATTCGCCACGCAGTTCTTGATTTTCTTGATCCAAAACTAGATTTTTGTATTCGCGACCAAATTCTGGATTTTCTTAATCCAAAACTAGATTTTTGTATTCGCGACCAAATTCTTGATTTTCTTGATCCAAAACTAGATTTTCTTATTCGCGATCCAATTCTTGATTTTCATGATCCAAAACTAGATTTTTGTATTCGCCACGCAGTTCTTGATTTTCTTGATCGAAAACTAGATTTTTTTATTCGCGACCAAATTCTGGATTTTCTTGATCCAAAACTAGATTTTTGTATTCGCGACCAAATTCTTGATTTTCTTGATCCAAAACTAGATTTTTGTATTCGCCACGCAGTTCTTGATTTTCTTGATCGAAAACTAGATTTTTTTATTCGCGACCAAATTCTGGATTTTCTTGATCCAAAACTAGATTTTTGTATTCGCGACCAAATTCTTGATTTTCTTGATCCAAAACTAGATTTTCTTATTCGCGATCCAATTCTTGATTTTCATGATCCAAAACTAGATTTTTGTATTCGCCACGCAGTTCTTGATTTTCTTGATCGAAAACTAGATTTTTTTATTCGCGACCAAATTCTGGATTTTCTTGATCCAAAACTAGATTTTTGTATTCGCGACCAAATTCTTGATTTTCTTGATCCAAAATTAGATTTTTGTATTCGCCACGCAGTTCTTGATTTTCTTGATCGAAAACTAGATTTTTTTATTCGCGACCAAATTCTGGATTTTCTTGATCCAAAACTAGATTTTTGTATTCGCGACCAAATTCTTGATTTTCTTGATCCAAAACTAGATTTTTGTATTCGCCACGCAGTTCTTGATTTTCTTGATCCAAAACTAGATTTTTGTATTCGCGACCAAATTCTGGATTTTCTTGATCCAAAACTAGATTTTTGTATTCGCGACCAAATTCTTGATTTTCTTGATCCAAAACTAGATTTTCTTATTCGCGATCCAATTCTTGATTTTCCTAATCCAAAACTAAAGTTTTGTATTCGCGACCCAATTCTTGATTTTCTTGATCCAAAACTAGATTTTTGTATTCGCCACACAATTCTTGATTTTCTTGATCGAAAACAAGATTTTTGTATTCACGACCAAATTCTTGATTTTCTTGATCCAAAACTAGATTTTTGTATTCGCGACCAAATTCTGGATTTTCTTGATCCAAAACTAGATTTTTGTATTCGCGACCAAATTTTTGATTTTCTTGATCCAAAACTAGATTTTCTTATTCGCGATCCAATTCTTGATTTTCATGATCCAAAACTAGATTTTTGTATTCGCCACGCAGTTCTTGATTTTCTTGATCGAAAACTAGATTTTTTTATTCGCGACCAAATTCTGGATTTTCTTGATCCAAAACTAGATTTTTGTATTCGCGACCAAATTCTTGATTTTCTTGATCCAAAACTAGATTTTTGTATTCGCCACGCAGTTCTTGATTTTCTTGATCCAAAACTAGATTTTTGTATTCATGACCAAATTCTGGATTTTCTTGATCCAAAACTAGATTTTTGTATTCGCGACCAAATTCTTCATTTTCTTGATCCAAAACTAGATTTTCTTATTCGCGATCCAATTCTTGATTTTCATGATCCAAAACTAGATTTTTGTATTCGCCACGCAGTTCTTGATTTTCTTGATCGAAAACTAGATTTTTTTATTCGCGACCAAATTCTGGATTTTCTTGATCCAAAACTAGATTTTTGTATTCGCGACCAAATTCTTGATTTTCTTGATCCAAAACTAGATTTTTGTATTCGCCACGCAGTTCTTGATTTTCTTGATCGAAAACTAGATTTTTTTATTCGCGACCAAATTCTGGATTTTCTTGATCCAAAACTAGATTTTTGTATTCGCGACCAAATTCTTGATTTTCTTGATCCAAAACTAGATTTTCTTATTCGCGATCCAATTCTTGATTTTCATGATCCAAAACTAGATTTTTGTATTCGCCACGCAGTTCTTGATTTTCTTGATCGAAAACTAGATTTTTTTATTCGCGACCAAATTCTGGATTTTCTTGATCCAAAACTAGATTTTCGTATTCGCGACCAAATTCTTGATTTTCTTGATCCAAAACTAGATTTTCTTATTCGCGATCCAATTCTTGATTTTCATGATCCAAAACTAGATTTTTGTATTCGCCACGCAGTTCTTGATTTTCTTGATCGAAAACTAGATTTTTTTATTCGCGACCAAATTCTGGATTTTCTTGATCCAAAACTAGATTTTTGTATTCGCGACCAAATTCTTGATTTTCTTGATCCAAAACTAGATTTTTGTATTCGCCACGCAGTTCTTGATTTTCTTGATCCAAAACTAGATTTTTGTATTCACGACCAAATTCTGGATTTTCTTGATCCAAAACTAGATTTTTGTATTCGCGACCAAATTCTTGATTTTCTTGATCCAAAACTAGATTTTTGTATTCGCCACGCAGTTCTTGATTTTCTTCATCCAAAACTAGATTTTTGTATTCGCGACCAAATTCTGGATTTTCTTGATCCAAAACTAGATTTTTGTATTCGCGACCAAATTCTTGATTTTCTTGATCCAAAACTAGATTTTTTTATTCGCGACCAAATTCTGGATTTTCTTGATCCAAAACTAGATTTTTGTATTCGCGACCAAATTCTTGATTTTCTTGATCCAAAACTAGATTTTTGTATTCGCCACGCAGTTCTTGATTTTCTTGATCCAAAACTAGATTTTTGTATTCGCGACCAAATTCTGGATTTTCTTGATCCAAAACTAGATTTTTGTATTCGCGACCAAATTCTTGATTTTCTTGATCCAAAACTAGATTTTTGCATTCGCGACCAAATTCTGGATTTTCTTGATCCAAAACTAGATTTTTGTATTCGCGACCCAATTCTTGATTTTCTTGATCCAAAACTAGATTTTTGTATTCGCCACACAATTCTTGATTTTCTTGATCGAAAACAAGATTTTTGTATTCACGACCAAATTCTTGATTTTCTTGATCCAAAACTAGATTTTTGTATTCGCGACCAAATTCTGGATTTTCTTGATCCAAAACTAGATTTTGGTATTCGCGACCAAATTCTTGATTTTCTTGATCCAAAACTAGATTTTCTTATTCGCGATCCAATTCTTGATTTTCATGATCCAAAACTAGATTTTTGTATTCGCCACGCAGTTCTTGATTTTCTTGATCGAAAACTAGATTTTTTTATTCGCGACCAAATTCTGGATTTTCTTGATCCAAAACTAGATTTTTGTATTCGCGACCAAATTCTTGATTTTCTTGATCCAAAACCAGATTTTTGTATTCGCCACGCAGTTCTTGATTTTCTTGATCCAAAACTAGATTTTTGTATTCACGACCAAATTCTGGATTTTCTTAATCCAAAACTAGATTTTTGTATTCGCGACCAAATTCTTGATTTTCTTGATCCAAAACTAGATTTTCTTATTCGCGATCCAATTCTTGATTTTCATGATCCAAAACTAGATTTTTGTATTCGCCACGCAGTTCTTGATTTTCTTGATCGAAAACTAGATTTTTTTATTCGCGACCAAATTCTGGATTTTCTTGATCCAAAACTAGATTTTTGTATTCGCGACCAAATTCTTGATTTTCTTGATCCAAAACTAGATTTTTGTATTCGCCACGCAGTTCTTGATTTTCTTGATCGAAAACTAGATTTTTTTATTCGCGACCAAATTCTGGATTTTCTTGATCCAAAACTAGATTTTTGTATTCGCGACCAAATTCTTGATTTTCTTGATCCAAAACTAGATTTTCTTATTCGCGATCCAATTCTTGATTTTCATGATCCAAAACTAGATTTTTGTATTCGCCACGCAGTTCTTGATTTTCATGATCGAAAACTAGATTTTTTTATTCGCGACCAAATTCTGGATTTTCTTGATCCAAAACTAGATTTTTGTATTCGCGACCAAATTCTTGATTTTCTTGATCCAAAATTAGATTTTTGTATTCGCCACGCAGTTCTTGATTTTCTTGATCGAAAACTAGATTTTTTTATTCGCGACCAAATTCTGGATTTTCTTGATCCAAAACTAGATTTTTGTATTCGCGACCAAATTCTTGATTTTCTTGATCCAAAACTAGATTTTTGTATTCGCCACGCAGTTCTTGATTTTCTTGATCCAAAACTAGATTTTTGTATTCGCGACCAAATTCTGGATTTTATTGATCCAAAACTAGATTTTTGTATTCGCGACCAAATTCTTGATTTTCTTGATCCAAAACTAGATTTTCTTATTCGCGATCCAATTCTTGATTTTCCTAATCCAAAACTAAAGTTTTGTATTCGCGACCCAATTCTTGATTTTCTTGATCCAAAACTAGATTTTTGTATTCGCCACACAATTCTTGATTTTCTTGATCGAAAACAAGATTTTTGTATTCACGACCAAATTCTTGATTTTCTTGATCCAAAACTAGATTTTTGTATTCGCGACCAAATTCTGGATTTTCTTGATCCAAAACTAGATTTTTGTATTCGCGACCAAATTTTTGATTTTCTTGATCCAAAACTAGATTTTCTTATTCGCGATCCAATTCTTGATTTTCATGATCCAAAACTAGATTTTTGTATTCGCCACGCAGTTCTTGATTTTCTTGATCGAAAACTAGATTTTTTTATTCGCGACCAAATTCTGGATTTTCTTGATCCAAAACTAGATTTTTGTATTCGCGACCAAATTCTTGATTTTCTTGATCCAAAACTAGATTTTTGTATTCGCCACGCAGTTCTTGATTTTCTTGATCCAAAACTAGATTTTTGTATTCACGACCAAATTCTGGATTTTCTTGATCCAAAACTAGATTTTTGTATTCGCGACCAAATTCTTCATTTTCTTGATCCAAAACTAGATTTTCTTATTCGCGATCCAATTCTTGATTTTCCTAATCCAAAACTAAAGTTTTGTATTCGCGACCCAATTCTTGATTTTCTTGATCCAAAACTAGATTATTGTATTCGCCACACAATTCTTGATTTTCTTGATCGAAAACAAGATTTTTGTATTCACGACCAAATTCTTGATTTTCTTGATCCAAAACTAGATTTTTGTATTCGCGACCAAATTCTGGATTTTCTTGATCCAAAACTAGATTTTCTTATTCGCGATCCAATTCTTGATTTTCATGATCCAAAACTAGATTTTTGTATTCGCCACGCAGTTCTTGATTTTCTTGATCGAAAACTAGATTTTTTTATTCGCGACCAAATTCTGGATTTTCTTGATCCAAAACTAGATTTTTGTATTCGCGACCAAATTCTTGATTTTCATGATCCAAAACTAGATTTTTGTATTCGCCACGCAGTTCTTGATTTTCTTGATCGAAAACTAGATTTTTTTATTCGCGACCAAATTCTGGATTTTCTTGATCCAAAACTAGATTTTTGTATTCGCGACCAAATTCTTGATTTTCTAGATCCAAAACTAGATTTTTGTATTCGCCACGCAGTTCTTGATTTTCTTGATCCAAAACTAGATTTTTGCATTCGCGACCAAATTCTGGATTTTCTTGATCCAAAACTAGATTTTTGTATTCGCGACCAAATTCTTGATTTTCTTGATCCAAAACTAGATTTTCTTATTCGCGATCCAATTCTTGATTTTCATGATCCAAAACTAGATTTTTGTATTCGCCACGCAGTTCTTGATTTTCTTGATCGAAAACTAGATTTTTATCTTCGCGACCAAATTCTGGATTTTCTTGATCCAAAACTAGATTTTTGTATTCGCGACCAAATTCTTGATTTTCTTGATCCAAAACTAGATTTTTGTATTCGCCACGCAGTTCTTGATTTTCATGATCCAAAACTAGATTTTTGTATTCGCGACCAAATTCTAGATTTTCTTGATCCAAAACTAGATTTTTGTATTCGCGACCAAATTCTTGATTTTCTTGATCCAAAACTAGATTTTCTTATTCGCGATCCAATTCTTGATTTTCCTAATCCAAAACTAAAGTTTTGTATTCGCGACCCAATTCTTGATTTTCTTGATCCAAAACTAGATTTTTGTATTCGCGACCAAATTTTGGATTTTCTTGATCCAAAACTAGATTTTTGTATTCGCGACCAAATTTTTGATTTTCTTGATCCAAAACTAGATTTTCTTATTCGCGATCCAATTCTTGATTTTCATGATCCAAAACTAGATTTTTGTATTCGCCACGCAGTTCTTGATTTTCTTGATCGAAAACTAGATTTTTTTATTCGCGACCAAATTCTGGATTTTCTTGATCCAAAACTAGATTTTTGTATTCGCGACCAAATTCTTGATTTTCTTGATCCAAAACTATATTTTTGTATTCGCCACGCAGTTCTTGATTTTCTTGATCCAAAACTAGATTTTTGTATTCGCGACCAAATTCTGGATTTTCTTGATCCAAAACTAGATTTTTGTATTCGCGACCAAATTCTTGATTTTCTTGATCCAAAACTAGATTTTCTTATTCGCGATCCAATTCTTGATTTTCCTAATCCAAAACTAATGTTTTGTATTCGCGACCCAATTCTTGATTTTCTTGATCCAAAACTAGATTTTTGTATTCGCCACACAATTCTTGATTTTCTTGATCGAAAACAAGATTTTTGTATTCACGACCAAATTCTTGATTTTCTTGATCCAAAACTAGATTTTTGTATTCGCGACCAAATTCTGGATTTTCTTGATCCAAAACTAGATTTTTGTATTCGCGACCAAATTCTTGATTTTCTTGATCCAAAACTAGATTTTCTTATTCGCGATCCAATTCTTGATTTTCATGATCCAAAACTAGATTTTTGTATTCGCCACGCAGTTCTTGATTTTCTTGATCGAAAACTAGATTTTTTTATTCGCAACCAAATTCTGGATTTTCTTGATCCAAAACTAGATTTTTGTATTCGCGACCAAATTCTTGATTTTCTTGATCCAAAACTAGATTTTTGTATTCGCCACGCAGTTCTTGATTTTCTTGATCCAAAACTAGATTTTTGTATTCGCGACCAAATTCTGGATTTTCTTGATCCAAAACTAGATTTTTGTATTCGCGACCAAATTCTTGATTTTCTTGATCCAAAACTAGATTTTCTTATTCGCGATCCAATTCTTGATTTTCCTAATCCAAAACTAAAGTTTTGTATTTGCGACCCAATTCTTGATTTTCTTGATCCAAAACTAGATTTTTGTATTCGCCACACAATTCTTGATTTTCTTGATCGAAAACAAGATTTTTGTATTCACGACCAAATTCTTGATTTTCTTGATCCAAAACTAGATTTTTGTATTCGCGACCAAATTCTGGATTTTCTTGATCCAAAACTAGATTTTTGTATTCGCGACCAAATTCTTGATTTTCTTGATCCAAAACTAGATTTTCTTATTCGCGATCCAATTCTTGATTTTCATGATCCAAAACTAGATTTTTGTATTCGCCACGCAGTTCTTGATTTTCTTGATCGAAAACTAGATTTTTTTATTCGCGACCAAATTCTGGATTTTCTTGATGCAAAACTAGATTTTTGTATTCGCGACCAAATTCTTGATTTTCTTGATCCAAAACTAGATTTTTGTATTCGCCACGCAGTTCTTGATTTTCTTGATCCAAAACTAGATTTTTGTATTCGCCACGCAGTTCTTGATTTTCTTGATCCAAAACTAGATTTTTGTATTCGCGACCAAATTCTGGATTTTCTTGATCCAAAACTAGATTTTTGTATTCGCGACCAAATTCTTGATTTTCTTGATCCAAAATTAGATTTTCTTATTCGCGATCCAATTCTTGATTTTCATGATCCAAAACTAGATTTTTGTATTCGCCACGCAGTTCTTGATTTTCTTGATCGAAAACTAGATTTTTTTATTCGCGACCAAATTCTGGATTTTCTTGATCCAAAACTAGATTTTTGTATTCGCGACCAAATTCTTGATTTTCATGATCCAAAACTAGATTTTTGTATTCGCCACGCAGTTCTTGATTTTCTTGATCGAAAACTAGATTTTTTTATTCGCGACCAAATTCTGGATTTTCTTGATCCAAAACTAGATTTTTGTATTCGCGACCAAATTCTTGATTTTCTAGATCCAAAACTAGATTTTTGTATTCGCCACGCAGTTGTTGATTTTCTTGATCCAAAACTAGATTTTTGTATTCGCGACCAAATTCTGGATTTTCTTGATCCAAAACTAGATTTTTGTATTCGCGACCAAATTCTTGATTTTCTTGATCCAAAACTAGATTTTCTTATTCGCGATCCAATTCTTGATTTTCATGATCCAAAACTAGATTTTTGTATTCGCCACGCAGTTCTTGATTTTCTTGATGGAAAACTAGATTTTTTTATTCGCGACCAAATTCTGGATTTTCTTGATCCAAAACTAGATTTTTGTATTCGCGACCAAATTCTTGATTTTCTTGATCCAAAACTAGATTTTTGTATTCGCCACGCAGTTCTTGATTTTCTTGATCCAAAACTAGATTTTTGTATTCGCGACCAAATTCTGGATTTTCTTGATCCAAAACTAGATTTTTGTATTCGCGACCAAATTCTTGATTTTCTTGATCCAAAACTAGATTTTCTTATTCGCGATCCAATTCTTGATTTTCATGATCCAAAACTAGATTTTTGTATTCGCCACGCAGTTCTTGATTTTCTTGATCGAAAACTAGATTTTTATCTTCGCGACCAAATTCTGGATTTTCTTGATCCAAAACTAGATTTTTGTATTCGCGACCAAATTCTTGATTTTCATGATCCAAAACTAGATTTTTGTATTCGCCACGCAGTTCTTGATTTTCTTGATCGAAAACTAGATTTTTTTATTCGCGACCAAATTCTGGATTTTCTTGATCCAAAACTAGATTTTTGTATTCGCGACCAAATTCTTGATTTTCATGATCCAAAACTAGATTTTTGTATTCGCCACGCAGTTCTTGATTTTCTTGATCGAAAACTAGATTTTTTTATTCGCGACCAAATTCTGGATTTTCTTGATCCAAAACTAGATTTTTGTATTCGCGACCAAATTCTTGATTTTCTAGATCCAAAACTAGATTTTTGTATTCGCCACGCAGTTCTTGATTTTCTTGATCCAAAACTAGATTTTTGTATTCGCGACCAAATTCTGGATTTTCTTGATCCAAAACTAGATTTTTGTATTCGCGACCAAATTCTTGATTTTCTTGATCCAAAACTAGATTTTCTTATTCGCGATCCAATTCTTGATTTTCATGATCCAAAACTAGATTTTTGTATTCGCCACGCAGTTCTTGATTTTCTTGATCGAAAACTAGATTTTTTTATTCGCGACCAAATTCTGGATTTTCTTGATCCAAAACTAGATTTTTGTATTCGCGACCAAATTCTTGATTTTCATGATCCAAAACTAGATTTTTGTATTCGCCACGCAGTTCTTGATTTTCTTGATCGAAAACTAGATTTTTTTATTCGCGACCAAATTCTGGATTTTCTTGATCCAAAACTAGATTTTTGTATTCGCGACCAAATTCTTGATTTTCTAGATCCAAAACTAGATTTTTGTATTCGCCACGCAGTTCTTGATTTTCTTGATCCAAAACTAGATTTTTGTATTCGCGACCAAATTCTGGATTTTCTTGATCCAAAACTAGATTTTTGTATTCGCGACCAAATTCTTGATTTTCTTGATCCAAAACTAGATTTTCTTATTCGCGATCCAATTCTTGATTTTCATGATCCAAAACTAGATTTTTGTATTCGCCACGCAGTTCTTGATTTTCTTGATCGAAAACTAGATTTTTTTATTCGCGACCAAATTCTGGATTTTCTTGATCCAAAACTAGATTTTTGTATTCGCGACCAAATTCTTGATATTCTTGATCCAAAACTAGATTTTTGTATTCGCCACGCAGTTCTTGATTTTCTTGATCCAAAACTAGATTTTTGTATTCGCGACCAAATTCTGGATTTTCTTGATCCAAAACTAGATTTTTGTATTCGCGACCAAATTCTTGATTTTCTTGATCCAAAACTAGATTTTCTTATTCGCGATCCAATTCTTGATTTTCCTAATCCAAAACTAAAGTTTTGTATTCGCGACCCAATTCTTGATTTTCTTGATCCAAAACTAGATTTTTGTATTCGCCACACAATTCTTGATTTTCTTGATCGAAAACAAGATTTTTGTATTCACGACCAAATTCTTGATTTTCTTGATCCAAAACTAGATTTTTGTATTCGCGACCAAATTCTGGATTTTCTTGATCCAAAACTAGATTTTTGTATTCGCGACCAAATTCTTGATTTTCTTGATCCAAAACTAGATTTTCTTATTCGCGATCCAATTCTTGATTTTCATGATCCAAAACTAGATTTTTGTATTCGCCACGCAGTTCTTGATTTTCTTGATCGAAAACTAGATTTTTTTATTCGCGACCAAATTCTGGATTTTCTTGATGCAAAACTAGATTTTTGTATTCGCGACCAAATTCTTGATTTTCTTGATCCAAAACTAGATTTTTGTATTCGCCACGCAGTTCTTGATTTTCTTGATCCAAAACTAGATTTTTGTATTCGCGACCAAATTCTGGATTTTCTTGATCCAAAACTAGATTTTTGTATTCGCGACCAAATTCTTGATTTTCTTGATCCAAAACTAGATTTTTGTATTCGCCACGCAGTTCTTGATTTTCTTGATCCAAAACTAGATTTCTGTATTCGCGACCAAATTCTGGATTTTCTTGATCCAAAACTAGATTTTCTTATTCGCGATCCAATTCTTGATTTTCCTGATCCAAAACTAAAGTTTTGTATTCGCGACCCAATTCTTGATTTTCTTGATCCAAAACTAGATTTTTGTATTCGCCACACAATTCTTGATTTTCTTGATCGAAAACAAGATTTTTGTATTCACGACCAAATTCTTGATTTTCTTGATCCAAAACTAGATTTTTGTATTCGCGACCAAATTCTGGATTTTCTTGATCCAAAACTAGATTTTTGTATTCGCGACCAAATTCTTGATTTTCTTGATCCAAAACTAGATTTTCTTATTCGCGATCCAATTCTTGATTTTCATGATCCAAAACTAGATTTTTGTATTCGCCACGCAGTTCTTGATTTTCTTGATCGAAAACTAGATTTTTTTATTCGCGACCAAATTCTGGATTTTCTTGATGCAAAACTAGATTTTTGTATTCGCGACCAAATTCTTGATTTTCTTGATCCAAAACTAGATTTTTGTATTCGCCACGCAGTTCTTGATTTTCTTGATCCAAAACTAGATTTTTGTATTCGCGACCAAATTCTGGATTTTCTTGATCCAAAACTAGATTTTTGTATTCGCGACCAAATTCTTGATTTTCTTGATCCAAAATTAGATTTTCTTATTCGCGATCCAATTCTTGATTTTCATGATCCAAAACTAGATTTTTGTATTCGCCACGCAGTTCTTGATTTTCTTGATCGAAAACTAGATTTTTTTATTCGCGACCAAATTCTGGATTTTCTTGATCCAAAACTAGATTTTTGTATTCGCGACCAAATTCTTGATTTTCATGATCCAAAACTAGATTTTTGTATTCGCCACGCAGTTCTTGATTTTCTTGATCGAAAACTAGATTTTTTTATTCGCGACCAAATTCTGGATTTTCTTGATCCAAAACTAGATTTTTGTATTCGCGACCAAATTCTTGATTTTCTAGATCCAAAACTAGATTTTTGTATTCGCCACGCAGTTCTTGATTTTCTTGATCCAAAACTAGATTTCTGTATTCGCGACCAAATTCTGGATTTTCTTGATCCAAAACTAGATTTTTGTATTCGCGACCAAATTCTTGATTTTCTTGATCCAAAACTAGATTTTCTTATTCGCGATCCAATTCTTGATTTTCATGATCCAAAACTAGATTTTTGTATTCGCCACGCAGTTCTTGATTTTCTTGATCGAAAACTAGATTTTTTTATTCGCGACCAAATTCTGGATTTTCTTGATCCAAAACTAGATTTTTGTATTCGCGACCAAATTCTTGATTTTCATGATCCAAAACTAGATTTTTGTATTCGCCACGCAGTTCTTGATTTTCTTGATCGAAAACTAGATTTTTTTATTCGCGACCAAATTCTGGATTTTCTTGATCCAAAACTAGATTTTTGTATTCGCGACCAAATTCTTGATTTTCTTGATCCAAAACTAGATTTTTGTATTCGCCACGCAGTTCTTGATTTTCTTGATCCAAAACTAGATTTTTGTATTCACGACCAAATTCTGGATTTTCTTGATCCAAAACTAGATTTTTGTATTCGCGACCAAATTCTTCATTTTCTTGATCCAAAACTAGATTTTCTTATTCGCGATCCAATTCTTGATTTTCATGATCCAAAACTAGATTTTTGTATTCGCCACGCAGTTCTTGATTTTCTTGATCCAAAACTAGATTTTTGTATTCGCGACCAAATTCTGGATTTTCTTGATCCAAAACTAGATTTTGGTATTCGCGACCAAATTCTTGATTTTCTTGATCCAAAACTAGATTTTTTTATTCGCGACCAAATTCTGGATTTTCTTGATCCAAAACTAGATTTTTGTATTCGCCACGCAGTTCTTGATTTTCTTGATCCAAAACTAGATTTTTGTATTCGCGACCAAATTCTGGATTTTCTTGATCCAAAACTAGATTTTGGTATTCGCGACCAAATTCTTGATTTTCTTGATCCAAAACTAGATTTTGGTATTCGCGACCAAATTCTTGATTTTCTTGATCCAAAACTAGATTTTCTTATTCGCGATCCAATTCTTGATTTTCATGATCCAAAACTAGATTTTTGTATTCGCCACGCAGTTCTTGATTTTCTTGATCGAAAACTAGATTTTTTTATTCGCGACCAAATTCTGGATTTTCTTGATCCAAAACTAGATTTTTGTATTCGCGACCAAATTCTTGATTTTCATGATCCAAAACTAGATTTTTGTATTCGCCACGCAGTTCTTGATTTTCTTGATCGAAAACTAGATTTTTTTATTCGCGACCAAATTCTGGATTTTCTTGATCCAAAACTAGATTTTTGTATTCGCGACCAAATTCTTGATTTTCATGATCCAAAACTAGATTTTTGTATTCGGCACGCAGTTCTTGATTTTCTTGATCCAAAACTAGATTTTTGTATTCGCGACCAAATTCTTGATTTTCTTGATCCAAAACTAGATTTTCTTATTCGCGATCCAATTCTTGATTTTCCTGATCCAAAACTAAAGTTTTGTATTCGCGACCCAATTCTTGATTTTCTTGATCCAAAACTAGATTTTTGTATTCGCCACACAATTCTTGATTTTCTTGATCGAAAACAAGATTTTTGTATTCACGACCAAATTCTTGATTTTCTTGATCCAAAACTAGATTTTTGTATTCGCGACCAAATTCGTGATTTTCTTGATCCAAAACTAGATTTTCGTTTTCGCGACCAAATTCTTGGTTTTCTTGATCCAAAACTAGATTTTTGCATTCGCCACGCAATTCTTGATTTTCTTGATGCAAAACTAGATTTTCGTATTCGCGACCCAATTCTTGATTTTCTTGATCCAAAACTAGATTTTTGTATTCGGGACCCAATTCTTGATTTTCTTGATCCAAAACTAGATTTTTGTATTCGCGACCGAATTCTTGATTTTCTTGATCCAAAACTAGATTTTTGTATTCGCGACCGAATTCTTGATTTTCTTGATCCAAAACTAGATTTTTGCATTTGCCACGCAATTCTTGATTTACTGGATCCAAAACTAGATTTTTGTATTTGCGACCAAATTCTTGATTTTCTTGATTCAAAACTAGATTTTCTTATTCTCAATCCAATTCTTGATTTTATTGATCCCAAACTAGATATTTGTATTCGCGACCAATTTCTTGATTTTGCTGATCCAAAACTAGATTTTTGAATTCGCGACCAACTTCTTGATTTTCTTGATCCAAAACTAGATTTTTGCATTCGCGACTCAAATCTTGATTTTCTTGTTCCAAAATTAGATTTTTGCATTAGCCACGCAGTTCTTTATTTTCTTGATCAAAAACTAGATTTTTGGATTCGCGACCAACTTCTTTATTTTCTTGATCCAAAACTAGATTTTTGCATTCGCGACCCAATTCTTCATTTTCTTGATCCAAAACTAGAATTTTGCATTCGCCACGTAGTTCTTGATTTTCTTGATCCAAAACTAGATTTTTGAATTCGCCACGAAGTTCTTAATTTTCTTGATCCCAAACTATATTTTTGTATTCGGGACCAAATTCTTGATTTTCTTGATCCAAAACTAGATTTTTGTATTCGCGACCAAATTCTTGATTTTCTTGATCCAAAACTAGATTTTTGTTTTCGCGACCAAATTCTTGATTTTCATGATCCAAAACTAGATTTTTGTATTCGCGACCAACTTCTTTATTTTCTTGATCCAAAACTAGATTTTTGCATTCGCGACCCAATTCTTGATTTTCTTGATCCAAAACTAAAATTTTGCATTCGCCACGCAGTTCTTGATTTTCTTGATCCAAAACTAGATTTTTGTATTCGCCACGCAGTTCTTGATTTTCTTGACCCAAAAGTAGATTTTTGTATTCGCCACGCAGTTCTTGATTGTCTTGACCCAAAACAAGATTTTTGTATTCGCCACACATTTCTTGATTTTCTTGATCGAAAACTAGATTTTTGTATTTGCGACCAAATTCTTGATTTTCTTGATGCAAAACTAGATTTTCGTATTCGCGACCCAATTCTTGATTTTCTTGGTCCAAAACTAGATTTTTGTATTTGCGACCAAATTCTTGATTTTCTTGATCCAAAACTAGATTTTCTTATTCTCGACCCAATTCTTGATTTTATTGATCCCAAACTAGATATTTGTATTCGCGACCAATTTCTTGATTTTGCTGATCCAAAACTAGATTTTTGAATTCGCGACCAACTTCTTGATTTTCTTGATCCAAAACTAGATTTTTGCATTCGCGACTCAAATCTTGATTTTCTTGTTCCAAAATTAGATTTTTGCATTAGCCACGCAGTTCTTTATTTTCATGATCCAAAACTAGATTTTTGTATTCGCGACCAACTTCTTTATTTTCTTGATCCAAAACTAGATTTTTGCATTCGCGACCCAATTCTTCATTTTCTTGATCCAAAACTAGAATTTTGCATTCGCCACGCAGTTCTTGATTTTCTTGATCCAAAACTAGATTTTTGAATTCGCCACGAAGTTCTTCATTTTCTTGATCCAAAACTAGATTTTTGTATTCGGGACCAAATTCTTGATTTTCTTGATCCAAAACTAGATTTTTGTATTCGCGACCAAATTCTTGATTTTCTTGATCCAAAACTAGATTTTTGTATTCGCGACCGAATTCTTGATTTTCTTGATCCAAAACTAGATTTTTGTATTCGCGACCCACTTCTTTATTTTCTTGATCCAAAACTAGATTTTTGCATTCGCGACCAAATTCTTGATTTTCTTCATCCAAAACTAGAATTTTGCATTCGCCAAGCAGTTCTTGATTTTCTTGATCCAAAACTAGATTTTTGAATTCGCCACGAAGTTCTTAATTTTCTTGATCCAAAACTAGATTTTTGTATTCGGGACCAAATTCTTGATTTTCTTGATCCAAAACTAGATTTTTGTATTCGCGACCAACTTTTTTATTTTCTTGATCCAAAACTAGATTTTTGCATTCGCGACCCAATTCTTCATTTTCTTGATCCAAAACTAGAATTTTGCATTCGCCACGCAGTTCTTGATTTTCTTGATCCAAAACTAGATTTTTGTATTCGCCACGCAGTTCTTGATTTTCTTGACCCAAAACTAGAATTTTGCATTCGCCACGCAGTTCTTGATTTTCTTGATCCAAAACTAGATTTTTGTATTCGCCACGCAGTTCTTGATTTTCTTGATCGAAAACAAGATTTTTGTATTCGCGACCAAATTCTTGATTTTCTTGATCCAAAACTAGAATTTTGTTTTCGCGACCAAATTCTTGGTTTTCTTGATCCAAAACTAGATTTTTGCATTCGCCACGCAATTCTTGATTCTCTTGATCCGAAACTAGATTTTCGTATTTGCGACCAATTTCTTGATTTTCTTGATGCAAAACTAGATTTTCGTATTCGCGACCCAATTCTTGATTTTCTTGATCCAAAACTAGATTTTTGTATTCGGGACCCAATTCTTGATTTTCTTGATCCAAAACTAGATTTTTGTATTCGCGACCGAATTCTTGATTTTCTTGATCCAAAACTAGATTTTTGTATTCGCGACCGAATTCTTGATTTTCTTGATCCAAAACTAGATTTTTGCATTCGCCACGCAATTCTTGATTTACTTGATCCAAAACTAGATTTTTGTATTTGCGACCAAATTCTTGATTTTCTTGATCCAAAACTAGATTTTCTTATTCTCGACCCAATTCTTGATTTTATTGATCCCAATCTAGATATTTGTATTCGCGACCAATTTCTTGATTTTGCTGATCCAAAACTAGATTTTTGAATTCGCGACCAACTTCTTGATTTTCTTGATCCAAAACTATATTTTTGCATTCGCGACTCAAATCTTGATTTTCTTGTTCCAAAATTAGATTTTTGCATTAGCCACGTAGTTCTTTATTTTCATGATCCAAAACTAGATTTTTGTATTCGCGACCAACTTCTTTATTTTCATGATCCAAAACTAGATTTTTGCATTCGCGACCCAATTCTTCATTTTCTTGATCCAAAACTAGAATTTTGCATTCGCCACGCAGTTCTTGATTTTCTTGATCCAAAACTAGATTTTTGAATTCGCCACGAAGTTCTTAATTTTCTTGATCCAAAACTAGATTTTTGTATTCGGGACCAAATTCTTGATTTTCTTGATCCAAAACTAGATTTTTGTATTCGCGACCAAATTCTTGATTTTCTTGATCCAAAACTAGATTTTTGTATTCACGACCAAATTCTTGATTTTCATGATCCAAAACTAGATTTTTGTATTCGCGACCAACTTTTTTATTTTCTTGATCCAAAACTAGATTTTTGCATTCGCGACCCAATTCTTCATTTTCTTGATCCAAAACTAGAATTTTGCATTCGCCACGCAGTTCTTGATTTTTTTGATCCAAAACTAGATTTTTGTATTCGCCACGCAGTTCTTGATTTTCTTGACCCAAAACTAGAATTTTGCATTCGCCACGCAGTTCTTGATTTTCTTGATCCAAAACTAGATTTTTGTATTCGCCACGCAGTTCTTGATTTTCTTGATCGAAAACAAGATTTTTGTATTCGCGACCAAATTCTTGATTTTCTTGATCCAAAACTAGATTTTTGTATTCGCGACCAAATTCGTGATTTTCTTGATCCAAAACAAGATTTTTGATTTCGCGACCAAATTCTTGGTTTTCTTGATCCAAAACTAGATTTTTGTATTCGGGACCCAATTCTTGATTTTCTTGATCCAAAACTAGATTTTTGTATTCGCGACCGAATTCTTGATTTTCTTGATCCAAAACTAGATTTTTGTATTCGCGACCGAATTCTTGATTTTCTTGATCCATAACTAGATTTTTGCATTCGCCACGCAATTCTTGATTTACTTGATCCAAAACTAGATTTTTGTATTTGCGACCAAATTCTTGATTTTCTTGATCCAAAACTAGATTTTCTTATTCTCGACCCAATTCTTGATTTTATTGATCCCAATCTAGATATTTGTATTCGCGACCAATTTCTTGATTTTGCTGATCCAAAACTAGATTTTTGAATTCGCGAACAACTTCTTGATTTTCTTGATCCAAATCTATATTTTTGCATTCGCGACTCAAATCATGATTTTCTTGTTCCAAAATTATATTTTTGCATTAGCCACGCAGTTCTTTATTTTCATGATCAAAAACTAGATTTTTGTATTCACGACCAACTTCTTTATTTTCTTGATCCAAAACTAGATTTTTGCATTCGCGACCCAATTCTTCATTTTCTTGATCCAAAACTAGAATTTTGCATTCGCCACGCAATTCTTGATTTTCTTGATCCAAAACTAGATTTTTGAATTCGCCACGAAGTTCTTCATTTTCTTGATCCAAAACTAGATTTTTGTATTCGGGACCAAATTCTTGATTTTCTTGATCCAAAACTAGATTTTTGTATTCGCGACCAAATTCTTGATTTTCTTGATCCAAAACTAGATTTTTGTATTCGCGACCAAATTCTTGATTTTCATGATCCAAAACTAGATTTTTGTATTCGCGACCAACTTCTTTATTTTCTTGATCCAAAACTAGATTTTTGCATTCGCGACCCAATTCTTCATTTTCTTGATCCAAAACTAGAATTTTGCATTCGCCACGCAGTTCTTGATTTTCTTGATCCAAAACTAGAATTTTGCATTCGCCACGCAATTCATGATTTTCTTGATCCAAAACTAGATTTTTGAATTCGCCACGAAGTTCTTAATTTTCTTGATCCAAAACTAGATTTTTGTATTCGGGACCAAATTCTTGATTTTCTTGATCCAAAACTAGATTTTTGTATTCGGGACCAAATTCTTGATTTTCTTGATCCAAAACTAGATTTTTGTATTCGGGACCAAATTCTTGATTTTCTTGATCCAAAACTAGATTTTTGTATTCGCGACCAAATTCTTGATTTTCTTGATCCAAAACTAGATTTTTGTATTCGCGACCAAATTCGTGATTTTCTTGATCCAAAACTAGATTTTTGTTTTCGCGACCAAATTCTTGGTTTTCATGATCCAAAACTAGATTTTTTCATTCGCGACCCAATTCTTGATTTTCTTGATCCAAAACTAGAATTTTGCATTCGCCACGCAGTTCTTGATTTTCCTGATCCAAAACTAAATTTTTGTATTCGCGACCCAATTCTTGATTTTCCTGATCCAAAACTAGATTTTTGTATTCGCCACACAATTCTTGATTTTCTTGATCGAAAACAAGATTTTTGTATTCGCGACCAAATTCTTGATTTTCTTGATCCAAAACTAGATTTTTGTATTCGCGACCAAATTCGTGATTTTCTTGATCCAAAACTAGATTTTTGTTTTCGCGACCAAATTCTTGGTTTTCTTGATCCAAAACTAGATTTTTGCATTCGCCACGCAATTCTTGATTTTCTTGATCCGAAACTAGATTTTCGTATTTGCGACCAATTTCTTGATTTTCTTGATGCAAAACTAGATTTTCGTATTCGCGACCCAATTCTTGATTTTGTTGATCCAAAACTAGATTTTTGTATTCGGGACCCAATTCTTGATTTTCTTGATCCAAAACTAGATTTTTGTATTCGCGACCGAATTCTTGATTTTCTTGATCCAAAACTAGATTTTTGTATTCGCGACCGAATTCTTGATTTTCTTGATCCAAAACTAGATTTTTGCATTCGCCACGCAATTCTTGATTTACTTGATCCAAAACTAGATTTTCGTATTTGCGACCAAATTCTTGATTTTCTTGATCCAAAACTAGATTTTCTTATTCTCGACCCAATTCTTGATTTTATTGATCCCAATCTAGATATTTGTATTCGCGACCAATTTCTTAATTTTGCTGATCCAAAACTAGATTTTTGAATTCGCGACCAATTTCTTGATTTTCTTGATCCAAAACTATATTTTTGCATTCGCGACTCAAATCTTAATTTTCTTGTTCCAAAATTAGATTTTTGCATTAGCCACGCAGTTCTTTATTTTCATGATCCAAAACTAGATTTTTGTATTCGCGACCAACTTCTTTATTTTCTTGATCCAAAACTAGATTTTTGCATTCGCGACCCAATTCTTCATTTTCTTGATCCAAAACTAGAATTTTGCATTCGCCACGCAGTTCTTGATTTTCTTGATCCAAAACTAGATTTTTGTATTCGCCACGCAGTTCTTGATTTTCTTGACCCAAAACTAGAATTTTGCATTCGCCACGCAGTTCTTGATTTTCTTGATCCAAAACTAGATTTTTGTATTCGCCACGCAGTTCTTGATTTTCTTGACCCAAAACTAGATTTTTGTATTCGCCACACAATTCATGATTTTCTTGATCGAAAACAAGATTTTTGTATTCGCGACCAAATTCTTGATTTTCTTGATCCAAAACTTGATTTTTGTATTCGCGACCAAATTCGTGATTTTCTTGATCCAAAACAAGATTTTTGATTTCGCGACCAAATTCTTGGTTTTCTTGATCCAAAACTAGATTTTTGTATTCGGGACCCAATTCTTGATTTTCTTGATCCAAAACTAGATTTTTGTATTCGCGACCGAATTCTTGATTTTCTTGATCCAAAACTAGATTTTTGTATTCGCGACCGAATTCTTGATTTTCTTGATCCAAAACTAGATTTTTGCATTCGCCACGCAATTCTTGATTTACTTGATCCAAAACTAGATTTTTGTATTTGCGACCAAATTCTTGATTTTCTTGATCCAAAACTAGATTTTCTTATTCTCGACCCAATTCTTGATTTTATTGATCCCAATCTAGATATTTGTATTCGCGACCAATTTCTTGATTTTGCTGATCCAAAACTAGATTTTTGAATTCGCGACCAACTTCTTGATTTTCTTGATCCAAAACTATATTTTTGCATTCGCGACTCAAATCATGATTTTCTTGTTCCAAAATTAGATTTTTGCATTAGCCACGCAGTTCTTTATTTTCATGATCAAAAACTAGATTTTTGTATTCGCGACCAACTTCTTTATTTTCTTGATCCAAAACTAGATTTTTGCATTCGCGACCCAATTCTTCATTTTCTTGATCCAAAACTAGAATTTTGCATTCGCCACGCAATTCTTGATTTTCTTGATCCAAAACTAGATTTTTGAATTCGCCACGAAGTTCTTAATTTTCTTGATCAAAAACTAGATTTTTGTATTCGGGACCAAATTCTTGATTTTCTTGATCCAAAACTAGATTTTTGTATTCGCGACCAAATTCTTGATTTTCTTGATCCAAAACTAGATTTTTGTATTCGCGACCAAATTCTTGATTTTCATGATCCAAAACTAGATTTTTGTATTCGCGACCAACTTCTTTATTTTCTTGATCCAAAACTAGATTTTTGCATTCGCGACCCAATTCTTCATTTTCTTGATCCAAAACTAGAATTTTGCATTCGCCACGCAGTTCTTGATTTTCTTGATCCAAAACTAGAATTTTGCATTCGCCACGCATTTCTTGATTTTCTTGATCCAAAACTAGATTTTTTAATTCGCCACGAAGTTCTTAATTTTCTTGATCCAAAACTAGATTTTTGTATTCGGGACCAAATTCTTGATTTTCTTGATCCAAAACTAGATTTTTGTATTCGGGACCAAATTCTTGATTTTCTTTATCCAAAACTAGATTTTTGTATTCGCGACCAAATTCTTGATTTTCTTGATCCAAAACTAGATTTTTGTATTCGCGACCAAATTCGTGATTTTCTTGATCCAAAACTAGATTTTTGTTTTCGCGACCAAATTCTTGGTTTTCATGATCCAAAACTAGATTTTTTCATTCGCGACCCAATTCTTGATTTTCTTGATCCAAAACTAGAATTTTGCATTCGCCACGCAGTTCTTGATTTTCCTGATCCAAAACTAAATTTTTGTATTCGCGACCCAATTCTTGATTTTCCTGATCCAAAACTAGATTTTTGTATTCGCCACACAATTCTTGATTTTCTTGATCGAAAACAAGATTTTTGTATTCGCGACCAAATTCTTGATTTTCTTGATCCAAAACTAGATTTTTGTATTCGCGACCAAATTCGTGATTTTCTTGATCCAAAACTAGATTTTTGTTTTCGCGACCAAATTCTTGGTTTTCTTGATCCAAAACTAGATTTTTGCATTCGCCACGCAATTCTTGATTTTCTTGATCCGAAACTAGATTTTCGTATTTGCGACCAATTTCTTGATTTTCTTGATGCAAAACTAGATTTTCGTATTCGCGACCCAATTCTTGATTTTCTTGATCCAAAACTAGATTTTTGTATTCGCGACCGAATTCTTGATTTTCTTGATCCAAAACTAGATTTTTGTATTCGCGACCGAATTCTTGATTTTCTTGATCCAAAACTAGATTTTTGCATTCGCCACGCAATTCTTGATTTACTTGATCCAAAACTAGATTTTTGTATTTGCGACCAAATTCTTGATTTTCTTGATCCAAAACTAGATTTTCTTATTCTCGACCCAATTCTTGATTTTATTGATCCCAATCTAGATATTTGTATTCGCGACCAATTTCTTGATTTTGCTGATACAAAACTAGATTTTTGAATTCGCGACCAATTTCTTGATTTTCTTGATCCAAAACTATATTTTTGCATTCGCGACTCAAATCTTGATTTTCTTGTTCCAAAATTAGATTTTTGCATTAGCCACGTAGTTCTTTATTTTCATGATCCAAAACTAGATTTTTGTATTCGCGACCAACTTCTTTATTTTCATGATCCAAAACTAGATTTTTGCATTCGCGACCCAATTCTTCATTTTCTTGATCCAAAACTAGAATTTTGCATTCGCCACGCAGTTCTTGATTTTCTTGATCCAAAACTAGATTTTTGAATTCGCCACGAAGTTCTTAATTTTCTTGATCCAAAACTAGATTTTTGTATTCGGGACCAAATTCTTGATTTTCTTGATCCAAAACTAGATTTTTGTATTCGCGACCAAATTCTTGATTTTCTTGATCCAAAACTAGATTTTTGTATTCGCGACCAAATTCTTGATTTTCTTGATCCAAAACTAGATTTTTGTATTCACGACCAAATTCTTGATTTTCATGATCCAAAACTAGATTTTTGTATTCGCGACCAACTTTTTTATTTTCTTGATCCAAAACTAGATTTTTGCATTCGCGACCCAATTCTTCATTTTCTTGATCCAAAACTAGAATTTTGCATTCGCCACGCAGTTCTTGATTTTCTTGATCCAAAACTAGATTTTTGTATTCGCCACGCAGTTCTTGATTTTCTTGACCCAAAACTAGAATTTTGCATTCGCCACGCAGTTCTTGATTTTCTTGATCCAAAACTAGATTTTTGTATTCGCCACGCAGTTCTTGATTTTCTTGATCGAAAACAAGATTTTTGTATTCGCGACCAAATTCTTGATTTTCTTGATCCAAAACTAGATTTTTGTATTCGCGACCAAATTCGTGATTTTCTTGATCCAAAACAAGATTTTTGATTTCGCGACCAAATTCTTGGTTTTCTTGATCCAAAACTAGATTTTTGTATTCGGGACCCAATTCTTGATTTTCTTGATCCAAAACTAGATTTTTGTATTCGCGACCGAATTCTTGATTTTCTTGATCCAAAACTAGATTTTTGTATTCGCGACCGAATTCTTGATTTTCTTGATCCATAACTAGATTTTTGCATTCGCCACGCAATTCTTGATTTACTTGATCCAAAACTAGATTTTTGTATTTGCGACCAAATTCTTGATTTTCTTGATCCAAAACTAGATTTTCTTATTCTCGACCCAATTCTTGATTTTATTGATCCCAATCTAGATATTTGTATTCGCGACCAATTTCTTGATTTTGCTGATCCAAAACTAGATTTTTGAATTCGCGAACAACTTCTTGATTTTCTTGATCCAAATCTATATTTTTGCATTCGCGACTCAAATCATGATTTTCTTGTTCCAAAATTATATTTTTGCATTAGCCACGCAGTTCTTTATTTTCATGATCAAAAACTAGATTTTTGTATTCACGACCAACTTCTTTATTTTCTTGATCCAAAACTAGATTTTTGCATTCGCGACCCAATTCTTCATTTTCTTGATCCAAAACTAGAATTTTGCATTCGCCACGCAATTCTTGATTTTCTTGATCCAAAACTAGATTTTTGAATTCGCCACGAAGTTCTTCATTTTCTTGATCCAAAACTAGATTTTTGTATTCGGGACCAAATTCTTGATTTTCTTGATCCAAAACTAGATTTTTGTATTCGCGACCAAATTCTTGATTTTCTTGATCCAAAACTAGATTTTTGTATTCGCGACCAAATTCTTGATTTTCATGATCCAAAACTAGATTTTTGTATTCGCGACCAACTTCTTTATTTTCTTGATCCAAAACTAGATTTTTGCATTCGCGACCCAATTCTTCATTTTCTTGATCCAAAACTAGAATTTTGCATTCGCCACGCAGTTCTTGATTTTCTTGATCCAAAACTAGAATTTTGCATTCGCCACGCAATTCATGATTTTCTTGATCCAAAACTAGATTTTTGAATTCGCCACGAAGTTCTTAATTTTCTTGATCCAAAACTAGATTTTTGTATTCGGGACCAAATTCTTGATTTTCTTGATCCAAAACTAGATTTTTGTATTCGGGACCAAATTCTTGATTTTCTTGATCCAAAACTAGATTTTTGTATTCGGGACCAAATTCTTGATTTTCTTGATCCAAAACTAGATTTTTGTATTCGCGACCAAATTCTTGATTTTCTTGATCCAAAACTAGATTTTTGTATTCGCGACCAAATTCGTGATTTTCTTGATCCAAAACTAGATTTTTGTTTTCGCGACCAAATTCTTGGTTTTCATGATCCAAAACTAGATTTTTTCATTCGCGACCCAATTCTTGATTTTCTTGATCCAAAACTAGAATTTTGCATTCGCCACGCAGTTCTTGATTTTCCTGATCCAAAACTAAATTTTTGTATTCGCGACCCAATTCTTGATTTTCCTGATCCAAAACTAGATTTTTGTATTCGCCACACAATTCTTGATTTTCTTGATCGAAAACAAGATTTTTGTATTCGCGACCAAATTCTTGATTTTCTTGATCCAAAACTAGATTTTTGTATTCGCGACCAAATTCGTGATTTTCTTGATCCAAAACTAGATTTTTGTTTTCGCGACCAAATTCTTGGTTTTCTTGATCCAAAACTAGATTTTTGCATTCGCCACGCAATTCTTGATTTTCTTGATCCGAAACTAGATTTTCGTATTTGCGACCAATTTCTTGATTTTCTTGATGCAAAACTAGATTTTCGTATTCGCGACCCAATTCTTGATTTTGTTGATCCAAAACTAGATTTTTGTATTCGGGACCCAATTCTTGATTTTCTTGATCCAAAACTAGATTTTTGTATTCGCGACCGAATTCTTGATTTTCTTGATCCAAAACTAGATTTTTGTATTCGCGACCGAATTCTTGATTTTCTTGATCCAAAACTAGATTTTTGCATTCGCCACGCAATTCTTGATTTACTTGATCCAAAACTAGATTTTCGTATTTGCGACCAAATTCTTGATTTTCTTGATCCAAAACTAGATTTTCTTATTCTCGACCCAATTCTTGATTTTATTGATCCCAATCTAGATATTTGTATTCGCGACCAATTTCTTAATTTTGCTGATCCAAAACTAGATTTTTGAATTCGCGACCAATTTCTTGATTTTCTTGATCCAAAACTATATTTTTGCATTCGCGACTCAAATCTTAATTTTCTTGTTCCAAAATTAGATTTTTGCATTAGCCACGCAGTTCTTTATTTTCATGATCCAAAACTAGATTTTTGTATTCGCGACCAACTTCTTTATTTTCTTGATCCAAAACTAGATTTTTGCATTCGCGACCCAATTCTTCATTTTCTTGATCCAAAACTAGAATTTTGCATTCGCCACGCAGTTCTTGATTTTCTTGATCCAAAACTAGATTTTTGTATTCGCCACGCAGTTCTTGATTTTCTTGACCCAAAACTAGAATTTTGCATTCGCCACGCAGTTCTTGATTTTCTTGATCCAAAACTAGATTTTTGTATTCGCCACGCAGTTCTTGATTTTCTTGACCCAAAACTAGATTTTTGTATTCGCCACACAATTCATGATTTTCTTGATCGAAAACAAGATTTTTGTATTCGCGACCAAATTCTTGATTTTCTTGATCCAAAACTTGATTTTTGTATTCGCGACCAAATTCGTGATTTTCTTGATCCAAAACAAGATTTTTGATTTCGCGACCAAATTCTTGGTTTTCTTGATCCAAAACTAGATTTTTGTATTCGGGACCCAATTCTTGATTTTCTTGATCCAAAACTAGATTTTTGTATTCGCGACCGAATTCTTGATTTTCTTGATCCAAAACTAGATTTTTGTATTCGCGACCGAATTCTTGATTTTCTTGATCCAAAACTAGATTTTTGCATTCGCCACGCAATTCTTGATTTACTTGATCCAAAACTAGATTTTTGTATTTGCGACCAAATTCTTGATTTTCTTGATCCAAAACTAGATTTTCTTATTCTCGACCCAATTCTTGATTTTATTGATCCCAATCTAGATATTTGTATTCGCGACCAATTTCTTGATTTTGCTGATCCAAAACTAGATTTTTGAATTCGCGACCAACTTCTTGATTTTCTTGATCCAAAACTATATTTTTGCATTCGCGACTCAAATCATGATTTTCTTGTTCCAAAATTAGATTTTTGCATTAGCCACGCAGTTCTTTATTTTCATGATCAAAAACTAGATTTTTGTATTCGCGACCAACTTCTTTATTTTCTTGATCCAAAACTAGATTTTTGCATTCGCGACCCAATTCTTCATTTTCTTGATCCAAAACTAGAATTTTGCATTCGCCACGCAATTCTTGATTTTCTTGATCCAAAACTAGATTTTTGAATTCGCCACGAAGTTCTTAATTTTCTTGATCAAAAACTAGATTTTTGTATTCGGGACCAAATTCTTGATTTTCTTGATCCAAAACTAGATTTTTGTATTCGCGACCAAATTCTTGATTTTCTTGATCCAAAACTAGATTTTTGTATTCGCGACCAAATTCTTGATTTTCATGATCCAAAACTAGATTTTTGTATTCGCGACCAACTTCTTTATTTTCTTGATCCAAAACTAGATTTTTGCATTCGCGACCCAATTCTTCATTTTCTTGATCCAAAACTAGAATTTTGCATTCGCCACGCAGTTCTTGATTTTCTTGATCCAAAACTAGAATTTTGCATTCGCCACGCATTTCTTGATTTTCTTGATCCAAAACTAGATTTTTTAATTCGCCACGAAGTTCTTAATTTTCTTGATCCAAAACTAGATTTTTGTATTCGGGACCAAATTCTTGATTTTCTTGATCCAAAACTAGATTTTTGTATTCGGGACCAAATTCTTGATTTTCTTTATCCAAAACTAGATTTTTGTATTCGCGACCAAATTCTTGATTTTCTTGATCCAAAACTAGATTTTTGTATTCGCGACCAAATTCGTGATTTTCTTGATCCAAAACTAGATTTTTGTTTTCGCGACCAAATTCTTGGTTTTCATGATCCAAAACTAGATTTTTTCATTCGCGACCCAATTCTTGATTTTCTTGATCCAAAACTAGAATTTTGCATTCGCCACGCAGTTCTTGATTTTCCTGATCCAAAACTAAATTTTTGTATTCGCGACCCAATTCTTGATTTTCCTGATCCAAAACTAGATTTTTGTATTCGCCACACAATTCTTGATTTTCTTGATCGAAAACAAGATTTTTGTATTCGCGACCAAATTCTTGATTTTCTTGATCCAAAACTAGATTTTTGTATTCGCGACCAAATTCGTGATTTTCTTGATCCAAAACTAGATTTTTGTTTTCGCGACCAAATTCTTGGTTTTCTTGATCCAAAACTAGATTTTTGCATTCGCCACGCAATTCTTGATTTTCTTGATCCGAAACTAGATTTTCGTATTTGCGACCAATTTCTTGATTTTCTTGATGCAAAACTAGATTTTCGTATTCGCGACCCAATTCTTGATTTTCTTGATCCAAAACTAGATTTTTGTATTCGGGACCCAATTCTTGATTTTCTTGATCCAAAACTAGATTTTTGTATTCGCGACCGAATTCTTGATTTTCTTGATCCAAAACTAGATTTTTGTATTCGCGACCGAATTCTTGATTTTCTTGATCCAAAACTAGATTTTTGCATTCGCCACGCAATTCTTGATTTACTTGATCCAAAACTAGATTTTTGTATTTGCGACCAAATTCTTGATTTTCTTGATCCAAAACTAGATTTTCTTATTCTCGACCCAATTCTTGATTTTATTGATCCCAATCTAGATATTTGTATTCGCGACCAATTTCTTGATTTTGCTGATACAAAACTAGATTTTTGAATTCGCGACCAATTTCTTGATTTTCTTGATCCAAAACTATATTTTTGCATTCGCAACTCAAATCTTGATTTTCTTGTTCCAAAATTAGATTTTTGCATTAGCCACGTAGTTCTTTATTTTCATGATCCAAAACTAGATTTTTGTATTCGCGACCAACTTCTTTATTTTCTTGATCCAAAACTAGATTTTTGCATTCGCGACCCAATTCTTCATTTTCTTGATCCAAAACAAGAATTTTGCATTCGCCACGCAGTTCTTGATTTTCTTGATTCAAAACTAGATTTTTGAATTCGCCACGAAGTTCTTAATTTTCTTGATCCAAAACTAGATTTTTGTATTCGGGACCAAATTCTTGATTTTCTTGATCCAAAACTAGATTTTTGTATTCGCGACCAAATTCTTGATTTTCTTGATCCAAAACTAGATTTTTGTATTCGCGACCAAATTCTTGATTTTCTTGATCCAAAACTAGATTTTCTTATTCTCGACCCAATTCTTGATTTTATTAATCCCAAACTAGATATTTGTATTCGCGACAGATTTCTTGATTTTGCTGATCCAAAACTAGATTTTTGAATTCGCGACCAACTTCTTGATTTTCTTGATCCAAAACTAGATTTTTGCATTCGCGACCCAAATCTTGATTTTCTTGTTCCAAAATTAGATTTTTGCATTAGCCACGCAGTTCTTTATTTTCATGATCCAAAACTAGATTTTTTTATTCGCGACCAACTTCTTTATTTTTTTGATCCAAAACTAGATTTTTGCATTCGCGACCCAATTCTTCATTTTCACGATCCAAAACTAGAATTTTGCATTCGCCACGCAGTTCTTGATTTTCTTGATCCAAAACTAGATTTTTGAATTCGCCACGAAGTTCTTAATTTTCTTGATCCAAAACTAGATTTTTGTATTCAGGACCAAATTCTTGATTTTCTTGATCCAAAACTAGATTTTTGTATTCGCGACCAAATTCTTGATTTTCTTGATCCAAAACTAGATTTTTGCATTCGCGACCCAAATCTTGATTTTCTTGTTCCAAAATTAGATTTTTGCATTAGCCACGCAGTTCTTTATTTTCATGATCCAAAACTAGATTTTTTAATTCGCGACCAACTTCTTTATTTTCTTGATCCAAAACTAGATTTTTGCATTCGCGACCCAATTCTTCATTTTCACGATCAAAAACTAGAATTTTGCATTCGCCACGCAGTTCTTGATTTTCTTGATCCAAAACTAGATTTTTGAATTCGCCACGAAGTTCTTAATTTTCTTGATCCAAAACTAGATTTTTGTATTCGCGACCAAATTCTTGATTTTCTTGATCCAAAACTAGATTTTTGTATTCGCGACCAAATTCTTGATTTTAATGATCCAAAACTACATTTTTGTATTCGCGACCAACTTCTTTATTTTCTTGATCCAAGACTAGATTTTTGCATTCGCGACCCAATTCTTCATTTTCTTGATCCAAAACTAGAATTGTGCATTCGCCACGCAGTTCTTGATTTTTCTTGATCCAAAACTAGATTTTTGAATTCGCCACGAAGTTCTTAATTTTCTTGATCCAAAACTAGATTTTTGTATTCGGGACCAAATTCTTGATTTTCTTGATCCAAAACTAGATTTTCGTATTCGCGACCAAATTCGTGATTTTCTTGATCCAAAACAAGATTTTTGTTTTCGCGACCAAATTCTTGGTTTTCTTGATCCAAAACTAGATTTTTGCATTCGCCACGCAATTCTTGATTTTCTTGATCCGAAACTAGATTTTCGTATTTGCGACCAAATTCTTGATTTTCTTGATCCAAAACTAGATTTTTGTATTCGCCACGCAGTTCTTGATTTTCTTGACCCAAAACTAGATTTTTGTATTCGCCACACAATTCTTGATTTTCTTGATCCAAAACTAGATTTTTGTATTCGGGACCCAATTCTTGATTTTTTTGATCCAAAACTAGAATTTTGTATTCGCGACCGAATTCTTGATTTTCTTGATCCAAAATTAGATATTTGCATTCGCCACGCAATTCTTGATTTTCCTGATCCAAAACTAGATTTTCGAATTCGCGACCAAATTCTTGATTTTATTGATCCAAAACTAGATATTCGCATTCGCGACCCAATTCTTGATTTTCTTGATCGAAAACTAGATTTTTGTATTCGCGACCGAATTCTTGATTTTGCTGATCCAAAACTAGATTTTTGAATTCGCGACCAACTTCTTGATTTTCTTGATCCAAAACTAGATTTTTGCATTCGCGACTCAAATCTTGATTTTCTTGTTCAAAAATTAGATTTTTGCATTAGCCACGCAGTTCTTTATTTTCATGATCCAAAACTAGATTTTTGTATTCGCGACCAACTTCTTTATTTTCTTGATCCAAAACTAGATTTTTGCATTCGCGACCCAATTCTTCATTTTCTTGAACCAAAACTAGAATTTTGCATTCGCCACGTAGTTCTTGATTTTCTTGATCCAAAACTAGATTTTTGAATTCGCCACGAAGTTCTTAATTTTCCTGATCCCAAACTAGATTTTTGTATTCGGGACCAAATTCTTGATTTTCTTGATCCAAAACTAGATTTTTGTATTCGCGACCAAATTCTTGATTTTCTTGATCCAAAACTAGATTTTTGTTTTCGCGACCAAATTCTTGATTTTCATGATCCAAAACTAGATTTTTGTATTCGCGACCAACTTCTTTATTTTCTTGATCCAAAACTAGATTTTTGCATTCGCGACCCAATTCTTGATTTTCTTGATCCAAAACTAAAATTTTGCATTCGCCACGCAGTTCTTGATTTTCTTGATCCAAAACTAGATTTTTGTATTCGCCACGCAGTTCTTGATTTTCTTGACCCAAAACTAGATTTTTGTATTCGCCACGCAGTTCTTGATTTTCTTGACCCAAAACTAGATTTTTGTATTCGCCACACAATTCTTGATTTTCTTAATCGAAAACAAGATTTTTGTATTCGCGACCAAATTCTTGATTTTCTTGATCCAAAACAAGATTTTTGTATTCGCGACCAAATTCGTGATTTTCTTTATCCAAAACTATATTTTTGTTTTCGCGACCAAATTCTTGGTTTTCTTGATCCAAAACTAGATTTTTGCATTCGCCACGCAATTCTTGATTTTCTTGATCCGAAACTAGATTTTCATATTTGCGACCAAATTCTTGATTTTCTTGATGCAAAACTAGATTTTCGTATTCGCGACCCAATTCTTGATTTTGTTGATCCAAAACTAGATTTTTGTATTCGGGACCCAATTCTTGATTTTCTTGATCCAAAACTAGATTTTTGTATTCGCGACCGAATTCTTGATTTTCTTGATCCAAAACTAGATTTTTGTATTCGCGACCGAATTCTTGATTTTCTTGATCGAAAACTAGATTTTTGCATTCGCCACGCAATTCTTGATTTACTTGATCCAAAACTAGATTTTTGTATTTGCGTCCAAATTCTTGATTTTCTTGATCCAAAACTAGATTTTCTTATTCTCGACCCAATTCTTGATTTTATTGATCCCAAACTAGATATTTGTATTCGCGACCAATTTCTTGATTTTGCTGATCCAAAACTAGATTTTTGAATTCGCGACCAACTTCTTGATTTTCTTGATCCAAAACTAGATTTTTGCATTCGCGACTCAAATCTTGATTTTCTTGTTCCAAAATTAGATTTTTGCATTAGCCACGCAGTTCTTTATTTTCATGATCCAAAACTAGATTTTTGTATTCGCGACCAACTTCTTTATTTTCTTGATCCAAAACTAGATTTTTGCATTCGCGACCCAATTCTTCATTTTCTTGATCCAAAACTAGAATTTTGCATTCGCCACGCAGTTCTTGATTTTCTTGATCCAAAACTAGATTTTTGAATTCGCCACGAAGTTCTTAATTTTCTTGATCCAAAACTAGATTTTTGTATTCGGGACCAAATTCTTGATTTTTTGATCCAAAACTAGATTTTTGTATTCGCGACCAAATTCTTGATTTTCTTGATCCAAAACTAGATTTTTGTATTCGCGACCAAATTCTTAATTTTCATGATCCAAAACTAGATTTTTGTATTCGCGACCAACTTCTTTATTTTCTTGATCCAAAACTAGATTTTTGCATTCGCGACCCAATTCTTGATTTTCTTGATCCAAAACTAGAATTTTGCATTCGCCACGCAGTTCTTGATTTTCTTGATCTAAAACTAGATTTTTGTATTCGCCACGCAGTTCTTGATTTTCTTGACCCAAAACTAGATTTTTGTATTCGCCACACAATTCTTGATTTTCTTGATCGAAAACAAGATTTTTGTATTCGCGACCAAATTCTTGATTTTCTTGATCCAAAACTAGATTTTTGTATTCGCGACCAAATTCGTGATTTTCTTGATCCAAAACTAGATTTTTGTTTTCGCGACCAAATTCTTGGTTTTCTTGATCCAAAACTAGATTTTTGTATTCGCCACGCAATTCTTGATTTTCTTGATCCGAAACTAGATTTTCGTATTTGCGACCAAATTCTTGATTTTCTTGATGCAAAACTAGATTTTCGTATTCGCGACCCAATTCTTGATTTTCTTGATCCAAAACTAGATTTTTGTATTCGGGACCCAATTCTTGATTTTCTTAATCCAAAACTAGATTTTTGTATTCGCGACCGAATTCTTGATTTTCTTGATCCAAAACTAGATTTTTGTATTCGCGACCGAATTCTTGATTTTCTTGATCCAAAACTAGATTTTTGCATTCGCCACGCAATTCTTGATTTACTTGATCCAAAACTAGATTTTTGTATTTGCGACCAAATTCTTGATTTTCTTGATCCAAAACTAGATTTTTGTATTTGCGACCAAATTCTTGATTTTCTTGATCCAAAACTAGATTTTCTTATTCTCGACCCAATTCTGGATTTTATTGATCCCAAACTAGATATTTGTATTCGCGACCAATTTCTTGATTTTGCTGATCCAAATCTAGATTTTTGAATTCGCGACCAACTTCTTGATTTTCTTGATCCAAAACTAGATTTTTGCATTCGCGACTCAAATCTTGATTTTCTTGTTCCAAAATTAGATTTTTGCATTAGCCACGCAGTTCTTTATTTTAATGATCCAAAACTAGATTTTTTTATTCGCGACCAACTTCTTTATTTTCTTGATCCAAAACTAGATTTTTGCATTCGCGACCCAATTCTTCATTTTCTTGATCCAAAACTAGAATTTTGCATTCGCCACGCAGTTCTTGATTTTCTTGATCCAAAACTAGATTTTTGAATTCGCCACGAAGTTCTTAATTTTCTTGATCCAAAACTAGATTTTTGTATTCGGGACCAAATTCTTGATTTTCTTGATCCAAAACTGGATTTTTGTATTCGCGACCAAATTCTTCATTTTCATGATCCAAAACTACATTTTTGTATTCGCGACCAACTTCTTTATTTTCTTGATCCAAAACTAGATTTTTGCATTCGCGACCCAATTCTTCATTTTCTTGATCCAAAACTAGAATTTTGCATTCGCCACGCAGTTCTTGATTTTCCTGATCCAAAACTAAATTTTTGTATTCGCGACCCAATTCTTGATTTTCTTGATCCAAAACTAGATTTTTGTATTCGCCACACAATTCTTGATTTTCTTGATCGAAAACAAGATTTTTGTATTCGCGACCAAATTCTTGATTTTCTTGATCCAAAACTAGATTTTTGTATTCGCGACCAAATTCGTGATTTTCTTGATCCAAAACTAGATTTTTGTTTTCGCGACCAAATTCTTGGTTTTCTTGATCCAAAACTAGATTTTTGCATTCGCCACGCAATTCTTGATTTTCTTGATCCGAAACTAGATTTTCGTATTTGCGACCAATTTCTTGATTTTCTTGATGCAAAACTAGATTTTCGTATTCGCGACCCAATTCTTGATTTTCTTGATCCAAAACTAGATTTTTGTATTCGGGACCCAATTCTTGATTTTCTTGATCCAAAACTAGATTTTTGTATTCGCGACCGAATTCTTGATTTTCTTGATCCAAAACTAGATTTTTGTATTCGCGACCGAATTCTTGGTTTTCTTGATCCAAAACTAGATTTTTGCATTCGCCACGCAATTCTTGATTTTCTTGATCCAAAACTAGATTTTCGTATTTGCGACCAATTTCTTGATTTTCTTGATGCAAAACTAGATTTTCGTATTCGCGACCCAATTCTTGATTTTCTTGATCCAAAACTAGATTTTTGTATTCGGGACCCAATTCTTGATTTTCTTGATCCAAAACTAGATTTTTGTATTCGCGACCGAATTCTTGATTTTCTTGATCCAAAATTAGATTTTTGTATTCGCGACCGAATTCTTGATTTTCTTGATCCAAAACTAGATTTTTGCATTCGCCACGCAATTCTTGATTTACTTGATCCAAAACTAGATTTTTGTATTTGCGACCAAATTCTTGATTTTCTTGATCCAAAACTAGATTTTCTTATTCTCGACCCAATTCTTGATTTTATTGATCCCAATCTAGATATTTGTATTCGCGACCAATTTCTTGATTTTGCTGATCCAAAACTAGATTTTTGAATTCGCGACCAACTTCTTGATTTTCTTGATCCAAAACTATATTTTTGCATTCGCGACTCAAATCTTGATTTTCTTGTTCCAAAATTAGATTTTTGCATTAGCCACGCAGTTCTTTATTTTCATGATCCAAAACTAGATTTTTGTATTCGCGACCAACTTCTTTATTTTCTTGATCCAAAACTAGATTTTTGCATTCGCGACCCAATTCTTCATTTTCTTGATCCAAAACTAGAATTTTGCATTCGCCACGCAGTTCTTGATTTTCTTGATCCAAAACTAGATTTTTGAATTCGCCACGAAGTTCTTAATTTTCTTGATCCAAAACTAGATTTTTGTATTCGGGACCAAATTCTTGATTTTTTGATCCAAAACTAGATTTTTGTATTCGCGACCAAATTCTTGATTTTCTTGATCCAAAACTAGATTTTTGTATTCGCGACCAAATTCTTAATTTTCATGATCCAAAACTAGATTTTTGTATTCGCGACCAACTTCTTTATTTTCTTGATCCAAAACTAGATTTTTGCATTCGCGACCCAATTCTTGATTTTCTTGATCCAAAACTAGAATTTTGCATTCGCCACGCAGTTCTTGATTTTCTTGATCCAAAACTAGATTTTTGTATTCGCCACGCAGTTCTTGATTTTCTTGACCCAAAACTAGATTTTTGTATTCGCCACACAATTCTTGATTTTCTTGATCGAAAACAAGATTTTTGTATTCGCGACCAAATTCTTGATTTTCTTGATCCAAAACTAGATTTTTGTATTCGCGACCAAATTCGTGATTTTCTTGATCCAAAACTAGATTTTTGTTTTCGCGACCAAATTCTTGGTTTTCTTGATCCAAAACTAGATTTTTGTATTCGCCACGCAATTCTTGATTTTCTTGATCCGAAACTAGATTTTCGTATTTGCGACCAAATTCTTGATTTTCTTGATGCAAAACTAGATTTTCGTATTCGCGACCCAATTCTTGATTTTCTTGATCCAAAACTAGATTTTTGTATTCGGGACCCAATTCTTGATTTTCTTAATCCAAAACTAGATTTTTGTATTCGCGACCGAATTCTTGATTTTCTTGATCCAAAACTAGATTTTTGTATTCGCGACCGAATTCTTGATTTTCTTGATCCAAAACTAGATTTTTGCATTCGCCACGCAATTCTTGATTTACTTGATCCAAAACTAGATTTTTGTATTTGCGACCAAATTCTTGATTTTCTTGATCCAAAACTAGATTTTTGTATTTGCGACCAAATTCTTGATTTTCTTGATCCAAAACTAGATTTTCTTATTCTCGACCCAATTCTGGATTTTATTGATCCCAAACTAGATATTTGTATTCGCGACCAATTTCTTGATTTTGCTGATCCAAATCTAGATTTTTGAATTCGCGACCAACTTCTTGATTTTCTTGATCCAAAACTAGATTTTTGCATTCGCGACTCAAATCTTGATTTTCTTGTTCCAAAATTAGATTTTTGCATTAGCCACGCAGTTCTTTATTTTAATGATCCAAAACTAGATTTTTTTATTCGCGACCAACTTCTTTATTTTCTTGATCCAAAACTAGATTTTTGCATTCGCGACCCAATTCTTCATTTTCTTGATCCAAAACTAGAATTTTGCATTCGCCACGCAGTTCTTGATTTTCTTGATCCAAAACTAGATTTTTGAATTCGCCACGAAGTTCTTAATTTTCTTGATCCAAAACTAGATTTTTGTATTCGGGACCAAATTCTTGATTTTCTTGATCCAAAACTGGATTTTTGTATTCGCGACCAAATTCTTCATTTTCATGATCCAAAACTACATTTTTGTATTCGCGACCAACTTCTTTATTTTCTTGATCCAAAACTAGATTTTTGCATTCGCGACCCAATTCTTCATTTTCTTGATCCAAAACTAGAATTTTGCATTCGCCACGCAGTTCTTGATTTTCCTGATCCAAAACTAAATTTTTGTATTCGCGACCCAATTCTTGATTTTCTTGATCCAAAACTAGATTTTTGTATTCGCCACACAATTCTTGATTTTCTTGATCGAAAACAAGATTTTTGTATTCGCGACCAAATTCGTGATTTTCTTGATCCAAAACTAGATTTTTGTTTTCGCGACCAAATTCTTGGTTTTCTTGATCCAAAACTAGATTTTTGCATTCGCCACGCAATTCTTGATTTTCTTGATCCGAAACTAGATTTTCGTATTTGCGACCAATTTCTTGATTTTCTTGATGCAAAACTAGATTTTCGTATTCGCGACCCAATTCTTGATTTTCTTGATCCAAAACTAGATTTTTGTATTCGGGACCCAATTCTTGATTTTCTTGATCCAAAACTAGATTTTTGTATTCGCGACCGAATTCTTGATTTTCTTGATCCAAAACTAGATTTTTGTATTCGCGACCGAATTCTTGGTTTTCTTGATCCAAAACTAGATTTTTGCATTCGCCACGCAATTCTTGATTTTCTTGATCCAAAACTAGATTTTCGTATTTGCGACCAATTTCTTGATTTTCTTGATGCAAAACTAGATTTTCGTATTCGCGACCCAATTCTTGATTTTCTTGATCCAAAACTAGATTTTTGTATTCGGGACCCAATTCTTGATTTTCTTGATCCAAAACTAGATTTTTGTATTCGCGACCGAATTCTTGATTTTCTTGATCCAAAACTAGATTTTTGTATTCGCGACCGAATTCTTGATTTTCTTGATCCAAAACTAGATTTTTGCATTCGCCACGCAATTCTTGATTTACTTGATCCAAAACTAGATTTTTGTATTTGCGACCAAATTCTTGATTTTCTTGATCCAAAACTAGATTTTCTTATTCTCGACCCAATTCTTGATTTTATTGATCCCAATCTAGATATTTGTATTCGCGACCAATTTCTTGATTTTGCTGATCCAAAACTAGATTTTTGAATTCGCGACCAACTTCTTGATTTTCTTGATCCAAAACTATATTTTTGCATTCGCGACTCAAATCTTGATTTTCTTGTTCCAAAATTAGATTTTTGCATTAGCCACGCAGTTCTTTATTTTCATGATCCAAAACTAGATTTTTGTATTCGCGACCAACTTCTTTATTTTCTTGATCCAAAACTAGATTTTTGCATTCGCGACCCAATTCTTCATTTTCTTGATCCAAAACTAGAATTTTGCATTCGCCACGCAGTTCTCGATTTTCTTGATCCAAAACTAGATTTTTGAATTCGACACGAAGTTCTTAATTTTGTTGATCCAAAACTAGATTTTTGTATTCGGGACCAAATTCTTGATTTTCTTGATCCAAAACTAGATTTTTGTATTCGCGACCAAATTCTTGATTTTCTTGATCCAAAACTAGATTTTTGTATTCGCGACCAAATTCTTGATTTTCATGATCCAAAACTAGATTTTTTCATTCGCGACCCAATTCTTGATTTTCTTGATCCAAAACTAGAATTTTGCATTCGCCACGCAGTTCTTGATTTTTTCCTGATCCAAAACTAAATTTTTGTATTCGCGACCCAATTCTTGATTTTCTTGATCCAAAACTAGATTTTTGTATTCGCCACACAATTCTTGATTTTCTTGATCGAAAACAAGATTTTTGTATTCGCGACCAAATTCTTGATTTTCTTGATCCAAAACTAGATTTTTGTATTCGCGACCAAATTCGTGATTTTCTTGATCCAAAACTAGATTTTTGTTTTCGCGACCAAATTCTTGGTTTTCTTGATCCAAAACTAGATTTTTGCATTCGCCACGCAATTCTTGATTTTCTTGATCCGAAACTAGATTTTCGTATTTGCGACCAATTTCTTGATTTTCTTGATGCAAAACTAGATTTTCGTATTCGCGACCCAATTCTTGATTTTCATGATCCAAAACTAGATTTTTGTATTCGGGAGCCAATTCTTGATTTTCTTGATCCAAAACTAGATTTTTGTATTCGCGACCGAATTCTTGATTTTCTTGATCCAAAACTAGATTTTTGTATTCGCGACCGAATTCTTGATTTTCTTGATCCAAAACTAGATTTTTGCATTCGCCACGCAATTCTTGATTTAATTGATCCAAAACTAGATTTTTGTATTTGCGACCAAATTCTTGATTTTCTTGATCCAAAACTAGATTTTCTTATTCTCGACCCAATTCTTGATTTTATTGATCCCAATCTAGATATTTGTATTCGCGACCAATTTCTTGATTTTGCTGATCCAAAACTAGATTTTTGAATTCGCGACCAACTTCTTGATTTTCTTGATCCAAAACTATATTTTTGCATTCGCGACTCAAATCTTGATTTTCTTGTTCCAAAATTAGATTTTTGCATTAGCCACGCAGTTCTTTATTTTCATGATCCAAAACTAGATTTTTGTATTCGCGACCAACTTCTTTATTTTCTTGATCCAAAACTAGATTTTTGCATTCGCGACCCAATTCTTCATTTTCTTGATCCAAAACTAGAATTTTGCATTCGCCACGCAGTTCTTGATTTTCTTGATCCAAAACTAGATTTTTGAATTCGACACGAAGTTCTTAATTTTGTTGATCCAAAACTAGATTTTTGTATTCGGGACCAAATTCTTGATTTTCTTGATCCAAAACTAGATTTTTGTATTCGCGACCAAATTCTTGATTTTCTTGATCCAAAACTAGATTTTTGTATTCGCGACCAAATTCTTGATTTTCATGATCCAAAACTAGATTTTTTCATTCGCGACCCAATTCTTGATTTTCTTGATCCAAAACTAGAATTTTGCATTCGCCACGCAGTTCTTGATTTTCCTGATCCAAAACTAAATTTTTGTATTCGCGACCCAATTCTTGATTTTCTTGATCCAAAACTAGATTTTTGTATTCGCCACACAATTCTTGATTTTCTTGATCGAAAACAAGATTTTTGTATTCGCGACCAAATTCTTGATTTTCTTGATCCAAAACTAGATTTTTGTATTCGCGACCAAATTCGTGATTTTCTTGATCCAAAACTAGATTTTTGTTTTCGCGACCAAATTCTTGGTTTTCTTGATCCAAAACTAGATTTTTGCATTCGCCACGCAATTCTTGATTTTCTTGATCCGAAACTAGATTTTCGTATTTGCGACCAATTTCTTGATTTTCTTGATGCAAAACTAGATTTTCGTATTCGCGACCCAATTCTTGATTTTCATGATCCAAAACTAGATTTTTGTATTCGGTACCCAATTCTTGATTTTCTTGATCCAAAACTAGATTTTTGTATTCGCGACCGAATTCTTGATTTTCTTGATCCAAAACTAGATTTTTGTATTCGCGACCGAATTCTTGATTTTCTTGATCCAAAACTAGATTTTTGCATTCGCCACGCAATTCTTGATTTAATTGATCCAAAACTAGATTTTTGTATTTGCGACCAAATTCTTGATTGTCTTGATCCAAAACTAGATTTTCTTATTCTCGACCCAATTCTTGATTTTATTGATCCCAATCTAGATATTTGTATTCGCGACCAATTTCTTGATTTTGCTGATCCAAAACTAGATTTTTGAATTCGCGACCAACTTCTTGATTTTCTTGATCCAAAACTATATTTTTGCATTCGCGACTCAAATCTTGATTTTCTTGTTCCAAAATTAGATTTTTGCATTAGCCACGCAGTTCTTTATTTTCATGATCCAAAACTAGATTTTTGTATTCGCGACCAACTTCTTTATTTTCTTGATCCAAAACTAGATTTTTGCATTCGCGACCCAATTCTTCATTTTCTTGATCCAAAACTAGAATTTTGCATTCGCCACGCAGTTCTTGATTTTCTTGATCCAAAACTAGATTTTTGAATTCGCCACGAAGTTCTTAATTTTCTTGATCCAAAACTAGATTTTTGTATTCGGGACCAAATTCTTGATTCTCTTGATCCAAAACTAGATTTTTGCATTCGCGACCCAAATCTTGATTTTCTTGTTCCAAAATTAGATTTTTGCATTAGCCACGCAATTCTTTATTTTCAAGATCCAAAACTAGATTTTTTTATTCGCGACCAACTTCTTTATTTTCTTGATCCAAAACTAGATTTTTGCATTCGCGACCCAATTCTTCATTTTCACGATCCAAAACTAGAATTTTGCATTCGCCACGCAGTTCTTGATTTTCTTGATCCAAAACTAGATTTTTGTATTCGCCACGAAGTTCTTAATTTTCTTGATCCAAAACTAGATTTTTGTATTCGGGACCAAATTCTTGATTTTCTTGATCCAAAACTAGATTTTTGTATTCGCGACCAAATTCTTGATTTTCTTGATCCAAAACTAGATTTTTGTATGAGCGACCAAATTCTTGATTTTCAAGATCCAAAACTACATTTTTGTATTCGCGACCAACTTCTTTATTTTCTTGATCCAAAACTAGATTTTTGCATTCGCGACCCAATTCTTCATTTTCTTGATCCAAAACTAGAATTTTGCATTCGCCACGCAGTTCTTGATTTTCTTGATCCAAAACTAGATTTTTGAATTCGCCACGAAGTTCTTAATTTTCTTGATCCAAAACTAGATTTTTGTATTCGGGACCCAATTCTTGATTTTCTTGATCCAAAACTAAATTTTTGCATTCGCCACGCAATTCTTGATTTTCATGATCGAAAACAAGATTTTTGTATTCGCGACCAAATTCTTGATTTTCTTGATCCAAAACTAGACTTTTGCATTCGCCACGCAAATTCGTGATTTTCTTGATCCAAAACTAGATTTTTGTTTTCGCGACCAAATTCTTGGTTTTCTTGATCCAAAACTAGATTTTTGCATTCGCCACGCAATTCTTGATTTTCTTGATCCGAAACTAGATTTTCGTATTTGCGACCAAATTCTTGATTTTCTTGATGCAAAACTAGATTTTCGTATTCGCGACCCAATTCTTGATTTTCTTGATCCAAAACTAGATTTTTGTATTCGGGACCCAATTCTTGATTTTCTTGATCCAAAACTAGATTTTTGTATTCGCGACCGAATTCTTGATTTTCTTGATCCAAAATTAGATATTTGCATTCGCCACGCAATTCTTGATTTTCCTGATCCAAAACTAGATTTTCGTATTCGCGACCAAATTCTTGATTTTCTTGATCCAAAACTAGATTTTCTTATTCGCGAACCAATTCTTGATTTTATTGATCCCAAACTAGATATTTGTATTCGCGACCAATTTGTTGATTTTCCTGATCCAAAACTAGATTTTTGAATTCGCGACCAACTTCTTGATTTTCTTGATCCAAAACTATATTATTGCATTCGCGACTCAAATCTTGATTTTCTTGTTCCAAAATTAGATTTTTGCATTAGCCACGCAGTTCTTTATTTTCATGATCCAAAACTAGATTTTTGTATTCGCGACCAACTTCTTTATTTTCTTGATCCAAAACTAGATTTTTGCATTCGTGACCCAATTATTGATTTTCTTGATCCAAAACTATATTTTTGTATTCGCGACCAAATTTTTGATTTTCTTGATCCAAAACTAGATTTTTGTATTCGCGACCGAATTCTTGATTTTCATGATCCAAAACTAGATTTTTGTATTCGCGACCAACTTCTTGATTTTCTTGATCCAAAACTAGATTTTTGCATTCGCGACCCAATTCTTGATTTTCTTGATCCAAAATTAGATTTTTGCATTAGCCACACAGTTCTTGATTTTCATGATCAAAAACTAGATTTTTGTATTCGCCACGCAATTCTTGATTTTCTTGATCCAAAACTTGATTTTTGCATTCGCCACGCACTTCTTGATTTTCTTGATCCAAAACTAGATTTTTGCATTCGCCACGCAGTTCTTGATTTTCTTGATCCAAAACTAGATTTTTTTATTCGCGACCAAATTCTTGATTTTCCTGATCCAAAACTAGATTTTTGTATTCGCGACCCAATTCTTGATTTTCTTGATCCAAAACTATATTTTTGCATTCGCCACGCAATTCTTGATTTTCTTGATCCGAAACTAGATTTTCGTATTTGCGACCAAATTCTTGATTTTCTTGATGCAAAACTAGATTTTCATATTCGCGACCCAATTCTTGATTTTCTTGATCCAAAACTAGATTTTTGTATTCGGGACCCAATTCTTGATTTTCTTGATCCAAAACTAGATTTTTGTATTCGCGACCGAATTCTTGATTTTCTTGATCCAAAATTAGATATTTGCATTCGCCACGCAATTCTTGATTTTCCTAATCCAAAACTAGATTTTCGCATTCGCGACCCAATTCTTGATTTTCTTGATCGAAAACTAGATTTTTGTATTCGCGACCGAATTCTTGATTTTCCTGATCCAAAACTAGATTTTTGTATTCACGACCCAATTCTTGATTTTCTTGATCCAAAACTAGATTGTTGCATTCGCCACGCAATTCTTGAATCTCTTGATCCAAAACTAGATTTTGGTATTTGCGACCAAATTCTTGATTTTCTTGATCCAAAACGAGATTTTCTTATTCGCGACCCAATTCTTGATTTTCTTGATCGAAAATTAGATTTTTGTATTCGCGACCCAATTCTTGATTTTCTTGATCCAAAACTAAATTTTTGCATTCGCCACGCAATTCTTGATTTTCTTGATCCAAAACTAGATTTTTGTATTCGCGACCAAATTCTTGGTTTTCTTGATCCAAAACTAGATTTTTGCATTCGCCACGCAATTCTTGATTTTCTTGATCCGAAACTGGATTTTTGTATTTGCGACCAAATTCTTGATTTTCTTGATTGAAAATTAGATTTTTGTATTCGCGACCCAATTCTTGATTTTCTTGATCCAAAACTAAATTTTTGCATTCGCCACGCAATTCTTGATTTTCTTGATCCAAAACTAGATTTTTGTTTTCGCGACCAAATTCTTGGTTTTCTTGATCCAAAACTAGATTTTTGCATTCGCCACGCAATTCTTGATTTTCTTGATCCGAAACTGGACTTTTGTATTTGCGACCAAATTCTTGATTTTCTTGATCAAAAACTAGATTTTTGTATTCGCGACCCAATTCTTGATTTTCTTGATCCTAAACTAGATTTTTGCATTCACCACGCAATTCTTGATTTTCTTGATCCAAAACTAGATTTTTGTATTAGCGACCAAATTTTTGATTTTCTTGATCCAAAACTAGATTTTCTTATTCGCGAACCAATTCTTGATTTTATTGATCCCAAACTAGATATTTGTATTCGCGACCAATTTGTTGATTTTCCTGATCCAAAACTAGATTTTGGAATTCGCGACCAACTTGTTGATTTTCTTGATCCAAAACTAGATTTTTGCATTCGTGACCCAATTATTGATTTTCATGATCCAAAACTATATTTTTGTATTCGCGACCAAATTTTTGATTTTCTTGATCCAAAACTAGATTTTTGTATTCGCGACCAAATTCTTGGTTTTCATGATCCAAAACTAGATTTTTGCATTCGCGACCCAATTCTTGATTTTCTTGATCCAAAATTAGATTTTTGCATTAGCCACACAGTTCTTGTTTTTCATGATCCAAAACTAGATTTTTGTATTCGCCACGCAATTCTTGATTTTCTTGATCCAAAACTTGATTTTTGCATTCGCCACGCACTTCTTGATTTTCTTGATCCAAAACTAGATTTTTGCATTCGCCACGCAGTTCTTGATTTTCTTGATCCAAAACTAGATTTTTTTATTCGCGACCAAATTCTTGATTTTCCTCATCCAAAACTAGATTTTTGTATTCGCGACCCAATTCTTGATTTTCTTGATCCAAAACTGGATTTTTGCATTCGCCACGCAATTCTTGATTTTCTTGATTCAAAACTAGATTTTAGTATTTGCGACCAAATATTTGATTTTCTTGATCCAAAACTAGATTTTCGTATTCGCGACCCAATTCTTGATTTTCTTGATCCAAAATTAGATTTTTGCATTCGCCACGCAATTCTTGGTTTTCATGATCCAAAACTAGATTGTTGTATTCGCGACCAAATTCTGGATTTTCTTGATCCAAAACTAGATTATTGTATTCGCGACCAAATTCTTGATTTTCTTGATCCAAAACTAGATTTTTTTATTCGCGATCCAATTCTTGATTTTCCTGATCCAAAACTAGATTTTTTGTATTCGCAACCCAATTCTTGATTTTTTTGATCCAAAACTAGATTTTTGTATTCGCGACCCAATTCTTGATTTTCTTGATCCAAAACTTGATTTTTGCATTCGCCACGCAATTCCTGATTTTCTTGATCGAAAACTAGATTTTTGCATTCGCCACGCAATTCTTGATTTTCTTGATCCAAAACTAGATTTTTGTATTTGCGACCAAATATTTGATTTTCTTGATCCAAAACTAGATTTTCGTATTCGCGACCCAATTCTGGATTTTCTTGATCCAAAATTAGATTTTTGCATTCGCCACGCAATTCTTGATTTTCTTGATCCAAAACTAGATTTTAGTATTCGCGACCCAATTCTTTGTTTTCTTGATCCAAAACTAGATTTTCGTATTCGCGACCGAATTCTTGATTTTCCTGATCCAAAACTAGATTTTTGTATTCGCGACCAAATTCTTGATTTTCTTGATCCAAAACTAGATTTTCGAATTCGCGACCCAATTCTTGATTTTCTTAATCGAAAACTAGATTTTTGTATTCGCGACCGAATTCTTGATTTTCCTGATCCAAAACTAGATTTTAGTATTCGCGACCCAATTCTTGGTTTTCTTGATCCAAAACTAGATTTTCGTATTCGCGACCGAATTCTTGATTTTCTTGATCCAAAACTAGATTTTTGTATTCACGACCCAATTCTTGATTTTCTTGATCCAAAACTAGATTTTTGTATTCGCCACGCAGTTCTTGATTTTCGTGATCCAAAACTAGATTTTTGTATTCGCGACCAAATTCTGGATTTTCTTGATCCAAAACTAGATTTTTGTATTGGCGACCAAATATTTGATTTTCTTGATCCAAAACTAGATTTTTGTATTCGCCACGCAGTTCTTGATTTTCGTGATCCAAAACTAGATTTTCGTATTCGCGACCCAATTCTTGATTTTCTTGATCGAAAATTAGATTTTGGTATTCGGGACCGAATTCTTGATTTTCCTGATCAAAAACTAGATTTTTGTATTCACGACCCAATTCTTGATTTTCTTGATCCAAAATTAGATGTTTGCATTAGCCACGCAGTTCTTGATTTTCATGATCCAAAACTAGATTTTTGTATTCGCCACGCAGTTCTTGATTTTCTTGATCGAAAACTAGATTCTTTTATTCGCGACCAAATTCTGGATTTTCTTGATCCAAAACTAGATTTTAGTATTCGCGACCCAATTCTTGGTTTTCTTGATTCAAAACTAGATTTTCGTATTCGCGACCCAATTCTTGATTTAACTGATCCAAAACTAGATTTTTGTATTCGCGACCAAATTCTTGATTTTCTTGATCCAAAACTAGATTTTCGCATTCGCGACAAAATTCTTGATTTTCTTGTTCGAAAACTACATTTTTGTATTCGCGACCGAATTCTTGATTTTCTTGATCCAAAACTAGATTTTTTCATTCGCCACGCAATTCTTGATTTTCTTGATCCAAAACTAGATTTTTGTATATGCGACCAAATATTTGATTTTCTTGATCCAAAACTAGATTTTAGTATTCGCGACCCAATTCTTGGTTTTCTTGATCCAAAACTAGATTTTCGTATTCGCGACCCAATTAATGATTTTCCTGATCCAAAACTAGATTTTTGTATTCGCGACCAAATTCTTGATTTTCTTGATCCAAAACTAGATTTTCGCATTTGCGACCCAATTCTTGATTTTCTTGATCGAAAATTAGATTTTGGTATTCGCAACCGAATTCTTGATTTTCCTAATCAAAAACTAGATTTTTGTATTCACGACCCAATTCTTGATTTTCTTGATCCAAAACTAGATTTTTGCATTCGCCACGCAATTCTTGATTTTCTTGATCCAAAACTAGGATTTTGTATTTGCGACCAAATATTTTATTTTCTTGATCCAAAACTAGATTTTCGTATTCGCGACCCAATTCTTGATTTTCTTGATCCAAAATTAGATTTTTGCATTCGCCATGCAATTCTTGATTTTCTTGATCCAAAACTAGATTTTTGTATTCGCGACCCAATTCTTGGTTTTTTTGATCCAAAACTAGATTTTCGTATTCGCGACCCAATTCTTGATTTTCCTGATCCAAAACTAGATTTTTGTATTCGCGACCAAATTCTTGATTTTCTTGATCCAAAACTAGATTTTCGCATTCGCGACACAATTCTTGATTTTCTTGATCGAAAACCACATTTTTGTATTCGCGACCGAATTCTTGATTTTCTTGATCCAAAACTAGATTTTTGCATTCGCCACGCAATTCTTGATTTTCTTGATCCAAAACTAGATTTTTGTATTCGCGACCAAATTTTTGATTTTCTTGATCCAAAACTAGATTTTTGTATTCGCGACCGAATTCTTGATTTTCATTTTCCAAAACTAGATTTTTGTATTCGCGACCTACTTCTTGATTTTCTTCATCCAAAACTAGATTTTTGCATTCGCTACCCAATTCTTGATTTTCTTGATCCAAAATTAGATTTTTGCATTAGCCACGCAGTTCTTGATTTTCATGATCCAAAACTAGATTTTTGTATTCGCCACGCAGTTCTTGATTTTCTTGATCGAAAACTAGATTCTTTTATTCGCGACCAAATTCTGGATTTTCTTGATCCAAAACTAGATTTTTGTATTCGCGACCAAATTCTTGATTTTCTTGATCCAAAACTAGATTTTTGTATTCGCGACCAAATTCTGGATTTTCTTGATCCAAAACTAGATTTTTGTATTCGCGACCAAATTCTTGATTTTCTTGATCGAAAACTAGATTTTTTTATTCGCGACCAAATTCTTGATTTTCCTGATCCAAAATTAGATTTTTGTATTCGCGACCCAATTCTTGATTTTCTTGATCCAAAACTTGATTTTTGCATTCGCCACGCAATTCTTGATTTTCTTGATCCAAAACTAGATTTTTGTATATGCGACCAAATATTTGATTTTCTTGATCCAAAACTAGATTTTAGTATTCGCGACCCAATTCTTGGTTTTCTTGATCCAAAACTAGATTTTCGTATTCGCGACCCAATTCTTGATTTTCCTGATCGAAAACTAGATTTTTGTATTCGCGACCAAATTCTTGATTTTCTTGATCCAAAACTAGATTTTCGCATTTGCGACCCAATTCTTGATTTTCTTGATCGAAAATTAGATTTTGGTATTCGCAACCGAATTCTTGATTTTCCTAATCAAAAACTAGATTTTTGTATTCACGACCCAATTCTTGATTTTCTTGATCCAAAACTAGATTTTTGCATTCGCCACGCAATTCTTGATTTTCTTGATCCAAAACTAGGATTTTGTATTTGCGACCAAATATTTTATTTTCTTGATCCAAAACTAGATTTTCGTATTCGCGACCCAATTCTTGATTTTCTTGATCCAAAATTAGATTTTTGCATTCGCCATGCAATTCTTGATTTTCTTGATCCAAAACTAGATTTTTGTATTCGCGACCCAATTCTTGGTTTTTTTGATCCAAAACTAGATTTTCGTATTCGCGACCCAATTCTTGATTTTCCTGATCCAAAACTAGATTTTTGTATTCGCGACCAAATTCTTGATTTTCTTGATCCAAAACTAGATTTTCGCATTCGCGACACAATTCTTGATTTTCTTGATCGAAAACCACATTTTTGTATTCGCGACCGAATTCTTGATTTTCTTGATCCAAAACTAGATTTTTGCATTCGCCACGCAATTCTTGATTTTCTTGATCCAAAACTAGATTTTTGTATTCGCGACCAAATTTTTGATTTTCTTGATCCAAAACTAGATTTTTGTATTCGCGACCGAATTCTTGATTTTCATTTTCCAAAACTAGATTTTTGTATTCGCGACCTACTTCTTGATTTTCTTCATCCAAAACTAGATTTTTGCATTCGCTACCCAATTCTTGATTTTCTTGATCCAAAATTAGATTTTTGCATTAGCCACGCAGTTCTTGATTTTCATGATCCAAAACTAGATTTTTGTATTCGCCACGCAGTTCTTGATTTTCTTGATCGAAAACTAGATTCTTTTATTCGCGACCAAATTCTGGATTTTCTTGATCCAAAACTAGATTTTTGTATTCGCGTCCAAATTTTTGATTTTCTTGATCCAAAACTAGATTTTTGTATTCGCGACCAAATTCTGGATTTTCTTGATCCAAAACTAGATTTTTGTATTCCCGACCAAATTCTTGATTTTCTTGATCGAAAACTAGATTTTTTTATTCGCGACCAAATTCTTGATTTTCCTGGTCCAAAACTAGATTTTTGTATTCGCGACCCAATTCTTGAATTTCTTGATCCAAAACTTGATTTTTGCATTCGCCACGCAATTCTTGATTTTCTTGATCCAAAACTAGATTTTTGTATATGCGACCAAATATTTGATTTTCTTGATCCAAAACTAGATTTTAGTATTCGCGACCCAATTCTTGGTTTTCTTGATTCAAAACTAGATTTTCGTATTCGCGACCCAATTCTTGATTTAACTGATCCAAAACTAGATTTTTGTATTCGCGACCAAATTCTTGATTTTCTTGATCCAAAACTAGATTTTCGCATTCGCGACAAAATTCTTGATTTTCTTGTTCGAAAACTACATTTTTGTATTCGCGACCGAATTCTTGATTTTCTTGATCCAAAACTAGATTTTTTCATTCGCCACGCAATTCTTGATTTTCTTGATACAAAACTAGATTTTTGTATTCGCGACCAAATTTTTGATTTTCTTGATTCAAAACTAGATTTTTGTATTCGCGACCGAATTCTTGATTTTCTTCATCCAAAACTAGATTTTTGTATTCGCGACCTACTTCTTGATTTTCCTGATCGAAAACTAGATTTTCGAATTCGCGACCCAATTCTTGATTTTCTTGATCCAAAATTAGATTTTTGCATTAGCCACGCAGTTTTTGATTTTCATGATCCAAAACTAGATTTTTGTATTCGCCACGCAGTTCTTGATTTTCTTGATCGAAAACTAGATTTTTTTATTCGCGACCAAATTCTGGATTTTCTTGATCCAAAACTAGATTTTTGTATTCGCGACCAAATTCTTGATTTTCTTGATCCAAAACTAGATTTTTGTATTCGCCACGCAGTTCTTGATTTTCTTTATCCAAAACTAGATTTTTGTATTCGCGACCAAATTCTGGATTTTCCTGATCAAAAACTAGATTTTTGTATTCACGACCCAATTCTTGATTTTCTTGATCCAAAATTAGATGTTTGCATTAGCCACGCAGTTCTTGATTTTCATGATCCAAAACTAGATTTTTGTATTCGCCACGCAGTTCTTGATTTTATTGATCGAAAAATAGATTCTTTTATTCGCGACCGAATTCTGGATTTTCTTGATCCAAAACTAGATTTTTGTATTCGCAACCCAATTCTTGATTTTCTTGATCCAAAACTAAATTTTTGCATTCGCCACGCAATTCTTGATTTTCTTGATCCAAAACTAGATTTTTGTATTCGCGACCCAATTCTTGATTTTCTTGATCCAAAACTTGATTTTTGCATTCGCCACGCAATTCCTGATTTTCTTGATCCCAAACTAGATTTTTGCATTCGCCACGCAATTCTTGATTTTCTTGATCCAAAACTAGATTTTTGTATTTGCGACCAAATATTTGATTTTCTTGATCCAAAACTAGATTTTCGTATTCGCGACCCAATTCTTGATTTTCTTGATCCAAAACTAGATTTTTGTATTCACGACCCAATTCTTGATTTTCTTGATCCAAAACTAGATTTTTGTACTCGCCACGCAGTTCTTGATTTTCTTGATCCAAAACTAGATTTTTGTATTCGCGACCAAATTCTGGATTTTCTTGATCCAAAACTAGATTTTCGTATTGGCGACCAAATATTTGATTTTCTTGATCCAAAACTAGATTTTCGTATTCGCGACCCAATTCTTGATTTTCTTGATCCAAAATTAGATTTTTGCATTCGCCACGGAATTCTTGATTTTCTTGATCCAAAACTAGATTTTAGTATTCGCGACCCAATTCTTGATTTTCTTGATCCAAAACTAGATTTTCGCATTTGCGACCCAATTCTTGATTTTCTTGATCGAAAATTAGATTTTGGTATTCGCGACCGAATTCTTGATTTTCCTGATCAAAAACTAGATTTTTGTATTAACGACCCAATTCTTGATTTTCTTGATCCAAAATTAGATGTTTGCATTAGCCACGCAGTTCTTTATTTTTATGATCCAAAACTAGATTTTTGTATTCGCCACGCAGTTCTTGATTTTCTTGATCGAAAAATAGATTCTTTTATTCGCGACCAAATTCTGGATTTTCTTGATCCAAAACTAGATTTTTGTATTCGCGACCCACTTCTTGATTTTCTTGCTCCAAAACTAGATTTTTGCATTCACTACCCAATTCTTGATTTTCCTGATCCAAAATTAGATTTTTGCATTAGCCACGCAGTTCTTGATTTTCATGATCCAAAACTAGATTTTTGTATTCGCCACGCAGTTCTTGATTTTCTTGATCGAAAACTAGATTCTTTTATTCGCGACCAAATTCTGGATTTTCTTGATCCAAAACTAGATTTTTGTATTCGCGACCAAATTCTTGATTTTCTTGATCCAAAACTAGATTTTTGTATTCGCGACCAAATTCTGGATTTTCTTGATCCAAAACTAGATTTTTGTATTCGCGACCAAATTCTTGATTTTCTTGATCGAAAACTAGATTTTTTTATTCGCGACCAAATTCTTGATTTTCCTGATCCAAAATTAGATTTTTGTATTCGCGACCCAATTCTTGATTTTCTTGATCCAAAACTTGATTTTTGCATTCGCCACGCAATTCTTGATTTTCTTGATCCAAAACTAGATTTTTGTATATGCGACCAAATATTTGATTTTCTTGATCCAAAACTAGATTTTAGTATTCGCGACCCAATTCTTGGTTTTCTTGATCCAAAACTAGATTTTCGTATTCGCGACCCAATTCTTGATTTTCCTGATCGAAAACTAGATTTTTGTATTCGCGACCAAATTCTTGATTTTCTTGATCCAAAACTAGATTTTCGCATTTGCGACCCAATTCTTGATTTTCTTGATCGAAAATTAGATTTTGGTATTCGCAACCGAATTCTTGATTTTCCTAATCAAAAACTAGATTTTTGTATTCACGACCCAATTCTTGATTTTCTTGATCCAAAACTAGATTTTTGCATTCGCCACGCAATTCTTGATTTTCTTGATCCAAAACTAGATTTTTGTATTTGCGACCAAATATTTTATTTTCTTGATCCAAAACTAGATTTTCGTATTCGCGACCCAATTCTTGATTTTCTTGATCCAAAATTAGATTTTTGCATTCGCCACGCAATTCTTGATTTTCTTGATCCAAAACTAGAATTTTGTATTCGCGACCCAATTCTTGGTTTTTTTGATTCAAAACTAGATTTTCGTATTCGCGACCCAATTCTTGATTTTCCTGATCCAAAACTAGATTTTAGTATTCGCGACCAAATTCTTGATTTTCTTGATCCAAAACTAGATTTTCGCATTCGCGACAAAATTCTTGATTTTCTTGTTCGAAAACTACATTTTTGTATTCGCGACCGAATTCTTGATTTTCTTGATCCAAAACTAGATTTTTGCATTCGCCACGCAATTCTTGATTTTCTTGATACAAAACTAGATTTTTGTATTCGCGACCAAATTTTTTATTTTCTTGATCCAAAACTAGATTTTTGTATTCGCGACCGAATTCTTGATTTTCTTCATCCAAAACTAGATTTTTGTATTCGCGACCAACTTCTTGATTTTCTTCATCCAAAACTAGATTTTTGCATTCGCTACCCAATTCTTGATTTTCTTGATCCAAAATTAGATTTTTGCATTAGCCACGCAGTTTTTGATTTTCATGATCCAAAACTAGATTTTTGTATTCGCCACGCAGTTCTTGATTTTCTTGATCGAAAACTAGATTTTTTTATTCGCGACCAAATTCTGGATTTTCTTAATCCAAAACTAGATTTTTGTATTCGCGACCAAATTCTTGATTTTCTTGATCCAAAACTAGATTTTTGTATTCGCCACGCAGATCTTGATTTTCTTTATCCAAAACTAGATTTTTGTATTCGCGACCAAATTCTGGATTTTCCTGATCAAAAACTAGATTTTTGTATTCACGACCCAATTCTTGATTTTCTTGATCCAAAATTAGATGTTTGCATTAGCCACGCAGTTCTTGATTTTCATGATCCAAAACTAGATTTTTGTATTCGCCACGCAGTTCTTGATTTTATTGATCGAAAAATAGATTCTTTTATTCGCGACCAAATTCTGGATTTTCTTGATCCAAAACTAGATTTTTGTATTCGCGACCCAATTCTTGATTTTCTTGATCCAAAACTTGATTTTTGCATTCGCCACGCAATTCCTGATTTTCTTGATCCAAAACTAGATTTTTGCATTCGCCACGCAATTCTTGATTTTCTTGATCCAAAACTAGATTTTTGTATTTGCGACCAAATATTTGTTTTCTTGATCCAAAACTAGATTTTCGTATTCGCGACCCAATTCTTGATTTTCTTGATCCAAAACTAGATTTTTGTATTCACGACCCAATTCTTGATTTTCTTGATCCAAAACTAGATTTTTGTACTCGCCACGCAGTTCTTGATTTTCTTGATCCAAAACTAGATTTCTGTATTCGCGACCAAATTCTGGATTTTCTTGATCCAAAACTAGATTTTCGTATTGGCGACCAAATATTTGATTTTCTTGATCCAAAACTAGATTTTCGTATTCGCGACCCAATTCTTGATTTTCTTGATCCAAAATTAGATTTTTGCATTCGCCACGGAATTCTTGATTTTCTTGATCCAAAACTAGATTTTAGTATTCGCGACCCAATTCTTGATTTTCTTGATCCAAAACTAGATTTTCGCATTTGCGACCCAATTCTTGATTTTCTTGATCGAAAATTAGATTTTGGTATTCGCGACCGAATTCTTGATTTTCCTGATCAAAAACTAGATTTTTGTATTCACGACCCAATTCTTGATTTTCTTGATCCAAAATTAGATGTTTGCATTAGCCACGCAGTTCTTTATTTTTATGATCCAAAACTAGATTTTTGTATTCGCCACGCAGTTCTTGATTTTCTTGATCGAAAAATAGATTCTTTTATTCGCGACCAAATTCTGGATTTTCTTGATCCAAAACTAGATTTTTGTATTCGCGACCCACTTCTTGATTTTCTTCCTCCAAAACTAGATTTTTGCATTCACTACCCAATTCTTGATTTTCTTGATCCAAAATTAGATTTTTGCATTAGCCACGAAGTTCTTGATTTTCATGATCCAAAACTAGATTTTTGTATTCGCCACGCAGTTCTTGATTTTCTTGATCGAAAACTAGATTCTTTTATTCGCGACCAAATTCTGGATTTTCTTGATCCAAAACTAGATTTTTGTATTCGCGACCAAATTCTTGATTTTCTTGATCCAAAACTAGATTTTTGTATTCGCGACCAAATTCTGGATTTTCTTGATCCAAAACTAGATTTTTGTATTCGCGACCAAATTTTTGATTTTCTAGATCGAAAACTAGATTTTTTTATTCGCGACCAAATTCTTGATTTTCCTGATCCAAAATTAGATTTTTGTATTCGCGACCCAATTCTTGATTTTCTTGATCCAAAACTTGATTTTTGCATTCGCCACGCAATTCTTGATTTTCTTGATCCAAAACTAGATTTTTGTATATGCGACCAAATATTTGATTTTCTTGATCCAAAACTAGATTTTAGTATTCGCGACCCAATTCTTGGTTTTCTTGATCCAAAACTAGATTTTCGTATTCGCGACCCAATTCTTGATTTTCCTGATCGAAAACTAGATTTTTGTATTCGCGACCAAATTCTTGATTTTCTTGATCCAAAACTAGATTTTCGCATTTGCGACCCAATTCTTGATTTTCTTGATCGAAAATTAGATTTTGGTATTCGCAACCGAATTCTTGATTTTCCTAATCAAAAACTAGATTTTTGTATTCACGACCCAATTCTTGATTTTCTTGATCCAAAACTAGATTTTTGCATTCGCCACGCAATTCTTGATTTTCTCGATCCAAAACTAGATTTTTGTATTTGCGACCAAATATTTTATTTTCTTGATCCAAAACTAGATTTTCGTATTCGCGACCCAATTCTTGATTTTCTTGATCCAAAATTAGATTTTTGCATTCGCCACGCAATTCTTGATTTTCTTGATCCAAAACTAGATTTTTGTATTCGCGACCCAATTCTTGGTTTTTTTGATCCAAAACTAGATTTTCGTATTCGCGACCCAATTCTTGATTTTCCTGATCCAAAACTAGATTTTTGTATTCGCGAACAAATTCTTGATTTTCTTGATCCAAAACTAGATTTTCGCATTCGCGACACAATTCTTGATTTTCTTAATCGAAAACTACATTTTTGTATTCGCGACCGAATTCTTGATTTTCTTGATCCAAAACTAGATTTTTGCATTCGCCACGCAATTCTTGTTTTTCTTGATCCAAAACTAGATTTTTGTATTCGCGACCAAATTTTTGATTTTCATTTTCCAAAACTAGATTTTTGTATTCGCGACCAACTTCTTGATTTTCTTCATCCAAAACTAGATTTTTGCATTCGCTACCCAATTCTTGATTTTCTTGATCCAAAATTAGATTTTTGCATTAGCCACGCAGTTCTTGATTTTCATGATCCAAAACTAGATTTTTGTATTCGCCACGTAGTTCTTGATTTTCTTGATCGAAAACTAGATTCTTTTATTCGCGACCAAATTCTGGATTTTCTTGATCCAAAACTAGATTTTTGTATTCGCGACCAAATTCTTGATTTTCTTGATCCAAAACTAGATTTTTGTATTCGCGACCAAATTCTGGATTTTCTTGATCCAAAACTAGATTTTTGTATTCGCGACCAAATTTTTGATTTTCTAGATCGAAAACTAGATTTTTTTATTCGCGACCAAATTCTTGATTTTCCTGATCCAAAATTAGATGTTTGCATTAGCCACGCAGTTCTTGATTTTCATGATCCAAAACTAGATTTTTGTATTCGCCACGCAGTTCTTGATTTTATTGATCGAAAGATAGATTCTTTTATTCGCGACCAAATTCTGGATTTTCTTGATCCAAGACTAGATTTTTGTATTCGCGACCTAATTCTTGATTTTCTTGATCCAAAACTAAATTTTTGCATTCGCCACGCAATTCTTGATTTTCTTGATCCAAAACTAGATTTTTGTTTTCGCGACCAAATTCTTGGTTTTCTTGATCCAAAACTAGATTTTTGCATTCGCCACGCAATTCTTGATTTTCTTGATCCGAAACTGGACTTTTGTATTTGCGACCAAATTCTTGATTTTCTTGATCAAAAACTAGATTTTTGTATTCGCGACCCAATTCTTGATTTTCTTGATCCTAAACTAGATTTTTGCATTCACCACGCAATTCTTGATTTTCTTGATCCAAAACTAGATTTTTGTATTAGCGACCAAATTTTTGATTTTCTTGATCCAAAACTAGATTTTCTTATTCGCGAACCAATTCTTGATTTTATTGATCCCAAACTAGATATTTGTATTCGCGACCAATTTGTTGATTTTCCTGATCCAAAACTAGATTTTTGAATTCGCGACCAACTTGTTGATTTTCTTGATCCAAAACTAGATTTTTGCATTCGTGACCCAATTATTGATTTTCTTGATCCAAAACTAGATTTTTGTATTCGCGACCAAATTTTTGATTTTCTTGATCCAAAACTAGATTTTTGTATTCGCGACCGAATTCTTGATTTTCATGATCCAAAACTAGATTTTTGTATTCGCGACCTACTTCTTGATTTTCTTGATCCAAAACTAGATTTTTGCATTCGCGACCCAATTCTTGATTTTCTTGATCCAAAATTAGATTTTTGCATTAGCCACACAGTTCTTGATTTTCATGATCCAAAACTAGATTTTTGTATTCGCCACGCAATTCTTGATTTTCTTGATCCAAAACTTGATTTTTGCATTCGCCACGCAATTCTTGATTTTCTTGATTCAAAACTAGATTTTAGTATTTGCGACCAAATATTTGATTTTCTTGATCCAAAACTAGATTTTCGTATTCGCGACCCAATTCTTGATTTTCTTGATCCAAAATTAGATTTTTGCATTCGCCACGCAATTCTTGGTTGTCATGATCCAAAACTAGATTGCTTTATTCGCGACCAAATTCTGGATTTTCTTGATCCAAAACTAGATTATTGTATTCGCGACCAAATTCTTGATTTTCTTGATCCAAAACTAGATTTTTTTATTCGCGATCCAATTCTTGATTTTCCTGATCCAAAACTAGATTTTTTGTATTCGCAACCCAATTCTTGATTTTTTTGATCCAAAACTAGATTTTTGTATTCGCGACCCAATTCTTGATTTTCTTGATCCAAAACTTGATTTTTGCATTCGCCACGCAATTCCTGACTTTCTTGATCCAAAACTAGATTTTTGCATTCGCCACGCAATTCTTGATTTTCTTGATACAAAACTAGATTTTTGTATTTGCGACCAAATATTTGATTTTCTTGATCCAAAACTAGATTTTCGTATTCGCGACCCAATTCTTGATTTTCTTGATCCAAAATTAGATTTTTGCATTCGCCACGCAATTCTTGATTTTCTTGATCCAAAACTAGATTTTAGTATTCGCGACCCAATTCTTCGTTTTCTTGATCCAAAATTAGATTTTCGTATTCGCGACCGAATTCTTGATTTTCCTGATCCAAAACTAGATTTTTGTATTCGCGACCCAATTCTTGATTTTCTTGATCCAAAACTAGATTTTCGCATTCGCGACCCAATTCTTGATTTTCTTAATCGAAAACTAGATTTTTGTATTCGCGACCGAATTCTTGATTTTCCTGATCCAAAACTAGATTTTAGTATTCGCGACCCAATTCTTGGTTTTCTTGATCCAAAACTAGATTTTCGTATTCGCGACCGAATTCTTGATTTTCTTGATCCAAAACTAGATTTTTGTTTTCGCGACCAAATTCTTGGTTTTCTTGATCCAAAACTAGATTTTTGCATTCGCCACGCAATTCTTGATTTTCTTGATCCGAAACTAGATTTTCGTATTTGCGACCAAATTCTTGATTTTCTTGATGCAAAACTAGATTTTCGTATTCGCGACCCAATTCTTGATTTTCTTGATCCAAAACTAGATTTTTGTATTCGGGACCCAATTCTTGATTTTCTTGATCCAAAACTAGATTTTTGTATTCGCGACCGAATTCTTGATTTTCTTGATCCAAAACTAGATTTTTGTATTCGCGACCGAATTCTTGATTTTCTTGATCCAAAACTAGATTTTTGTATTCGCCACGCAGTTCTTGATTTTCTTGACCCAAAACTAGCTTTTTGTATTCGCCACACAATTCTTGATTTTCTTGATCGAAAACAAGATTTTTGTATTCGCGACCAAATTCTGGATTTTCTTGATCCAAAACTAGATTTTTGTATTCGCGACCCAATTCTTGATTTTCTTGATCCAAAACTAAATTTTTGCATTCGCCACGCAATTCTTGATTTTCATGATCCAAAACTAGATTTTTGTATTCGCGACCAAATTCTTGGTTTTCTTGATCCAAAACTAGATTTTTGCATTCGCCACGCAATTCTTGATTTTCTTGATCCGAAACTGGATTTTTGTATTTGCGACCAAATTCTTGATTTTCTTGATCAAAAACTAGATTTTTGTATTCGCGACCCAATTCTTGATGTTCTTGATCCTAAACTAGATTTTTGCATTCGCCACGCAATTCTTGATTTTCTTGATCCAAAACTAGATTTTTGTATTAGTGACCAAATTTTTGATTTTCTTGATCCAAAACTAGATTTTCTTATTCGCGAACCAATTCTTGATTTTATTGATCCCAAACTAGATATTTGTATTCGCGACCAATTTGTTGATTTTCCTGATCCAAAACTAGATTTTTGAATTCGTGACCAACTTGTTGATTTTCTTGATCCAAAACTAGATTTTTGCATTCGGGACCCAATTATTGATTTTCTTGATCCAAAACTAGATTTTTGTATTCGCGACCAAATTTTTGATTTTCTTGATCCAAAACTAGATTTTTGTATTCGCGACCGAATTCTTGATTTTCATGATCCAAAACTAGATTTTTGTATTCGCGACCAACTTCTTGATTTTCTTGATCCAAAACTAGATTTTTGCATTCGCGACCCAATTCTTGATTTTCTTGATCCAAAATTAGATTTTTGCATTAGCCACACAGTTCTTGATTTTCATGATCCAAAACTAGATTTTTGTATTCGCCACGCAATTCTTGATTTTCTTGATCCAAAACTTGATTTTTGCATTCGCCACGCACTTCTTGATTTTCTTGATCCAAAACTAGATTTTTGCATTAGCCACGCAGTTCTTGATTTTCTTGATCCAAAACTAGATTTTTTTATTCGCGACCAAATTCTTGATTTTCCTGATCCAAAACTAGATTTTTGTATTCGCGACCCAATTCTTGATTTTCTTGATCCAAAACTTGATTTTTGCATTCGCCACGCAATTCTTGATTTTCTTGATTCAAAACTAGATTTTAGTATTTGCGACCAAATATTTGATTTTCTTGATCCAAAACTAGATTTTCGTATTCGCGACCCAATTCTTGATTTTCTTGATCCAAAATTAGAATTTTGCATTCGCCACGCAATTCTTGGTTGTCATGATCCAAAACTAGATTGTTGTATTCGCGACCAAATTCTGGATTTTCTTGATCCAAAACTAGATTATTGTATTCGCGACCCAATTCTTGATTTTCTTGATCCAAAACTAGTTTTTTGTATTCGGGACCCAATTCTTGATTTTCTTGATCCAAAACTAGATTTTTGTATTCGCGACCGAATTCTTGATTTTCTTGATCCAAAACTAGATTTTTGTATTCGCGACCGAATTCTTGATTTTCTTGATCCAAAACTAGATTTTTTCATTCGACACGCAATTCTTGATTTACTTGATCCAAAACTAGATTTTTGTATTTGCGACGAAATTCTTGATTTTCTTGATCCAAAACTAGATTTTCTTATTCTCGACCCAATTCTTGATTTTATTGATTCCAAACTAGATTTTTGTATTCGCGACCGAATTCTTGATTTTCTTGATCCAAAACTAGATTTTTTCATTCGCCACGCAATTCTTGATTTACTTGATCCAAAACTAGATTTTTGTATTTGCGACGAAATTCTTGATTTTCTTGATCCAAAACTAGATTTTCTTATTCTCGACCCAATTCTTGATTTTATTGATTCCAAACTAGATTTTTGTATTCGCGACCGAATTCTTGATTTTCTTGATCCAAAACTAGATTTTTGTATTCGTCACGCAGTTCTTGATTTTCTTGACCCAAAACTAGATTTTTGTATTCGCCACACAATTCTTGATTTTCTTGATCGAAAACAAGATTTTTGTATTCGCGACCAAATTCTTGATTTTCTTGATCCAAACCTAGATTTTTGTTTTCGCGACCAAATTCTTGGTTTTCTTGATCCAAAACTAGATTTTTGCATTCGCCACGCAATTCTTGATTTTCTTGATCCGAAACTAGATTTTCGTATTTGCGACCAAATTCTTGATTTTCTTGATGCAAAACTAGATTTTCGTATTCGCGACCCAATTCTTGATTTTCTTGATCCAAAACTAGTTTTTTGTATTCGGGACCCAATTCTTGATTTTCTTGATCCAAAACTAGATTTTTGTATTCGCGACCGAATTCTTAATTTTCTTGATCCAAAACTAGATTTTTGTATTCGCGACCGAATTCTTGATTTTCTTGATCCAAAACTAGATTTTTTCATTCGCCACGCAATTCTTGATTTACTTGATCCAAAACTAGATTTTTGTTTTTGCGACGAAATTCTTGATTTTCTTGATCCAAAACTAGATTTTCTTATTCTCGACCCAATTCTTGATTTTATTGATTCCAAACTAGATATTTGTATTCGCGACCAATTTCTTGATTTTGCTGATCCAAAACTAGATTTTTTTTTTCGCGATCCAATTCTTGATTTTCCTGATCCAAAACTAGATTTTCGTATTCGCGACCCAATTCTTGATTTTCTTGATCCAAAACTAGATTTTTTCATTCGCCACGCAATTCTTGATTTACTTGATCCAAAACTAGATTTTTGTATTTGCGACGAAATTCTTGATTTTCTTGATCCAAAACTAGATTTTCTTATTCTCGACCCAATTCTTGATTTTATTGATTCCAAACTAGATTTTTGTATTCGCGACCGAATTCTTGATTTTCTTGATCCAAAACTAGATTTTTGTATTCGTCACGCAGTTCTTGATTTTCTTGACCCAAAACTAGATTTTTGTATTCGCCACACAATTCTTGATTTTCTTGATCGAAAACAAGATTTTTGTATTCGCGACCAAATTCTTGATTTTCTTGATCCAAACCTAGATTTTTGTTTTCGCGACCAAATTCTTGGTTTTCTTGATCCAAAACTAGATTTTTGCATTCGCCACGCAATTCTTGATTTTCTTGATCCGAAACTAGATTTTCGTATTTGCGACCAAATTCTTGATTTTCTTGATGCAAAACTAGATTTTCGTATTCGCGACCCAATTCTTGATTTTCTTGATCCAAAACTAGTTTTTTGTATTCGGGACCCAATTCTTGATTTTCTTGATCCAAAACTAGATTTTTGTATTCGCGACCGAATTCTTGATTTTCTTGATCCAAAACTAGATTTTTGTATTCGCGACCGAATTCTTGATTTTCTTGATCCAAAACTAGATTTTTTCATTCGCCACGCAATTCTTGATTTTCTTGATACAAAACTAGATTTTTGTATTTGCGACCAAATATTTGATTTTCTTGATCCAAAACTAGATTTTCGTATTCGCGACCCAATTCTTGATTTTCTTGATCCAAAATTAGATTTTTGCATTCGCCACGCAATTCTTGATTTTCTTGATCCAAAACTAGATTTTAGTATTCGCGACCCAATTCTTTGTTTTCTTGATCCAAAATTAGATTTTCGTATTCGCGACCGAATTCTTGATTTTCCTGATCCAAAACTAGATTTTTGTATTCGCGACCAAATTCGTGATTTTCTTGATCCAAAACTAGATTTTTGTATTCGCGACCAAATTCGTGATTTTCTTGATCCAAAACTAGATTTTTGTATTCGCCACGCAATTCTTGATTTTCTTGATCCAAAACTTGATTTTTGCATTCGCCACGCACTTCTTGATTTTCTTGATCCAAAACTAGATTTTTGCATTAGCCACGCAGTTCTTGATTTTCTTGATCCAAAACTAGATTTTTTTATTCGCGACCAAATTCTTGATTTTCCTGATCCAAAACTAGATTTTTGTATTCGCGACCCAATTCTTGATTTTCTTGATCCAAAACTTGATTTTTGCATTCGCCACGCAATTCTTGATTTTCTTGATTCAAAACTAGATTTTAGTATTTGCGACCAAATATTTGATTTTCTTGATCCAAAACTAGATTTTCGTATTCGCGACCCAATTCTTGATTTTCTTGATCCAAAATTAGAATTTTGCATTCGCCACGCAATTCTTGGTTGTCATGATCCAAAACTAGATTGTTGTATTCGCGACCAAATTCTGGATTTTCTTGATCCAAAACTAGATTATTGTATTCGCGACCCAATTCTTGATTTTCTTGATCCAAAACTAGTTTTTTGTATTCGGGACCCAATTCTTGATTTTCTTGATCCAAAACTAGATTTTTGTATTCGCGACCGAATTCTTGATTTTCTTGATCCAAAACTAGATTTTTGTATTCGCGACCGAATTCTTGATTTTCTTGATCCAAAACTAGATTTTTTCATTCGACACGCAATTCTTGATTTACTTGATCCAAAACTAGATTTTTGTATTTGCGACGAAATTCTTGATTTTCTTGATCCAAAACTAGATTTTCTTATTCTCGACCCAATTCTTGATTTTATTGATTCCAAACTAGATTTTTGTATTCGCGACCGAATTCTTGATTTTCTTGATCCAAAACTAGATTTTTGTATTCGCCACGCAGTTCTTGATTTTCTTGACCCAAAACTAGATTTTTGTATTCGCCACACAATTCTTGATTTTCTTGATCGAAAACAAGATTTTTGTATTCGCGACCAAATTCTTGATTTTCTTGATCCAAAACTAGATTTTTGTATTCGCGACCAAATTCGTGATTTTCTTGATCCAAAACTAGATTTTTGTTTTCGCGACCAAATTCTTGGTTTTCTTGATCCAAAACTAGATTTTTGCATTCGCCACGCAATTCTTGATTTTCTTGATCCGAAACTAGATTTTCGTATTTGCGACCAAATTCTTGATTTTCTTGATGCAAAACTAGATTTTCGTATTCGCGACCCAATTCTTGATTTTCTTGATCCAAAACTAGTTTTTTGTATTCGGGACCCAATTCTTGATTTTCTTGATCCAAAACTAGATTTTTGTATTCGCGACCGAATTCTTAATTTTCTTGATCCAAAACTAGATTTTTGTATTCGCGACCGAATTCTTGATTTTCTTGATCCAAAACTAGATTTTTTCATTCGCCACGCAATTCTTGATTTACTTGATCCAAAACTAGATTTTTGTTTTTGCGACGAAATTCTTGATTTTCTTGATCCAAAACTAGATTTTCTTATTCTCGACCCAATTCTTGATTTTATTGATTCCAAACTAGATATTTGTATTCGCGACCAATTTCTTGATTTTGCTGATCCAAAACTAGATTTTTTTTTTCGCGATCCAATTCTTGATTTTCCTGATCCAAAACTAGATTTTCGTATTCGCGACCCAATTCTTGATTTTCTTGATCCAAAACTAGATTTTTTCATTCGCCACGCAATTCTTGATTTACTTGATCCAAAACTAGATTTTTGTATTTGCGACGAAATTCTTGATTTTCTTGATCCAAAACTAGATTTTCTTATTCTCGACCCAATTCTTGATTTTATTGATTCCAAACTAGATTTTTGTATTCGCGACCGAATTCTTGATTTTCTTGATCCAAAACTAGATTTTTGTATTCGTCACGCAGTTCTTGATTTTCTTGACCCAAAACTAGATTTTTGTATTCGCCACACAATTCTTGATTTTCTTGATCGAAAACAAGATTTTTGTATTCGCGACCAAATTCTTGATTTTCTTGATCCAAACCTAGATTTTTGTTTTCGCGACCAAATTCTTGGTTTTCTTGATCCAAAACTAGATTTTTGCATTCGCCACGCAATTCTTGATTTTCTTGATCCGAAACTAGATTTTCGTATTTGCGACCAAATTCTTGATTTTCTTGATGCAAAACTAGATTTTCGTATTCGCGACCCAATTCTTGATTTTCTTGATCCAAAACTAGTTTTTTGTATTCGGGACCCAATTCTTGATTTTCTTGATCCAAAACTAGATTTTTGTATTCGCGACCGAATTCTTGATTTTCTTGATCCAAAACTAGATTTTTGTATTCGCGACCGAATTCTTGATTTTCTTGATCCAAAACTAGATTTTTTCATTCGCCACGCAATTCTTGATTTTCTTGATACAAAACTAGATTTTTGTATTTGCGACCAAATATTTGATTTTCTTGATCCAAAACTAGATTTTCGTATTCGCGACCCAATTCTTGATTTTCTTGATCCAAAATTAGATTTTTGCATTCGCCACGCAATTCTTGATTTTCTTGATCCAAAACTAGATTTTAGTATTCGCGACCCAATTCTTTGTTTTCTTGATCCAAAATTAGATTTTCGTATTCGCGACCGAATTCTTGATTTTCCTGATCCAAAACTAGATTTTTGTATTCGCGACCAAATTCGTGATTTTCTTGATCCAAAACTAGATTTTTGTTTTCGCGACCAAATTCTTGGTTTTCTTGATCCAAAACTAGATTTTTGCATTCGCCACGCAATTCTTGATTTTCTTGATCCAAAACTAGATTTTCGTATTCGCGACCAAATTCTTGATTTTCTTGATCCAAAACTAGATTTTCGTATTCGCGACCCAATTCTTGATTTTCTTGATCCAAAACTAGATTTTTGTATGCGGGACCCAATTCTTGATTTTCTTGATCCAAAACTAGATTTTTGTATTCGCGACCGAATTCTTGATTTTCTTGATCCAAAACTAGATTTTTGTATTCGTGACCGAATTCTTGATTTTCTTGATCCAAAACTAGATTTTTGTATTCGCCACGCAGTTCTTGATTTTCTTGACCCAAAACTAGATTTTTGTATTCGCCACACAATTCTTGATTTTCTTGATCGAAAACAAGATTTTTGTATTCGCGACCAAATTCTTGATTTTCTTGATACAAAACTAGATTTTTGTATTCGCGACCAAATTCGTGATTTTCTTGATCCAAAACTAGATTTTTGCTTTCGCGACCAAATTCTTGGTTTCCTTGATCCAAAACTAGATTTTTGCATTCGCCACGCAATTCTTGATTTTCTTGATCCGAAACTAGATTTTCGTATTTGCGACCAAATTCTTGATTTTCTTGATGCAAAACTAGATTTTCGTATTCGCGACCCAATTCTTGATTTTCTTGATCCAAAACTAGATTTTTGTATTCGGGACCCAATTCTTGATTTTCTTGATCCAAAACTAGATTTTTGTATTCGCGACCGAATTCTTGATTTTCTTGATCCAAAACTAGATTTTTGTATTCGCGACCGAATTCTTGATTTTCTTGATCCAAAACTAGATTTTTTCATTCGCCACGCAATTCTTGATTTACTTGATCCAAAACTAGATTTTTGTATTTGCGACGAAATTCTTGATTTTCTTGATCCAAAACTAGATTTTCTTATTCTCGACCCAATTCTTGATTTTATTGATCCCAAACTAGATATTTGTATTCGCGACCAATTTCTTGATTTTGCTGATCCAAAACTAGATTTTTTTATTCGCGATCCAATTCTTGATTTTCCTGATCCAAAACTAGATTTTTTGTATTCGCCACCCAATTCTTGATTTTTTTGATCCAAAACTAGATTTTTGTATTCGCGACCCAATTCTTGATTTTCTTGATCCAAAACATGATTTTTGCATTCGCCACGCAATTCCTGATTTTCTTGATCCAAAACTAGATTTTTGCATTCGCCACGCAATTCTTGATTTTCTTGATACAAAACTAGATTTTTGTATTTGCGACCAAATATTTGATTTTCTTGATCCAAAACTAGATTTTCGTATTCGCGACCCAATTCTTGATTTTCTTGATCCAAAATTAGATTTTTGCATTCGCCACGCAATTCTTGATTTTCTTGATCCAAAACTAGATTTTAGTATTCGCGACCCAATTCTTTGTTTTCTTGATCCAAAATTAGATTTTCGTATTCGCGACCGAATTCTTGATTTTCCTGATCCAAAACTAGATTTTTGTATTCGCGACCCAATTCTTGATTTTCTTGATCCAAAACTAGATTTTCGCATTCGCGACCCAATTCTTGATTTTCTTAATTGAAAACTAGATTTTTGTATTCGCGACCGAATTCTTGATTTTCCTGATCCAAAACTAGATTTTAGTATTCGCGACCCAATTCTTGGTTTTCTTGATCCAAAACTAGATTTTCGTATTCGCGACCGAATTCTTGATTTTCTTGATCCAAAACTAGATTTCTGTTTTCGCGACCAAATTCTTGGTTTTCTTGATCCAAAACTAGATTTTTGCATTCTCCACGCAATTCTTGATTTTCTTGATCCGAAACTAGATTTTCGTATTTGCGACCAAATTCTTGATTTTCTTGATGCAAAACTAGATTTTCGTATTCGCGACCCAATTCTTGATTTTCTTGATCCCAAACTAGATTTTTGTATTCGGGACCCAATTCTTGATTTTCTTGATCCAAAACTAGATTTTTGTATTCGCGACCGAATTCTTGATTTTCTTGATCCAAAACTAGATTTTTGCATTCGCCACGGAATTCTTGATTTACTTGATCCAAAACTAGATTTTTGTATTCGCGACCAAATTCTTGATTTTCTTGATCCAAAACTAGATTTTTGTATTCGCGACCAAATTCTTGATTTTCATGATCCAAAACTAGATTTTCGTATTCGCGACCCAATTCTTGATTTTCTTGATCCAAAATTAGATTTTTGCATTCGCCACGCAATTCTTGATTTTCTTGATCCAAAACTAGATTTTAGTATTCGCGACCCAATTCTTTGTTTTCTTGATCCAAAATTAGATTTTCGTATTCGCGACCGAATTCTTGATTTTCCTGATCCAAAACTAGATTTTTGTATTCGCGACCCAATTCTTGATTTTCTTGATCCAAAACTAGATTTTCGCATTCGCGACCCAATTCTTGATTTTCTTAATTGAAAACTAGATTTTTGTATTCGCGACCGAATTCTTGATTTTCCTGATCCAAAACTAGATTTTAGTATTCGCGACCCAATTCTTGGTTTTCTTGATCCAAAACTAGATTTTCGTATTCGCGACCGAATTCTTGATTTTCTTGATCCAAAACTAGATTTCTGTTTTCGCGACCAAATTCTTGGTTTTCTTGATCCAAAACTAGATTTTTGCATTCTCCACGCAATTCTTGATTTTCTTGATCCGAAACTAGATTTTCGTATTGGCGACCAAATTCTTGATTTTCTTGATGCAAAACTAGATTTTCGTATTCGCGACCCAATTCTTGATTTTCTTGATCCCAAACTAGATTTTTGTATTCGGGACCCAATTCTTGATTTTCTTGATCCAAAACTAGATTTTTGTATTCGCGACCGAATTCTTGATTTTCTTGATCCAAAACTAGATTTTTGCATTCGCCACGGAATTCTTGATTTACTTGATCCAAAACTAGATTTTTGTATTTGCGACGAAATTCTTGATTTTCTTGATCCAAAACTAGATTTTCTTATTCTCGACCCAATTCTTGATTTTATTGATCCCAAACTAGATTTTTGTATTCGCGACCAATTTCTTGATTTTGCTGATCCAAAACTAGATTTTTGAATTCGCGACCAACTTCTTGATTTTCTTGATCCAAAACTAGATTTCTGCATTCGCGACTCAAATCTTGATTTTCTTGTTCCAAAATTAGATTTTTGCATTAGCCACGCAGTTCTTTATTTTCATGATCCAAAACTAGATTTTTTTATTCGCGACCAACTTCTTTATTTTCTTGATCCAAAACTAGATTTTTGCATTCGCGACCCAATTCTTCATTTTCTTGATCCAAAACTAGAATTTTGCATTCGCCACGCAGTTCTTGATTTTCTTGATCCAAAACTAGATTTTTGAATTCGCCACGAAGTTCTTAATTTTCTTGATCCAAAACTAGATTTTTGTATTCGGGACCAAATTCTTGATTTTCTTGATCCAAAACTAGATTTTTGTATTCGCGACCAAATTCTTGATTTTCTTGATCCAAAACTAGATTTTTGTATTCGCGACCAAATTCTTGATTTTCATGATCCAAAACTACATTTTTGTATTCGCGCCAACTTCTTTATTTTCTTGATCCAAAACTAGATTTTTGCATTCGCGACCCAATTCTTCATTTATTGATCCAAAACTAGAATTTTGCATTCGCCATGCAGTTCTTGATTTTCTTGATCCAAAACTAGATTTTTGAATTCGCCACGAAGTTCTTAATTTTCTTGATCCAAAACTAGATTTTTGTATTCGGGACCAAATTCTTGATTTTCTTGATCCAAAACTAGATTTTTGTATTCGCGACCAAATTCTTGATTTTCTTGATCCAAAACTAGATTTTTGTATTCGCGACCAAATTCTTGATTTTCATGATCCAAAACTACATTTTTGTATTCGCGACCTACTTCTTTATTTTCTTGATCCAAAACTAGATTTTTGCATTCGCGACCCAATTCTTGATTTTCTTGATCCAAAACTAGAATTTTGCATTCGCCACGCAGTTCTTGATTTTCCTGATCCAAAACTAGATTTTTGTATTCGCCATGCAGTTCTTAATTTTCTTAACCCAAAACTAGATTTTTGTATTCGCCACACAATTCTTGATTTTCTTGATCGAAAACAAGATTTTTGTATTCGCGACCAAATTCTTGATTTTCTTGATCCAAAACTAGATTTTTGTATTCGCGACCAAATTCGTGATTTTCTTGATCCAAAACTAGATTTTTGTTTTCGCGACCAAATTCTTGGTTTTCTTGATCCAAAACTAGATTTTTGCATTCGCCACGCAATTCTTGATTTTTTTGATCCGAAACTAGATTTTCGTATTGGCGACCAAATTCTTGATTTTCTTGATGCAAAACTAGATTTTCGTATTCGCGACCCAATTCTTGATTTTCTTGATCCAAAACTAGATTTTTGTATTCGGGACCCAATTCTTGATTTTCTTGATCCGAAACTAGATTTTTGTATTCGCGACCGAATTCTTGATTTTCTTGATCCAAAACTAGATTTTTGTATTCGCGACCGAATTCTTGATTTTCTTGATCCAAAACTAGATTTTTGCATTCGCCACGCAATTCTTGATTTACTTGATCCAAAACTAGATTTTTGTATTTGCGACGAAATTCTTGATTTTCTTGATCCAAAACTAGATTTTCTTATTCTCGACCCAATTCTTGATTTTATTGATCCCAAACTAGATATTTGTATTCGCGACTGATTTCTTGATTTTGCTGATCCAAAACTAGATTTTTGAATTCGCGACCAACTTCTTGATTTTCTTGATCCAAAACTAAATTTTTGCATTCGCGACCCAAATCTTGATTTGCTTGTTCCAAAATTAGATTTTTGCATTAGCCACGCAGTTCTTTATTTTCATGATCCAAAACTAAATTTTTTTATTCGCGACCAACTTCTTTATTTTCTTGATCCAAAACTAGATTTTTGCATTCGCCACGCAGTTCTTGATTTTCTTGATCCAAAACTAGATTTTTGAATTCGCCACGAAGTTCTTAATTTTCTTGATCCAAAACTAGATTTTTGTATTCGGGACCAAATTCTTGATTTTCTTGATCCAAAACTAGATTTTTGTATTCGCGACCCAATTCTTCATTTTCTTGATCCAAAACTAGAATTTTGCATTCGCCACGCAGTTCTTGATTTTCTTGATCCAAAACTAGATTTTTGAATTCGCCACGAAGTTCTTAATTTTCTTGATCCAAAACTAGATTTTTGTATTCGGGACCAAATTCTTGATTTTCTTGATCCAAAACTAGATTTTTGTATTCGCGACCGAATTCTTGATTTTCTTGATCCAAAACTAGATTTTTGTATTCGCGACCGAATTCTTGATTTTCTTGATCCAAAACTAGATTTTTGTATTCGCCACGCAGTTCTTGATTTTCTTGACCCAAAACTAGATTTTTGTATTCGCCACACAATTCTTGATTTTCTTGATCGAAAACAAGATTTTTGTATTCGCGACCAAATTCTTGATTTTCTTGATCCAAAACTAGATTTTTGTATTCGCGACCAAATTCGTGATTTTCTTGATCCAAAACTAGATTTTTGTTTTCGCGACCAAATTCTTGGTTTTCTTGATCCAAAACTAGATTACGCATTTCTTGATTTTCTTGATCCGAAACTAGATTTTCGTATTTGCGACCAAATTCTTGATTTTCTTGATGCAAAACTAGATTTTCGTATTCGCGACCGAATTCTTGATTTTCTTGATCCAAAACTAGATTTTTGTATTCGCGACCGAATTCTTGATTTTCTTGATCCAAAACTAGATTTTTGTATTCGCGACCGAATTCTTGATTTTCTTGATCCAAAACTAGATTTTTGTATTCGCCACGCAGTTCTTGATTTTCTTGACCCAAAACTAGATTTTTGTATTCGCCACACAATTCTTGATTTTCTTGATCGAAAACAAGATTTTTGTATGCGCGACCAAATTCTTGATTTTCTTGATCCAAAACTAGATTTTTGTATTCGCGACCAAATTCGTGATTTTCTTGATCCAAAACTAGATTTTTGTTTTCGCGACCAAATTCTTGGTTTTCTTGATCCAAAACTAGATTTTTGCATTCGCCACGCAATTCTTGATTTTCTTGATCCGAAACTAGATTTTCGTATTTGCGACCAAATTCTTGATTTTCTTGATGCAAAACTAGATTTTCGTATTCGCGACCCAATTCTTGATTTTCTTGATCCAAAACTAGATTTTTGTATTCGGGACCCAATTCTTGATTTTCTTGATCCAAAACTATATTTTTGTATTCGCGACCGAATTCTTGATTTTCTTGATCCAAAACTAGATTTTTGCATTCGCCACGCAATTCTTGATTTACTTGATCCAAAACTAGATTTTTGTATTGGCGACGAAATTCTTGATTTTCTTGATCCAAAACTAGATTTTCTTATTCTCGACCCAATTCTTGATTTTATTGATCCCAAACTAGATTTTTGTATTCGCGACCAATTTCTTGATTTTGCAGATCCAAAACTAGATTTTTGAATTCGCGACCAACTTCTTGATTTTCTTGATCCAAAACTAAATTTTTGCATTCGCGACCCAAATCTTGATTTGCTTGTTCCAAAATTAGATTTTTGCATTAGCCACGCAGTTCTTTATTTTCATGATCCAAAACTAAATTTTTTTATTCGCGACCAACTTCTTTATTTTCTTGATCCAAAACTAGATTTTTGCATTCGCCACGCAGTTCTTGATTTTCTTGATCCAAAACTAGATTTTTGAATTCGCCACGAAGTTCTTAATTTTCTTGATCCAAAACTAGATTTTTGTATTCGGGACCAAATTCTTGATTTTCTTGATCCAAAACTAGATTTTTGTATTCGCGACCCAATTCTTCATTTTCTTGATCCAAAACTAGAATTTTGCATTCGCCACGCAGTTCTTGATTTTCTTGATCCAAAACTAGATTTTTGAATTCGCCACGAAGTTCTTAATTTTCTTGATCCAAAACTAGATTTTTGTATTCGGGACCAAATTCTTGATTTTCTTGATCCAAAACTAGATTTTTGTATTCGCGACCGAATTCTTGATTTTCTTGATCCAAAACTAGATTTTTGTATTCGCGACCGAATTCTTGATTTTCTTGATCCAAAACTAGATTTTTGTATTCGCCACGCAGTTCTTGATTTTCTTGACCCAAAACTAGATTTTTGTATTCGCCACACAATTCTTGATTTTCTTGATCGAAAACAAGATTTTTGTATGCGCGACCAAATTCTTGATTTTCTTGATCCAAAACTAGATTTTTGTATTCGCGACCAAATTCGTGATTTTCTTGATCCAAAACTAGATTTTTGTTTTCGCGACCAAATTCTTGGTTTTCTTGATCCAAAACTAGATTTTTGCATTCGCCACGCAATTCTTGATTTTCTTGATCCGAAACTAGATTTTCGTATTTGCGACCAAATTCTTGATTTTCTTGATGCAAAACTAGATTTTCGTATTCGCGACCCAATTCTTGATTTTCTTGATCCAAAACTAGATTTTTGTATTCGGGACCCAATTCTTGATTTTCTTGATCCAAAACTATATTTTTGTATTCGCGACCGAATTCTTGATTTTCTTGATCCAAAACTAGATTTTTGCATTCGCCACGCAATTCTTGATTTACTTGATCCAAAACTAGATTTTTGTATTGGCGACGAAATTCTTGATTTTCTTGATCCAAAACTAGATTTTCTTATTCTCGACCCAATTCTTGATTTTATTGATCCCAAACTAGATTTTTGTATTCGCGACCAATTTCTTGATTTTGCTGATCCAAAACTAGATTTTTGAATTCGCGACCAACTTCTTGATTTTCTTGATCCAAAACTAAATTTTTGCATTCGCGACCCAAATCTTGATTTGCTTGTTCCAAAATTAGATTTTTGCATTAGCCACGCAGTTCTTTATTTTCATGATCCAAAACTAAATTTTTTTATTCGCGACCAACTTCTTTATTTTCTTGATCCAAAACTAGATTTTTGCATTCGCCACGCAGTTCTTGATTTTCTTGATCCAAAACTAGATTTTTGAATTCGCCACGAAGTTCTTAATTTTCTTGATCCAAAACTAGATTTTTGTATTCGGGACCAAATTCTTGATTTTCTTGATCCAAAACTAGATTTTTGTATTCGCGACCCAATTCTTCATTTTCTTGATCCAAAACTAGAATTTTGCATTCGCCACGCAGTTCTTGATTTTCTTGATCCAAAACTAGATTTTTGAATTCGCCACGAAGTTCTTAATTTTCTTGATCCAAAACTAGATTTTTGTATTCGGGACCAAATTCTTGATTTTCTTGATCCAAAACTAGATTTTTGTATTCGCGACCGAATTCTTGATTTTCTTGATCCAAAACTAGATTTTTGTATTCGCGACCGAATTCTTGATTTTCTTGATCCAAAACTAGATTTTTGTATTCGCCACGCAGTTCTTGATTTTCTTGACCCAAAACTAGATTTTTGTATTCGCCACACAATTCTTGATTTTCTTGATCGAAAACAAGATTTTTGTATTCGCGACCAAATTCTTGATTTTCTTGATCCAAAACTAGATTTTTGTATTCGCGACCAAATTCGTGATTTTCTTGATCCAAAACTAGATTTTTGTTTTCGCGACCAAATTCTTGGTTTTCTTGATCCAAAACTAGATTACGCATTTCTTGATTTTCTTGATCCGAAACTAGATTTTCGTATTTGCGACCAAATTCTTGATTTTCTTGATGCAAAACTAGATTTTCGTATTCGCGACCCAATTCTTGATTTTCTTGATCCAAAACTAGATTTTTGTATTCGCGACCGAATTCTTGATTTTCTTGATCCAAAACTAGATTTTTGTATTCGCGACCGAATTCTTGATTTTCTTGATCCAAAACTAGATTTTTGTATTCGCCACGCAGTTCTTGATTTTCTTGACCCAAAACTAGATTTTTGTATTCGCCACACAATTCTTGATTTTCTTGATCGAAAACAAGATTTTTGTATGCGCGACCAAATTCTTGATTTTCTTGATCCAAAACTAGATTTTTGTATTCGCGACCAAATTCGTGATTTTCTTGATCCAAAACTAGATTTTTGTTTTCGCGACCAAATTCTTGGTTTTCTTGATCCAAAACTAGATTTTTGCATTCGCCACGCAATTCTTGATTTTCTTGATCCGAAACTAGATTTTCGTATTTGCGACCAAATTCTTGATTTTCTTGATGCAAAACTAGATTTTCGTATTCGCGACCCAATTCTTGATTTTCTTGATCCAAAACTAGATTTTTGTATTCGGGACCCAATTCTTGATTTTCTTGATCCAAAACTATATTTTTGTATTCGCGACCGAATTCTTGATTTTCTTGATCCAAAACTAGATTTTTGCATTCGCCACGCAATTCTTGATTTACTTGATCCAAAACTAGATTTTTGTATTGGCGACGAAATTCTTGATTTTCTTGATCCAAAACTAGATTTTCTTATTCTCGACCCAATTCTTGATTTTATTGATCCCAAACTAGATTTTTGTATTCGCGACCAATTTCTTGATTTTGCTGATCCAAAACTAGATTTTTGAATTCGCGACCAACTTCTTGATTTTCTTGATCCAAAACTAGATTTTTGCATTCGCGACTCAAATCTTGATTTTCTTGTTCCAAAATTAGATTTTTGCATTAGCCACGCAGTTCTTTATTTTCATGATCCAAAACTAGATTTTTTTATTCGCGACCAACTTCTTTATTTTCTTGATCCAAAACTAGATTTTTGCATTCGCGACCCAATTCTTCATTTTCTTGATCCAAAACTAGAATTTTGCATTCGCCACGCAGTTCTTGATTTTCTTGATCCAAAACTAGATTTTTGAATTCGCCACGAAGTTCTTAATTTTCTTGATCCAAAACTAGATTTTTGTATTCGGGACCAAATTCTTGATTTTCTTGATCCAAAACTAGATTTTTGTATTCGCGACCAAATTCTTGATTTTCTTGATCCAAAACTAGATTTTTGTATTCGCGACCAAATTCTTGATTTTCATGATCCAAAACTACATTTTTGTATTCGCGCCAACTTCTTTATTTTCTTGATCCAAAACTAGATTTTTGCATTCGCGACCCAATTCTTCATTTTCTTGATCCAAAACTAGAATTTTGCATTCGCCACGCAGTTCTTGATTTTCTTGATCCAAAACTAGATTTTTGAATTCGCCACGAAGTTCTTAATTTTCTTGATCCAAAACTAGATTTTTGTATTCGGGACCAAATTCTTGATTTTCTTGATCCAAAACTAGATTTTTGTATTCGCGACCAAATTCTTGATTTTCTTGATCCAAAACTAGATTTTTGTATTCGCGACCAAATTCTTGATTTTCATGATCCAAAACTACATTTTTGTATTCGCGCCAACTTCTTTATTTTCTTGATCCAAAACTAGATTTTTGCATTCGCGACCCAATTCTTCATTTATTGATCCAAAACTAGAATTTTGCATTCGCCACGCAGTTCTTGATTTTCTTGATCCAAAACTAGATTTTTGAATTCGCCACGAAGTTCTTAATTTTCTTGATCCAAAACTAGATTTTTGTATTCGGGACCAAATTCTTGATTTTCTTGATCCAAAACTAGATTTTTGTATTCGCGACCAAATTCTTGATTTTCTTGATCCAAAACTAGATTTTTGTATTCGCGACCAAATTCTTGATTTTCATGATCCAAAACTACATTTTTGTATTCGCGACCAACTTCTTTATTTTCTTGATCCAAAACTAGATTTTTGCATTCGCGACCCAATTCTTGATTTTCTTGATCCAAAACTAGAATTTTGCATTCGCCACGCAGTTCTTGATTTTCCTGATCCAAAACTAGATTTTTGTATTCGCCATGCAGTTCTTGATTTTCTTAACCCAAAACTAGATTTTTGTATTCGCCACACAATTCTTGATTTTCTTGATCGAAAACAAGATTTTTGTATTCGCGACCAAATTCTTGATTTTCTTGATCCAAAACTAGATTTTTGTATTCGCGACCAAATTCGTGATTTTCTTGATCCAAAACTAGATTTTTGTTTTCGCGACCAAATTCTTGGTTTTCTTGATCCAAAACTAGATTTTTGCATTCGCCACGCAATTCTTGATTTTTTTGATCCGAAACTAGATTTTCGTATTGGCGACCAAATTCTTGATTTTCTTGATGCAAAACTAGATTTTCGTATTCGCGACCCAATTCTTGATTTTCTTGATCCAAAACTAGATTTTTGTATTCGGGACCCAATTCTTGATTTTCTTGATCCGAAACTAGATTTTTGTATTCGCGACCGAATTCTTGATTTTCTTGATCCAAAACTAGATTTTTGTATTCGCGACCGAATTCTTGATTTTCTTGATCCAAAACTAGATTTTTGCATTCGCCACGCAATTCTTGATTTACTTGATCCAAAACTAGATTTTTGTATTGGCGACGAAATTCTTGATTTTCTTGATCCAAAACTAGATTTTCTTATTCTCGACCCAATTCTTGATTTTATTGATCCCAAACTAGATTTTTGTATTCGCGACCAATTTCTTGATTTTGCTGATCCAAAACTAGATTTTTGAATTCGCGACCAACTTCTTGATTTTCTTGATCCAAAACTAGATTTTTGCATTCGCGACTCAAATCTTGATTTTCTTGTTCCAAAATTAGATTTTTGCATTAGCCACGCAGTTCTTTATTTTCATGATCCAAAACTAGATTTTTTTATTCGCGACCAACTTCTTTATTTTCTTGATCCAAAACTAGATTTTTGCATTCGCGACCCAATTCTTCATTTTCTTGATCCAAAACTAGAATTTTGCATTCGCCACGCAGTTCTTGATTTTCTTGATCCAAAACTAGATTTTTGTATTCGGGACCAAATTCTTGATTTTCTTTATCCAAAACTAGATTTTTGTATTCGCGACCCAATTCTTCATTTTCTTGATCCAAAACTAGATTTTTGTATTCGCGACCGAATTCTTGATTTTCTTGATCCAAAACTAGATTTTTGTATTCGCCACGCAGTTCTTGATTTTCTTGACCCAAAACTAGATTTTTGTATTCGCCACACAATTCTTGATTTTCTTGATCGAAAACAAGATTTTTGTATTCGCGACCGAATTCTTGATTTGCTTGTTCCAAAATTAGATTTTTGCATTAGCCACGCAGTTCTTTATTTTCATGATCCAAAACTAAATTTTTTTATTCGCGACCAACTTCTTTATTTTCTTGATCCAAAACTAGATTTTTGCATTCGCCACGCAGTTCTTGATTTTCTTGATCCAAAACTAGATTTTTGAATTCGCCACGAAGTTCTTCATTTTCTTGATCCAAAACTAGATTTTTGTATTCGGGACCAAATTCTTGATTTTCTTGATCCAAAACTATATTTTTGTATTCGCGACCGAATTCTTGATTTTCTTGATCCAAAACTAGATTTTTTGTATTCGCGACCGAATTCTTGATTTTCTTGATCCAAAACTAGATTTTTGTATTCGCCACGCAGTTCTTGATTTTCTTGACCCAAAACTAGATTTTTGTATTCGCCACACAATTCTTGATTTTCTTGATCGAAAACAAGATTTTTGTATTCGCGACCAAATTCTTGATTTTCTTGATCCAAAATAGATTTTTGTATTCGCGACCAAATTCGTGATTTTCTTGATCCAAAACTAGATTTTTGTTTTCGCGACCAAATTCTTGGTTTTCTTGATCCAAAACTAGATTTTTGCATTCGCCACGCAATTCTTGATTTTCTTGATCCGAAACTAGATTTTCGTATTTGCGACCAAATTCTTGATTTTCTTGATGCAAAACTAGATTTTCGTATTCGCGACCCAATTCTTGATTTTCTTGATCCAAAACTAGATTTTTGTATTCGCGACCGAATTCTTGATTTTCTTGATCCAAAACTAGATTTTTGTATTCGCGACCGAATTCTTGATTTTCTAGATCCAAAACTAGATTTTTGTATTCGCCACGCAGTTCTTGATTTTCTTAACCCAAAACTAGATTTTTGTATTCGCCACACAATTCTTGATTTTCTTGATCGAAAACAAGATTTTCGTATTCGCGACCAAATTCTTGATTTTCTTGATCCAAAACTAGATTTTTGTATTCGCGACCAAATTCGTGATTTTCTTGATCCAAAACTAGATTTTTGTTTTCGCGACCAAATTCTTGGTTTTCTTGATCCAAAACTAGATTTTTGCATTCGCCACGCAATTCTTGATTTTCTTGATCCGAAACTAGATTTTCGTATTTGCGACCAAATTCTTGATTTTCTTGATGCAAAACTAGATTTTCGTATTCGCGACCCAATTCTTGATTTTCTTGATCCAAAACTAGATTTTTGTATTCGGGACCCAATTCTTGATTTTCTTGATCCAAAACTAGATTTTTGTATTCGCGACCGAATTCTTGATTTTCTTGATCCAAAACTAGATTTTTGCATTCGCCACGCAATTCTTGATTTACTTGATCCAAAACTAGATTTTTGTATTTGCGACGAAATTCTTGATTTTCTTGATCCAAAACTAGATTTTCTTATTCTCGACCCAATTCTTGATTTTATTGATCCCAAACTAGATATTTGTATTCGCGACCAATTTCTTGATTTTGCTGATCCAAAACTAGATTTTTGAATTCGCGACCAACTTCTTGATTTTCTTGATCCAAAACTAGATTTTTGCATTCGCGACTCAAATCTTGATTTTCTTGTTCCAAAATTAGATTTTTGCATTAGCCACGCAGTTCTTTATTTTCATGATCCAAAACTAGATTTTTTTATTCGCGACCAACTTCTTTATTTTCTTGATCCAAAACTAGATTTTTGCATTCGCGACCCAATTCTTCATTTTCTTGATCCAAAACTAGAATTTTGCATTCGCCACGCAGTTCTTGATTTTCTTGATCCAAAACTAGATTTTTGAATTCGCCACGAAGTTCTTAATTTTCTTGATCCAAAACTAGATTTTTGTATTCGGGACCAAATTCTTGATTTTCTTGATCCCAAACTAGATTTTTGTATTCGCGACCAAATTCTTGATTTTCTTGATCCAAAACTAGATTTTTGTATTCGCGACCAAATTCTTGATTTTCATGATCCAAAACTACATTTTTGTATTCGCGCCAACTTCTTTATTTTCTTGATCCAAAACTAGATTTTTGCATTCGCGACCCAATTCTTCATTTATTGATCCAAAACTAGAATTTTGCATTCGCCACGCAGTTCTTGATTTTCTTGATCCAAAACTAGATTTTTGAATTCGCCACGAAGTTCTTAATTTTCTTGATCCAAAACTAGATTTTTGTATTCGGGACCAAATTCTTGATTTTCTTGATCCAAAACTAGATTTTTGTATTCGCGACCAAATTCTTGATTTTCTTGATCCAAAACTAGATTTTTGTATTCGCGACCAAATTCTTGATTTTCATGATCCAAAACTACATTTTTGTATTCGCGACCAACTTCTTTATTTTCTTGATCCATAACTAGATTTTTGCATTCGCGACCCAATTCTTGATTTTCTTGATCCAAAACTAGAATTTTGCATTCGCCACGCAGTTCTTGATTTTCCTGATCCAAAACTAGATTTTTGTATTCGCCATGCAGTTCTTGATTTTCTTAACCCAAAACTAGATTTTTGTATTCGCCACACAATTCTTGATTTTCTTGATCGAAAACAAGATTTTTGTATTCGCGACCAAATTCTTGATTTTCTTGATCCAAAACTAGATTTTTGTATTCGCGACCAAATTCGTGATTTTCTTGATCCAAAACTAGATTTTTGTATTCGCGACCAAATTCTTGGTTTTCTTGATCCAAAACTAGATTTTTGCATTCGCCACGCAATTCTTGATTTTTTTGATCCGAAACTAGAGTTTCGTATTGGCGACCAAATTCTTGATTTTCTTGATGCAAAACTAGATTTTCGTATTCGCGACCCAATTCTTGATTTTCTTGATCCAAAACTAGATTTTTGTATTCGGGACCCAATTCTTGATTTTCTTGATCCGAAACTAGATTTTTGTATTCGCGACCGAATTCTTGATTTTCTTGATTCAAAACTAGATTTTTGTATTCGCGACCGAATTCTTGATTTTCTTGATCCAAAACTAGATTTTTGCATTCGCCACGCAATTCTTGATTTACTTGATCCAAAACTAGATTTTTGTATTTGCGACGAAATTCTTGATTTTCTTGATCCAAAACTAGATTTTCTTATTCTCGACCCAATTCTTGATTTTATTGATCCCAAACTAGATATTTGTATTCGCGACTGATTTCTTGATTTTGCTGATCCAAAACTAGATTTTTGAATTCGCGACCAACTTCTTGATTTTCTTGATCCAAAACTAAATTTTTGCATTCGCGACCCAAATCTTGATTTGCTTGTTCCAAAATTAGATTTTTGCATTAGCCACGCAGTTCTTTATTTTCATGATCCAAAACTAGATTTTTGTATTCGCGACCAACTTCTTTATTTTCTTGATCCAAAACTAGATTTTTGCATTCGCGACCCAATTCTTCATTTTCTTGATCCAAAACTAGAATTTTGCATTGGCCACGCAGTTCTTGATTTTCTTGATCCAAAACTAGATTTTTGAATTCGCCACGAAGTTCTTAATTTTCTTGATCCAAAACTAGATTTTTGTATTCGGGACCAAATTCTTGATTTTCTTGATCCAAAACTAGATTTTTGTATTCGCGACCAAATTCTTGATTTTCTTGATCCAAAACTAGATTTTTGTATTCGCGACCGAATTCTTGATTTTCATGATCAAAAACTAGATTTTTGTATTCGCGACCAACTTCTTTATTTTCTTGATCCAAAACTAGATTTTTGCATTCGCGACCCAATTCTTGATTTTCTTGATCCAAAACAAGAATTTTGCATTCGCCACGCAGTTCTTGATTTTCCTGATCCAAAACTAAATTTTTGTATTCGCGACCCAATTCTTGATTTTCTTGATCCAAAACTAGATTTTTGTATTCGCCACACAATTCTTGATTTTCTTGATCGAAAAAAAGATTTTTGTATTCGCGACCAAATTCTTGATTTTCTTGATCCAAAACTAGATTTTTGTATTCGCGACCAAATTCGTGATTTTCTTGATCCCAAACTAGATTTTTGTTTTCGCGACCAAATTCTTGGTTTTCTTGATCCAAAACTAGATTCTTGCATTCGCCACGCAATTCTTGATTTTCTTGATCCGAAACTAGATTTTCGTATTTGCGACTAAATTCTTGATTTTCTTGATGCAAAACTAGATTTTTCAATTCGGGACCCTATTCTTGATTTTATTGATCCCAAACTAGATTTTTGTATTCGCGACCGAATTCTTGATTTTCTTGATCCAAAACTAGATTTTTGTATTCGCGACCGAATTCTTGATTTTCTTGATCCAAAACTAGATTTTTGCATTCGCCACGCAATTCTTGATTTACTTGATCCAAAAATAGATTTTTGTATTTGCGACCAAATTCTTGATTTTATTGATCCCAAACTAGATATTTGTATTCGCGACCAATTTCTTGATTTTGCTGATCCAAAGCTAGATTTTTGAATTCGCGACCAACTTCTTGATTTTCTTGATCCAAAACTAGATTTTTGCATTCGCGACTCAAATCTTGATTTTCTTGTTCCAAAATTAGATTTTTGCATTAGCCACGCAGTTCTTTATTTTCATGATCCAAAACTAGATTTTTGTATTCGCGACCAACTTCTTTATTTTCTTGATCCAAAACTAGATTTTTGTATTCGCGACCCAATTCTTGATTTTCTTGATCCAAAACTAGAATTTTGCATTCGCCACGCAGTTCTTGATTTTCTTGATCCAAAACTAGATTTTTGCATTCGCGACTCAAATCTTGATTTTCTTGTTCCAAAATTAGATTTTTGCATTAGCCACGCAGTTCTTTATTTTCATGATCCAAAACTAGATTTTTTTATTCGCGACCAACTTCTTTATTTTCTTGATCCAAAACTAGATTTTTGCATTCGCGACCCAATTCTACAATTTCTTGATCCAAAACTAGAATTTTGCATTCGCCACGCAGTTCTTGATTTTCTTGATCCAAAACTAGATTTTTGAATTCGCCACGAAGTTCTTAATTTTCTTGATCCAAAACTAGATTTTTGTATTCGGGACCAAATTCTTGATTTTCTTGATCCAAAACTAGATTTTTGTATTCGCGACCAAATTATTGATTTTCTTGATCCAAAACTAGATTTTTGTATTCGCGACCAAATTTTTGATTTTCATGATCCAAAATTACATTTTTGTATTCGCGACCAACTTCTTTATTTTCTTGATCCAAAACTAGATTTTTGCATTCGCGACCCAATTCTTCATTTTCTTGATCCAAAACTAGAATTTTGCATTCGCCACGCAGTTCTTGATTTTCTTGATCCAAAACTAGATTTTTGAATTCGCCACGAAGTTCTTAATTTTCTTGTTCCAAAACTAGATTTTTGTATTCGGGACCAAATTCTTGATTTTCTTGTTCCAAAACTAGATTTTTGTATTCGCGACCAAATTCTTGATTTTCTTGATCCAAAACTAGATTTTTGTATTCGCGACCAAATTCTTGATTTTCATGATCCAAAACTAGATTTTTGTATTCGCGACCAACTTCTTTATTTTCTTGATCCAAAACTAGATTTTTGCATTCGCGACCCAATTCTTGATTTTCTTGATCCAAAACTAGAATTTTGCATGCGCCACGCAGTTCTTGATTTTCCTGATCCAAAACTAAATTTTTGTATTCGCGACCCAATTCTTGATTTTCTTGATCCAAAACTAGATTTTTGTATTCGCCACACAATTCTTGATTTTCTTGATCGAAAACAAGATTTTTCTATTCGCGACCAAATTCTTGATTTTCTTGATCCAAAACTAGATTTTTGTATTCGCGACCAAATTCGTGATTTTCTTGATCCAAAACTAGATTTTTGTTTTCGCGACCAAATTCTTGGTTTTCTTGATCCAAAACTAGATTTTTGCATTCGCCACGCAATTCTTGATTTTCTTGATCCGAAACTAGATTTTCGTATTGGCGACCAAATTCTTGATTTTCTTGATGCAAAACTAGATTTTCGTATTCGCGACCCAATTCTTGATTTTCTTGATCCAAAACTACATTTTTGTATTCGCGACCCAATTCTTGATTTTCTTGATCCAAAACTAGATTTTTGTATTCGCGACCGAATTCTTGATTTTCTTGATCCAAAACTAGATTTTTGTATTCTCGACCGAATTCTTGATTTTCTTGATCCAAAACTAGATTTTTGCATTCGCCACGCAATTCTAGATTTACTTGATCCAAAACTAGATTTTTGTATTTGCGACCAAATTCTTGATTTTCTTGATCCAAAACTAGATTTTCTTATTCTCGACCCAATTCTTGATTTTATTGATCCCAAACCAGATATTTGTATTCGCGACCAATTTCTTGATTTTGCTGATCCAAAACTAGATTTTTGAATTCGCGACCAACTTCTTGATTTTCTTGATCCAAAACTAGATTTTTGTATTCGGGACCCAATTCTTGATTTTCTTGATCCAAAACTAGATTTTTGTATTCGCGACCGAATTCTTGATTTTCTTGATCCAAAACTAGATTTTTGTATTCTCGACTGAATTCTTGATTTTCTTGATCCAAAACTAGATTTTTGCATTCGCCACGCAATTCTTGATTTACTTGATCCAAAACTAGATTTTTGTATTTGCGACCAAATTCTTGATTTTCTTGATCCAAAACTAGATTTTCTTATTCTCGACCCAATTCTTGATTTTATTGATCCCAAACCAGATATTTGTATTCGCGACCAATTTCTTGATTTTGCTGATCCAAAACTAGATTTTTGAATTCGCGACCAACTTCTTGATTTTCTTGATCCAAAACTAGATGTTTGCATTCGCGACTCAAATCTTGATTTTCTTGTTCCAAAATTAGATTTTTGCATTAGCCACGCAGTTCTTTATTTTCATGATCCAAAACTAGATTTTTGTATTCGCGACCAACTTCTTTATTTTCTTGATCCAAAACTAGATTTTTGCATTCGCGACCCCATTCTTCATTTTCTTGATCCAAAACTAGAATTTTGCATTCGCCACGCAGTTCTTGATTTTCTTGATCCAAAACTAGATTTTTGAATTCGCCACGAAGTTCTTAATTTTCTTAATCCAAAACTAGATTTTTGAATTCGGGACAAAATTCTTGATTTTCTTGACCCAAAACTAAATTTTTGTATTCGCGACCAAATTCTTGATTTTCAGTATCCAAAACTAGATTTTTGTATTCGCGACCAACTTGTTGATTTTCTTGATACAAAACTAACTTTTTTTATTCGCGACCAAATTCTGGATTTTCTTGATCCGAAACTAGATTTTTGTATTCGCGACCAAATTCTTGATTTTCTTGATCCAAAACTGGATTTTTGCATTCGCCACGCAATTCTTGATTTTTTTGATCCAAAACTAGATTTTTGTATTTGCGACCAAATTCTTGATTTTCTTGATGCAAAACTAGATTTTCGTACTCGCGACCCAATTCTTGATTTTCTTAATCCAAAACTAGATTTTCGTACTCGCGACCCAATTCTTGATTTTCTTAATCCAAAACTAGATTTTCGTATTCGGGACCCAATTCTTGATTTTCTTAATCCAAAACTAGATTTTTGTATTCGGGACCCAATTCTTGATTTTCTTGATCCAAAACTAGATTTTTGTATTCGCGACCGAATTCTTGATTTTCTTGATCCGAAACTAGATTTTTGTTTTCGCGACCGAATTCTTGATTTTCTTGATCGAAAACTAGATTTTTGCATTCGCCACGCAATTCTTGATTTACTTCATCCAAAACTAGATTTTTGTATTTGCGACCAAATTCTTGATTTTCTTGATCCAAAACTAGATTTTCTTATTCTCGACACAATTCTTGATTTTATTGATCCCAAACTAGATATTTGTATTCGCGACCAATTTCTTGATTTTGCTGATCCAAAACTAGATTTTTGAATTCGCGACCAACTTCTTGATTTTCTTGATCCAAAACTAGATTTTTGCATTCGCGACTCAAATCTTGATTTTCTTGTTCCAAAATTAGATTTTTGCATTAGCCACGCAGTTCTGTATTTTCATGATCCAAAACTAGATTTTTGTATTCGCGACCAACTTCTTTATTTTCTTGATCCAAAACTAGATTTTTGCATTCGCGACCCAATTCTTCATTTTCTTGATCCAAAACTAGAATTTTGCATTCGCCACGCAGTTCTTGATTTTCTTGATCCAAAACTAGATTTTTGAATTCGCCACGAAGTTCTTAATTTTCTTTATCCAAAACTAGATTTTTGTATTCGGGACCAAATTCTTGATTTTCTTGATCCAAAACTAGATTTTTGTATTCGCGACCAAATTCTTGATTTTCTTGATCCAAAACTAGATTTTTGTATTCGCGACCAAATTCTTGATTTTCATGATCCAAAAATAGATTTTTGTATTCGCGACCAACTTCTTTATTTTCTTGATCCAAAACTAGATTTTTGCATTCGCGACCGAATTCTTGATTTTCTTGATCCAAAACTAGAATTTTGCATTCGCCACGCAGTTCTTGATTTTCTTGATCCAAAACTAGATTTTTGCATTCGCGACTCAAATCTTGATTTTCTTGTTCCAAAATTAGATTTTTGCATTAGCCACGCAGTTCTTTATTTTCATGATCCAAAACTAGATTTTTTTATTCGCGACCAACTTCTTTATTTTCTTGATCCAAAACTAGATTTTTGCATTCGCGACCCAATTCTTCATTTTCTTGATCCAAAACTAGAATTTTGCATTCGCCACGCAGTTCTTGATTTTCTTGATCCAAAACTAGATTTTTGAATTCGCCACGATGTTCTTAATTTTCTTGATCCAAAACTAGATTTTTGTATTCGGGACCAAATTCTTGATTTTCTTGATCCAAAACTAGATTTTTGTATTCGCGACCAAATTCTTGATTTTCATGATCCAAAACTAGATTTTTGTATTCGCGACCAAATTGTTGATTTTCATGATCCAAAACTACATTTTTGTATTCGCGACCAAATTCTTTATTTTCTTGATCCAAACTAGATTTTTGCATTCGCGACCCAATTCTTCATTTTCTTGATCCAAAACTAGAATTTTGCATTCGCCACGCAGTTCTTGATTTTCTTGATCCAAAACTAGATTTTTGAATTCGCCACGAAGTTCTTAATTTTCTTGATCCAAAACTAGATTTTTGTATTCGGGACCAAATACTTGATTTTCTTGATCCAAAACTAGATTTTTGTATTCGCGACCAAATTCTTGATTTTCATGATCCAAAACTAGATTTTTGTATTCGCGACCAACTTCTTTATTTTCTTGATCCGAAACTAGATTTTCGTATTTGCGACCAAATTCTTGATTTTCTTGATGCAAAACTAGATTTTCGTATTCGCGACCCAATTCTTGATTTTCTTGATCCAAATCTAGATTTTTGTATTCGGGACCCAATTCTTGATTTTCTTGATCCAAAACTAGATTTTTGTATTCGCGACCGAATTCTTGATTTTCTTGATCCAAAACTAGATTTTTGTATTCGCGACCGAATTCTTGATTTTCTTGATCCAAAACTAGATTTTTGCATTCGCCACGCAATTCTTGATTTACTTGATCCAAAACTAGATTTTCTTATTCTCGACCCAATTCTTGATTTTGTTGATCCCAAACTAGATATTTGTATTCGCGACCAATTTCTTGATTTTGCTGATCCAAAACAAGATTTTTGAATTCGCAACCAACTTCTTGATGTTCTTGATCCAAAACTAGATTTTTGCATTCGCGACTCAAATCTTGATTTTCTTGTTCCAAAATTAGATTTTTGCATTAGCCACGCAGTTCTTTATTTTCATGATCCAAAACTAGATTTTTGAATTCGCGACCAACTTCTTTATTTTCTTGATCCAAAACTAGATTTTTGCATTCGCGACCCAATTCTTCATTTTCTTGAACCAAAACTAGAATTTTGCATTCGCCACGCAGTTCTTGATTTTCTTGATCCAAAACTAGATTTTTGAATTCGCCACGAAGTTCTTAATTTTCTTGATCCAAAACTAGATTTTTGTATTCGGGACAAAATTCTTGATTTTCTTGATCCAAAACTAGATTTTTGTATTCGCGACCAACTTCTTCATTTTCTTGATTCAAAACTAGATTTTTGCATTCGCGACCCAATTCTTCATTTTCTTGATCCAAAACTAGAATTTTGCATTCGCCACGCAGTTCTTGATTTTCTTGATCCAAAACTAGATTTTTGAATTCGGGACCAAATTCTTGATTTTCTTGATCCAAAACTAGATTTTTGTATTCGCGACCAAATTCTTGATTTTCTTGATCCAAAACTAGATTTTTGTATTCGCGACCAAATTCTTGATTTTCATGATCCAAAAATAGATTTTTGTATTCGCGACCAACTTCTTTATTTTCTTGATCCAAAACTAGATTTTTGCATTCGCGACCCAATTCTTGATTTTCTTGATCCAAAACTAGAATTTTGCATTCGCCACGCAGTTCTTGATTTTCTTGATCCAAAACTAGATTTTTGCATTCGCGACTCAAATCTTGATTTTCTTGTTCCAAAATTAGATTTTTGCATTAGCCACGCAGTTCTTTATTTTCATGATCCAAAACTAGATTTTTTTATTCGCGACCAACTTCTTTATTTTCTTGATCCAAAACTAGATTTTTGCATTCGCGACCCAATTCTTCATTTTCTTGATCCAAAACTAGAATTTTGCATTCGCCACGCAGTTCTTGATTTTCTTGATCCAAAACTAGATTTTTGAATTCGCCACGAAGTTCTTAATTTTCTTGATCCAAAACTAGATTTTTGTATTCGGGACCAAATACTTGATTTTCTTGATCCAAAACTAGATTTTTGTATTCGCGACCAAATTCTTGATCCAAAACTAGATTTTTCTATTCGCGACCAAATTCGTGATTTTCTTGATCCAAAACTAGATTTTTGTTTTCGCGACCAAATTCGTGATTTTCTTGATTCAAAACTAGATTTTTCCATTCGCTACGCAATTCTTGATTTTCTTGATCCGAAACTAGATTTTCCTATTTGCGACCAAATTCTTGATTTTCTTGATGCAAAACTAGATTTTCGTATTCGCGACCTAATTCTTTATTTTCTTGATCCCAAACTAGATTTTTGTATTCGTGTCCCAATTCTTGATTTTCTTGATCCAAAACAAGATTTTTGTATTCGCGACCAAATTTTTGATTTTCTTGATCCAAAACTAGATTTTAGGATTCGCGACCGAATTCTTGATTTTCTTGATCCAAAACTAGATTTTTGCATTCGCGACCCAATTCTTGATTTTCTTGATCCAAAACTAGAATTTTGCATTCGCCACGCAGTTCTTGATTTTCTTGATCCAAAACTAGATTTTTGTATTCGCCACGCAGTTCTTGATTTTCTTGACCCAAAACTAGATTTTTGTATTCGCGACCAAATTCTTGTTTTTCACTATCCAAAACTAGATTTTTGTATTCGCGACCCAATTCTTGATTTTCTTGATCCAAAACTAGATTTTTGTATTCGGGACCCAATTCTTGATTTTCTTGATCCAAAACTAGATTTTTGTATTCGCGACCCAATTTTTGATTTTCTTGATCCAAAACTAGATTTTAGTATTCGCGACCCAATTCTTCATTTTCTTGATCCAAAACTAGAATTTTGCATTCGCCACGCAGTTCTTGATTTTCTTGATCCAAAACAAGATTTTTTAATTTTCGACCAAATTCTTGATTTTCTTGATGCAAAACTAGATTTTCGTACTCGCGACCCAATTCTTGATTTTCTTAATCCAAAACTAGATTTTCGTATTCGGGACCCAATTCTTGATTTTCTTGATCCAAAACTAGATTTTTGTATTCGCGACAAAATTTTTGATTTTCTTGATCCAAAACTAGATTTTTGTATTCGCGACAGAATTCTTGATTTTCTTGGTCCAAAACTAGATTTTTGCATTCGCCATGCAATTCTTGATTTTCTTGATCCAAAACTAGATTTTTGTATTTGCGACCAAATTCTTGATTTTCTTGATCCAAAACTAGATTTTCTTATTCTCGACCCAATTCTTGATTTTATTGATCCCAAACTAGATATTTGTATTCGCGACCAATTTCTTGATTTTCCTGATCCAAAACTAGATTTTTGAATTCGCGACTAACTTCTTGATTTTTTGATACAAAACTAGATTTTTGCATTCGCGACTCAATTCTTGATTTTCTTGTTCCAAAATTAGATTTTTGCATTAGCCACGCAGTTCTTTATTTTCATGATCCAAAACTAGATTTTTGTATTCGCGACCAACTTCTTTATTTTCTTGATCCAAAACTAGATTTTTGTATTCGCGACCAAATTCTTGATTTTCTTGATCCAAAACTAGATTTTTGTATTCGCCACGCAGTTCTTGATTTTCCTGATCCAAAACTAGATTTTTGTATTCGCGACAAAATTCTGGATTTTCTTGATCCAACACTAGATTTTTGTATTCGCGACCCTATTCTTCATTTTCTTGATCCAAAACTAGAATTTTGCATTCGCCACGCAGTTCTTGATTTTCTTATTCCAAAACTAGATTTTTGAATTCGCCACACTGTTCTTGATTTTCTTGATCCGAAACTAGATTTTTGTATTCGCGACCAAATTCTTGATTTTCTTGATCGAAAACAAGATTTTTGTATTCGCGACCAAATTCTTGATTTTCTTGATCCCAAACTAGATTTTTGATTTCGCGACCCAATTCTTGGTTTTCTTGATCCAAAACTAGATTTTTGCATTCGCCACGCAATTCTTGATTTTCTTGATCCGAAACTAGATTTTCGTATTTGCGACCCAATTCTTCATTTTCTTGATCGAAAACTAGAATTTTGCATTCGCCACGCAGTTCTTGATTTTCTTATTCCAAAACTAGATTTTTGAATTCGCAACGCTGTTCTTGATTTTCTTGATCCGAAACTATATTTTTGTATTCGCGACCAAATTCTTGATTTTCTTGATCGAAAACAAGATTTTTGTATTCGCGACCAAATTCTTGATTTTCTTGATCCAAAACTAGATTTTTGTATTCGCGACCAAATTCTTGATTTTCATGATCCAAAACTAGATTTTTGTATTCGCGACCAACTTCTTTATTTTCTTGATCCAAAACTAGATTTTTGCATTCACGACCCAATTCTTGATTTTCTTGATCCAAAACTAGAATTTTGCATTCGCCACGCAGTTCTTGATTTTCTTAATCCAAAACTATATTTTTGTATTCGCCACGCAGTTCTTGATTTTCTTGATCCAAAACTAGATTTTTGTATTCGCGACCAAATTCTTGATTTTCATGATCCAAAACTAGATTTTTGTATTCGCGACCAACTTCTTTATTTTCTTGATCCAAAACTAGATTTTTGCATTCACGACCCAATTCTTGATTTTCTTGATCCAAAACTAGAATTTTGCATTCGCCACGCAGTTCTTGATTTTCTTAATCCAAAACTATATTTTTGTATTCGCCACGCAGTTCTTGATTTTCTTGATCCAAAACTAGATTTTTGTATTCGCGACCAACTTATTGATTTTCTTTATACAAAACTAAATTTTTTTATTCGCGACCAAATTCTTGATTTTCTTGATCCAAAATTAGATTTTTGTATTCGCCACGCAATTCTTGATTTTGATGATCACAAACTAGATTTTTGTATTCGCGACCAAATTCTTGATTTTCTTGAACCAAAACTAGATTTTTGTATTCGCGACCAAATTCTTGATTTTCTTGATCAAAAACTAGATTTTTGTATTCGCGACCAAATTCTTGATTTTCTTGATCCAAAACTAGATTTTTGTATTCGCGACCAAATTCTTGATTTTCATGATCCAAAACTAGATTTTTGTATTCGCGACCAAATTCTTGATTTTCATGATCCAAAACTAGATTTTTGTATTCGAGACCAACTTCTTTATTTTCTTGATCCAAAACTAGATTTTTGCATTCGCGACCCAATTCTTGATTTTCTTGATCCAAAACTAGAATTTTGCATTCGCCACGCAGTTCTTGATTTTCTTGATCCAAAACTAGATTTTTGTATTCGCCACGCAGTTCTTGATTTTCTTGATCCAAAACTAGATTTTTGTATTCGCGACCAAATTCTTGATTTTCACTATCCAAAACTAGATTTTTGTATTCGCGACCAACTTATTGATTTTCTTGATACAAAACTAAATTTTTTTATTCGCGACCAAATTCTTGATTTTCTTGATCCAAAACTAGATTTTTGCATTCGCCACGCAATTTCTTAATTTTCCTGATCCAAAACTAGATTTTTGCATTCGCGACTCAATTCTTGATTTTCTTGTTCCAAAATTAGATTTTTGCATTAGCCACGTAGTTCTTTATTTTCATGATCCAAAACTAGATTTTTGTATTCGCGACCAACTTCTTTATTTTCTTGATCCAAAACTAGATTTTTGTATTCGCGACAAAATTCTGGATTTTCTTTATTCAAAACTAGATTTTTGTATTCGCGACCAAATTCTGGATTTTCTTGATCCAAAACTAGATTTTTGTATTCGCGACAAAATTCTTGATTTTCTTGATCCAAAACTAGATTTTTGTATTCGCCACGCAGTTCTTGATTTTCTTGATCCAAAACTAGATTTTTGTATTCCCGACCAAATTCTGGATTTTCTTGATCCAACACTAGATTTTTGTATTCGCGACCCAATTCTTCATTTTCTTGATCCAAAACTAGAATTTTAAATTCGCCACGCAGTTCTTGATTTTCTTATTCCAAAACTAGATTTTTGAATTCGCAACGCTGTTCTTGATTTTCTTGATCCGAAACTAGATTTTTGTATTCGCGACCAAATTCTTGATTTTCTTGATCGAAAACAATATTTTTGTATTCGCGACCAAATTCGTGATTTTCTTGATCCAAAAATAGATTTTTGTTTTCGCAACCCAATTCTTGGTTTTCTTGATCCAAAACTACATTTTTGCATTCTCCACGCAATTCTTGATTTTCTTGATCCGAAACTAGATTTTCGTATTTGCGACCAAATTCTTGATTTTCTTCATGCAAAACTAGATTTTCGTATGCGCGACCCAATTCTTGATTTTCTTGATCCCAAACTAGATTTTTGTATTCGTGACCCAATTCTTGATTTTCTTGATCCAAAACTAGATTTTTGTATTCGCGACCAAATTTTTGATTTTCTTGATCCAAAACTAGATTTTAGTATTCGCGACCGAATTCTTGATTTTCTTGATCCAAAACTACATTTTTGCATTCGCGACCCAATTCTTGATTTTCTTGATCCAAAACTAGATTTTTGTATTCGCGACCAAATTGTGGATTATCTTGATCCAACACTAGATTTTTGTTTTCGCGGCCAAATTCTTGATTTTCTTGATCCAAAACTAGATTTTCTTATTCTCGACCCAATTCTTGATTTTATTGATCCCAAACTAGATATTTGTATTCGCGACCAATTTCTTGATTTTCCTGATCCAAAACTAGATTTTTGAATTTGCGACTAACTTCTTGATTTTCTTGATACAAAACTAGATTTTTGCATTCGCGACTCAATTCTTGATTTTCTTGTTTCAAAATTAGATTTTTGCATTAGCCACGCAGTTCTTTATTTTCATGATCCAAAACTAGATTTTTGTATTCGTGACCAACTTCTTTATTTTCTTGATCCAAAACTAGATTTTTGTATCCGCGACCAAATTCAGGATTTTCTTGATTCAAAACTAGATTTTTGTATTCGCGACCAAATTCTGGATTTTCTTGATCCAAAACTAGATTTTTGTATTCGCGACCAAATTCTTGATTTTCTTGATCCAAAACTAGATTTTTGTATTCGCCACGCAGTTCTTGATTTTCTTGATCCAAAACTAGATTTTTGTATTCGCGACCAAATTGTGGATTATCTTGATCCAACACTAGATTTTTGTTTTCGCGGCCAAATTCTTGATTTTCTTGATCCAAAAGTAGATTTTCTTATTCTCGACCCAATTCTTGATTTTATTGATCCCAAACTAGATATTTGTATTCGCGACCAATTTCTTGATTTTCCTGATCCAAAACTAGATTTTTGAATTTGCGACTAACTTCTTGATTTTCTTGATACAAAACTAGATTTTTGCATTCGCGACTCAATTCTTGATTTTCTTGTTTCAAAATTAGATTTTTGCATTAGCCACGCAGTTCTTTATTTTCATGATCCAAAACTAGATTTTTGTATTCGTGACCAACTTCTTTATTTTCTTGATCCAAAACTAGATTTTTGTATCCGCGACCAAATTCAGGATTTTCTTGATTCAAAACTAGATTTTTGTATTCGCGACCAAATTCTGGATTTTCTTGATCCAAAACTAGATTTTTGTATTCGCGACCAAATTCTTGATTTTCTTGATCCAAAACTAGATTTTTGTATTCGCCACGCAGTTCTTGATTTTCTTGATCCAAAACTAGATTTTTGTATTCGCGACCGAATTGTGGATTATCTTGATCCAACACTAGATTTTTGTTTTCGCGGCCAAATTCTTGATTTTCTTGATCCAAAACTAGATTTTCTTATTCTCGACCCAATTCTTGATTTTATTGATCCCAAACTAGATATTTGTATTCGCGACCAATTTCTGGATTTTCCTGATCCAAAACTAATTTTTGAATTTGCGACTAACTTCTTGATTTTCTTGATACAAAACTAGATTTTTGCATTCGCGACTCAATTCTTGATTTTCTTGTTCCAAAATTAGATTTTTGCATTAGCCACGCAGTTCTTTATTTTCATGATCGAAAACTAGATTTTTGTATTCGCGACCAACTTCTTTATTTTCTTGATCTAAAACTAGATTTTTGTATTCGCGACCAAATTCTGGATTTTCTTGATGCAAAACTAGATTTTTGTATTCGCGACCAAATTCTTGATTTTCTTATTACAAAACTAGATTTTTGTATTCGCCACGCAGTTCTTGATTTTCTTGATCCAAAACTAGATTTTTGTATTCGCGACCAAATTCTGGATTTTCTTGATCCAACACTAGATTTTTGTATTCGCGACCCAATTCTTCATTTTCTTGATCCAAAACTAGAATTTTGCATTCGCCACGCAGTTCTTGATTTTCTTATTCCAAAACTAGATTTTTGAATTCGCCACGCAGTTCTTGATTTTCTTGATCCGAAACTAGATTTTTGTATTCGCGACCAAATTCTTGATTTTCTTGATCGCAAACAAGATTTTTGTATTCGCGACCAAATTCTTGATTTTCTTGATCCAAAACTAGATTTTTGTATTCGCGACCAAATTCGTGATTTTCTTGATCCAAAACTAGATTTTTGATTTCGCGACCCAATTCTTGGTTTTCTTGATCCAAAACTAGATTTTTGCATTCGCCACGCAATTCTTGATTTTCTTGATCCGAAACTAGATTTTCGTATTTGCGACCAAATTCTTGATTTTCTTGATGCAAAACTAGATTTTCGTATTCGCGACCCAATTCTTGATTTTCTTGATCCCAAACTAGATTTTTGTATTCGGGACCCAATTCTTGATTTTCTTGATCCAAAACTAGATTTTTGTATTCGCGACCAAATTTTTGATTTTCTTGATCCAAAACTAGATTTTTGTATTCGCGACCGAATGCTTGATTTTCTTGATCCAAAACTAGATTTTTGCATTCCCCACGCAATCCTTGATTTTCTTGATCCAAAACTAGATTTTTGTATTTGCGACCAAATTCTTGATTTTCTTGATCCAAAACTAGATTTTCTTATTCTCGACCCAATTCTTGATTTTATTGATCCCAAACTAGATATTTGTATTCGCGACCAATTTCTTGATTTTCCTGATCCAAAACTAGATTTTTGAATTTGCGACTAAATTCTTGATTTTCTTGATACAAAACTAGATTTTTGCATTCGCGACTCAATTCTTGATTTTCTTGTTCCAAAATTAGATTTTTGCATTAGCCACGCAGTTCTTTATTTTCATGATCCAAAACTAGATTTTTTGTATTCGCGACCAACATCTTTATTTTCTTGATCCAAAACTAGATTTTTGAATTCGCGACCCAATTCTTCATTTTCTTGATCCAAAACTAGATTTTTGCATTCGCCACGCAATTCTTGATTTTCTTGATCCAAAACTAGATTTTCGTATTTGCAACCAAATTCTTGATTTTCTTGATGCAAAACTAGATTTTCGTATTCGTGACCCAATTCTTGATTTTCTTGATCCCAAACTAGATTTTTGTATTCGGGACCCAATTCTTGATTTTCTTGATCCAAAACTAGATTTTTGTATTCGCGATCCAATTTTTGATTTTCTTGATCCAAAACTAGATTTTAGTATTCGCGACCGAATTCTTGATTTTCTTGATCCAAAACTAGATTTTTGCATTCGCCACGCAATTCTTGATTTTCTTGATCCTAAACTAGATTTTCGTATTGGCGACCAAATTTTCTTGATTTTCTTGATGCAAAACTAGATTTTCGTATTCGCGACCCAATTCTTGATTTTCTTGATCCAAAACTAGATTTTTGTATTCGCGACCCAATTTTTGATTTTCTTGATCCAAAACTAGATTTTAGTATTCGCGACCGAATTCTTGATTTTCTTGATCCAAAACTAGATTTTTGCATTCGCCACGCAATTCTTGAATTTCTTGATCCGAAACTAGATTTTCGTATTGGCGACCAAATTCTTGATTTTCTTGATGCAAAACTAGATTTTCGTATTCGCGACCCAATTCTTGATTTTCTTGATCCAAAACTAGATTTTTGTATTCGGGACCCAATTCTTGATTTTCTTGATCCAAAACTAGATTTTTGTATTCGCGACCAAATTTTTGATTTTCTTGATCCAAAACTAGATTTTTGTATTCGCGACCGAATTCTTGATTTTTTCTTGATCCAAAACTAGATTTTTGCATTCCCCACGCAATCCTTGATTTTCTTGATCCAAAACTAGATTTTTGCATTCCCCACGCAATCCTTGATTTTCTTGATCCAAAACTAGATTTTTGTATTGGCGACCAAATTCTTGATTTTCTTGATCCAATACTAGATTTTCTTATTCTCGACCCAATTCTTGATTTTATTGATCCCAAACTAGATATTTGTATTCGCGACCAATTTCTTGATTTTCCTGATCCAAAACTAGATTTTTGAATTCGTGACCAACTTCTTGATTTTCTTGATCCAAAACTAGATTTTTGCATTCGCGACTCAATTCTTGATTTTCTTGTTCCAAAATTAGATTTTTGCATTAGCCACGCAGTTCTTTATTTTCATGATCCAAAACTAGATTTTTTGTATTCGCGACCAACTTCTTTATTTTCTTGATCCAAAACTAGATTTTTGAATTCGCGACCCAATTCTTCATTTTCTTGATCCAAAACTAGAATTTTGCATTCGCCACGCAGTTCTTGATTTTCTTGATCCAAAACTAGATTTTTGAATTCGCCACGCAGTTCTTGATTTTCTTGATCCAAAACTAGATTTTTGTATTCGCGACCAAATTCTTGATTTTCTTGATCCCAAACTAGATTTTTGTATTCGCGACCAAATTCTTGATTTTCTTGATCCAAAACTAGATTTTTGTTTTCGCGACCCAATTCTTGGTTTTCTTGATCCCAAACTAGATTTTTGTATTCGCGACCAAATTCTTGATTTTCTTGATCCAAAACTAGATTTTTGTTTTCGCGACCCAATTCTTGGTTTTCTTGATCCAAAACTAGATTTTCTTATTCGCGACCAAATTCTTGATTTTCTTGATCCCAAACTAGATTTTTGTATTCGCGACCAATTTCTTGATTTTCCTGATCCAAAACTAGATTTTTGAATTCGATACCAACTTCTTGATTTTCTTGATAGAAAACTAGATTTTTGCATTCGCGACTCAATTCTTGATTTTCTTGTTCCAAAATTAGATTTTTGCATTAGCCACGCAGTTCTTTATTTTCATGATCCAAAACTAGATTTTTGTATTCGCGACCAACTTCTTTATTTTCTTGATCCAAAACTAGATTTTTGTATCCGCGACCAAATTCTGGATGCAAAACTAGATTTTTGTATTCGCGACCAAATTCTGGATTTTCTTGATCCAAAACTAGATTTTTGTATTCGCGACCAAATTCTTGATTTTCTTGATCCAAAACTAGATTTTTGTATTCGCCACGCAGTTCTTGATTTTCTTGATCCAAAACTAGATTTTTGTATTCGCTGCCAAATTGTGGATTTTCTTGATCCAAAACTAGATTTTTGTATTCGCGACCAAATTCGTGATTTTCTTGATCCAAAACTAGATTTTTGTTTTCGCGACCCAATTCTTGGTTTTCTTGATCCAAAACTAGATTTTCTTATTCTCGACCCAATTCTTGATTTTTATTGATCCCAAACTAGATATTTGTATTCGCGACCAATTTCTTGATTTTCCTGATCCAAAACTAGATTTTTGAATTCGCGACCAACTTCTTGATTTTCTTGATCCAAGACTAGATTTTTGCATTCGCGACTCAATTCTTGATTTTCTTGTTCCAAAATTAGATTTTTGCATTAGCCACGCAGTTCTTTATTTTCATGATCCAAAACTAGATTTTTTGTATTCGCGACCAACTTCTTTATTTTCTTGATCCAAAACTAGATTTTTGAATTCGCGACCCAATTCTTCATTTTCTTGATCCCAAACTAGAATTTTGCATTCGCGACGCAGTTCTTGATTTTCTTGATCCAAAACTAGATTTTTGAATTCGCCACGCAGTTCTTGATTTTCTTGATCCAAAACTAGATTTTTGAATTCGCCACGCAGTTCTTTATTTTCTTGATCCAAAACTAGATTTTTGTATTCGGGACCAAATTCTGGATTTTCTTGATCCAAAACTAGATTTTTGTATTCGCGACCCAATTCTTGGTTTTCTTGATCCAAAACTAGATTTTCTTATTCGCGACCAAATTCTTGATTTTCTTGATCCCAAACTAGATTTTTGTATTCGCGACCAATTTCTTGATTTTCCTGATCCAAAACTAGATTTTTGAATTCGATACCAACTTCTTGATTTTCTTGATACAAAACTAGATTTTTGCATTCGCGACTCAATTCTTGATTTTCTTATTCCAAAATTAGATTTTTGCATTAGCCACGCAGTTCTTTATTTTCATGATCCAAAACTAGATTTTTGTATTCGCGACCAACTTCTTTATTTTCTTGATCCAAAACTAGATTTTTGAATTCGCGACCCAATTCTTCATTTTCTTGATCCAAAACTAGAATTTTGCATTCGCCACGCAGTTCTTGATTTTCTTGATCCAAAACTAGATTTTTGAATTCGCCACGCAGTTCTTGATTTTCTTGATCCAAAACTAGATTTTTGTATTCGCGACCAAATTCTTGATTTTCTTGATCCCAAACTAGATTTTTGTATTCGCGACCAAATTCTTGATTTTCTTGATCCAAAACTAGATTTTTGTTTTCGCGACCCAATTCTTGGTTTTCTTGATCCCAAACTAGATTTTTGTATTCGCGACCAAATTCTTGATTTTCTTGATCCAAAACTAGATTTTTGTTTTCGCGACCCAATTCTTGGTTTTCTTGATCCAAAACTAGATTTTCTTATTCGCGACCAAATTCTTGATTTTCTTGATCCCAAACTAGATTTTTGTATTCGCGACCAATTTCTTGATTTTCCTGATCCAAAACTAGATTTTTGAATTCGATACCAACTTCTTGATTTTCTTGATAGAAAACTAGATTTTTGCATTCGCGACTCAATTCTTGATTTTCTTGTTCCAAAATTAGATTTTTGCATTAGCCACGCAGTTCTTTATTTTCATGATCCAAAACTAGATTTTTTGTATTCGCGACCAACTTCTTTATTTTCTTGATCCAAAACTAGATTTTTGAATTCGCCACGCAGTTCTTGATTTTCTTGATCCAAAACTAGATTTTTGTATTCGGGACCAAATTCTGGATTTTCTTGATCCAAAACTAGATTTTTGTATTCGCCACCAAATTCGTGATTTTCTTGATCCAAAACTAGATTTTTGAATTCGCCACGCAGTTCTTTATTTTCTTGATCCAAAACTAGATTTTTGTATTCGGGACCAAATTCTGGATTTTCTTGATCCAAAACTAGATTTTTGTATTCGCCACCAAATTCGTGATTTTCTTGATCCAAAACTAGATTTTTGTTTTCGCGACCCAATTCTTGGTTTTCTTGATCCAAAACTAGATTTTCTTATTCGCGACCAAATTCTTGATTTTCTTGATCCCAAACTAGATTTTTGTATTCGCGACCAATTTCTTGATTTTCCTGATCCAAAACTAGATTTTTGAATTCGATACCAACTTCTTGATTTTCTTGATACAAAACTAGATTTTTGCATTCGCGACTCAATTCTTGATTTTCTTATTCCAAAATTAGATTTTTGCATTAGCCACGCAGTTCTTTATTTTCATGATCCAAAACTAGATTTTTGTATTCGCGACCAACTTCTTTATTTTCTTGATCCAAAACTAGAATTTTGTATCCGCGACCAAATTCTGGATTTTCTTGATACAAAACTAGATTTTTGTATTCGCGACTAAATTCTGGATTTTCTTGATCCAAAACTAGATTTTTGTATTCGCGACCAAATTCTTGATTTTCTTGATCCAAAACTAGATTTTTGTATTCGCCACGCAGTTCTTGATTTTCTTGATCCAAAACTAGATTTTTGTATTCGCGACCAAATTGTGGATTTTCTTGATCCAAAACTAGATTTTTGTATTCGCGACCAAATTCGTGATTTTTTTCATCCAAAACTAGATTTTTGTTTTCGCGACCCAATTCTTGGTTTTCTTGATCCAAAACTAGATTTTCTTATTCTCGACCCAATTCTTGATTTTATTGATCCCAAACTAGATATTTGTATTCGCGACCAATTTCTTGATTTTCCTGATCCAAAAATAGATTTTTGAATTCGCGACCAACTTCTTGATTTTCTTGATCCAAAACTAGATTTTTGCATTCGCGACTCAATTCTTAATTTTCTTGTTCCAAAATTAGATTTTTGCATTAGCCACGCAGTTCTTTATTTTCATGATCCAAAACTAGATTTTTTGTTTTCGCGACCAACTTCTTTATTTTCTTGATCCAAAACTAGATTTTTGAATTCGCGACCCAATTCTTCATTTTCTTGATCCAAAACTTGAATTTTGCATTCGCCACGCAGTTCTTGATTTTCTTGATCCAAAACTAGATTTTTGTATTCGCGACCAAATTCTTGATTTTCTTGATGCCAAACTAGATTTTTGTATTCGCGACCAATTTCTTGATTTTCCTGATCCAAAACTAGATTTTTGAATTCGCGACCAACTTCTTGATTTTGTTGATACAAAACTAGATTTTTGAATTCGCCACGCAGTTCTTGATTTTCTTGATCCAAAACTAGATTTTTGTATTCGCGACCAAATTCTTGATTTTCCTGATCCAAAACTAGATTTTTGAATTCGCGACCAACTTCTTGATTTTCTTGATCCAAAACTAGATTTTTGTATTCGCGACCAAATTCTTGATTTTCTTGATCCAAAACTAGATTTTTGTATTCGCCACGCAGTTCTTGATTTTCGTGCTCCAAAACTAGATTTTTGTATTCGCCACGCAGTTTTTTGATTTTCTTGATCCAAAACTAGATTTTTGTATTCACGACCAAATTCTGGATTTTCTTGATCCAACACTAGATTTTTGTATTCGCGACCCAATTCTTCATTTTCTTGATCCAAAACTAGAATTATGCATTCGCCACGCAGTTCTTGATTTTCTTGATCCAAAACTAGATTTTTGAATTCGCCACGCAGTTCTTGATTTTCTTGATCCAAAACTAGATTTTTGAATTCGCCACGCAGTTCTTTATTTTCTTGATCCAAAACTAGATTTTTGTATTCGCGACCAAATTCTTCATTTTCTTGATGCCAAACTAGATTTTTGTATTCGCGACCAATTTCTTGATTTTCCTGATCCAAAACTAGATTTTTGAATTCGCGACCAACTTCTTGATTTTCTTGATACAAAACTAGATTTTTGCATTCGCGACTCAATTCTTGATTTTCTTGTTACAAAATTAGATTTTTGTATTCGCCACGCAGTTCTTTATTTTCATGATCCAAAACTAGATTTTTGTATTCGCGACCAACTTCTTTATTTTCTTGATCCAAAACTAGATTTTTGTATCCGCGACCAAATTCTGGATTTTCTTGATGCAAAACTAGATTTTTGTATTCGCGACCAAATTCTGGATTTTCTTGATCCAAAACTAGATTTTTCTATTCGCGACCAAATTCTTGATTTTCTTGATCCAAAACTAGATTTTTGTATTCGCCACGCAGTTCTTGATTTTCTTGATCCAAAACTAGATTTTTGTATTCGCGACCAAATTCGTGATTTTTTTCATCCAAAACTAGATTTTTGTTTTCGCGACCCAATTTTTGGTTTTCTTGATCCAAAACTAGATTTTCTTATTCTCGACCCAATTCTTGATTTTATTGATCCCAAACTAGATATTTGTATTCGCGACCAATTTCTTGATTTTCCTGATCCAAAACTAGATTTTTTAATTCGCGACCAACTTCTTGATTTTCTTGATCCAAAACTAGATTTTTGCATTCGCGACTCAATTCTTGATTTTCTTGTTCCAAAATTAGATTTTTGCATTAGCCACGCAGTTCTTTATTTTCATGATCCAAAACTAGATTTTTTGTATTCGCGACCAACTTCTTTATTTTCTTGATCCAAAACTAGATTTTTGAATTCGCCACGCAGTTCTTGATTTTCTTGATCCAAAACTAGATTTTTGTATTCGCGACCAAATTCTTGATTTTCTTGATCCAAAACTAGATTTTTGTATTCGCCACGCAGTTCTTGATTTTCTTGACCCAAAACTAGATTTTTGTATTCGCGACCAAATTCTTGTTTTTCACTATCCCAAACTAGATTTTTGTATTCGCGACCAACTTATTGATTTTCTTGATACAAAACTAAATTTTTTTATTCGCGACCAAATTCTTGATTTTCTTGATCCAAAACTAGATTTTTGTATTCGCGACCAAATTCTGGATTTTCTTGATCCAAAACTAGATTTTTGTGTTCGCGACCAAATTCTTGATTTTCTTGATCCAAAACTAGATTTTTCTATTCGCGACCAAATTCGTGATTTTCTTGATCCAAAACTAGATTTTTGTTTTCGCGACCAAATTCGTGATTTTCTTGATTCAAAACTAGATTTTTCCATTCGCTACGCAATTCTTGATTTTCTTGATCCGAAACTAGATTTTCCTATTTGCGACCAAATTCTTGATTTTCTTGATGCAAAACTAGATTTTCGTATTCGCGACCTAATTCTTTATTTTCTTGATCCAAAACTAGATTTTTGTATTCGTGTCCCAATTCTTGAATTTCTTGATCCAAAACAAGATTTTTGTATTCGCGACCAAATTTTTGATTTTCTTGATCCAAAACTAGATTTTAGGATTCGCGACCGAATTCTTGATTTTCTTGATCCAAAACTAGATTTTTGCATTCGCGACCCAATTCTTGATTTTCTTGATCCAAAACTAGAATTTTGCATTCGCCACGCAGTTCTTGATTTTCTTGATCCAAAACTAGATTTTTGTATTCGCCACGCAGTTCTTGATTTTCTTGACCCAAAACTAGATTTTTGTATTCGCGACCAAATTCTTGTTTTTCACTATCCAAAACTAGATTTTTGTATTCGCGACCCAATTCTTGATTTTCTTGATCCAAAACTAGATTTTTGTATTCGGGACCCAATTCTTGATTTTCTTGATCCAAAACTAGATTTTTGTATTCGCGACCCAATTTTTGATTTTCTTGATCCAAAACTAGATTTTAGTATTCGCGACCCAATTCTTCATTTTCTTGATCCAAAACTAGAATTTTGCATTCGCCACGCAGTTCTTGATTTTCTTGATCCAAAACAAGATTTTTTAATTTTCGACCAAATTCTTGATTTTCTTGATGCAAAACTAGATTTTCGTACTCGCGACCCAATTCTTGATTTTCTTAATCCAAAACTAGATTTTCGTATTCGGGACCCAATTCTTGATTTTCTTGATCCAAAACTAGATTTTTGTATTCGCGACAAAATTTTTGATTTTCTTGATCCAAAACTAGATTTTTGTATTCGCGACAGAATTCTTGATTTTCTTGGTCCAAAACTAGATTTTTGCATTCGCCATGCAATTCTTGATTTTCTTGATCCAAAACTAGATTTTTGTATTTGCGACCAAATTCTTGATTTTCTTGATCCAAAACTAGATTTTCTTATTCTCGACCCAATTCTTGATTTTATTGATCCCAAACTAGATATTTGTATTCGCGACCAATTTCTTGATTTTCCTGATCCAAAACTAGATTTTTGAATTCGCGACTAACTTCTTGATTTTTTGATACAAAACTAGATTTTTGCATTCGCGACTCAATTCTTGATTTTCTTGTTCCAAAATTAGATTTTTGCATTAGCCACGCAGTTCTTTATTTTCATGATCCAAAACTAGATTTTTGTATTCGCGACCAACTTCTTTATTTTCTTGATCCAAAACTAGATTTTTGTATTCGCGACCAAATTCTTGATTTTCTTGATCCAAAACTAGATTTTTGTATTCGCCACGCAGTTCTTGATTTTCCTGATCCAAAACTAGATTTTTGTATTCGCGACAAAATTCTGGATTTTCTTGATCCAACACTAGATTTTTGTATTCGCGACCCTATTCTTCATTTTCTTGATCCAAAACTAGAATTTTGCATTCGCCACGCAGTTCTTGATTTTCTTATTCCAAAACTAGATTTTTGAATTCGCCACACTGTTCTTGATTTTCTTGATCCGAAACTAGATTTTTGTATTCGCGACCAAATTCTTGATTTTCTTGATCGAAAACAAGATTTTTGTATTCGCGACCAAATTCTTGATTTTCATGATCCCAAACTAGATTTTTGATTTCGCGACCCAATTCTTGGTTTTCTTGATCCAAAACTAGATTTTTGCATTCGCCACGCAATTCTTGATTTTCTTGATCCGAAACTAGATTTTCGTATTTGCGACCCAATTCTTCATTTTCTTGATCGAAAACTAGAATTTTGCATTCGCCACGCAGTTCTTGATTTTCTTATTCCAAAACTAGATTTTTGAATTCGCAACGCTGTTCTTGATTTTCTTGATCCGAAACTATATTTTTGTATTCGCGACCAAATTCTTGATTTTCTTGATCGAAAACAAGATTTTTGTATTCGCGACCAAATTCTTGATTTTCTTGATCCAAAACTAGATTTTTGTATTCGCGACCAAATTCTTGATTATCATGATCCAAAACTAGATTTTTGTATTCGCGACCAACTTCTTTATTTTCTTGATCCAAAACTAGATTTTTGCATTCACGACCCAATTCTTGATTTTCTTGATCCAAAACTAGAATTTTGCATTCGCCACGCAGTTCTTGTTTTTCTTAATCCAAAACTATATTTTTGTATTCGCCACGCAGTTCTTGATTTTCTTGATCCAAAACTAGATTTTTGTATTCGCGACCAAATTCTTGATTTTCATGATCCAAAACTAGATTTTTGTATTCGCGACCAACTTCTTTATTTTCTTGATCCAAAACTAGATTTTTGCATTCACGACCCAATTCTTGATTTTCTTGATCCAAAACTAGAATTTTGCATTCGCCACGCAGTTCTTGATTTTCTTAATCCAAAACTATATTTTTGTATTCGCCACGCAGTTCTTGATTTTCTTGATCCAAAACTAGATTTTTGTATTCGCGACCAACTTATTGATTTTCTTTATACAAAACTAAATTTTTTTATTCGCGACCAAATTCTTGATTTTCTTGATCCAAAATTAGATTTTTGTATTCGCCACGCAATTCTTGATTTTGATGATCACAAACTAGATTTTTGTATTCGCGACCAAATTCTTGATTTTCTTGAACCAAAACTAGATTTTTGTATTCGCGACCAAATTCTTGATTTTCTTGATCAAAAACTAGATTTTTGTATTCGCGACCAAATTCTTGATTTTCTTGATCCAAAACTAGATTTTTGTATTCGCGACCAAATTCTTGATTTTCATGATCCAAAACTAGATTTTTGTATTCGCGACCAAATTCTTGATTTTCATGATCCAAAACTAGATTTTTGTATTCGCGACCAACTTCTTTATTTTCTTGATCCAAAACTAGATTTTTGCATTCGCGACCCAATTCTTGATTTTCTTGATCCAAAACTAGAATTTTGCATTCGCCACGCAGTTCTTGATTTTCTTGATCCAAAACTAGATTTTTGTATTCGCCACGCAGTTCTTGATTTTCTTGATCCAAAACTAGATTTTTGTATTCGCGACCAAATTCTTGATTTTCACTATCCAAAACTAGATTTTTGTATTCGCGACCAACTTATTGATTTTCTTGATACAAAACTAAATTTTTTTATTCGCGACCAAATTCTTGATTTTCTTGATCCAAAACTAGATTTTTGCATTCGCCACGCAATTTCTTAATTTTCCTGATCCAAAACTAGATTTTTGCATTCGCGACTCAATTCTTGATTTTCTTGTTCCAAAATTAGATTTTTGCATTAGCCACGTAGTTCTTTATTTTCATGATCCAAAACTAGATTTTTGTATTCGCGACCAACTTCTTTATTTTCTTGATCCAAAACTAGATTTTTGTATTCGCGACAAAATTCTGGATTTTCTTTATTCAAAACTAGATTTTTGTATTCGCGACCAAATTCTGGATTTTCTTGATCCAAAACTAGATTTTTGTATTCGCGACCAAATTCTTGATTTTCTTGATCCAAAACTAGATTTTTGTATTCGCCACGCAGTTCTTGATTTTCTTGATCCAAAACTAGATTTTTGTATTCCCGACCAAATTCTGGATTTTCTTGATCCAACACTAGATTTTTGTATTCGCGACCCAATTCTTCATTTTCTTGATCCAAAACTAGAATTTTAAATTCGCCACGCAGTTCTTGATTTTCTTATTCCAAAACTAGATTTTTGAATTCGCAACGCTGTTCTTGATTTTCTTGATCCGAAACTAGATTTTTGTATTCGCGACCAAATTCTTGATTTTCTTGATCGAAAACAATATTTTTGTATTCGCGACCAAATTCGTGATTTTCTTGATCCAAAAATAGATTTTTGTTTTCGCAACCCAATTCTTGGTTTTCTTGATCCAAAACTACATTTTTGCATTCTCCACGCAATTCTTGATTTTCTTGATCCGAAACTAGATTTTCGTATTTGCGACCAAATTCTTGATTTTCTTCATGCAAAACTAGATTTTCGTATTCGCGACCCAATTCTTGATTTTCTTGATCCCAAACTAGATTTTTGTATTCGTGACCCAATTCTTGATTTTCTTGATCCAAAACTAGATTTTTGTATTCGCGACCAAATTTTTGATTTTCTTGATCCAAAACTAGATTTTAGTATTCGCGACCGAATTCTTGATTTTCTTGATCCAAAACTACATTTTTGCATTCGCGACCCAATTCTTGATTTTCTTGATCCAAAACTAGATTTTTGTATTCGCGACCAAATTGTGGATTATCTTGATCCAACACTAGATTTTTGTTTTCGCGGCCAAATTCTTGATTTTCTTGATCCAAAACTAGATTTTCTTATTCTCGACCCAATTCTTGATTTTATTGATCCCAAACTAGATATTTGTATTCGCGACCAATTTCTTGATTTTCCTGATCCAAAACTAGATTTTTGAATTTGCGACTAAATTCTTGATTTTCTTGATACAAAACTAGATTTTTGCATTCGCGACTCAATTCTTGATTTTCTTGTTTCAAAATTAGATTTTTGCATTAGCCACGCAGTTCTTTATTTTCATGATCCAAAACTAGATTTTTGTATTCGTGACCAACTTCTTTATTTTCTTGATCCAAAACTAGATTTTTGTATCCGCGACCAAATTCAGGATTTTCTTGATTCAAAACTAGATTTTTGTATTCGCGACCAAATTCTGGATTTTCTTGATCCAAAACTAGATTTTTGTATTCGCGACCAAATTCTTGATTTTCTTGATCCAAAACTAGATTTTTGTATTCGCCACGCAGTTCTTGATTTTCTTGATCCAAAACTAGATTTTTGTATTCGCGACCAAATTGTGGATTATCTTGATCCAACACTAGATTTTTGTTTTCGCGGCCAAATTCTTGATTTTCTTGATCCAAAACTAGATTTTCTTATTCTCGACCCAATTCTTGATTTTATTGATCCCAAACTAGATATTTGTATTCGCGACCAATTTCTTGATTTTCCTGATCCAAAACTAGATTTTTGAATTTGCGACTAACTTCTTGATTTTCTTGATACAAAACTAGATTTTTGCATTCGCGACTCAATTCTTGATTTTCTTGTTTCAAAATTAGATTTTTGCATTAGCCACGCAGTTCTTTATTTTCATGAGCCAAAACTAGATTTTTGTATTCGTGACCAACTTCTTTATTTTCTTGATCCAAAACTAGATTTTTGTATCCGCGACCAAATTCAGGATTTTCTTGATTCAAAACTAGATTTTTGTATTCGCGACCAAATTCTGGATTTTCTTGATCCAAAACTAGATTTTTGTATTCGCGACCAAATTCTTGATTTTCTTGATCCAAAACTAGATTTTTGTATTCGCCACGCAGTTCTTGATTTTCTTGATCCAAAACTAGATTTTTGTATTCGCGACCAAATTGTGGATTATCTTGATCCAACACTAGATTTTTGTTTTCGCGGCCAAATTCTTGATTTTCTTGATCCAAAACTAGATTTTCTTATTCTCGACCCAATTCTTGATTTTATTGATCCCAAACTAGATATTTGTATTCGCGACCAATTTCTTGATTTTCCTGATCCAAAACTAGATTTTTGAATTTGCGACTAACTTCTTGATTTTCTTGATACAAAACTAGATTTTTGCATTCGCGACTCAATTCTTGATTTTCTTGTTTCAAAATTAGATTTTTGCATTAGCCACGCAGTTCTTTATTTTCATGATCCAAAACTAGATTTTTGTATTCGTGACCAACTTCTTTATTTTCTTGATCCAAAACTAGATTTTTGTATCCGCGACCAAATTCAGGATTTTCTTGATTCAAAACTAGATTTTTGTATTCGCGACCAAATTCTGGATTTTCTTGATCCAAAACTAGATTTTTGTATTCGCGACCAAATTCTTGATTTTCTTGATCCAAAACTAGATTTTTGTATTCGCCACGCAGTTCTTGATTTTCTTGATCCAAAACTAGATTTTTGTATTCGCGACCAAATTGTGGATTATCTTGATCCAACACTAGATTTTTGTTTTCGCGGCCAAATTCTTGATTTTCTTGATCCAAAACTAGATTTTCTTATTCTCGACCCAATTCTTGATTTTATTGATCCCAAACTAGATATTTGTATTCGCGACCAATTTCTTGATTTTCCTGATCCAAAACTAGATTTTTGAATTTGCGACTAACTTCTTGATTTTCTTGATACAAAACTAGATTTTTGCATTCGCGACTCAATTCTTGATTTTCTTGTTCCAAAATTAGATTTTTGCATTAGCCACGCAGTTCTTTATTTTCATGATCGAAAACTAGATTTTTGTATTCGCGACCAACTTCTTTATTTTCTTGATCTAAAACTAGATTTTTGTATTCGCGACCAAATTCTGGATTTTCTTGATGCAAAACTAGATTTTTGTATTCGCGACCAAATTCTTGATTTTCTTATTACAAAACTAGATTTTTGTATTCGCCACGCAGTTCTTGATTTTCTTGATCCAAAACTAGATTTTTGTATTCGCGACCAAATTCTGGATTTTCTTGATCCAACACTAGATTTTTGTATTCGCGACCCAATTCTTCATTTTCTTGATCCAAAACTAGAATTTTGCATTCGCCACGCAGTTCTTGATTTTCTTATTCCAAAACTAGATTTTTGAATTCGCCACGCAGTTCTTGATTTTCTTGATCCGAAACTAGATTTTTGTATTCGCGACCAAATTCTTGATTTTCTTGATCGCAAACAAGATTTTTGTATTCGCGACCAAATTCTTGATTTTCTTGATCCAAAACTAGATTTTTGTATTCGCGACCAAATTCGTGATTTTCTTGATCCAAAACTAGATTTTTGATTTCGCGACCCAATTCTTGGTTTTCTTGATCCAAAACTAGATTTTTGCATTCGCCACGCAATTCTTGATTTTCTTGATCCGAAACTAGATTTTCGTATTTGCGACCAAATTCATGATTTTCTTGATGCAAAACTAGATTTTCGTATTCGCGACCCAATTCTTGATTTTCTTGATCCCAAACTAGATTTTTGTATTCGGGACCCAATTCTTGATTTTCTTGATCCAAAACTAGATTTTTGTATTCGCGACCAAATTTTTGATTTTCTTGATCCAAAACTAGATTTTTGTATTCGCGACCGAATGCTTGATTTTCTTGATCCAAAACTAGATTTTTGCATTCCCCACGCAATCCTTGATTTTCTTGATCCAAAACTAGATTTTTGTATTTGCGACCAAATTCTTGATTTTCTTGATCCAAAACTAGATTTTCTTATTCTCGACCCAATTCTTGATTTTATTGATCCCAAACTAGATATTTGTATTCGCGACCAATTTCTTGATTTTCCTGATCCAAAACTAGATTTTTGAATTCGCGACCAACTTCTTGATTTTCTTGATCCAAAACTAGATTTTTGCATTCGCGACTCAATTCTTGATTTTCTTGTTCCAAAATTAGATTTTTGCATTAGCCACGCAGTTCTTTATTTTCATGATCCAAAACTAGATTTTTTGTATTCGCGACCAACATCTTTATTTTCTTGATCCAAAACTAGATTTTTGAATTCGCGACCCAATTCTTCATTTTCTTGATCCAAAACTAGATTTTTGCATTCGCCACGCAATTCTTGATTTTCTTGATCCAAAACTAGATTTTCGTATTTGCAACCAAATTCTTGATTTTCTTGATGCAAAACTAGATTTTCGTATTCGTGACCCAATTCTTGATTTTCTTGATCCCAAACTAGATTTTTGTATTCGGGACCCAATTCTTGATTTTCTTGATCCAAAACTAGATTTTTGTATTCGCGATCCAATTTTTGATTTTCTTGATCCAAAACTAGATTTTAGTATTCGCGACCGAATTCTTGATTTTCTTGATCCAAAACTAGATTTTTGCATTCGCCACGCAATTCTTGATTTTCTTGATCCTAAACTAGATTTTCGTATTGGCGACCAAATTTTCTTGATTTTCTTGATGCAAAACTAGATTTTCGTATTCGCGACCCAATTCTTGATTTTCTTGATCCAAAACTAGATTTTTGTATTCGGGACCCAATTCTTGATTTTCTTGATCCAAAACTAGATTTTTGTATTCGCGACCCAATTTTTGATTTTCTTGATCCAAAACTAGATTTTAGTATTCGCGACCGAATTCTTGATTTTCTTGATCCAAAACTAGATTTTTGCATTCGCCACGCAATTCTTGATTTTCTTGATCCGAAACTAGATTTTCGTATTGGCGACCAAATTCTTGATTTTCTTGATGCAAAACTAGATTTTCGTATTCGCGACCCAATTCTTGATTTTCTTGATCCAAAACTAGATTTTTGTATTCGGGACCCAATTCTTGATTTTCTTGATCCAAAACTAGATTTTTGTATTCGCGACCAAATTTTTTATTTTCTTGATCCAAAACTAGATTTTTGTATTCGCGACCGAATTCTTGATTTTTTCTTGATCCAAAACTAGATTTTTGCATTCCCCACGCAATCCTTGATTTTCTTGATCCAAAACTAGATTTTTGCATTCCCCACGCAATCCTTGATTTTCTTGATCCAAAACTAGATTTTTGTATTGGCGACCAAATTCTTGATTTTCTTGATCCAAAACTAGATTTTCTTATTCTCGACCCAATTCTTGATTTTATTGATCCCAAACTAGATATTTGTATTCGCGACCAATTTCTTAATTTTCCTGATCCAAAACTAGATTTTTGTATTGGCGACCAAATTCTTGATTTTCTTGATCCAAAACTAGATTTTCTTATTCGCGACCCAATTCTTGATTTTATTGATCCCAAACTAGATATTTGAATTCGTGACCAACTTCTTTATTTTCTTGATCCAAAACTAGAATTTTGCATTCGCCACGCAGTTCTTGATTTTCTTGATCCAAAACTAGATTTTTGAATTCGCCACGCAGTTCTTGATTTTCTTGATCCAAAACTAGATTTTTGTATTCGCGACCAAATTCTTGATTTTCTTGATCCCAAACTAGATTTTTGTATTCGCGACCAAATTCTTGATTTTCTTGATCCAAAACTAGATTTTTGTTTTCGCGACCCAATTCTTGGTTTTCTTGATCCCAAACTAGATTTTTGTATTCGCGACCAAATTCTTGATTTTCTTGATCCAAAACTAGATTTTTGTTTTCGCGACCCAATTCTTGGTTTTCTTGATCCAAAACTAGATTTTCTTATTCGCGACCAAATTCTTGATTTTCTTGATCCCAAACTAGATTTTTGTATTCGCGACCAATTTCTTGATTTTCCTGATCCAAAACTAGATTTTTGAATTCGATACCAACTTCTTGATTTTCTTGATAGAAAACAAGATTTTTGCATTCGCGACTCAATTCTTGATTTTTCTTGTTCCAAAATTAGATTTTTGCATTAGCCACGCAGTTCTTTATTTTCATGATCCAAAACTAGATTTTTGTATTCGCGACCAACTTCTTTATTTTCTTGATCCAAAACTAGATTTTTGTATCCGCGACCAAATTCTGGATGCAAAACTAGATTTTTGTATTCGCGACCAAATTCTGGATTTTCTTGATCCAAAACTAGATTTTTGTATTCGCGACCAAATTCTTGATTTTCTTGATCCAAAACTAGATTTTTGTATTCGCCACGCAGTTCTTGATTTTCTTGATCCAAAACTAGATTTTTGTATTCGCTGCCAAATTGTGGATTTTCTTGATCCAAAACTAGATTTTTGTATTCGCGACCAAATTCGTGATTTTCTTGATCCAAAACTAGATTTTTGTTTTCGCGACCCAATTCTTGGTTTTCTTGATCCAAAACTAGATTTTCTTATTCTCGACCCAATTCTTGATTTTTATTGATCCCAAACTAGATATTTGTATTCGCGACCAATTTCTTGATTTTCCTGATCCAAAACTAGATTTTTGAATTCGCGACCAACTTCTTGATTTTCTTGATCCAAGACTAGATTTTTGCATTCGCGACTCAATTCTTGATTTTCTTGTTCCAAAATTAGATTTTTGCATTAGCCACGCAGTTCTTTATTTTCATGATCCAAAACTAGATTTTTTGTATTCGCGACCAACTTCTTTATTTTCTTGATCCAAAACTAGATTTTTGAATTCGCGACCCAATTCTTCATTTTCTTGATCCCAAACTAGAATTTTGCATTCGCGACGCAGTTCTTGATTTTCTTGATCCAAAACTAGATTTTTGAATTCGCCACGCAGTTCTTGATTTTCTTGATCCAAAACTAGATTTTTGAATTCGCCACGCAGTTCTTTATTTTCTTGATCCAAAACTAGATTTTTGTATTCGGGACCAAATTCTGGATTTTCTTGATCCAAAACTAGATTTTTGTATTCGCGACCAAATTCGTGATTTTCTTGATCCAAAACTAGATTTTTGTTTTCGCGACCCAATTCTTGGTTTTCTTGATCCAAAACTAGATTTTCTTATTCGCGACCAAATTCTTGATTTTCTTGATCCCAAACTAGATTTTTGTATTCGCGACCAATTTCTTGATTTTCCTGATCCAAAACTAGATTTTTGAATTCGATACCAACTTCTTGATTTTCTTGATACAAAACTAGATTTTTGCATTCGCGACTCAATTCTTGATTTTCTTATTCCAAAATTAGATTTTTGCATTAGCCACGCAGTTCTTTATTTTCATGATCCAAAACTAGATTTTTGTATTCGCGACCAACTTCTTTATTTTCTTGATCCAAAACTAGAATTTTGTATCCGCGACCAAATTCTGGATTTTCTTGATACAAAACTAGATTTTTGTATTCGCGACTAAATTCTGGATTTTCTTGATCCAAAACTAGATTTTTGTATTCGCGACCAAATTCTTGATTTTCTTGATCCAAAACTAGATTTTTGTATTCGCCACGCAGTTCTTGATTTTCTTGATCCAAAACTAGATTTTTGTATTCGCGACCAAATTGTGGATTTTCTTGATCCAAAACTAGATTTTTGTATTCGCGACCAAATTCGTGATTTTTTTCATCCAAAACTAGATTTTTGTTTTCGCGACCCAATTCTTGGTTTTCTTGATCCAAAACTAGATTTTCTTATTCTCGACCCAATTCTTGATTTTATTGATCCCAAACTAGATATTTGTATTCGCGACCAATTTCTTGATTTTCCTGATCCAAAAATAGATTTTTGAATTCGCGACCAACTTCTTGATTTTCTTGATCCAAAACTAGATTTTTGCATTCGCGACTCAATTCTTAATTTTCTTGTTCCAAAATTAGATTTTTGCATTAGCCACGCAGTTCTTTATTTTCATGATCCAAAACTAGATTTTTTGTTTTCGCGACCAACTTCTTTATTTTCTTGATCCAAAACTAGATTTTTGAATTCGCGACCCAATTCTTCATTTTCTTGATCCAAAACTTGAATTTTGCATTCGCCACGCAGTTCTTGATTTTCTTGATCCAAAACTAGATTTTTGTATTCGCGACCAAATTCTTGATTTTCTTGATGCCAAACTAGATTTTTGTATTCGCGACCAATTTCTTGATTTTCCTGATCCAAAACTAGATTTTTGAATTCGCGACCAACTTCTTGATTTTGTTGATACAAAACTAGATTTTTGAATTCGCCACGCAGTTCTTGATTTTCTTGATCCAAAACTAGTTTTTGTATTCGCGACCAAATTCTTGATTTTCCTGATCCAAAACTAGATTTTTGAATTCGCGACCAACTTCTTGATTTTCTTGATCCAAAACTAGATTTTTGTATTCGCGACCAAATTCTTGATTTTCTTGATCCAAAACTAGATTTTTGTATTCGCCACGCAGTTCTTGATTTTCGTGCTCCAAAACTAGATTTTTGTATTCGCCACGCAGTTTTTTGATTTTCTTGATCCAAAACTAGATTTTTGTATTCACGACCAAATTCTGGATTTTCTTGATCCAACACTAGATTTTTGTATTCGCGACCCAATTCTTCATTTTCTTGATCCAAAACTAGAATTTTGCATTCGCCACGCAGTTCTTGATTTTCTTATTCCAAAACTAGATTTTTGAATTCGCCACGCAGTTCTTGATTTTCTTGATCCGAAACTAGATTTTTGTATTCGCGACCAAATTCTTGATTTTCTTGATCGCAAACAAGATTTTTGTATTCGCGACCAAATTCTTGATTTTCTTGATCCAAAACTAGATTTTTGTATTCGCGACCAAATTCGTGATTTTCTTGATCCAAAACTAGATTTTTGATTTCGCGACCCAATTCTTGGTTTTCTTGATCCAAAACTAGATTTTTGCATTCGCCACGCAATTCTTGATTTTCTTGATCCGAAACTAGATTTTCGTATTTGCGACCAAATTCTTGATTTTCTTGATGCAAAACTAGATTTTCGTATTCGCGACCCAATTCTTGATTTTCTTGATCCCAAACTAGATTTTTGTATTCGGGACCCAATTCTTGATTTTCTTGATCCAAAACTAGATTTTTGTATTCGCGACCAAATTTTTGATTTTCTTGATCCAAAACTAGATTTTTGTATTCGCGACCGAATGCTTGATTTTCTTGATCCAAAACTAGATTTTTGCATTCCCCACGCAATCCTTGATTTTCTTGATCCAAAACTAGATTTTTGTATTTGCGACCAAATTCTTGATTTTCTTGATCCAAAACTAGATTTTCTTATTCTCGACCCAATTCTTGATTTTATTGATCCCAAACTAGATATTTGTATTCGCGACCAATTTCTTGATTTTCCTGATCCAAAACTAGATTTTTGAATTCGCGACCAACTTCTTGATTTTCTTGATCCAAAACTAGATTTTTGCATTCGCGACTCAATTCTTGATTTTCTTGTTCCAAAATTAGATTTTTGCATTAGCCACGCAGTTCTTTATTTTCATGATGCAAAACTAGATTTTTTGTATTCGCGACCAACATCTTTATTTTCTTGATCCAAAACTAGATTTTTGAATTCGCGACCCAATTCTTCATTTTCTTGATCCAAAACTAGATTTTTGCATTCGCCACGCAATTCTTGATTTTCTTGATCCAAAACTAGATTTTCGTATTTGCAACCAAATTCTTGATTTTCTTGATGCAAAACTAGATTTTCGTATTCGTGACCCAATTCTTGATTTTCTTGATCCCAAACTAGATTTTTGTATTCGGGACCCAATTCTTGATTTTCTTGATCCAAAACTAGATTTTTGTATTCGCGATCCAATTTTTGATTTTCTTGATCCAAAACTAGATTTTAGTATTCGCGACCGAATTCTTGATTTTCTTGATCCAAAACTAGATTTTTGCATTCGCCACGCAATTCTTGATTTTCTTGATCCTAAACTAGATTTTCGTATTGGCGACCAAATTTTCTTGATTTTCTTGATGCAAAACTAGATTTTCGTATTCGCGACCCAATTCTTGATTTTCTTGATCCAAAACTAGATTTTTGTATTCGGGACCCAATTCTTGATTTTCTTGATCCAAAACTAGATTTTTGTATTCGCGACCCAATTTTTGATTTTCTTGATCCAAAACTAGATTTTAGTATTCGCGACCGAATTCTTGATTTTCTTGATCCAAAACTAGATTTTTGCATTCGCCACGCAATTCTTGATTTTCTTGATCCGAAACTAGATTTTCGTATTGGCGACCAAATTCTTGATTTTCTTGATGCAAAACTAGATTTTCGTATTCGCGACCCAATTCTTGATTTTCTTGATCCAAAACTAGATTTTTGTATTCGGGACCCAATTCTTGATTTTCTTGATCCAAAACTAGATTTTTGTATTCGCGACCAAATTTTTGATTTTCTTGATCCAAAACTAGATTTTTGTATTCGCGACCGAATTCTTGATTTTTTCTTGATCCAAAACTAGATTTTTGCATTCCCCACGCAATCCTTGATTTTCTTGATCCAAAACTAGATTTTTGCATTCCCCACGCAATCCTTGATTTTCTTGATCCAAAACTAGATTTTTGTATTGGCGACCAAATTCTTGATTTTCTTGATCCAAAACTAGATTTTCTTATTCTCGACCCAATTCTTGATTTTATTGATCCCAAACTAGATATTTGTATTCGCGACCAATTTCTTAATTTTCCTGATCCAAAACTAGATTTTTGTATTGGCGACCAAATTCTTGATTTTCTTGATCCAAAACTAGATTTTCTTATTCGCGACCCAATTCTTGATTTTATTGATCCCAAACTAGATATTTGAATTCGTGACCAACTTCTTTATTTTCTTGATCCAAAACTAGATTTTTGAATTCGAGACCCAATTCTTCATTTTCTTGATCCAAAACTAGAATTTTGCATTCGCCACGCAGTTCTTGATTTTCTTGATCCAAAACTAGATTTTTGAATTCGCCACGCAGTTCTTGATTTTCTTGATCCAAAACTAGATTTTTGTATTCGCGACCAAATTCTTGATTTTCTTGATCCCAAACTAGATTTTTGTATTCGCGACCAAATTCTTGATTTTCTTGATCCAAAACTAGATTTTTGTTTTCGCGACCCAATTCTTGGTTTTCTTGATCCCAAACTAGATTTTTGTATTCGCGACCAAATTCTTGATTTTCTTGATGCAAAACTAGATTTTTGTTTTCGCGACCCAATTCTTGGTTTTCTTGATCCAAAACTAGATTTTCTTATTCGCGACCAAATTCTTGATTTTCTTGATCCCAAACTAGATTTTTGTATTCGCGACCAATTTCTTGATTTTCCTGATCCAAAACTAGATTTTTGAATTCGATACCAACTTCTTGATTTTCTTGATAGAAAACAAGATTTTTGCATTCGCGACTCAATTCTTGATTTTTCTTGTTCCAAAATTAGATTTTTGCATTAGCCACGCAGTTCTTTATTTTCATGATCCAAAACTAGATTTTTGTATTCGCGACCAACTTCTTTATTTTCTTGATCCAAAACTAGATTTTTGTATCCGCGACCAAATTCTGGATGCAAAACTAGATTTTTGTATTCGCGACCAAATTCTGGATTTTCTTGATCCAAAACTAGATTTTTGTATTCGCGACCAAATTCTTGATTTTCTTGATCCAAAACTAGATTTTTGTATTCGCCACGCAGTTCTTGATTTTCTTGATCCAAAACTAGATTTTTGTATTCGCGACCAAATTCGTGATTTTCTTGATCCAAAACTAGATTTTTGTTTTCGCGACCCAATTCTTGGTTTTCTTGATCCAAAACTAGATTTTCTTATTCTCGACCCAATTCTTGATTTTTATTGATCCCAAACTAGATATTTGTATTCGCGACCAATTTCTTGATTTTCCTGATCCAAAACTAGATTTTTGAATTCGCGACCAACTTCTTGATTTTCTTGATCCAAGACTAGATTTTTGCATTCGCGACTCAATTCTTGATTTTCTTGTTCCAAAATTAGATTTTTGCATTAGCCACGCAGTTCTTTATTTTCATGATCCAAAACTAGATTTTTTGTATTCGCGACCAACTTCTTTATTTTCTTGATCCAAAACTAGATTTTTGAATTCGCGACCCAATTCTTCATTTTCTTGATCCCAAACTAGAATTTTGCATTCGCGACGCAGTTCTTGATTTTCTTGATCCAAAACTAGATTTTTGAATTCGCCACGCAGTTCTTGATTTTCTTGATCCAAAACTAGATTTTTGAATTCGCCACGCAGTTCTTTATTTTCTTGATCCAAAACTAGATTTTTGTATTCGGGACCAAATTCTGGATTTTCTTGATCCAAAACTAGATTCTTGTATTCGCGACCAAATTCGTAATTTTCTTGATCCAAAACTAGATTTTTGTTTTCGCGACCCAATTCTTGGTTTTCTTGATCCAAAACTAGATTTTCTTATTCGCGACCAAATTCTTGATTTTCTTGATCCCAAACTAGATTTTTGTATTCGCGACCAATTTCTTGATTTTCCTGATCCAAAACTAGATTTTTGAATTCGATACCAACTTCTTGATTTTCTTGATACAAAACTAGATTTTTGCATTCGCGACTCAATTCTTGATTTTCTTATTCCAAAATTAGATTTTTGCATTAGCCACGCAGTTCTTTATTTTCATGATCCAAAACTAGATTTTTGTATTCGCGACCAACTTCTTTATTTTCTTGATCCAAAACTAGAATTTTGTATCCGCGACCAAATTCTGGATTTTCTTGATACAAAACTAGATTTTTGTATTCGCGACTAAATTCTGGATTTTCTTGATCCAAAACTAGATTTTTGTATTCGCGACCAAATTCTTGATTTTCTTGATCCAAAACTAGATTTTTGTATTCGCCACGCAGTTCTTGATTTTCTTGATCCAAAACTAGATTTTTGTATTCGCGACCAAATTGTGGATTTTCTTGATCCAAAACTAGATTTTTGTATTCGCGACCAAATTCGTGATTTTTTTCATCCAAAACTAGATTTTTGTTTTCGCGACCCAATTCTTGGTTTTCTTGATCCAAAACTAGATTTTCTTATTCTCGACCCAATTCTTGATTTTATTGATCCCAAACTAGATATTTGTATTCGCGACCAATTTCTTGATTTTCCTGATCCAAAAATAGATTTTTGAATTCGCGACCAACTTCTTGATTTTCTTGATCCAAAACTAGATTTTTGCATTCGCGACTCAATTCTTAATTTTCTTGTTCCAAAATTAGATTTTTGCATTAGCCACGCAGTTCTTTATTTTCATGATCCAAAACTAGATTTTTTGTTTTCGCGAACAACTTCTTTATTTTCTTGATCCAAAACTAGATTTTTGAATTCGCGACCCAATTCTTCATTTTCTTGATCCAAAACTTGAATTTTGCATTCGCCACGCAGTTCTTGATTTTCTTGATCCAAAACTAGATTTTTGTATTCGCGACCAAATTCTTGATTTTCTTGATGCCAAACTAGATTTTTGTATTCGCGACCAATTTCTTGATTTTCCTGATCCAAAACTAGATTTTTGAATTCGCGACCAACTTCTTGATTTTGTTGATACAAAACTAGATTTTTGAATTCGCCACGCAGTTCTTGATTTTCTTGATCCAAAACTAGTTTTTGTATTCGCGACCAAATTCTTGATTTTCCTGATCCAAAACTAGATTTTTGAATTCGCGACCAACTTCTTGATTTTCTTGATCCAAAACTAGATTTTTGTATTCGCGACCAAATTCTTGATTTTCTTGATCCAAAACTAGATTTTTGTATTCGCCACGCAGTTCTTGATTTTCGTGCTCCAAAACTAGATTTTTGTATTCGCCACGCAGTTTTTTGATTTTCTTGATCCAAAACTAGATTTTTGTATTCACGACCAAATTCTGGATTTTCTTGATCCAACACTAGATTTTTGTATTCGCGACCCAATTCTTCATTTTCTTGATCCAAAACTAGAATTATGCATTCGCCACGCAGTTCTTGATTTTCTTGATCCAAAACTAGATTTTTGTATACGCGACCAAATTCGTTATTTTCTTGATCCAACACTAGATTTTTGTTTTCGCAACCAAATTCTTGATTTTCTTGATCCAAAACTAGATTTTCTTATTCTCGACCCAATTCTTGATTTTATTGATTCCAAACTAGATATTTGTATTCGCGACCAATTTCTTGATTTTCCTGATCCAAAACTAGATTTTTGAATTCGCGACTAAATTCTTGATTTTCTTGATACAAAACTAGATTTTTGCATTCGCGACTCAATTCTTGATTTTCTTGTTACAAAATTAGAGTTTTGCATTAGCCACGCAGTTCTTTATTTTCATGATCCAAAACTAGATTTTTGTATTCGCGACCAACTTCTTTATTTTCTTGATCCAAAACTAGATTTTTGTATCCGCGACCAAATTCTGGATTTTCTTGATGCAAAACTAGATTTTTGTATTCGCGACCAAATTCTGGATTTTCTTGATCCAAAACTAGATTTTTCTATTCGCGACCAAATTCTTGATTTTCTTGATCCAAAACTAGATTTTTGTATTCGCCACGCAGTTCTTGATTTTCTTGATCCAAAACTAGATTTTTGTATTCGCGACCAAATTGTGGATTTTCTTGATCCAAAACTAGATTTTTGTATTCGCGACCAAATTCGTGATTTTTTTCATCCAAAACTAGATTTTTGTTTTCGCGACCCAATTTTTGGTTTTCTTGATCCAAAACTAGATTTTCTTATTCTCGACCCAATTCTTGATTTTATTGATCCCAAACTAGATATTTGTATTCGCGACCAATTTCTTGATTTTCCTGATCCAAAACTAGATTTTTGAATTCGCGACCAACTTCTTGATTTTCTTGATCCAAAACTAGATTTTTGCATTCGCGACTCAATTCTTGATTGTCTTGTTCCAAAATTAGATTTTTGCATTAGCCACGCAGTTCTTTATTTTCATGATCCAAAACTAGATTTTTTGTATTCGCGACCAACTTCTTTATTTTCTTGATCCAAAACTAGATTTTTGAATTCGCGACCCAATTCTTCATTTTCTTGATCCAAAACTTGAATTTTGCATTCGCCACGCAGTTCTTGATTTTCTTGATCCAAAACTAGATTTTTGAATTCGCCACGCAGTTCTTGATATTCTTGATCCAAAACTAGATTTTTGTATTCGCGACCAAATTCTTGATTTTCTTGATCCCAAACTAGATTTTTGTATTCTCGACCAATTTCTTGATTTTCCTGATCCAAAACTAGATTTTTGAATTCGCGACCAACTTCTTGATTTTCTTGATCCAAAACTAGATTTTTGTATTCGCGACCAAATTCTTGATTTTCTTGATCCAAAACTAGATTTTTGTATTCGCCACGTAGTTCTTGATTTTCTTGATCCAAAACTAAATTTTTGTATTCGCAACCAAATTCTGGATTTTCTTGATCCAACACTAGATTTTTGTTTTCGCGACCCAATTCTTCATTTTCTTGATCCAAAACTAGATTTTTGTATTCGCGACCGAATTCTTGATTTTCTTGATCCAAAACTAGATTTTTGAATTCGCCACGCAGTTCTTGATTTTCTTGATCCGAAACTAGATTTTTGTATTCGCGACCAAATTCTTGATTTTCTTGATCGAAAACAAGATTTTTGTATTCACGACCAAATTCTTGATTTTCTTGATCCAAAACTAGATTTTTGTATTCGCGACCAAATTCGTGATTTTCTTGATCCAAAACTAGATTTTTGATTTCGCGACCCAATTCTTGGTTTTCTTGATCCAAAACTATATTTTTGCATTCGCCACGCAATTCTTGATTTTCTTGATCCGAAACTAGATTTTCGTATTTGCGACCAAATTCTTGATTTTCTTGATGCAAAACTAGATTTTCGTATTCGCGACCCAATTCTTGATTTTCTTGATCCAAAACTAGATTTTTGTATTCGGGACCCAATTCTTGATTTTCTTGATCCAAAACTAGATTTTTGTATTCGCGACCAAATTTTTTATTTTCTTGATCCAAAACTAGATTTTTGTATTCGCGACCGAATTCTTGATTTTCTTGATCCACAACTAGATTTTTGCATTCCCCACGCAATTCTTGATTTTCTTGATCCAAAACTAGATTTTCTTATTCTCGACCCAATTCTTGATTTTCTTGCTCCCAAACTAGATATTTGTATTCGCGACCAATTTCTAGATTTTCCTGATCCAAAATTAGATTTTTGAATTCGCGACCAACTTCTTGATTTTCTTGATCCAAAACTAAATTTTTGCATTCGCGACTCAATTCTTGATTTTCTTGTTCCAAAATTAGATTTTTGCATTAGCCACGCAGTTCTTTATTTTCATGATCCAAAACTAGATTTTTTGTATTCGCGACCAACTTCTTTATTTTCATGATCCAAAACTAGATTTTTGAATTCGCGACCCAATTCTTCATTTTCTTCATCCAAAACTAGAATTTTGCATTCGCCACGCAGTTCTTGATTTTCTTGATCCAAAACTAGATTTTTGAATTCGCCACGCAGTTCTTGATTTTCTTGATCCAAAACTAGATTTTTGAATTCGCCACGCAGTTCTTTATTTACTTGATCCAAAACTAGATTTTTGTATTCGCGACCCAATTCTTGATTTTATTGATCCCAAACTAGATATTTGTATTCGCGACCAATTTCTTGATTTTCCTGATCCAAAATTAGATTTTTGAATTCGCGACCAACTTCTTGATTTTCTTGATACAAAACTAGATTTTTGCATTCGCGACCCAATTCTTCATTTTCTTGATCCAAAACTAGAATTTTGCATTCGCCACGCAGTTCTTGATTTTCTTGATCCAAAACTAGATTTTTGAATTCGCCACGCAGTTCTTGATTTTCTTGATCCAAAACTAGATTTTTGTATTCGCGACCAAATTCTTGATTTTCTTGATCCCAAACTAGATTTTTGTTTTCGCGACCAAATTCTGGATTTTCTTGATCCAACACTAGATTTTTGTATTCGCGACCCAATTCTTCATTTTCTTGATCCAAAACTATAATTTTGCATTCGCCACGCAGTTCTTGATTTTCTTATTCAAAAACTAGATTTTTGAATTCGCCACGCAGTTCTTGATTTTCTTGATCCGAAACTAGATTTTTGTATTCGCGACCAAATTCTTGATTTTCTTTATCGAAAACAAGATTTTTGTATTCGCGACCAAATTCTTGATTTTCTTGATCCAAAACTAGATTTTTGTATTCGCGACCAAATTCTTGATTTTCTTGATCCAAAACTAGATTTTTGTATTCGCCACGCAGTTCTTGATTTTCTTGATCCAAAACTAGATTTTTGTATACGCGACCAAATTCGTTATTTTCTTGATCCAACACTAGATTTTTGTTTTCGCAACCAAATTCTTGATTTTCTTGATCCAAAACTAGATTTTCTTATTCTCGACCCAATTCTTGATTTTATTGATTCCAAACTAGATATTTGTATTCGCGACCAATTTCTTGATTTTCCTGATCCAAAACTAGATTTTTGAATTCGCGACTAAATTCTTGATTTTCTTGATACAAAACTAGATTTTTGCATTCGCGACTCAATTCTTGATTTTCTTGTTCCAAAATTAGATTTTTGCATTAGCCACGCTGTTCTTTATTTTCATGATCCAAAACTAGATTTTTTGTATTCGCGACCAACTTTTTATTTTTTTGATCCAAAACTAGATTTTTGAATTCGCGACCCAATTCTTCATTTTCTTGATCCAAAACTAGAATTTTGCATTCGCCACGCAGTTCTTGATTTTCTTGATCCAAAACTCGATTTTTGAATTCGCCACGCAGTTCTTGATTTTCTTGATCCAAAACTAGATTTTTGAATTCGCCACGCAGTTCTTTATTTTCTTGATCCGAAACTAGATTTTTGTATTCGCGACCAAATTCTTGATTTTCTTGATCGAAAACAAGATTTTTGTATTCGCGACCAAATTCGTGATATTCTTGATCCAAAACTAGATTTTTGATTTCGCGACCCAATTCTTGGTTTTCTTGATTCAAAACTAGATTTTTGTATTCGCGACCAAATTCTGGATTTTCTTGATCCAACACTAGATTTTTGTATTCGCGACCCAATTCTTCATTTTCTTGATCCAAAACTAGAATTTTGCATTCGCCACGCAGTTCTTGATTTTATTGATCCGAAACTAGATTTTTGTATTCGCGACCAAATTCTTGATTTTCTTGATCGAAAACAAGATTTTTGTATTCGCGACCAAATTCTTGATTTTCTTGATCCAAAACTAGATTTTTGTATTCGCGACCAAATTCGTGATTTTCTTGATCCAAAACTAGATTTTTGATTTCGCGACCCAATTCTTGGTTTTCTTGATCCAAAACTAGATTTTTGCATTCGCCACGCAATTCTTGATTTTCTTGATCCGAAACTAGATTTTCGTATTTGCGACCAAATTCTTGATTTTCTTGATGCAAAACTAGATTTTCGTATTCGCGACCCAATTCTTGATTTTCTTGATCCAAAACTAGATTTTTGTATTCGCGACCGAATTCTTGATTTTCATGATCCAAAACTAGATTTTTGCATTCGCCACGCAATTCTTGATTTTCTTGATCCAAAACTAGATTTTCTTATTCTCGACCCAATTCTTGATTTTATTGATCCCAAACTAGATATTTGTATTCGCGACCAAATTCTTGATTTTCTTGATCCAAAACTAGATTTTTGTATTCGCGACCAAATTCGTGATTTTCTTGATCCAAAACTAGATTTTTGATTTCGCGACCCAATTCTTGGTTTTCTTGATCCAAAACTAGATTTTTGCATTCGCCACGCAATTCTTGATTTTCTTGATCCAAAACTAGATTTTTGCATTCGCGACTCAAATCTTGATTTTCTTTTTCCAAAATTAGATTTTTGCATTAGCCACGCAGTTCTTTATTTTCATGATCCAAAACTAGATTTTTGTATTCGCGACGAACTTCTTTATTTTCTTGATCCAAAACTAGATTTTTGCATTCGCGACCCAATTCTTCATTTTCTTGATCCAAAACTAGAATTTTGCATTCGCCACGCAGTTCTTGATTTTCTTGATCCAAAACTAGATTTTTGAATTCGCCACGAAGTTCTTAATTTTCTTGATCCAAAACTAGATTTTTGTATTCGGGACCAAATTCTTGATGTTCTTGATCCAAAACTAGATTTTTGTATTCGCGACCAAATTCTTGATCTCCTTGATCCAAAACTAGATTTTTGTATTCGCGACCAAATTCTTGATATTCTTGATCCAAAACTAGATTTTTGTATTCGCGACCAAATTCGTGATTTTCTTGATCCAAAACTAGATTTTTGATTTCGCGACCCAATTCTTGGTTTTCTTGATCCAAAACTAGATTTTTGCATTCGCCACGCAATTCTTGATTTTCTTGATCCGAAACTAGATTTTCGTATTTGCGACCAAATTCTTGATTTTCTTGATGCAAAACTAGATTTTCGTATTCGCAACCCAATTTTTGATTTTCTTGATCCAAAACTAGATTTTTGTATTCGCGACCAAATTTTTGATTTTCTTGATCCAAAACTAGATTTTTGTATTCGCGACCGAATTCTTGATTTTCTTGATCCAAAACTAGATTTTTGCATTCGCCACGCAATTCTTGATTTTCTTGATCCAAAACTAGATTTTTGTATTTGCGACCAAATTCTTGATTTTCTTGATCCAAAACTAGATTTTCTTATTCTCGACCCAATTCTTGATTTTATTGATCCCAAACTAGATATTTGTATTCGCGACCAAATTCTTGATTTTCCTGATCCAAAACTAGATTTTTGAATTCACGACCAAATTCTGGATTTTCTTGATCCAACACTAGATTTTTGTATTCGCGACCCAATTCTTCATTTTCTTGATCCAAAACTAGAATTTTGCATTCGCCACGCAGTTCTTGATTTTCTTATTCCAAAACTAGATTTTTGAATTCGCCACGCAGTTCTTGATTTTCTTGATCCGAAACTAGATTTTTGTATTCGCGACCGAATTCTTGATTTTCTTGATCGAAAACAGGATTTTTGTATTCGCGACCAAATTCTTGATTTTCTTGATCCAAAACTAGATTTTTGTATTCGCGACCAAATTCGTGATTTTCTTGATCCAAAACTAGATTTTTGATTTCGCGACCCAATTCTTGGTTTTCTTGATCCAAAACTAGATTTTTGTATTCGCGACCAAATTCTGGATTTTCTTGATCCAACACTAGTTTTTTGTATTCACGACCCAATTCTTCATTTTCTTGATCCAAAACTAGAATTTTGCATTCGCCACGCAGTTCTTGATTTTCTTATTCCAAAACTAGATTTTTGAATTCGCCACGCAGTTCTTGATTTTCTTGATCCGAAACTAGATTTTTGTATTCGCGACCAAATTCTTGATTTTCTTGATCGAAAACAAGATTTTTGTATTCGCGACCAAATTCTTGATTTTCTTGATCCAAAACTAGATTTTTGTATTCGCGACCAAATTCGTGATTTTCTTGATCCAAAACTAGATTTTTGATTTCGCGACCCAATTCTTGGTTTTCTTGATCCAAAACTATATTTTTGCATTCGCGACCAAATTCTTGATTTTCTTGATCCAAAACTAGATTTTTGCAGTCGCCACGCAATTCTTGATTTTCTTGATCCAAAACTATATTTTTGCATTCGCCACGCAATTCTTGATTTTCTTGATCCAAAACTAGATTTTTGTATTCGCGACCAAATTCTTGATTTTCTTGATCGAAAACAAGATTTTTGTATTCGCGACCAAATTCTTGATTTTCTTGATCCAAAACTAGATTTTTGTATTCGCGACCAAATTCTTGATGTTCTTGATCCAAAACTAGATTTTTGTATTCGCGACCAAATTCTTGATCTCCTTGATCCAAAACTAGATTTTTGTATTCGCGACCAAATTCTTGATATTCTTGATCCAAAACTAGATTTTTGTATTCGCGACCAAATTCGTGATTTTCTTGATCCAAAACTAGATTTTTGATTTCGCGACCCAATTCTTGGTTTTCTTGATCCAAAACTAGATTTTTGCATTCGCCACGCAATTCTTGATTTTCTTGATCCGAAACTAGATTTTCGTATTTGCGACCAAATTCTTGATTTTCTTGATGCAAAACTAGATTTTCGTATTCGCAACCCAATTTTTGATTTTCTTGATCCAAAACCAGATTTTTGTATTCGCGACCAAATTTTTGATTTTCTTGATCCAAAACTAGATTTTTGTATTCGCGACCGAATTCTTGATTTTCTTGATCCAAAACTAGATTTTTGCATTCGCCACGCAATTCTTGATTTTCTTGATCCAAAACTAGATTTTTGTATTTGCGACCAAATTCTTGATTTTCTTGATCCAAAACTAGATTTTCTTATTCTCGACCCAATTCTTGATTTTATTGATCCCAAACTAGATATTTGTATTCGCGACCAAATTCTTGATTTTCCTGATCCAAAACTAGATTTTTGAATTCACGACCAAATTCTGGATTTTCTTGATCCAACACTAGATTTTTGTATTCGCGACCCAATTCTTCATTTTCTTGATCCAAAACTAGAATTTTGCATTCGCCACGCAGTTCTTGATTTTCTTATTCCAAAACTAGATTTTTGAATTCGCCACGCAGTTCTTGATTTTCTTGATCCGAAACTAGATTTTTGTATTCGCGACCGAATTCTTGATTTTCTTGATCGAAAACAGGATTTTTGTATTCGCGACCAAATTCTTGATTTTCTTGATCCAAAACTAGATTTTTGTATTCGCGACCAAATTCGTGATTTTCTTGATCCAAAACTAGATTTTTGATTTCGCGACCCAATTCTTGGTTTTCTTGATCCAAAACTAGATTTTTGTATTCGCGACCAAATTCTGGATTTTCTTGATCCAACACTAGTTTTTTGTATTCACGACCCAATTCTTCATTTTCTTGATCCAAAACTAGAATTTTGCATTCGCCACGCAGTTCTTGATTTTCTTATTCCAAAACTAGATTTTTGAATTCGCCACGCAGTTCTTGATTTTCTTGATCCGAAACTAGATTTTTGTATTCGCGACCAAATTCTTGATTTTCTTGATCGAAAACAAGATTTTTGTATTCGCGACCAAATTCTTGATTTTCTTGATCCAAAACTAGATTTTTGTATTCGCGACCAAATTCGTGATTTTCTTGATCCAAAACTAGATTTTTGATTTCGCGACCCAATTCTTGGTTTTCTTGATCCAAAACTAGATTTTTGCATTCGCCACGCAATTCTTGATTTTCTTGATCCGAAACTAGATTTTCGTATTTGCGACCAAATTCTTGATTTTCTTGATGCAAAACTAGATTTTCGTATTCGCGACCCAATTCTTGATTTTCTTGATCCAAAATTAGATTTTTGTATTCGCGACCGAATTCTTGATTTTCATGATCCAAAACTAGATTTTTGCATTCGCCACGCAATTCTTGATTTTCTTGATCCAAAACTAGATTTTTGTATTTGCGACCAAATTCTTGATTTTCTTGATCCAAAACTAGATTTTCTTATCCTCGACCCAATTCTTGATTTTATTGATCCCAAACTAGATATTTGTATTCGCGACCAAATTCTTGATTTTCCTGATCCAAAACTAGATTTTTGAATTCGCGACCAAATTCTTGATTTTCTTGATCCAAAACTAGATTTTTGTATTCGCGACCAAATTCGTGATTTTCTTGATCCAAAACTAGATTTTTGGTTTCGCGACCCAATTCTTGGTTTTCTTGATCCAAAACTAGATTTTTGCAATCGCCACGCAATTCTTGATTTTCTTGATCCGAAACTAGATTTTCGTATTTGCGACCAAATTCTTGATTTTCTTGATGCAAAACTAGATTTTCGTATTCGCGACCCAATTCTTTATTTTCTTGATCCAAAACTAGATTTTTGTATTCGGGACCCAATTCTTGATTTTCTTGATCCAAAACTAGATTTTTGTATTCGCGACCAAATTTTTGATTTTCTTGATCCAAAACTAGATTTTTGTATTCGCGACCGAATTCTTGATTTTCTTGATCCAAAACTAGATTTTTGCATTCGCCACGCAATTCTTGATTTTCTTGATCCAAAACTAGATTTTAGTATTTGCGACCAAATTCTTGATTTTCATGTTCCAAAATTAGATTTTTGCATTAGCCACGCAGTTCTTTATTGTCATGATCCAAAACTAGATTTTTTGTATTCGCGACCAACTTCTTTATTTTCTTGATCCAAAAATAGATTTTTGAATTCGCGACCAAATTCTGGATTTTCATGATCCAAAACTAGATTTTTGTATTCGCGACCAAATTCTTGATTTTCTTGATCCAAAACTAGATTTTTGCAGTCGCCACGCAATTCTTGATTTTCTTGATCCAAAACTATATTTTTGCATTCGCCACGCAATTCTTGATTTTCTTGATCCAAAACTAGATTTTTGTATTCGCGACCAAATTCTTGATTTTCTTGATCGAAAACAAGATTTTTGTATTCGCGACCAAATTCGTGATTTTCTTGATCCAAAACTAGATTTTTGATTTCGCGACCCAATTCTTGGTTTTCTTGATCCAAAACTAGATTTTTGTATTCGCGACCAAATTCTGGATTTTCTTGATCCAACACTAGATTTTTGTATTCACGACCCAATTCTTCATTTTCTTGATCCAAAACTAGAATTTTGCATTCGCCACGCAGTTCTTGATTTTCTTATTCCAAAACTAGATTTTTGAATTCGCCACGCAGTTCTTGATTTTCTTGAACCGAAACTAGATTTTTGTATTCGCGACCGAATTCTTGATTTTCTTGATCGAAAACAAGATTTTTGTATTCGCGACCAAATTCTTGATTTTCTTGATCCAAAACTAGATTTTTGTATTCGCGACCAAATTCGTGATTTTCTTGATCCAAAACTAGATTTTTGATTTCGCGACCCAATTCTTGGTTTTCTTGATCCAAAACAAGATTTTTGCATTCGCCACGCAATTCTTGATTTTCTTGATCCGAAACTAGATTTTCGTATTTGCGACCAAATTCTTGATTTTCTTGATGCAAAACTAGATTTTCGTATTCGCGACCCAATTCTTGATTTTCTTGATCCAAAACTAGATTTTTGTATTCGCGACCGAATTCTTGATTTTCATGATCCAAAACTAGATTTTTGCATTCGCCACGCAATTCTTGATTTTCTTGATCCAAAACTAGATTTTTGTATTTGCGACCAAATTCTTGATTTTCTTGATCCAAAACTAGATTTTCTTATTCTCGACCCAATTCTTGATTTTATTGATCCCAAACTAGATATTTGTATTCGCGACCAAATTCTTGATTTTCCTGATCCAAAACTAGATTTTTGAATTCGCGACCAAATTCTTGATTTTCTTGATCCAAAACTAGATTTTTGTATTCGCGACCAAATTCGTGATTTTCTTGATCCAAAACTAGATTTTTGATTTCGCGACCCAATTCTTGGTTTTCTTGATCCAAAACTAGATTTTTGCATTCGCCACGCAATTCTTGATTTTCTTGATCCGAAACTAGATTTTCGTATTTGCGACCAAATTCTTGATTTTCTTGATGCAAAACTAGATTTTCGTATTCGCGACCCAATTCTTTATTTTCTTGATCCAAAACTAGATTTTTGTATTCGGGACCCAATTCTTGATTTTCTTGATCCAAAACTAGATTTTTGTATTCGCGACCAAATTTTTGATTTTCTTGATCCAAAACTAGATTTTTGTATGCGCGACCGAATTCTTGATTTTCTTGATCCAAAACTAGATTTTTGCATTCGCCACGCAATTCTTGATTTTCTTGATCCAAAACTAGATTTTTGTATTTGCGACCAAATTCTTGATTTTCTTGTTCCAAAATTAGATTTTTGCATTAGCCACGCAGTTCTTTATTGTCATGATCCAAAACTAGATTTTTTGTATTCGCGACCAACTTCTTTATTTTCTTGATCCAAAAATAGATTTTTGAATTCGCGACCAAATTCTGGATTTTCATGATCCAAAACTAGATTTTTGTATTCGCGACCAAATTCTTGATTTTCATGATCCAAAACTAGATTTTTGCATTCGCCACGCAATTCTTGATTTTCTTGATCCAAAACTATATTTTTGCATTCGCCACGCAATTCTTGATTTTCTTGATCCAAAACTAGATTTTTGTATTTGCGACCAAATTCTTGATTTTCTTGATGCAAAACTAGATTTTCGTATTCGCGAACCAATTCTTGATTTTCTTGATCCAAAACTAGATTTTTGTATTCGTGACCCAATTCTTGATTTTCTTGATCCAAAACTAGATTTTTGTATTCGCGACAAAATTTTTGATTTTCTTGATCCAAAACTAGATTTTTGTATTCTCGACCGTATTCTTGATTTTCTTGATCCAAAACTAGATTTTTGCATTCGCCACGCAATTCTTGATTTTCTTGATCCAAAACTAGATTTTTGTATTTGCGACCAAATTCTTGATTTTCTTGATCCAAAACTAGATTTTCTTATTCTCAACCCAATTCTTGATTTTATTGATCCCAAACTAGATATTTGTATTCGTGACCAATTTCTTGATTTTCCTGATCCAAAACTAGATTTTTGAATTCGCGACCAACTTCTTGATTTTCTTGATCCAAAACTAGATTTTTGTATTCGCGACTCAATTCTTGATTTTCTTGTTGTCCAAAATTAGATTTTTGCATTAGCCACGCAGTTCATTATTTTCATGATCCAAAACTAGATTTTTGTATTCGCGACCAACTTCTTTATTTTCTTGATCCAAAACTAGATTTTTGTATTCGCGACCAACTTCTTTATTTTCTTGATCCAAAACTAGATTTTTGCATTCGCGACCCAATACTTCATTTTCTTGATCCAAAACTAGAATTTTGCATTCGCCACGCAGTTCTTGATTTTCTTGATCCAAAACTTGATTTTTGAATTCACCACGCAGTTCTTGATTTTCTTAATCCAAAACAAGATTTTTGTATTCGCGACCAAATTCTTGATTTTCGTGATCCAAAACTAGATTTTTGTATTCGCTACCAAATTCTTGATTTTCCTTATCCAAAACTAGATTTTTGTATTCGCGACCAACTTATTGATTTTCTTGATACAAAACTAAATTTTTTTATTCGCGACCAAATTCTTGATTTTCTTGATCCAAAACTAGATTTTTGTATTCGCCACGCAGTTCTTGATTTTCTTAATCCAAAACTGGATTTTTGTATTCGCGACCAAATTCTGGATTTTCTTGATCCAAAACTAGATTTTTGTATTTGCGACCAAATTCTTGATTTTCTTGATGCAAAACTAGATTTTCGTATTCGCGAACCAATTCTTGATTTTCTTGATCCAAAATTAGATTTTTGTATTCGTGACCCAATTCTTGATTTTCTTGATCCAAAACTAGATTTTTGTATTCGCGACAAAATTCTTGATTTTCTTGATCCAAAACTAGATTTTTGCATTCGCCACGCAATTCTTGATTTTCTGGATCCAAAACTAGATTTTTGCATTCGCCACGCAATTCTTGATTTTCTGGATCCAAAACTAGATTTTTGTATTTGCGACCAAATTCTTGATTTTTTTGATCCAAAACTAGATTTTCTTATTCTCGACCCAATTCTTGATTTTATTGATCCCAAACTAGATATTTGTATTCGTGACCAATTTCTTGATTTTCCTGATCCAAAACTAGATTTTTTAATTCGCGACCAACTTCTTGATTTTCTTGATCCAAAACTAGATTTTTGTATTCGCGACTCAATTCTTGATTTTCTTGTTGTCCAAAATTAGATTTTTGCATTAGCCACGCAGTTCTTTATTTTCATGATCCATAACTAGATTTTTGTATTCGCGACCAACTTCTTTATTTTCTTGATCCAAAACTAGATTTTTGCATTCGCGACCCAATACTTCATTTTCTTGATCCAAAACTAGAATTTTGCATTCGCCACGCAGTTCTTGATTTTCTTGATCCAAAACTTGATTTTTGAATTCGCCACGCAGTTCTTGATTTTCTTAATCCAAAACTAGATTTTTGTATTCGCGACCAAATTCTTGATTTTCGTGATCCAAAACTAGATTTTTGTATTCGCTACCAAATTCTTGATTTTCTTTATCCAAAACTAGATTTTAGTATTCGCCACGCAGTTCTTGATTTTCTTGATACAAAACTAAATTTTTTTATTCGCGACCAAATTCTGGATTTTCTTGATCCAAAACTAGATTTTTGTATTCGCGACCAAATTCGTGATTTTCTTGATCCAAAACTAGATTTTTGATTTCGCGACCCAATTCTTGGTTTTCTTGATCCAAAACTAGATTTTTGCATTCGCCACGCAATTCTTGATTTTCTTGATCCGAAACTAGATTTTCGTATTTGCGACCAAATTCTTGATTTTCTTGATGCAAAACTAGATTTTCGTATTCGCGACCCAATTCTTTATTTTCTTGATCCAAAACTAGATTTTTGTATTCGGGACCCAATTCTTGATTTTCTTGATCCAAAACTAGATTTTTGTATTCGCGACCAAATTTTTGATTTTCTTGATCCAAAACTAGATTTTTGTACGCGCGACCGAATTCTTGATTTTCTTGATCCAAAACTAGATTTTTGCATTCGCCACGCAATTCTTGATTTTCTTGATCCAAAACTAGATTTTTGTATTTGCGACCAAATTCTTGATTTTCTTGTTCCAAAATTAGATTTTTGCATTAGCCACGCAGTTCTTTATTGTCATGATCCAAAACTAGATTTTTTGTATTCGCGACCAACTTCTTTATTTTCTTGATCCAAAAATAGATTTTTGAATTCGCGACCAAATTCTGGATTTTCATGATCCAAAACTAGATTTTTGTATTCGCGACCAAATTCTTGATTTTATTGAACCAAAACTAGATTTTTGCATTCGCCACGCAATTCTTGATTTTCTTGATCCAAAACTATATTTTTGCATTCGCCACGCAATTCTTGATTTTCTTGATCCAAAACTAGATTTTTGTATTTGCGACCAAATTCTTGATTTTCTTGATGCAAAACTAGATTTTCGTATTCGCGAACCAATTCTTGATTTTCTTGATCCAAAACTAGATTTTTGTATTCGGGACCCAATTCTTGATTTTCTTGATCCAAAACTAGATTTTTGTATTCGCGACAAAATTTTTGATTTTCTTGATCCAAAACTAGATTTTTGTATTCACGACCGTATTCTTGATTTTCTTGATCCAAAACTAGATTTTTGCATTCGCCACGCAATTCTTGATTTTCTTGATCCAAAACTAGATTTTTGTATTTGCGACCAAATTCTTGATTTTCTTGATCCAAAACTAGATTTTCTTATTCTCGACCCAATTCTTGATTTTATTGATCCCAAACTAGATATTTGTATTCGGGACCAATTTCTTGATTTTCCTGATCCAAAACTAGATTTTTGAATTCGCGCCCACTTCTTGATTTTCTTAATCCAAAACTAGATTTTTGTATTCGCGACTCAATTCTTGATTTTCTGGTTGTCCAAAATTAGATTTTTGCATTAGCCACGCAGTTCTTTATTTTCATGATCCAAAACTAGATTTTTGTATTCGCGACCAACTTCTTTATTTTCTTGATCCAAAACTAGATTTTTGTATTCGCGACCAACTTCTTTATTTTCTTGATCCAAAACTAGATTTTTGCATTCGCGACCCAATACTTCATTTTCTTGATCCAAAACTAGAATTTTGCATTCGCCACGCAGTTCTTGATTTTCTTGATCCAAAACTTGATTTTTGAATTCGCCACGCAGTTCTTAATTTTCTTAATCCAAAACTAGATTTTTGTATTCGCGACCAAATTCTTGATTTTCGTGATCCAAAACTAGATTTTTGTATTCGCTACCAAATTCTTGATTTTCATTATCCAAAACTAGATTTTTGTATTCGCGACCAACTTATTGATTTTCTTGATACAAAACTAAATTTTTTTATTCGCGACCAAATTCTTGATTTTCTTGATCCAAAACTAGATTTTTGTATTCGCCACGCAGTTCTTGATTTTCTTGATCCAAAACTGGATTTTTGTATTCGCGACCAAATTCTGGATTTTCTTGATCCAAAACTAGATTTTTGTATTCGCGACCAAATTCTTGATTTTCTTGATCCAAAACTATATTTTTGCATTCGCCACGCAATTCTTGATTTTCTTGATCCAAAACTATATTTATGTATTCGCGACCAAATTCTGGATTTTCATGATCCAAAACTAGATTTTTGTATTCGCGACCAAATTCTTGATTTTCTTGATCCAAAACTAGATTTTTGCATTCGCCACGCAATTCTTGATTTTCTTTATCCAAAACTAGATTTTTGTATTTGCGACCAAATTCTTGATTTTCTTGTTCCAAAATTAGATTTTTGCATTAGCCACGCAGTTCTTTATTGTCATGATCCAAAACTAGATTTTTTGTATTCGCGACCAACTTCTTTATTTTCTTGATCCAAAAATAGATTTTTGAATTCGCGACCAAATTCTGGATTTTCATGATCCAAAACTAGATTTTTGTATTCGCGACCAAATTCTTGATTTTCTTGATCCAAAACTAGATTTTTGCATTCGCCACGCAATTCTTGATTTTCTTGATCCAAAACTATATTTTTGCATTCGCCACGCAATTCTTGATTTTCTTGATCCAAAACTAGATTTTTGTATTTGCGACCAAATTCTTGATTTTCTTGATGCAAAACTAGATTTTCGTATGCGCGAACCAATTCTTGATTTTCTTGATCCAAAACTAGATTTTTGTATTCGTGACCCAATTCTTGATTTTCTTGATCCAAAACTAGATTTTTGTATTCGCGACAAAATTTTTGATTTTCTTGATCCAAAACTAGATTTTTGTATTCGCGACCGTATTCTTGATTTTCTTGATCCAAAACTAGATTTTTGCATTCGCCACGCAATTCTTGATTTTCTGGATCCAAAACTAGATTTTTGTATTTGCGACCAAATTCTTGATTTTCTTGATCCAAAACTAGATTTTCTTATTCTCGACCCAATTCTTGATTTTATTGATCCCAAACTAGATATTTGTATTCGTGACCAATTTCTTGATTTTCCTGATCCAAAACTAGATTTTTGAATTCGCGACCAACTTCTTGATTTTCTTGATCCAAAACTAGATTTTTGTATTCGCGACTCAATTCTTGATTTTCTTGTTGTCCAAAATTAGATTTTTGCATTAGCCACGCAGTTTTTTATTTTCATGATCCAAAACTAGATTTTTGTATTCGCGACCAACTTCTTTATTTTCTTGATCCAAAACTAGATTTTTGTATTCGCGACCAACTTCTTTATTTTCTTGATCCAAAACTAGATTTTTGCATTCGCGACCCAATACTTCATTTTCTTGATCCAAAACTAGAATTTTGCATTCGCCACGCAGTTCTTGATTTTTGAATTCGCCACGCAGTTCTTGATTTTCTTAATCCAAAACTAGATTTTTGTATTCGCGACCAAATTCTTGATTTTCGTGATCCAAAACTAGATTTTTGTATTCGCTACCAAATTCTTGATTTTCATTATCCAAAACTAGATTTTTGTATTCGCGACCAACTTATTGATTTTCTTGATACAAAACTAAATTTTTTTATTCGCGACCAAATTCTTGATTTTCTTGATCCAAAACTAGATTTTTGTATTCGCCACGCAGTTCTTGATTTTCTTGATCCAAAACAGGATTTTTGTATTCGCGACCAAATTCTGGATTTTCTTGATCCAAAACTAGATTTTTGTATTCGCGACCAAATTCTTGATTTTCTTGATCCAAAACTATATTTTTGCATTCGCCACGCAATTCTTGATTTTCTTGATCCAAAACTATATTTTTGTATTCGCGACCAAATTCTGGATTTTCATGATCCAAAACTAGATTTTTGTATTCGCGACCAAATTCTTGATTTTCTTGATCCAAAACTAGATTTTTGCATTCGCCACGCAATTCTTGATTTTCTTGATCCAAAACTATATTTTTGCATTCGCCACGCAATTCTTGATTTTCTTAATCCAAAACTAGATTTTTGTATTTGCGACCAAATTCTTGATTTTCTTGATGCAAAACTAGATTTTCGTATTCGCGAACCAATTCTTGATTTTCTTGATCCAAAATTAGATTTTTGTATTCGTGACCCAATTCTTGATTTTCTTGATCCAAAACTAGATTTTTGTATTCGCGACAAAATTTTTGATTTTCTTGATCCAAAACTAGATTTTTGTATTCGCGACCGAATTCTTGATTTTCTTGATCCAAAACTAGATTTTTGCATTCGCCACGCAATTCTTGATTTTCTGGATCCGAAACTAGATTTTTGTATTTGCGACCAAATTCTTGACTTTCTTGATCCAAAACTAGATTTTCTTATTCTCGACCCAATTCTTGATTTTATTGATCCCAAACTAGATATTTGTATTCGTGACCAATTTCTTGATTTTCCTGATCCAAAACTAGATTTTTGAATTCGCGACCAACTTCTTGATTTTCTTGATCCAAAACTAGATTTTTGTATTCGCGACTCAATTCTTGATTTTCTTGTTGTCCAAAATTAGATTTTTGCATTAGCCACGCAGTTCTTTATTTTCATGATCCATAACTAGATTTTTGTATTCGCGACCAACTTCTTTATTTTCTTGATCCAAAACTAGATTTTTGCATTCGCGACCCAATACTTCATTTTCTTGATCCAAAACTAGAATTTTGCATTCGCCACGCAGTTCTTGATTTTCTTAATCCAAAACTAGATTTTTGTATTCGCGACCAAATTCTTGATTTTCGTGATCCAAAACTAGATTTTTGTATTCGCTACCAAATTCTTGATTTTCTTTATCCATAACTAGATTTTTGTATTTGCGACCAACTTATTGATTTTCTTGATACAAAACTAAATTTTTTTATTCGCGACCAAATTCTTGATTTTCTTGATGCAAAACTAGATTTTTGTATTCGCCACGCAGTTCTTGATTTTCTTGATCCAAAACTAGATTTTTGTATTCGCGACCAAATTCTTGATTTTCTTGATCCAAAACTAGATTTTTGCATACGCCACGCAATTCTTGATTTTCTTGATCCAAAACTATATTTTTGTATTCGCGACCAAATTCTGGATTTTCATGATCCAAAACTAGATTTTTGTATTCGCGACCAAATTCTTGATTTTCTTGATCCAAAACTAGATTTTTGCATTCGCCACGCAATTCTTCATTTTCTTGATCCAAAACTAGATTTTTGCATTCGCCACGCACTTCTTGATTTTCTTGATCCAAAACTAGATTTTTGTATTTGCGACCAAATTCTTGATTTTCTTGATGCAAAACTAGATTTTCGTATTCGCGAACCAATTCTTGATTTTCTTGATCCAAAACTAGATTTTTGTATTGGCGACCAAATTCTTGATTTTCTTGATCCAAAACTAGATTTTTGTATTCGCGACCAAATTCTTGATTTTCTTGATCCAAAACTAGATTTTTGCATTCGCCACGCAATTCTTGATTTTCTTGATCCAAAACTATATTTTTGTATTCGCGACCAAATTCTGGATTTTCATGATCCAAAACTAGATTTTTGTATTCGCGACCAAATTCTTGATTTTCTTGATCCAAAACTAGATTTTTGCATTCGCCACGCAATTCTTGATTTTCTTGATCCAAAACTATATTTTTGCATTCGCCACGCAATTCTTCATTTTCTTGATCCAAAACAAGATTTTTGTATTTGCGACCAAATTCTTGATTTTCTTGATGCAAAACTAGATTTTCGTATTCGCGAACCAATTCTTGATTTTCTTGATCCAAAACTAGATTTTTGTATTGGCGACCAAATTCTTGATTTTCTTGATCCAAAACTAGATTTTTGTATTCGCGACAAAATTTTTGATTTTCATGATCCAAAACTAGATTTTTGTATTCGCGACCAACTTCTTTATTTTCTTGATCCAAAACTAGATTTTTGCATTCGCCACGCAATTCTTGATTTTCTGGATCCAAAACTAGATTTTTGTATTCGCGACCAAATTCTTGATTTTCGTGATCCAAAACTAGATTTTTGTATTCGCTACCAAATTCTTGATTTTCTTTATCCATAACTAGATTTTTGTATTTGCGACCAACTTATTGATTTTCTTGATACAAAACTAAATTTTTTTATTCGCGACCAAATTCTTGATTTTCTTGATGCAAAACTAGATTTTTGTATTCGCCACGCAGTTCTTGATTTTCTTGATCCAAAACTAGATTTTTGTATTCGCGACCAAATTCTTGATTTTCTTGATCCAAAACTAGATTTTTGCATTCGCCACGCAATTCTTGATTTTCTTGATCCAAAACTATATTTTTGTATTCGCGACCAAATTCTGGATTTTCATGATCCAAAACTAGATTTTTGTATTCGCGACCAAATTCTTGATTTTCTTGATCCAAAACTAGATTTTTGCATTCGCCACGCAATTCTTGATTTTCTTGATCCAAAACTATATTTTTGCATTCGCCACGCAATTCTTCATTTTCTTGATCCAAAACTAGATTTTTGTATTTGCGACCAAATTCTTGATTTTCTTGATGCAAAACTAGATTTTCGTATTCGCGAACCAATTCTTGATTTTCTTGATCCAAAACTAGATTTTTGTATTGGCGACCAAATTCTTGATTTTCTTGATCCAAAACTAGATTTTTGTATTCGCGACCAAATTCTTGATTTTCTTGATCCAAAACTAGATTTTTGCATTCGCCACGCAATTCTTGATTTTCTTGATCCAGAACTATATTTTTGTATTCGCGACCAAATTCTGGATTTTCATGATCCAAAACTAGATTTTTGTATTCGCGACCAAATTCTTGATTTTCTTGATCCAAAACTAGATTTTTGCATTCGCCACGCAATTCTTGATTTTCTTGATCCAAAACTATATTTTTGCATTCGCCACGCAATTCTTCATTTTCTTGATCCAAAACTAGATTTTTGTATTTGCGACCAAATTCTTGATTTTCTTGATGCAAAACTAGATTTTCGTATTCGCGAACCAATTCTTGATTTTCTTGATCCAAAACTAGATTTTTGTATTGGCGACCAAATTCTTGATTTTCTTGATCCAAAACTAGATTTTTGTATTCGCGACAAAATTTTTGATTTTCTTGATCCAAAACTAGATTTTTGTATTCGCCACGCAATTCTTGATTTTCTTGATCCAAAACTAGATTTTTGCATTCGCCACGCAATTCTTGATTTTCTGGATCCAAAACTAGATTTTTGTATTTGCGACCAAATTCTTGATTTTCTTGATCCAAAACTAGATTTTCTTATTCTCGACCCAATTCTTGATTTTATTGATCCCAAACTAGATATTTGTATTCGTGACCAATTTCTTGATTTTCCTGATCCAAAACTAGATTTTTGAATTCGCGACCAACTTCTTGATTTTCTTGATCCAAAACTAGATTTTTGTATTCGCGACTCAATTCTTGATTTTCTTGTTGTCCAAAATTAGATTTTTGCATTAGCCACGCAGTTCTTTATTTTCATGATCCATAACTAGATTTTTGTATTCGCGACCAACTTCTTTATTTTCTTGATCCAAAACTAGATTTTTGCATTCGCGACCCAATACTTCATTTTCTTGATCCAAAACTAGAATTTTGCATTCGCCACGCAGTTCTTGATTTTCTTGATCCAAAACTTGACTTTTGAATTCGCCACGCAGTTCTTGATTTTCTTCATCCAAAACTAGATTTTTGTATTCGCGACCAAATTCTTGATTTTCGTGATCCAAAACTAGATTTTTGTATTCGCTACCAAATTCTTGATTTTCATTATCCAAAACTAGATTTTTGTATTCGCGACCAACTTATTGATTTTCTTGATACAAAACTAAATTTTTTTATTCGCGACCAAATTCTTGATTTTCTTGATCCAAAACTAGATTTTTGTATTCGCAACCGAATTCTTGATTTTCTTGATCCAAAACTAGATTTTTGCATTCGCCACGCAATTCTTGATTTTCTTGATCCAAAACTAGATTTTTGTATTTGCGACCCAATTCTTGATTTTCTTGATCCAAAACTAGATTTTTGTATTTGCGACCCAATTCTTGATTTTCTTGATCCAAAACTAGATTTTCTTATTCTCGACCCAATTCTTGATTTTATTGATCGCAAACTAGATTTTTGTATTCGCGACCAATTTCTTGATTTTCCTGATCCATAACTAGATTTTTGAATTCGCGACCAACTTCTTGATTTTCTTGGTTCAAAACTAGATTTTTGCATTCGCGACTCAATTCTTGATTTTTTTGTTCCGAAATTAGATTTTTGCATTAGCCACGCAGTTCTTTATTTTCATGATCCAAAACTAGATTTTTGTATTCGCGACCAACTTCTTTATTTTCTTTATCCAAAACTAGATTTTTGCATTCGCGACCCAATTCTTCATTTTCTTTATCCAAAACTAGAATTTTGCATTCGCCACGCAGTTCTTGATTTTCTTGATCCAAAATTAGATTTTTGAATTCGCCACGCAGTTCTTGATTTTTTGATCCAAAACTAGATTTTTGTATTCGCGACCAAATTCTTGATTTTCATTATACAAAACTAGATTTTTGTATTCGTGACCAACTTATTGATTTTCTTGATACAAAACTAAATTTTTTTATTCGCGACCAAATTCTTGATTTTCTTGATCCCAAACTAGATTTTTGTATTCGCCACGCAGTTCTTGATTTTCTTGATCCAAAACTAGATTTTTGTATTCGCGACCAAATTCTGGATTTTCATGATCCAAAACTAGATTTTTGTATTCGCGACCAAATTCTTGATTTTCTTGATCCAAAACTAGATTTTTGCATTCGCCACGCAATTCTTGATTTTCTTGATCCAAAACTATATTTTTGTATTCGCGACCAAATTCTGGATTTTCATGATCCAAAACTAGATTTTTGTATTCGCGACCAAATTCTTGATTTTCTTGATCCAAAACTAGATTTTTGCATTCGCCACGCAATTCTTGATTTTCTTGATCCAAAACTATATTTTTGCATTCGCCACGCAATTCTTGATTTTCTTGATCCAAAACTAGATTTTGGTATTTGCGAGCAAATTCTTGATTTTCTTGATGCAAAACTAGATTTTCGTATTCGCGAACCAATTCTTGATTTTCTTGATCCAAAACTAGATTTTTGTATTCGGGACCCAATTCTTGATTTTCTTGATCCAAAACTAGATTTTTGTATTCGCGACAAAATTTTTGATTTTCTTGATCCAAAACTAGATTTTTGTATTCGCGACCGAATTCTTGATTTTCTTGATCCAAAACTAGATTTTTGCATTCGCCACGCAATTCTTGATTTTCTGGATCCAAAACTAGATTTTTGTATTTGCGACCAAATTCTTGATTTTCTTGATCCAAAACTAGATTTTCTTATTCTCGACCCAATTCTTGATTTTATTGATCCCAAACTAGATATTTGTATTCGTGACCAATTTCTTGATTTTCCTGATCCAAAACTAGATTTTTGAATTCGCGACCAACTTCTTGATTTTCTTGATCCAAAACTAGATTTTTGTATTCGCGACTCAATTCTTGATTTTCTTGTTGTCCAAAATTAGATTTTTGCATTAGCCACGCAGTTCTTTATTTTCATGATCCAAAACTAGATTTTTGTATTCGCGACCAACTTCTTTATTTTCTTGATCCAAAACTAGATTTTTGTATTCGCGACCCAATACTTCATTTTCTTGATCCAAAACTAGAATTTTGCATTCGCTACGCAGTTCTTGATTTTCTTGATCCAAAACTTGATTTTTGAATTCGCCACGCAGTTCTTGATTTTCTTAATCCAAAACTAGATTTTTGTATTCGCGACCAAATTCTTGATTTTCGTGATCCAAAACTAGATTTTTGTATTCGCTACCAAATTCTTGATTTTCATTATCCAAAACTAGATTTTTGTATTCGCGACCAACTTATTGATTTTCTTGATACAAAACTAGATTTTTGTATTCGCGACCAACTTCTTTATTTTCTTTATCCAAAACTAGATTTTTGCATTCGCGACCCAATTCTTCATTTTCTTTATCCAAAACTAGAATTTTGCATTCGCCACGCAGTTCTTGATTTTCTTGATCCAAAATTAGATTTTTGAATTTGCCACGCAGTTCTTGATTTTCTTGATCCAAAACTAGATTTTTGTATTTGCGACCCAATTCTGGATTTTCTTGATCCAAAACTAGATTTTTGTATTTGCGACCCAATTCTTGATTTTCTTGATCCAAAACTAGATTTTCTTATTCTCGACCCAATTCTTGATTTTATTGATCGCAAACTAGATTTTTGTATTCGCGACCAATTTCTTGATTTTCCTGATCCAAAACTAGATTTTTGAATTCGCGACCAACTTCTTGATTTTCTTGGTTCAAAACTAGATTTTGCATTCGCGACTCAATTCTTGATTTTTTTGTTCCAAAATTAGATTTTTGCATTAGCCACGCAGTTCTTTATTTTCATGATCCAAAACTAGATTTTTGTATTCGCGACCAACTTCTTTATTTTCTTTATCCAAAACTAGATTTTTGCATTCGCGACCCAATTCTTCATTTTCATGATCCAAAACTAGAATTTTGCATTCGCCACGCAGTTCTTGATTTTCTTGATCCAAAACAAGATTTTTGAATTCGCCACGCGGTTCTTGATTTTCTTGATCCAAAACTAAATTTTTGTATTCGCGACTAATTTCTTGATTTTCTTGATCCAAAACTAGATTTTTGTATTCGCGACCAAATTCCTGATTTTCATTATCCAAAACTAGATTTTTGTATTCGCGACCAACTTATTGATTTTCTTGATACAAAACTAAATTTTTTTATTCGCGACCAAATTCTTGATTTTATTGATTCAAAACTAGATTTTTGTATTCGCCACGAAGTTCTTGATTTTCTTGATCCAAAACTAGATTTTTGTATTCTCGACCAAATTCTGGATTTTCTTGATCCAAATCTAGATTTTTGTATTGGCGACCAAATTCTTGATTTTCTTGATCCAAAACTAGATTTTCTTATTCTCGACCCAATTCTTGATTTTATTGATCGCAAACTAGATTTTTGTATTCGCGACCAATTTCTTGATTTTCCTGATCCAAAACTAGATTTTTGAATTCGCGACCAACTTGTTGATTTTCTTGGTTCAAAACTAGATTTTTGCATTCGCGACTCAATTCTTGATTTTTTTGTTCCAAAATTAGATTTTTGCATTAGCCACGCAGTTCTTTATTTTCATGATCCAAAACTAGATTTTTGTATTCGCGACCAACTTCTTTATTTTCTTTATCCAAAACTAGATTTTTGCATTCGCGACCCAATTCTTCATTTTCTTTATCCAAAACTAGAATTTTGCATTCGCCACGCAGTTCTTGATTTTCTTGATCCAAAATAAGATTTTTGAATTCGCCACGCAGTTCTTGATTTTCTTGATCCAAAACTAGATTTTTGTATTCGCGACCAAATTCTTGATTTTCATTATACAAAACTAGATTTTTGTATTCGCAACCAACTTATTGATTTTCTTGATCCAAAACTAGATTTTTACATTCGCGACTCAATTCTTGATTTTCTTATTCCAAAATTAGATTTTTGCATTAGCCACGCAGTTCTTTATTTTCATGATCCAAAACTAGATTTTTGTATTCGCGACCAACTTCTTTATTTTCTTGATCCAAAACTACATTTTTTTGCATTCGCGACCCAATTCTTCATTTTCATGATCCAAAACTAGAATTTTGCATTCGCCACGCAATTCTTGATTTTCTTGATCCAAAACAAGATTTTTGAATTCGCCACGCGGTTCTTGATTTTCTTGATCCAAAACTAAATTTTTGTATTCGCGACTAATTTCTTGATTTTCTTGATCCAAAACTAGATTTTTGTATTCGCGACCAAATTCCTGATTTTCATTATCCAAAACTAGATTTTTGTATTCGCGACCAACTTATTGATTTTCTTGATACAAAACTAAATTTTTTTATTCGCGACCAAATTCTTGATTTTATTGATTCAAAACTAGATTTTTGTATTCGCCACGAAGTTCTTGATTTTCTTGATCCAAAACTAGATTTTTGTATTCGCGACCAAATTCTGGATTTTCTTGATCCAAATCTAGATTTTTGTATTCGCGACCCAATTCTTGATTTTCTTGATCCAAAACTATATTTTTGCATTCGCCACGCAATTCTTGATTTTCTTGATCCAAAACTAGATTTTTGTATTCACGACCGAATTCTTGATTTTCTTGATGCAAAACTAGATTTTCGTATTCGCGACCCAATTCTTGATTTTCTTGATCCAAAATAGATTTTTGTATTCGTGACCCAATTCTTGAATTTCTTGATCCAAAACTAGATTTTTGTATTCGCGACAAAATTTTTGATTTTCTTGATCCAAAACTAGATTTTTGTATTCGCAACCGAATTCTTGATTTTCTTGATCCAAAACTAGATTTTTGCATTCGCCACGCAATTCTTGATTTTCTTGATCCAAAACTAGATTTTTGTATTTGCGACCCAATTCTTGATTTTCTTGATCCAAAACTAGATTTTTGTATTTGCGACCCAATTCTTGATTTTCTTGATCCAAAACTAGATTTTCTTATTCTCGACCCAATTCTTGATTTTATTGATCGCAAACTAGATATTTGTATTCGCGACCAATTTCTTGATTTTCCTGATTCAAAACTAGATTTTTGAATTCGCGACCAACTTCTTGATTTTCTTAGTTCAAAACTAGATTTTTACATTCGCGACTCAATTCTTGATTTTTTTGTTCCAAAATTAGATTTTTGCATTAGCCACGCAGTTCTTTATTTTCATGATCCAAAACTAGATTTTTGTATTCGCGACCAACTTCTTTATTTTCTTTATCCAAAACTAGATTTTTGCATTCGCGACCCAATTCTTCATTTTCTTTATCCAAAACTAGAATTTTGCATTCGCCACGCAGTTCTTGATTTTCTTGATCCAAAATTAGATTTTTGAATTCGCCACGCAGTTCTTGATTTTCTTGATCCAAAACTAGATTTTTGTATTCGCGACCAAATTCTTGATTTTGATTATACAAAACTAGATTTTCGTATTCGCGACCAACTTATTGATTTTCTTGATACAAAACTAAATTTTTTTATTCGCGACCAAATTCTTGATTTTCTTGATCCAAAACTAGATTTTTGTATTCGCCACGCAGTTCTTGATTTTCTTGATCCAAAACTAGATTTTTGTATTCGCGACCAAATTTTGGATTTTCATGATCCAAAACTAGATTTTTGTATTCGCGACCAAATTCTTGATTTTCTTGATCCAAAACTAGATTTTTGTATTCGTGACCCAATTCTTGATTTTCTTGATCCAAAACTAGATTTTTGTATTCGCGACAAAATTTTTGATTTTCTTGATCCAAAACTAGATTTTTGTATTCGCGACCGAATTCTTGATTTTCTTGATCCAAAACTAGATTTTTGCATTCGCCACGCAATTCTTGATTTTCTTGATCCAAAACTAGATTTTTGTATTTGCGACCAAATTCTTGATTTTCTTGATCCAAAACTAGATTTTCTTATTCTCGACCCAATTCTTGATTTTATTGATCCCAAACTAGATATTTGTATTCGTGACCAATTTCTTGATTTTCCTGATCCAAAACTAGATTTTTGAATTCGCGACCAACTTCTTGATTTTCTTGATCCAAAACTAGATTTTTGTATTCGCGACTCAATTCTTGATTTTCTTGTTGTCCAAAATTAGATTTTTGCATTAGCCACGCAGTTCTTTATTTTCATGATCCAAAACTAGATTTTTGTATTCGCGACCAACTTCTTTATTTTCTTGATCCAAAACTAGATTTTTGCATTCGCGGCCCAATACTTCATTTTCTTGATCCAAAACTAGAATTTTGCATTCGCCACGCAGTTCTTGATTTTCTTGATCCAAAACTTGATTTTTGAATTCGCCACGCAGTTCTTGATTTTCTTGATCCAAAACTAGATTTTTGTATTCGCGACCAAATTCTTGATTTTCTTTATCCAAAACTAGATTTTTGTATTCGCTACCAAATTCTTGATTTTCGTTATCCAAAACTAGATTTTTGTATTCGCGACCAACTTATTGATTTTCTTGATACAAAACTAAATTTTTTTATTCGCGACCAAATTCTTGATTTTCTTGATCCAAAACTAGATTTTTGTATTCGCTACGCAGTTCTTGATTTTCTTGATCCAAAACTGGATTTTTGTATTCGCGACCAAATTCTAGATTTTCTTGATCCAAAACTAGATTTTTGTATTCGCGACCAAATTCTTGATTTTCTTGATCCAAAACTAGATTTTTGCATTCGCCGCGCAATTCTTGATTTTCTTGATCCAAAACTAGATTTTTGTATTCGCGACCAAATTCTTGATTTTCTTGATCCAAATCTAGATTTTTGTATTCGCGACCAAATTCTTGATTTTGATTATACAAAACTAGATTTTCGTATTCGCGACCAACTTATTGATTTTCTTGATACAAAACTAAATTTTTTTATTCGCGACCAAATTCTTGATTTTCTTGATCCAAAACTAGATTTTTGTATTGGCGACCAAATTCTGGATTTTCATGATCCAAAACTAGATTTTTGTATTCGCGACCAAATTCTTGATTTTCTTGATATAAAACTAGATTTTTGTATTCGTGACCCAATTCTTGATTTTCTTGATCCAAAACTAGATTTTTGTATTCGCGACAAAATTTTTGATTTTGTTGATCCAAAACTAGATTTTTGTATTCGCGACCGAATTCTTGATTTTCTTGATCCAAAACTAGATTTTTGCATTCGCCACGCAATTCTTGATTTTCTTGATCCAAAACTAGATTTTTGTATTTGCGACCAAAATCTTGATTTTCTTGATCCAAAACTAGATTTTCTTATTCTCGACCCAATTCTTGATTTTATTGATCCCAAACTAGATATTTGTATTCGGGACCAATTTCTTGATTTTCCTGATCCAAAACTAGATTTTTGAATTCGCGACCAACTTCTTGATTTTCTTGATCCAAAACTAGATTTTTGTATTCGCGACTCAATTCTTGATTTTCTTGTTGTCCAAAATTAGATTTTTGCATTAGCCACGCAGTTCTTTATTTTCATGATCCAAAACTAGATTTTTGTATTCGCGACCAACTTCTTTATTTTCTTGATCCAAAACTAGATTTTTGCATTCGCGACCCAATACTTCATTTTCTTGATCCAAAACTAGAATTTTGCATTCGCCACGCAGTTCTTGATTTTCTTGATCCAAAACTTGATTTTTGAATTCGCCACGCAGTTCTTGATTTTCTTGATCCAAAACTATATTTTTGTATTCGCGACCAAATTCTTGATTTTCTTGATCCAAAACTAGATTTTTGTATTCGCTACCAAATTCTTGATTTTCGTTATCCAAAACTAGATTTTTGTATTCGCGACCAACTTATTGATTTTCTTGATACAAAACTAAATTTTTTTATTCGCGACCAAATTCTTGATTTTCTTGATCCAAAACTAGATTTTTGTATTCGCTACGCAGTTCTTGATTTTCTTGATCCAAAACTGGATTTTAGTATTCGCGACCAAATTCTGGATTTTCTTGATCCAAAACTAGATTTTTGTATTCGCGACCAAATTCTTGATTTTCTTGATCCAAAACTAGATTTTTGCATTCGCCACGCAATTCTTGATTTTCTTGATCCAAAACTAGATTTTTGTATTCGCGACCAAATTCTTGATTTTCTTGATCCAAATCTAGATTTTTGTATTCGCGACCAAATTCTTGATTTTGATTATACAAAACTAGATTTTCGTATTCGCGACCAACTTATTGATTTTCTTGATATAAAACTAGATTTTTGTATTCGTGACCCAATTCTTGATTTTCTTGATCCAAAACTAGATTTTTGTATTCGCGACAAAATTTTTGATTTTGTTGATCCAAAACTAGATTTTTGTATTCGCGACCGAATTCTTGATTTTCTTGATCCAAAACTAGATTTTTGCATTCGCCACGCAATTCTTGATTTTCTTGATCCAAAACTAGATTTTTGTATTCGCGACCAAATTTTTGATTTTCTTGATCCAAAACTAGATTTTTGTATTCGCGACAAAATTTTTGATTTTCTTGATCCAAAACTAGATTTTTGCATTCGCCACGCAATTCTTGATTTTCTTGATCCAAAACTAGATTTTTGTATTTGCGACCAAATTCTTGATTTTCTTGATCCAAAACTAGATTTTCTTATTCTCGACCCAATTCTTGATTTTATTGATCCCAAACTAGATATTTGTATTCGTGACCAATTTCTTGATTTTCCTGATCCAAAACTAGATTTTTGAATTCGCGACCAACTTCTTGATTTTCTTGATCCAAAACTAGATTTTTGTATTCGCGACTCAATTCTTGATTTTCTTGTTGTCCAAAATTAGATTTTTGCATTAGCCACGCAGTTCTTTATTTTCATGATCCAAAACTAGATTTTTGTATTCGCGACCAACTTCTTTATTTTCTTGATCCAAAATTAGATTTTTGCATTCGCGACCGAATACTTCATTTTCTTGATCCAAAACTAGAATTTTGCATTCGCCACGCAGTTCTTGATTTTCTTGATCCAAAACATGATTTTTGAATTCGCCACGCAGTTCTTGATTTTCTTGATCCAAAACTAGATTTTTGTATTCGCGACCAAATTCTTGATTTTCTTGATCCAAAACTAGATTTTTGTATTCGCTACCAAATTCTTGATTTTCGTTATCCAAAACTAGATTTTTGTATTCGCGACCAACTTATTGATTTTCTTGATACAAAACTAGATTTTTGTATTCGCTACGTAGTTCTTGATTTTCTTGATCCAAAACTAGATTTTTGTATTCGCGACCAAATTCTGGATTTTCATGATCCAAAACTAGATTTTTGTATTCGCGACCAAATTCTTGATTTTCTTGATCCAAAACTAGATTTTTGCATTCGCCACGCAATTCTTGATTTTCTTGATCCAAAACTATATTTTTGCATTCGCCACGCAATTCTTGATTTTCTTGATCCAAAACTAGATTTTTGTATTTGCGACCAAATTCTTGATTTTCTTGATGCAAAACTAGATTTTCGTATTCGCGAACCAATTCTTGATTTTCTTGATCCAAAACTATATTTTTGTATTCGTGTCCCAATTCTTGATTTTCTTGATCCAAAACTAGATTTTTGTATTCGCGACAAAATTTTTGATTTTCTTGATCCAAAACTAGATTTTTGCATTCGCCACGCAATTCTTGATTTTCTTGATCCAAAATAGATTTTTGTATTCGTGACCCAATTCTTGATTTTCTTGATCCAAAACTAGATTTTTGTATTCGCGACAAAATTTTTGATTTTCTTGATCCAAAACTAGATTTTTGTATTCGCAACCGAATTCTTGATTTTCTTGATCCAAAACTAGATTTTTGCATTCGCCACGCAATTCTTGATTTTCTTGATCCAAAACTAGATTTTTGTATTTGCGACCCAATTCTTGATTTTCTTGATCCAAAACTAGATTTTTGTATTTGCGACCAAATTCTTGATTTTCTTGATCCAAAACTAGATTTTCTTATTCTCGACCCAATTCTTGATTTTATTGATCGCAAACTAGATATTTGTATTCGCGACCAATTTTTTGATTTTCCTGATCCAAAACTAGATTTTTGAATTCGCGACCAACTTCATGATTTTCTTGGTTCAAAACTAGATTTTTGCATTCGCGACTCAATTCTTGATTTTTTTGTTCCAAAATTAGATTTTTGCATTAGCCACGCAGTTCTTTATTTTCATGATCCAAAACTAGATTTTTGTATTCGCGACCAACTTCTTTATTTTCTTTATCCAAAACTAGATTTTTGCATTCGCGACCCAATTCTTCATTTTCTTTATCCAAAACTAGAATTTTGCATTCGCCACGCAGTTCTTGATTTTCTTGATCCAAAATTAGATTTTTGAATTCGCCACGCAGTTCTTGATTTTCTTGATCCAAAACTAGATTTTTGTATTCGCGACCAAATTATTGATTTTCATTATACAAAACTAGATTTTTGTATTCGCGACCAACTTATTGATTTTCTTGATACAAAACTAAATTTTTTTATTCGCGACCAAATTCTTGATTTTGATTATACAAAACTAGATTTTTGTATTCGCCACGTAGTTCTTGATTTTCTTGATCCAAAACTTGATTTTTGTATTCGCGACCAAATTCTGGATTTTCATGATCCAAAACTAGTTTTTTGTATTCGCGACCAAATTCTTGATTTTCTTGATCCAAAACTAGATTTTTGCATTCGCCACGCAATTCTTGATTTTCTTGATCCAAAACTATATTTTTGCATTCGCCACGCAATTCTTGATTTTCTTGATCCAAAACTAGATTTTTGTATTTGCGACCAAATTCTTGATTTTCTTGATGCAAAACTAGATTTTCGTATTCGCGAACCAATTCTTGATTTTCTTGATCCAAAACTATATTTTTGTATTCGTGTCCCAGTTCTTGATTTTCTTGATCCAAAACTAGATTTTTGTATTCGCGACAAAATTTTTGATTTTCTTGATCCAAAACTAGATTTTTGCATTCGCCACGCAATTCTTGATTTTCTTGATCCAAAACTAGATTTTTGTATTTGCGACCAAATTCTTGATTTTCTTGATCCAAAACTAGATTTTCTTATTCTCGACCCAATTCTTGATTTTATTGATCCCAAACTAGATATTTGTATTCGTGACCAATTTGTTGATTTTCCTGATCCAAAACTAGATTTTTGAATTCGCGACCAACTTCTTGATTTTCTTGATCCAAAACTAGATTTTTGTATTCGCGACTCAATTCTTGATTTTCTTGTTGTCCAAAATTATATTTTTGCATTAGCCACGCAGTTCTTTATTTTCATGATCCAAAACTAGATTTTTGTATTCGCGACCAACTTCTTTATTTTCTTGATACAAAACTAGATTTTTGATTCGCGACCCAATACTTCATTTCCTTGATCCAAAACTAGAATTTTGCATTCGCCACGCAGTTCTTGATTTTCTTGATCCAAAACTAGATTTTTGTATTCGCAACCGAATTCTTGATTTTCTTGATCCAAAACTAGATTTTTGCATTCGCCACGCAATTCTTGATTTTCTTGATCCAAAACTAGATTTTTGTATTTGCGACCCAATTCTTGATTTTCTTGATCCAAAACTAGATTTTTGTATTCGCGACCGAATTCTTGATTTTCTTGATCCAAAACTAGATTTTTGCATTCGCCACGCAATTCTTGATTTTCTTGATCCAAAACTAGATTTTTGTATTTGCGACCCAATTCTTGATTTTCTTGATCCAAAACTAGATTTTCTTATTCTCGACCCAATTCTTGATTTTATTGATCGCAAACTAGATATTTGTATTCGCGACCAATTTTTTGATTTTCCTGATCCAAAACTAGATTTTTGAATTCGCGACCAACTTCATGATTTTCTTGGTTCAAAACTAGATTTTTGCATTCGCGACTCAATTCTTGATTTTTTTGTTCCAAAATTAGATTTTTGCATTAGCCACGCAGTTCTTTATTTTCATGATCCAAAACTAGATTTTTGTATTCGCGACCAACTTCTTTATTTTCTTTATCCAAAACTAGATTTTTGCATTCGCGACCCAATTCTTCATTTTCTTTATCCAAAACTAGAATTTTGCATTCGCCACGCAGTTCTTGATTTTCTTGATCCAAAATTAGATTTTTGAATTCGCCACGCAGTTCTTTTTTTTCTTGATCCAAAACTAGATTTTTGTATTCGCGACCAAATTATTGATTTTCATTATACAAAACTAGATTTTTGTATTCGCGACCAACTTATTGATTTTCTTGATACAAAACTAAATTTTTTTATTCGCGACCAAATTCTTGATTTTGATTATACAAAACTAGATTTTTGTATTCGCCACGTAGTTCTTGATTTTCTTGATCCAAAACTAGATTTTTGTATTCGCGACCAAATTCTGGATTTTCATGATCCAAAACTAGATTTTTGTATTCGCGACCAAATTCTTGATTTTCTTGATCCAAAACTAGATTTTTGCATTCGCCACGCAATTCTTGATTTTCTTGATCCAAAACTATATTTTTGCATTCGCCACGCAATTCTTGATTTTCTTGATCCAAAACTAGATTTTTGTATTTGCGACCAAATTCTTGATTTTCTTGATGCAAAACTAGATTTTCGTATTCGCGAACCAATTCTTGATTTTCTTGATCCAAAACTATATTTTTGTATTCGTGTCCCAATTCTTGATTTTCTTGATCCAAAACTAGATTTTTGTATTCGCGACAAAATTTTTGATTTTCTTGATCCAAAACTAGATTTTTGCATTCGCCACGCAATTCTTGATTTTCTTGATCCAAAACTAGATTTTTGTATTTGCGACCAAATTCTTGATTTTCTTGATCCAAAACTAGATTTTCTTATTCTCGACCCAATTCTTGATTTTATTGATCCCAAACTAGATATTTGTATTCGTGACCAATTTCTTGATTTTCCTGATCCAAAACTAGATTTTTGAATTCGCGACCAACTTCTTGATTTTCTTGATCCAAAACTAGATTTTTGTATTCGCGACTCAATTCTTGATTTTCTTGTTGTCCAAAATTATATTTTTGCATTAGCCACGCAGTTCTTTATTTTCATGATCCAAAACTAGATTTTTGTATTCGCGACCAACTTCTTTATTTTCTTGATCCAAAACTAGATTTTTGATTCGCGACCCAATACTTCATTTCCTTGATCCAAAACTAGAATTTTGCATTCGCCACGCAGTTCTTGATTTTCTTGATCCAAAACTTGATTTTTGAATTCGCCACGCAGTTCTTGATTTTCTTGATCCAAAACTAGATTTTTGTATTCGCGACCAAATTCTTGATTTTCTTGATCCAAAACTAGATTTTTGTATTGGCTACCAAATTCTTGATTTTCATTATCCAAAACTAGATTTTTGTATTCGCGACCAACTTATTGATTTTCTTGATACAAAACTAAATTTTTTTATTCGCGACCAAATTCTTGATTTTCTTGATCCAAAACTAGATTTTTGTATTCGCCACGCAGTTCTTGATTTTCTTGATCCAAAACTAGATTTTTGTATTCGCGACCAAATTCTGGATTTTCATGATCCAAAACTAGATTTTTGTATTCGCGACCAAATTCTTGATTTTCTTGATCCAAAACTAGATTTTTGCATTCGCCACGCAATTCTTGATTTTCTTGATCCAAAACTATATTTTTGCATTCGCCACGCAATTCTTGATTTTCTTGATCCAAAACTAGATTTTTGTATTTGCGACCAAATTCTTGATTTTCTTGATGCAAAACTAGATTTTCGTATTCGCGAACCAATTCTTGATTTTCTTGATCCAAAACTAGATTTTTGTATTCGTGACCCAATTCTTGATTTTCTTGATCCAAAACTAGATTTTTGTATTCGCGACAAAATTTTTGATTTTCTTGATCCAAAACTAGATTTTTGTATTCGCGACCGAATTCTTGATTTTCTTGATCCAAAACTAGATTTTTGCATTCGCGACGCAATTCTTGATTTTCTTGATCCAAAACTAGATTTTTGTATTTGCGACCAAATTCTTGATTTTCTTGATCCAAAACTAGATTTTCTTATTCTCGACCCAATTCTTGATTTTATTGATCCCACACTAGATATTTGTATTCGTGACCAATTTCTTGATTTTCCTGATCCAAAACTAGATTTTTGAATTCGCGACTAACTTCTTGATTTTCTTGATCCAAAACTAGATTTTTGCATTCGCGACCCAATACTTCATTTTCTTGATCCAAAACTAGAATTTTGCATTCGCCACGCAGTTCTTGATTTTCTTGATCCAAAACTTGATTTTTGAATTCGCCACGCAGTTCTTGATTTTCTTGATCCAAAACTAGTTTTTTGTATTCGCAACCAAATTCTTGATTTTCTTGATCCAAAACTAGATTTTTGTATTCGCTACCAAATTCTTGATTTTCGTTATCCAAAACTAGATTTTTGTATTCGCGACCAACTTATTGATTTTCTTGATACAAAACTAAATTTTTTTATTCGCGACCAAATTCTTGATTTTCTTGATCCAAAACTAGATTTTTGTATTCGCTACGCAGTTCTTGATTTTCTTGATCCAAAACTGGATTTTTGTATTCGCGACCAAATTCTGGATTTTCTTGATCCAAAACTAGATTTTTGTATTTGCGACCAAATTCTTGATTTTCTTGATCCAAAACTAGATTTTCTTATTCTCGACCCAATTCTTGATTTTATTGATCCCAAACTAGATATTTGTATTCGTGACCAATTTCTTGATTTTCCTGATCCAAAACTAGATATTTGAATTCGCGACCAACTTCTTGATTTTCTTGATCCAAAACTAGATTTTTGTATTCGCGACTCAATTCTTGATTTTCTTGTTGTCCAAAATTATATTTTTGCATTAGCCACGCAGTTCTTTATTTTCATGATCCAAAACTAGATTTTTGTATTCGCGACCAACTTCTTTATTTTCTTGATACAAAACTAGATTTTTGATTCGCGACCCAATACTTCATTTCCTTGATCCAAAACTAGAATTTTGCATTCGCCACGCAGTTCTTGATTTTCTTGATCCAAAACTAGATTTTTGTATTCGCAACCGAATTCTTGATTTTCTTGATCCAAAACTAGATTTTTGCATTCGCCACGCAATTCTTGATTTTCTTGATCCAAAACTAGATTTTTGTATTTGCGACCCAATTCTTGATTTTCTTGATCCAAAACTAGATTTTTGTATTTGCGACCAAATTCTTGATTTTCTTGATCCAAAACTAGATTTTCTTATTCTCGACCCAATTCTTGATTTTATTGATCGCAAACTAGATATTTGTATTCGCGACCAATTTTTTGATTTTCCTGATCCAAAACTAGATTTTTGAATTCGCGACCAACTTCTTGATTTTCTTGATCCAAAACTAGATTTTTGTATTCGCGACTCAATTCTTGATTTTCTTGTTGTCCAAAATTAGATTTTTGCATTAGCCACGCAGTTCTTTATTTTCATGATCCAAAACTAGATTTTTGTATTCGCGACCAACTTCTTTATTTTCTTGATCCAAAATTAGATTTTTGCATTCGCGACCGAATACTTCATTTTCTTGATCCAAAACTAGAATTTTGCATTCGCCACGCAGTTCTTGATTTTCTTGATCCAAAACTTGATTTTTGAATTCGCCACGCAGTTCTTGATTTTCTTGATCCAAAACTAGTTTTTTGTATTCGCAACCAAATTCTTGATTTTCTTGATCCAAAACTAGATTTTTGTATTCGCTACCAAATTCTTGATTTTCGTTATCCAAAACTAGATTTTTGTATTCGCGACCAACTTATTGATTTTCTTGATACAAAACTAAATTTTTTTATTCGCGACCAAATTCTTGATTTTCTTGATCCAAAACTAGATTTTTGTATTCGCTACGCAGTTCTTGATTTTCTTGATCCAAAACTGGATTTTTGTATTCGCGACCAAATTCTGGATTTTCTTGATCCAAAACTAGATTTTTGTATTTGCGACCAAATTCTTGATTTTCTTGATCCAAAACTAGATTTTCTTATTCTCGACCCAATTCTTGATTTTATTGATCCCAAACTAGATATTTGTATTCGTGACCAATTTCTTGATTTTCCTGATCCAAAACTAGATATTTGAATTCGCGACCAACTTCTTGATTTTCTTGATCCAAAACTAGATTTTTGTATTCGCGACTCAATTCTTGATTTTCTTGTTGTCCAAAATTATATTTTTGCATTAGCCACGCAGTTCTTTATTTTCATGATCCAAAACTAGATTTTTGTATTCGCGACCAACTTCTTTATTTTCTTGATACAAAACTAGATTTTTGATTCGCGACCCAATACTTCATTTCCTTGATCCAAAACTAGAATTTTGCATTCGCCACGCAGTTCTTGATTTTCTTGATCCAAAACTAGATTTTTGTATTCGCAACCGAATTCTTGATTTTCTTGATCCAAAACTAGATTTTTGCATTCGCCACGCAATTCTTGATTTTCTTGATCCAAAACTAGATTTTTGTATTTGCGACCCAATTCTTGATTTTCTTGATCCAAAACTAGATTTTTGTATTTGCGACCAAATTCTTGATTTTCTTGATCCAAAACTAGATTTTCTTATTCTCGACCCAATTCTTGATTTTATTGATCGCAAACTAGATATTTGTATTCGCGACCAATTTTTTGATTTTCCTGATCCAAAACTAGATTTTTGAATTCGCGACCAACTTCATGATTTTCTTGGTTCAAAACTAGATTTTTGCATTCGCGACTCAATTCTTGATTTTTTTGTTCCAAAATTAGATTTTTGCATTAGCCACGCAGTTCTTTATTTTCATGATCCAAAACTAGATTTTTGTATTCGCGACCAACTTCTTTATTTTCTTTATCCAAAACTAGATTTTTGCATTCGCGACCCAATTCTTCATTTTCTTTATCCAAAACTTGAATTTTGCATTCGCCACGCAGTTCTTGATTTTCTTGATCCAAAATTAGATTTTTGAATTCGCCACGCAGTTCTTGATTTTCTTGATCCAAAACTAGATTTTTGTATTCGCGACCAAATTATTGATTTTCATTATACAAAACTAGATTTTTGTATTCGCGACCAACTTATTGATTTTCTTGATACAAAACTAAATTTTTTTATTCGCGACCAAATTCTTGATTTTGATTATACAAAACTAGATTTTTGTATTCGCCACGTAGTTCTTGATTTTCTTGATCCAAAACTAGATTTTTGTATTCGCGACTAAATTCTGGATTTTCATGATCCAAAACTAGATTTTTGTATTCGCGACCAAATTCTTGATTTTCTTGATCCAAAACTAGATTTTTGCATTCGCCACGCAATTCTTGATTTTCTTGATCCAAAACTATATTTTTGCATTCGCCACGCAATTCTTGATTTTCTTGATCCAAAACTAGATTTTTGTATTTGCGACCAAATTCTTGATTTTCTTGATGCAAAACTAGATTTTCGTATTCGCGAACCAATTCTTGATTTTCTTGATCCAAAACTATATTTTTGTATTCGTGTCCCAATTCTTGATTTTCTTGATCCAAAACTAGATTTTTGTATTCGCGACAAAATTTTTGATTTTCTTGATCCAAAACTAGATTTTTGCATACGCCACGCAATTCTTGATTTTCTTGATCCAAAACTAGATTTTTGTATTGGCGACCAAATTCTTGATTTTCTTGATCCAAAACTAGATTTTCTTATTCTCGACCCAATTCTTGATTTTATTGATCCCAAACTAGATATTTGTATTCGTGACCAATTTCTTGATTTTCCTGATCCAAAACTAGATTTTTTAATTCGCGACCAACTTCTTGATTTTCTTGATCCAAAACTAGATTTTTGTATTCGCGACTCAATTCTTGATTTTCTTGTTGTCCAAAATTATATTTTTGCATTAGCCACGCAGTTCTTTATTTTCATGATCCAAAACTAGATTTTTGTATTCGCGACCAACTTCTTTATTTTCTTGATCCAAAACTAGATTTTTGATTCGCGACCCAATACTTCATTTCCCTGATCCAAAACTAGAATTTTGCATTCGCCACGCAGTTCTTGATTTTCTTGATCCAAAACTTGATTTTTGAATTCGCCACGCAGTTCTTGATTTTCTTGATCCAAAACTAGATTTTTGTATTCGCGACCAAATTCTTGATTTTCTTGATCCAAAACTAGATTTTTGTATTGGCTACCAAATTCTTGATTTTCATTATCCAAAACTAGATTTTTGTATTCGCGACCAACTTATTGATTTTCTTGATACAAAACTAAATTTTTTTATTCGCGACCAAATTCTTGATTTTCTTGATCCAAAACTAGATTTTTGTATTCGCCACGCAGTTCTTGATTTTCTTGATCCAAAACTAGATTTTTGTATTCGCGACCAAATTCTGGATTTTCATGATCCAAAACTAGATTTTTGTATTCGCGACCAAATTCTTGATTTTCTTGATCCAAAACTAGATTTTTGCATTCGCCACGCAATTCTTGATTTTCTTGATCCAAAACTATATTTTTGCATTCGCCACGCAATTCTTGATTTTCTTGATCCAAAACTAGATTTTTGTATTTGCGACCAAATTCTTGATTTTCTTGATACAAAACTAGATTTTCGTATTCGCGAACCAATTCTTGATTTTCTTGATCCAAAACTAGATTTTTGTATTCGTGACCCAATTCTTGATTTTCTTGATCCAAAACTAGATTTTTGTATTCGCGACAAAATTTTTGATTTTCTTGATCCAAAACTAGATTTTTGTATTCGCGACCGAATTCTTGATTTTCTTGATCCAAAACTAGATTTTTGCATTCGCGACGCAATTCTTGATTTTCTTGATCCAAAACTAGATTTTTGTATTTGCGACCAAATTCTTGATTTTCTTGATCCAAAACTAGATTTTCTTATTCTCGACCCAATTCTTGATTTTATTGATCCCACACTAGATATTTGTATTCGTGACCAATTTCTTGATTTTCCTGATCCAAAACTAGATTTTTGAATTCGCGACTAACTTCTTGATTTTCTTGATCCAAAACTAGATTTTTGCATTCGCGACCCAATACTTCATTTTCTTGATCCAAAACTAGAATTTTGCATTCGCCACGCAGTTCTTGATTTTCTTGATCCAAAACTTGATTTTTGAATTCGCCACGCAGTTCTTGATTTTCTTGATCCAAAACTAGATTTTTGTATTCGCGACCAAATTCTTGATTTTCTTGATCCAAAACTAGATTTTTGTATTCGCTACCAAATTCTTGATTTTCGTTATCCAAAACTAGATTTTTGTATTCGCGACCAACTTATTGATTTTCTTGATACAAAACTAAATTTTTTTATTCGCGACCAAATTCTTGATTTTCTTGATCCAAAACTAGATTTTTGTATTCGCTACGCAGTTCTTGATTTTCTTGATCCAAAACTGGATTTTTGTATTCGCGACCAAATTCTGGATTTTCTTGATCCAAAACTAGATTTTTGTATTCGCGACCAAATTCTTGATTTTCTTGATCCAAAACTAGATTTTTGCATTCGCCACGCAATTCTTGATTTTCTTGATCCAAAACTAGATTTTTGTATTCGCGACCAAATTCTTGATTTTCTTGATCCAAATCTAGATTTTTGTATTCGCGACCAAATTCTTGATTTTGATTATACAAAACTAGATTTTCGTATTCGCGACCAACTTATTGATTTTCTTGATACAAAACTAAATTTTTTTATTCGCGACCAAATTCTTGATTTTCTTGATCCAAAACTAGATTTTTGTATTGGCGACCAAATTCTGGATTTTCATGATCCAAAACTAGATTTTTGTATTCGCGACCAAATTCTGGATTTTCATGATCCAAAACTAGATTTTTGTATTCGCGACCCAATTCTTGATTTTCTTGATCCAAAACTAGATTTTTGTATTTGCGACCAAATTCTTGATTTTCTTGATCCAAAACTAGATTTTCTTATTCTCGACCCAATTCTTGATTTTATTGATCCCACACTAGATATTTGTATTCGTGACCAATTTCTTGATTTTCCTGATCCAAAACTAGATTTTTGAATTCGCGACTAACTTCTTGATTTTCTTGATCCAAAACTAGATTTTTGCATTCGCGACCCAATACTTCATTTTCTTGATCCAAAACTAGAATTTTGCATTCGCCACGCAGTTCTTGATTTTCTTGATCCAAAACTTGATTTTTGAATTCGCCACGCAGTTCTTGATTTTCTTGATCCAAAACTAGATTTTTGTATTCGCGACCAAATTCTTGATTTTCTTGATCCAAAACTAGATTTTTGTATTCGCTACCAAATTCTTGATTTTCGTTATCCAAAACTAGATTTTTGTATTCGCGACCAACTTATTGATTTTCTTGATACAAAACTAAATTTTTTTATTCGCGACCAAATTCTTGATTTTCTTGATCCAAAACTAGATTTTTGTCTTCGCTACGCAGTTCTTGATTTTCTTGATCCAAAACTGGATTTTTGTATTCGCGACCAAATTCTGGATTTTCTTGATCCAAAACTAGATTTTTGTATTCGCGACCAAATTCTTGATTTTCTTGATCCAAAACTAGATTTTTGCATTCGCCACGCAATTCTTGATTTTCTTGATCCAAAACTAGATTTTTGTATTCGCGACCAAATTCTTGATTTTCTTGATCCAAATCTAGATTTTTGTATTCGCGACCAAATTCTTGATTTTGATTATACAAAACTAGATTTTCGTATTCGCGACCAACTTATTGATTTTCTTGATACAAAACTAAATTTTTTTATTCGCGACCAAATTCTTGATTTTCTTGATCCAAAACTAGATTTTTGTATTGGCGACCAAATTCTGGATTTTCATGATCCAAAACTAGATTTTTGTATTCGCGACCAAATTCTTGATTTTCTTGATATAAAACTAGATTTTTGTATTCGTGACCCAATTCTTGATTTTCTTGATCCAAAACTAGATTTTTGTATTCGCGACAAAATTTTTGATTTTCTTGATCCAAAACTAGATTTTTGTATTCGCGACCGAATTCTTGATTTTCTTGATCCAAAACTAGATTTTTGCATTCGCCACGCAATTCTTGATTTTCTTGATCCAAAACTAGATTTTTGTATTTGCGACCAAATTCTTGATTTTCTTGATCCAAAACTAGATTTTCTTATTCTCGACCCAATTCTTGATTTTATTGATCCCAAACTAGATATTTGTATTCGTGACCAATTTCTTGATTTTCCTGATCCAAAACTAGATTTTTGAATTCGCGACCAACTTCTTTATTTTCTTGATCCAAAACTAGATTTTTGTATTCGCGACTCAATTCTTGATTTTCTTGTTGTCCAAAATTAGATTTTTGCATTAGCCACGCAGTTCTTTATTTTCATGATCCAAAACTAGATTTTTGTATTCGCGACCAACTTCTTTATTTTCTTGATCCAAAACTAGATTTTTGCATTCGCGACCGAATACTTCATTTTCTTGATCCAAAACTAGAATTTTGCATTCGCCACGCAGTTCTTGATTTTCTTGATCCAAAACTTGATTTTTGAATTCGCCACGCAGTTCTTGATTTTCTTGATCCAAAACTAGATTTTTGTATTCGCGACCAAATTCTTGATTTTCTTGATCCAAAACTAGATTTTTGTATTCGCTACCAAATTCTTGATTTTCGTTATCCAAAACTAGATTTTTGTATTCGCGACCAACTTATTGATTTTCTTGATACAAAACTAGATTTTTGTATTCGCCACGTAGTTCTTGATTTTCTTGATCCAAAACTAGATTTTTGTATTCGCGACCAAATTCTGTATTTTCATGATCCAAAACTAGATTTCTGTATTCGCGACCAAATTTTTGATTTTCTTGATCCAAAACTAGATTTTTGCATTCGCCACGCAATTCTTGATTTTCTTGATCCAAAACTATATTTTTGCATTCGCCACGCAATTCTTGATTTTCTTGATCCAAAACTAGATTTTTGTATTTGCGACCAAATTCTTGATTTTCTTGATGCAAAACTAGATTTTCGTATTCGCGAACCAATTCTTGATTTTCTTGATCCAAAACTATATTTTTGTATTCGTGTCCCAATTCTTGATTTTCTTGATCCAAAACTAGATTTTTGTATTCGCGACAAAATTTTTGATTTTCTTGATCCAAAACTAGATTTTTGCATTCGCCACGCAATTCTTGATTTTCTTGATCCAAAATAGATTTTTGTATTCGTGACCCAATTCTTGATTTTCTTGATCCAAAACTAGATTTTTGTATTCGCGACAAAATTTTTGATTTTCTTGATCCAAAACTAGATTTTTGTATTCGCAACCGAATTCTTGATTTTCTTGATCCAAAACTAGATTTTTGCATTCGCCACGCAATTCTTGATTTTCTTGATCCAAAACTAGATTTTTGTATTTGCGACCCAATTCTTGATTTTCTTGATCCAAAACTAGATTTTTGTTTTTGCGACCAAATTCTTGATTTTCTTGATCCAAAACTAGATTTTCTTATTCTCGACCCAATTCTTTATTTTATTGATCGCAAACTAGATATTTGTATTCGCGACCAATTTTTTGATTTTCCTGATCCAAAACTAGATTTTTGAATTCGCGACCAACTTCATGATTTTCTTGGTTCAAAACTAGATTTTTGCATTCGCGACTCAATTCTTGATTTTTTTGTTCCAAAATTAGATTTTTGCATTAGCCACGCAGTTCTTTATTTTCATGATCCAAAACTAGATTTTTGTATTCGCGACCAACTTCTTTATTTTCTTTATCCAAAACTAGATTTTTGCATTCGCGACCCAATTCTTCATTTTCTTTATCCAAAACTAGAATTTTGCATTCGCCACGCAGTTCTTGATTTTCTTGATCCAAAATTAGATTTTTGAATTCGCCACGCAGTTCTTGATTTTCTTGATCCAAAACTAGATTTTTGTATTCGCGACCAAATTATTGATTTTCATTATACAAAACTAGATTTTTGTATTCGCGACCAACTTATTGATTTTCTTGATACAAAACTAAATTTTTTTATTCGCGACCAAATTCTTGATTTTGATTATACAAAACTAGATTTTTGTATTCGCCACGTAGTTCTTAATTTTCTTGATCCAAAACTAGATTTTTGTATTCGCGACCAAATTCTGGATTTTCATGATCCAAAACTAGATTTTTGTATTCGCGACCAAATTCTTGATTTTCTTGATCCAAAACTAGATTTTTGCATTCGCCACGCAATTCTTGATTTTCTTGATCCAAAACTATATTTTTGCATTCGCCACGCAATTCTTGATTTTCTTGATCCAAAACTAGATTTTTGTATTTGCGACCAAATTCTTGATTTTCTTGATGCAAAACTAGATTTTCGTATTCGCGAACCAATTCTTGATTTTCTTGATCCAAAACTATATTTTTGTATTCGTGTCCCAATTCTTGATTTTCTTGATCCAAAACTAGATTTTTGTATTCGCGACAAAATTTTTGATTTTCTTGATCCAAAACTAGATTTTTGCATTCGCCACGCAATTCATGATTTTCTTGATCCAAAACTAGATTTTTGTATTTGCGACCAAATTCTTGATTTTCTTGATCCAAAACTAGATTTTCTTATTCTCGACCCAATTCTTGATTTTATTGATCCCAAACTAGATATTTGTATTCGTGACCAATTTCTTGATTTTCCTGATCTAAAACTAGATTTTTGAATTCGCGACCAACTTCTTGATTTTCTTGATCCAAAACTAGATTTTTGTATTCGCGACTCAATTCTTGATTTTCTTGTTGTCCAAAATTATATTTTTGCATTAGCCACGCAGTTCTTTATTTTCATGATCCAAAACTAGATTTTTGTATTCGCGACCAACTTCTTTATTTTCTTGATCCAAAACTAGATTTTTGATTCGCGACCCAATACTTCATTTCCTTGATCCAAAACTAGAATTTTGCATTCGCCACGCAGTTCTTGATTTTCTTGATCCAAAACTATATTTTTGCATTCGCCACGCAATTCTTGATTTTCTTGATCCAAAACTAGATTTTTGTATTTGCGACCAAATTCTTGATTTTCTTGATGCAAAACTAGATTTTCGTATTCGCGAACCAATTCTTGATTTTCTTGATCCAAAACTAGATTTTTGTATTCGTGACCCAATTCTTGATTTTCTTGATCCAAAACTAGATTTTTGTATTCGCGACAAAATTTTTGATTTTCTTGATCCAAAACTAGATTTTTGTATTCGCGACCGAATTCTTGATTTTCTTGATCCAAAACTAGATTTTTGCATTCGCGACGCAATTCTTGATTTTCTTGATCCAAAACTAGATTTTTGTATTTGCGACCAAATTCTTGATTTTCTTGATCCAAAACTAGATTTTCTTATTCTCGACCCAATTCTTGATTTTATTGATCCCACACTAGATATTTGTATTCGTGACCAATTTCTTGATTTTCCTGATCCAAAACTAGATTTTTGAATTCGCGACTATCTTCTTGATTTTCTTGATCCAAAACTAGATTTTTGTATTCGCGACTCAATTCTTGATTTTCTTGTTGTCCAAAATTAGATTTTTGCATTAGCCACGCAGTTCTTTATTTTCATGATCCAAAACTAGATTTTTGTATTCGCGACCAAATTCTTGATTTTCTTGATCCAAAACTAGATTTTTGTATTCGCTACCAAATTCTTGATTTTCATTATCCAAAACTAGATTTTTGTATTCGCGACCAACTTATTGATTTTCTTGATACAAAACTAAATTTTTTTATTCGCGACCAAATTCTTGATTTTCTTGATCCAAAACTAGATTTTTGTATTCGCCACGCAGTTCTTGATTTTCTTGATCCAAAACTGGATTTTTGTATTCGCGACCAAATTCTGGATTTTCTTGATCCAAAACTAGATTTTTGTATTCGCGACCAAATTCTTGATTTTCTTGATCCAAAAATAGATTTTTGCATTCGCCACGCAATTCTTGATTTTCTTGATCCAAAACTAGATTTTTGTATTCGCGACCAAATTCTTGATTTTCTTGATCCAAAACTAGATTTTTGTATTCGTGACCCAATTCTTGATTTTATTGATCCCAAACTAGATATTTGTATTCGCGACCAATTTCTTGATTTTCCTGATCCAAAACTAGATTTTTGAATTCGCGACCAACTTCTTGACTTTCTTGATCCAAAACTAGATTTTTGCATTCGCAAATCAATTCTTGATTTTCTTGTTCCAAAATTAGATTTTTGCATTAGCCACGCAGTTCTTTATTTTCATGATCCAAAACTAGATTTTTGTATTCGCGACCAACTTCTTTATTTTCTTGATCCAAAACTACATTTTTTTGCATTCGCGACCCAATTCTTCATTTTCATGATCCAAAACTAGAATTTTGCATTCGCCACGCAGTTCTTGATTTTCTTGATCCAAAACAAGATTTTTGAATTCGCCACGCGGTTCTTGATTTTCTTGATCCAAAACTAAATTTTTGTATTCGCGACCAAATTCTTGATTTTCTTGATCCAAAACTAGATTTTTGTATTCGCTACCAAATTCTTGATTTTCATTATCCAAAACTAGATTTTTGTATTCGCGACCAACTTATTGATTTTCTTGATCCAAAACTAGATTTTTGTATTCGCGACTCAATTCTTGATTTTCTTGTTGTCCAAAATTAGATTTTTGCATTAGCCACGCAGTTCTTTATTTTCATGATCCAAAACTAGATTTTTGTATTCGCGACCAACTTCTTTATTTTCTTGATCCAAAACTAGATTTTTGCATTCGCGACCCAATACTTCATTTTCTTGATCCAAAACTAGAATTTTGCATTCGCCACGCAGTTCTTGATTTTCTTGATCCAAAACTTGATTTTTGAATTCGCCACGCAGTTCTTGATTTTCTTGATCCAAAACTAGATTTTTGTATTCGCGACCAAATTCTTGATTTTCTTGATCCAAAACTAGATTTTTGTATTCGCTACCAAATTCTTGATTTTCATTATCCAAAACTAGATTTTTGTATTCGCGACCAACTTATTGATTTTCTTGATAAAAAACTAAATTTTTTTATTCGCGACCAAATTCTTGATTTTCTTGATCCAAAACTAGATTTTTGTATTCGCCACGCAGTTCTTGATTTTCTTGATCCAAAACTGGATTTTTGTATTCGCGACCAAATTCTGGATTTTCTTGATCCAAAACTAGATTTTTGTATTCGCGACCGAATTCTTGATTTTCTTGATCCAAAACTAGATTTTTGCATTCGCCACGCAATTCTTGATTTTCTTGATCCAAAACTAGATTTTTGTATTCGCGACCAAATTCTTGATTTTCTTGATCCAAAACTAGATTTTTGTATTCGTGACCCAATTCTTGATTTTATTGATCCCAAACTAGATATTTGTATTCGCGACCAATTTCTTGATTTTCCTGATCCAAAACTAGATTTTTGAATTCGCGACCAACTTCTTGACTTTCTTGATCCAAAACTAGATTTTTGCATTCGCGAATCAATTCTTGATTTTCTTGTTCCAAAATTAGATTTTTGCATTAGCCACGCAGTTCTTTATTTTCATGATCCAAAACTAGATTTTTGTATTCGCGACCAACTTCTTTATTTTCTTGATCCAAAACTACATTTTTTTGCATTCGCGACCCAATTCTTCATTTTCATGATCCAAAACTAGAATTTTGCATTCGCCACGCAGTTCTTGATTTTCTTGATCCAAAACAAGATTTTTGAATTCGCCACGCGGTTCTTGATTTTCTTGATCCAAAACTAAATTTTTGTATTCGCGACCAAATTCTTGATTTTTTTGATCCAAAACTAGATTTTTGTATTCGCTACCAAATTCTTGATTTTCATTATCCAAAACTAGATTTTTGTATTCGCGACCAACTTATTGATTTTCTTGATCCAAAACTAGATTTTTGTATTCGCGACTCAATTCTTGATTTTCTTGTTGTCCAAAATTAGATTTTTGCATTAGCCACGCAGTTCTTTATTTTCATGATCCAAAACTAGATTTTTGTATTCGCGACCAACTTCTTTATTTTCTTGATCCAAAACTAGATTTTTGCATTCGCGACCCAATACTTCATTTTCTTGATCCAAAACTAGAATTTTGCATTCGCCACGCAGTTCTTGATTTTCTTGATCCAAAACTATATTTTTGCATTCGCCACGCAATTCTTGATTTTCATGATCCAAAACTAGATTTTTGTATTCGCGACCAACTTCTTTATTTTCTTGATCCAAAACTAGATTTTTGATTCGCGACCCAATACTTCATTTCCTTGATCCAAAACTAGAATTTTGCATTCGCCACGCAGTTCTTGATTTTCTTGATCCAAAACAATATTTTTGCATTCGCCACGCAATTCTTGATTTTCTTGATCCAAAACTAGATTTTTGTATTTGCGACCAAATTCTTGATTTTCTTGATGCAAAACTAGATTTTCGTATTCGCGAACCAATTCTTGATTTTCTTGATCCAAAACTAGAATTTTGTATTCGTGACCCAATTCTTGATTTTCTTGATCCAAAACTAGATTTTTGTTTTCGCGACAAAATTTTTTATTTTCTTGATCCAAAACTAGATTTTTGTATTCGCGACCGAATTCTTGATTTTCTTGATCCAAAACTAGATTTTTGCATTCGCGACGCAATTCTTGATTTTCTTGATCCAAAACTAGATTTTTGTATTTGCGACCAAATTCTTGATTTTCTTGATCCAAAACTAGATTTTCTTATTCTCGACCCAATTCTTGATTTTATTGATCCCACACTAGATATTTGTATTCGTGACCAATTTCTTGATTTTCCTGATCCAAAACTAGATTTTTGAATTCGCGACTATCTTCTTGATTTTCTTGATCCAAAACTAGATTTTTGTATTCGCGACTCAATTCTTGATTTTCTTGTTGTCCAAAATTAGATTTTTGCATTAGCCACGCAGTTCTTTATTTTCATGATCCAAAACTAGATTTTTGTATTCGCGACCAAATTCTTGATTTTCTTGATCCAAAACTAGATTTTTGTATTCGCTACCAAATTCTTGATTTTCATTTTCCAAAACTAGATTTTTGTATTCGCGACCAACTTATTGATTTTCTTGATACAAAACTAAATTTTTTTATTCGCGACCAAATTCTTGATTTTCTTGATCCAAAACTAGATTTTTGTATTCGCCACGCAGTTCTTGATTTTCTTGATCCAAAACTGGATTTTTGTATTCGCGACCAAATTCTGGATTTTCTTGATCCAAAACTAGATTTTTGTATTCGCGACCAAATTCTTGATTTTCTTGATCCAAAAATAGATTTTTGCATTCGCCACGCAATTCTTGATTTTCTTGATCCAAAACTAGATTTTTGTATTCGCGACCAAATTCTTGATTTTCTTGATCCAAAACTAGATTTTTGTATTCGTGACCCAATTCTTGATTTTATTGATCCCAAACTAGATATTTGTATTCGCGACCAATTTCTTGATTTTCCTGATCCAAAACTAGATTTTTGAATTCGCGACCAACTTCTTGACTTTCTTGATCCAAAACTAGATTTTTGCATTCGCAAATCAATTCTTGATTTTCTTGTTCCAAAATTAGATTTTTGCATTAGCCACGCAGTTCTTTATTTTCATGATCCAAAACTAGATTTTTGTATTCGCGACCAACTTCTTTATTTTCTTGATCCAAAACTACATTTTTTTGCATTCGCGACCCAATTCTTCATTTTCATGATCCAAAACTAGAATTTTGCATTCGCCACGCAGTTCTTGATTTTCTTGATCCAAAACAAGATTTTTGAATTCGCCACGCGGTTCTTGATTTTCTTGATCCAAAACTAAGTTTTTGTATTCGCGACCAAATTCTTGATTTTCTTGATCCAAAACAAGATTTTTGTATTCGCTACCATATTCTTGATTTTCATTATCCAAAACTAGATTTTTGTATTCGCGACCAACTTATTGATTTTCTTGATCCAAAACTAGATTTTTGTATTCGCGACTCAATTCTTGATTTTCTTGTTGTCCAAAATTAGATTTTTGCATTAGCCACGCAGTTCTTTATTTTCATGATCCAAAACTAGATTTTTGTATTCGCGACCAACTTCTTTATTTTCTTGATCCAAAACTAGATTTTTGCATTCGCGACCCAATACTTCATTTTCTTGATCCAAAACTAGAATTTTGCATTCGCCACGCAGTTCTTGATTTTCTTGATCCAAAACTTGATTTTTGAATTCGCCACGCAGTTCTTGATTTTCTTGATCCAAAACTAGATTTTTGTATTCGCGACCAAATTCTTGATTTTCTTGATCCAAAACTAGATTTTTGTATTCGCTACCAAATTCTTGATTTTCATTATCCAAAACTAGATTTTTGTATTCGCGACCAACTTATTGATTTTCTTGATACAAAACTAAATTTTTTTATTCGCGACCAAATTCTTGATTTTCTTGATCCAAAACTAGATTTTTGTATTCGCCACGCAGTTCTTGATTTTCATGATCCAAAACTGGATTTTTGTATTCGCGACCAAATTCTGGATTTTCTTGATCCAAAACTAGATTTTTGTATTCGCGACCAAATTCTTGATTTTCTTGATCCAAAACTAGATTTTTGCATTCGCCACGCAATTCTTGATTTTCTTGATCCAAAACTAGATTTTTGTATTCGCGACCAAATTCTTGATTTTCTTGATCCAAAACTAGATTTTTGTATTCGTGACCCAATTCTTGATTTTATTGATCCCAAACTAGATATTTGTATTCGCGACCAATTTCTTGATTTTCCTGATCCAAAACTAGATTTTTGAATTCGCGACCAACTTCTTGACTTTCTTGATCCAAAACTAGATTTTTGCATTCGCGAATCAATTCTTGATTTTCTTGTTCCAAAATTAGATTTTTGCATTAGCCACGCAGTTCTTTATTTTCATGATCCAAAACTAGATTTTTGTATTCGCGACCAACTTCTTTATTTCCTTGATCCAAAACTACATTTTTTTGCATTCGCGACCCAATTCTTCATTTTCATGATCCAAAACTAGAATTTTGCATTCGCCACGCAGTTCTTGATTTTCTTGATCCAAAACAAGATTTTTGAATTCGCCACGCGGTTCTTGATTTTCTTGATCCAAAACTAAATTTTTGTATTCGCGACCAAATTCTTGATTTTCTTGATCCAAAACTAGATTTTTGTATTCGCTACCAAATTCTTGATTTTCATTATCCAAAACTAGATTTTTGTATTCGCGACCAACTTATTGATTTTCTTGATCCAAAACTAGATTTTTGTATTCGCGACTCAATTCTTGATTTTCTTGTTGTCCAAAATTAGATTTTTGCATTAGCCACGCAGTTCTTTATTTTCATGATCCAAAACTAGATTTTTGTATTCGCGACCAACTTCTTTATTTTCTTGATCCAAAACTAGATTTTTGCATTCGCGACCCAATACTTCATTTTCTTGATCCAAAACTAGAATTTTGCATTCGCCACGCAGTTCTTGATTTTCTTGATCCAAAACTTGATTTTTGAATTCGCCACGCAGTTCTTGATTTTCTTGATCCAAAACTAGATTTTTGTATTCGCGACCAAATTCTTGATTTTCTTGATCCAAAACTAGATTTTTGTATTCGCTACCAAATTCTTGATTTTCATTATCCAAAACTAGATTTTTGTATTCGCGACAAACTTATTGATTTTCTTGATACAAAACTAAATTTTTTTATTCGCGGCCAAATTCTTGATTTTCTTGATCCAAAACTAGATTTTTGTATTCGCCACGCAGTTCTTGATTTTCTTGATCCAAAACTGGATTTTTGTATTCGCGACCAAATTCTGGATTTTCTTGATCCAAAACTAGATTTTTGTATTCGCGACCAAATTCTTGATTTTCTTGATCCAAAACTAGATTTTTGCATTCGCCACGCAATTCTTGATTTTCTTGATCCAAAACTAGATTTTTGTATTCGCGACCAAATTCTTGATTTTCTTGATCCAAAACTAGATTTTTGTATTCGTGACCCAATTCTTGATTTTATTGATCCCAAACTAGATATTTGTATTCGCGACCAATTTCTTGATTTTCCTGATCCAAAACTAGATTTTTGAATTCGCGACCAACTTCTTGATTTTCTTGATCCAAAACTAGATTTTTGCATTCGCGAATCAATTCTTGATTTTCTTGTTCCAAAATTGGATTTTTGCATTAGCCACGCAGTTCTTTATTTTCATGATCCAAAACTAGATTTTTGTATTCGCGACCAACTTCTTTATTTTCTTGATCCAAAACTACATTTTTTTGCATTCGCGACCCAATTCTTCATTTTCATGATCCAAAACTAGAATTTTGCATTCGCCACGCAGTTCTTGATTTTCTTGATCCAAAACAAGATTTTTGAATTCGCCACGCGGTTCTTGATTTTCTTGATCCAAAACTAAATTTTTGTATTCGCGACCAAATTCTTGATTTTCTTGATCCAAAACTAGATTTTTGTATTCGCTACCAAATTCTTGATTTTCATTATCCAAAACTAGATTTTTGTATTCGCGACCAACTTATTGATTTTCTTGATCCAAAACTAGATTTTTGTATTCGCGACTCAATTCTTGATTTTCTTGTTGTCCAAAATTAGATTTTTGCATTAGCCACGCAGTTCTTTATTTTCATGATCCAAAACTAGATTTTTGTATTCGCGACCAACTTCTTTATTTTCTTGATCCAAAACTAGATTTTTGCATTCGCGACCCAATACTTCATTTTCTTGATCCAAAACTAGAATTTTGCATTCGCCACGCAGTTCTTGATTTTCTTGATCCAAAACTTGATTTTTGAATTCGCCACGCAGTTCTTGATTTTCTTGATCCAAAACTAGATTTTTGTATTCGCGACCAAATTCTTGATTTTCTTGATCCAAAACTAGATTTTTGTATTCGCTACCAAATTCTTGATTTTCATTATCCAAAACTAGATTTTTGTATTCGCGACCAACTTATTGATTTTCTTGATACAAAACTAAATTTTTTTATTCGCGACCAAATTCTTGATTTTCTTGATCCAAAACTAGATTTTTGTATTCGCCACGCAGTTCTTGATTTTCTTGATCCAAAACTGGATTTTTGTATTCGCGACCAAATTCTGGATTTTCTTGATCCAAAACTAGATTTTTGTATTCGCGACCAAATTCTTGATTTTCTTGATCCAAAACTAGATTTTTGCATTCGCCACGCAATTCTTGATTTTCTTGATCCAAAACTAGATTTTTGTATTCGCGACCAAATTCTTGATTTTCTTGATCCAAAACTAGATTTTTGTATTCGTGACCCAATTCTTGATTTTATTGATCCCAAACTAGATATTTGTATTCGCGACCAATTTCTTGATTTTCCTGATCCAAAACTAGATTTTTGAATTCGCGACCAACTTCTTGACTTTCTTGATCCAAAACTAGATTTTTGCATTCGCGAATCAATTCTTGATTTTCTTGTTCCAAAATTAGATTTTTGCATTAGCCACGCAGTTCTTTATTTTCATGATCCAAAACTAGATTTTTGTATTCGCGACCAACTTCTTTATTTTCTTGATCCAAAAGTACATTTTTTTGCATTCGCGACCCAATTCTTCATTTTCATGATCCAAAACTAGAATTTTGCATTCGCCACGCAGTTCTTGATTTTCTTGATCCAAAACAAGATTTTTGAATTCGCCACGCGGTTCTTGATTTTCTTGATCCAAAACTAAATTTTTGTATTCGCGACCAAATTCTTGATTTTCTTGATCCAAAACTAGATTTTTGTATTCGCTACCAAATTCTTGATTTTCATTATCCAAAACTAGATTTTTGTATTCGCGACCAACTTATTGATTTTCTTGATCCAAAACTAGATTTTTGTATTCGCGACTCAATTCTTGATTTTCTTGTTGTCCAAAATTAGATTTTTGCATTAGCCACGCAGTTCTTTATTTTCATGATCCAAAACTAGATTTTTGTATTCGCGACCAACTTCTTTATTTTCTTGATCCAAAACTAGATTTTTGCATTCGCGACCCAATACTTCATTTTCTTGATCCAAAACTAGAATTTTGCATTCGCCACGCAGTTCTTGATTTTCTTGATCCAAAACTTGATTTTTGAATTCGCCACGCAGTTCTTGATTTTCTTGATCCAAAACTAGATTTTTGTATTCGCGACCAAATTCTTGATTTTCTTGATCCAAAACTAGATTTTTGTATTCGCTACCAAATTCTTGATTTTCATTATCCAAAACTAGATTTTTGTATTCGCGACCAACTTATTGATTTTCTTGATACAAAACTAAATTTTTTTATTCGCGACCAAATTCTTGATTTTCTTGATCCAAAACTAGATTTTTGTATTCGCCACGCAGTTCTTGATTTTCTTGATCCAAAACTGGATTTTTGTATTCGCGACCAAATTCTGGATTTTCTTGATCCAAAACTAGATTTTTGTATTCGCGACCAAATTCTTGATTTTCTTGATCCAAAACTAGATTTTTGCATTCGCCACGCAATTCTTGATTTTCTTGATCCAAAACTAGATTTTTGTATTCGCGACCAAATTCTTGATTTTCTTGATCCAAAACTAGATTTTTGTATTCGTGACCCAATTCTTGATTTTATTGATCCCAAACTAGATATTTGTATTCGCGACCAATTTCTTGATTTTCCTGATCCAAAACTAGATTTTTGAATTCGCGACCAACTTTTTGACTTTCTTGATCCAAAACTAGATTTTTGCATTCGCGAATCAATTCTTGATTTTCTTGTTCCAAAATTAGATTTTTGCATTAGCCACGCAGTTCTTTATTTTCATGATCCAAAACTAGATTTTTGTATTCGCGACCAACTTCTTTATTTTCTTGATCCAAAACTACATTTTTTTGCATTCGCGACCCAATTCTTCATTTTCATGATCCAAAACTAGAATTTTGCATTCGCCACGCAGTTCTTGATTTTCTTGATCCAAAACAAGATTTTTGAATTCGCCACGCGGTTCTTGATTTTCTTGATCCAAAACTAAATTTTTGTATTCGCGACCAAATTCTTGATTTTCTTGATCCAAAACTAGATTTTTGTATTCGCTACCAAATTCTTGATTTTCATTATCCAAAACTAGATTTTTGTATTCGCGACCAACTTATTGATTTTCTTGATCCAAAACTAGATTTTTGTATTCGCGACTCAATTCTTGATTTTCTTGTTGTCCAAAATTAGATTTTTGCATTAGCCACGCAGTTCTTTATTTTCATGATCCAAAACTAGATTTTTGTATTCGCGACCAACTTCTTTATTTTCTTGATCCAAAACTAGATTTTTGCATTCGCGACCCAATACTTCATTTTCTTGATCCAAAACTAGAATTTTGCATTCGCCACGCAGTTCTTGATTTTCTTGATCCAAAACTTGATTTTTGAATTCGCCACGCAGTTCTTGATTTTCTTGATCCAAAACTAGATTTTTGTATTCGCGACCAAATTCTTGATTTTCTTGATCCAAAACTAGATTTTTGTATTCGCTACCAAATTCTTGATTTTCATTATCCAAAACTAGATTTTTGTATTCGCGACCAACTTATTGATTTTCTTGATACAAAACTAAATTTTTTTATTCGCGACCAAATTCTTGATTTTCTTGATCCAAAACTAGATTTTTGTATTCGCCACGCAGTTCTTGATTTTCTTGATCCAAAACTGGATTTTTGTATTCGCGACCAAATTCTGGATTTTCTTGATCCAAAACTAGATTTTTGTATTCGCGACCAAATTCTTGATTTTCTTGATCCAAAACTAGATTTTTGCATTCGCCACGCAATTCTTGATTTTCTTGATCCAAAACTATATTTTTGTATTCGCGACCAAATTCTTGATTTTCTTGATCCAAAACTAGATTTTTGTATTCGTGACCCAATTCTTGATTTTATTGATCCCAAACTAGATATTTGTATTCGCGACCAATTTCTTGATTTTCCTGATCCAAAACTAGATTTTTGAATTTGCGACCAACTTCTTGATTTTCTTGATCCAAAACTAGATTTTTGCATTCACGAATCAATTCTTGATTTTCTTGTTCCAAAATTAGATTTTTGCATTAGCCACGCAGTTCTTTATTTTCATGATCCAAAACTAGATTTTTGTATTCGCGACCAACTTCTTTATTTTCTTGATCCAAAACTACATTTTTTTGCATTCGCGACCCAATTCTTCATTTTCATGATCCAAAACTAGAATTTTGCATTCGCCACGCAGTTCTTGATTTTCTTGATCCAAAACAAGATTTTTGAATTCGCCACGCGGTTCTTGATTTTTTTGATCCAAAACTAAATTTTTGTATTCGCGACCAACTTCTTGATTTTCTTGATCCAAAACTAGATTTTTGTATTCGCGACCAAATTCCTGATTTTCATTATCCAAAACTAGTTTTTTGTATTCGCGACCAACTTATTGATTTTCTTGATACAAAACTAAATTTTTTTATTCGCGACCAAATTCTTGATTTTATTGATCCAAAACTAGATTTTTGAATTCGCCACGCAGTTCTTGATTTTTTTGATCTAAAACTAGATTTTTGTATTCGCGACCAAATTCTGGATTTTCTTGATCCAAAACTAGATTTTTATATTCGCGACCAAATTCTTGATTTTCTTGATCCAAAACTAGATTTTTGCATTCGCCACGCAATTCTTGATTTTCTTGATCCAAAACTATATTTTTGCATTCGCCACGCAATTCTTGATTTTCTTGATGCAAAACTAAATTTTTGTATTTGCGACCAAATTCTTGATTTTCTAGATGCAAATCTAGATTTTCGTATTCGCGACCCAATTCTTGATTTTCTTGATCCAAAACTAGATTTTTGTATTCGTGACCCAATTCTTGATTTTCTTGATCCAAAACTAGATTTTTGTATTCGCGACCAAATTCTTGATTTTCTTGATCCAAAACTAGATTTTTGTATTCGCTACCAAATTCTTGATTTTCATTATCCAAAACTAGATTTTTGTATTCGCGACCAACTTATTGATTTTCTTGATACAAAACTAAATTTTTTTATTCGCGACCAAATTCTTGATTTTCTTGATCCAAAACTAGATTTTTGTATTCGCCACGCAGTTCTTGATTTTCTTGATCCAAAACTGGATTTTTGTATTCGCGACCAAATTCTGGATTTTCTTGATCCAAAACTAGATTTTTGTATTCGCGACCAAATTCTTGATTTTCTTGATCCAAAACTAGATTTTTGCATTCGCCACGCAATTCTTGATTTTCTTGATCCAAAACTAGATTTTTGTATTCGCGACCAAATTCTTGATTTTCTTGATCCAAAACTAGATTTTTGTATTCGTGACCCAATTCTTGATTTTATTGATCCCAAACTAGATATTTGTATTCGCGACCAATTTCTTGATTTTCCTGATCCAAAACTAGATTTTTGAATTTGCGACCAACTTCTTGATTTTCTTGATCCAAAACTAGATTTTTGCATTCACGAATCAATTCTTGATTTTCTTGTTCCAAAATTAGATTTTTGCATTAGCCACGCAGTTCTTTATTTTCATGATCCAAAACTAGATTTTTGTATTCGCGACCAACTTCTTTATTTTCTTGATCCAAAACTACATTTTTTTGCATTCGCGACCCAATTCTTCATTTTCATGATCCAAAACTAGAATTTTGCATTCGCCACGCAGTTCTTGATTTTCTTGATCCAAAACAAGATTTTTGAATTCGCCACGCGGTTCTTGATTTTTTTGATCCAAAACTAAATTTTTGTATTCGCGACCAACTTCTTGATTTTCTTGATCCAAAACTAGATTTTTGTATTCGCGACCAAATTCCTGATTTTCATTATCCAAAACTAGTTTTTTGTATTCGCGACCAACTTATTGATTTTCTTGATACAAAACTAAATTTTTTTATTCGCGACCAAATTCTTGATTTTATTGATCCAAAACTAGATTTTTGAATTCGCCACGCAGTTCTTGATTTTTTTGATCTAAAACTAGATTTTTGTATTCGCGACCAAATTCTGGATTTTCTTGATCCAAAACTAGATTTTTATATTCGCGACCAAATTCTTGATTTTCTTGATCCAAAACTAGATTTTTGCATTCGCCACGCAATTCTTGATTTTCTTGATCCAAAACTATATTTTTGCATTCGCCACGCAATTCTTGATTTTCTTGATGCAAAACTAAATTTTTGTATTTGCGACCAAATTCTTGATTTTCTAGATGCAAATCTAGATTTTCGTATTCGCGACCCAATTCTTGATTTTCTTGATCCAAAACTAGATTTTTGTATTCGTGACCCAATTCTTGATTTTCTTGATCCAAAACTAGATTTTTGTATTCGCGACAAAATTTTTGATTTTCTTGATCCAAAACTAGATTTTTGTATTCGCGACCGAATTCTTGATTTTCTTGATCCAAAACTAGATTTTTTCATTCGCCACGCCATTCTTGATTTTCTTGATCCAAAACTAGATTTTTGTATTTGCGACCCAATTCTTGATTTTCTTGATCCAAAACTAGATTTTCTTATTCTCGACCCAATTCTTGATTTATTGATCCCAAACTAGATATTTGTATTCGTGACCAATTTCTTGATTTTCCTGATCCAAAACTAGATTTTTGAATTCGCGACCAACTTCTTGATTTTCTTGATCCAAAACTAGATTTTTGCATTCGCGACTCAATTCTTGATTTTCTTGTTCCAAAATTAGATTTTTGCATTAGCCACGCAGTTCTTTATTTTCATGATCCAAAACAAGATTTTTGTATTCGCGACCAACTTCTTGATTTTCTTGATCCAAAACTAGATTTTTGTATTCGCGACCAAATTCTTGATTTTCATTATCCAAAACTAGATTTTTGTATTCGCGACCAACTTATTGATTTTCATGATACAAAACTAAATTTTTTAATTCGCGACCAAATTCTTGATTTTCTTGATCCAAAACTAGATTTTTGTATTCGCCACGTAGTTCTTGATTTTCTTGATCCAAAACTAGATTTTTGTATTCAAGACCAAATTCTGGATTTTTTTGATCCAAAACAAGATTTTTGTATTCGCGACCAAATTCTTGATTTTCTTGATCCAAAACTAGATTTTTGCATTCGCCACGCAATTCATGATTTTCTTGATCCAAAACTAGATTTTTGTATTTGCGACCAAATTCTTGATTTTCTTGATGCAAAACTAGATTTTCGTATTCGCGACCCAATTCTTAATTTTCTTGATCCAAAACTAGATTTTTGTATTCGTCACCCAATTCTTGATTTTCTTGATCCGAAACTAGATTTTTGTATTCGCGACAAAATTTTTGATTTTCTTGATCCAAAAATAAATTTTTGTATTCGCGACCGAATTCTTGATTTTCTTTATCCAAAACTAGATTTTTGCATTCGCCACGCAATTCTTGATTTTATTGATCCAAAACTAGATTTTTGTATTCGCGACCAATTTCTTGATTTTCCTGATCCAAAACTAGATTTTTGAATTCGCGACCTACTTCTTGATTTTCTTGATCCAAAACTAGATTTTTGCATTCGCGACTCAATTCTTGATTTTCTTGATCCAAAATTAGATTTTTGTATTCGCGACCGAATTCTTGATTTTCTTGATCCAAAACTAGATTTTTGCATTCGCCACGCAATTCTTGATTTTCTTGATCCAAAACTAGATTTTCTTATTCTCGACCCAATTCTTGATTTTATTGATCCCAAACTAGATATTTGTATTCGCGACCAATTTCTTGATTTTTCCTGATCCAAAACTAGATTTTTGAATTCGCGACCAAATTCTTGATTTTCTTGATCCAAAACTAGATATTTTTATTTGTGACCAATTTCTTGATTTTCATTATCCAAAACTAGATTTTCTTATTCTCGACCCAATTCTTGATTTTATTTATCCCAAACTAGATTTTTGTATTCGCGACCAATTTCTTGATTTTCCTGATCCAAAACTAGATTTTTGTATTCGCTACCAAATTCTTGATTTTCATTATCCAAAACTAGATTTTTGTATTCGCGACCAACTTATTGATTTTCTTGATACAAAACTAAATTTTTTTATTCGCGACCAAATTCTTGATTTTCTTGATCCAAAACTAGATTTTTGTATTCGCCACGCAGTTCTTGATTTTCTTGATCCAAAACTGGATTTTTGTATTCGCGACCAAATTCTAGATTTTCTTGATCCAAAACTAGATTTTTGTATTCGCGACCAAATTCTTGATTTTCTTGATCCAAAACTAGATTTTTGCATTCGCCACGCAATTCTTGATTTTCTTGATCCAAAACTAGATTTTTGTATTCGCGACCAAATTCTTGATTTTCTTGATCCAAAACTAGATTTTTGTATTCGTGACCCAATTCTTGATTTTATTGATCCCAAACTAGATATTTGTATTCGCGACCAACTTCTTGATTTTCCTGATCCAAAACTAGATTTTTGAATTCGCGACCAACTTCTTGATTTTCTTGATCCAAAACTAGATTTTTGCATTCGCGAATCAATTCTTGATTTTCTTGTTCCAAAATTAGATTTTTGCATTAGCCACGCAGTTCTTTATTTTCATGATCCAAAACTAGATTTTTGTATTCACGACCAACTTCATTATTTTCTTGATCCAAAACTACATTTTTTTGCATTCGCGACCCAATTCTTCATTTTCATGATCCAAAACTAGAATTTTGCATTCGCCACGCAGTTCTTGATTTTCTTGATCCAAAACAAGATTTTTGAATTCACCACGCGGTTCTTGATTTTCTTGATCCAAAACTAAATTTTTGTATTCGCGACCAACTTCTTGATTTTCTTGATCCAAAACTAGATTTTTGTATTCGCGACCAAATTCCTGATTTTCATTATCCAAAACTAGATTTTTGTATTCGCGACCAACTTATTGATTTTCTTGATACAAAACTAAATTTTTTTATTCGCGACCAAATTCTTGATTTTATTGATCCAAAACTAGATTTTTGAATTCGCCACGCAGTTCTTGATTTTTTTGATCTAAAACTAGATTTTTGTATTCGCGACCAAATTCTGGATTTTCTTGATCCAAAACTAGATTTTTGTATTCGCGACCAAATTCTTGATTTTCTTGATCCAAAACTAGATTTTTGCATTCGCCACGCAATTCTTGATTTTCTTGATCCAAAACTATATTTTTGCATTCGCCACGCAATTCTTGATTTTCTTGATGCAAAACTAGATTTTTGTATTTGCGACCAAATTCTTGATTTTCTAGATGCAAAACTAGATTTTCGTATTCGCGACCCAATTCTTGATTTTCTTGATCCAAAACTAGATTTTTGTATTCGTGACCCAATTCTTGATTTTCTTGATCCAAAACTAGATTTTTGTATTCGCGAAAATTTTTTTTATTTTCTTGATCCAAAACTAGATTTTTGTATTCGCGACCGAATTCTTGATTTTCTTGATCCAAAACTAGATTTTTGCATTCGCCACGCCATTCTTGATTTTCTTGATCCAAAACTAGATTTTTGTATTAGCGACCCAATTCTTGATTTTCTTGATCCAAAACTAGATTTTCTTACTCTCGACCTAATTCTTGATTTTATTGATCCCAAACTAGATATTTGTATTCGTGACCAATTTCTTGATTTTCCTGATCCAAAATTAGATTTTTGAATTCGCGACCAACTTCTTGATTTTCTTGATCCAAAACTAGATTTTTGTATTCGCGACTCAATTCTTGATTTTCTTGTTCCAAAATTAGATTTTTGCATTAGCCACGCAGTTCTTTATTTTCATGATCCAAAACAAGATTTTTGTATTCGCGACCAACTTCTTGATTTTCTTGATCCAAAACTAGATTTTTGTATTCGCGACCAAATTCTTGATTTTCATTATCCAAAACTAGATTTTTGTATTCGCGACCAACTTATTGATTTTCTTGATACAAAACTAAATTTTTTAATTCGCGACCAAATTCTTGATTTTCTTGATCCAAAACTAGATTTTTGTATTCGCCACGTAGTTCTTGATTTTCTTGATCCAAAACTAGATTTTTGTATTCAAGACCAAATTCTGGATTTTTTTGATCCAAAACAAGATTTTTGTATTCGCGACCAAATTCTTGATTTTCTTGATCCAAAACTAGATTTTTGCATTCGCCACGCAATTCATGATTTTGTTGATCCAAAACTAGATTTTTGTATTTGCGACCAAATTCTTGATTTTCTTGATGCAAAACTAGATTTTCGTATTCGCGACCCAATTCTTGATTTTCTTGATCCAAAACTAGATTTTTGTATTCGTGACCCAATTCTTGATTTTCTTGATCCGAAACTAGATTTTTGTATTCGCGACAAAATTTTTGATTTTCTTGATCCCAAACTAGATTTTTGTATTCGCGACCGAATTCTTGATTTTCTTTATCCAAAACTAGATTTTTGCATTCGCCACGCAATTCTTGATTTTATTGATCCAAAACTAGATTTTTGTATTCGCGACCAATTTCTTGATTTTCCTGATCCAAAACTAGATTTTTGAATTCGCGACCTACTTCTTGATTTTCTTGATCCAAAACTAGATTTTTGCATTCGCGACTCAATTCTTGATTTTCTTGTTCCAAAATTAGATTTTTGTATTCGCGACCGAATTCTTGATTTTCTTGATCCAAAACTAGATTTTTGCATTCGCCACGCAATTCTTGATTTTCTTGATCCAAAACTAGATTTTCTTATTCTCGACCCAATTCTTGATTTTATTGATCCCAAACTAGATATTTGTATTCGCGACCAATTTCTTGATTTTTCCTGATCCAAAACTAGATTTTTGAATTCGCGACCAAATTCTTGATTTTCTTGATCCAAAACTAGATATTTGTATTCGTGACGAATTTCTTGATTTTCATTATCCAAAACTAGATTTTCTTATTCTCGACCCAATTCTTGATTTTATTGATCCCAAACTAGATATTTCTATTCGTGACCAATTTCTTGATTTTCCTGATCCAAAACTCGATTTTTGAATTCGCGACCAACTTCTTGATTTTCTTGATCCAAAACTAGATTTTTGCATTCGCGGCTCAATTCTTGATTTTCTTGTTCCAAAATTAGATTTTTGCATTAGCCACGCAGTTCTTTATTTTCATGATCCAAAACTAGATTTTTGTTTTCGCGTCCAACTTCTTTATTTTCTTGATCCAAAACTAGATTTTTGCATTCGCGACCCAATTCTTCATTTTCTTGATCCAAAACTACAATTTTGCATTCGCCACGCAGTTCTTGATTTTGTTGATCCAAAACTAGATTTTTGCATTCGCCACGCACTTCTTGATTTTCTTGATCCAAAACTAGATTTTTGTATTTGCGACCAAATTCTTGATTTTCTTGATCCAAAATTAGATTTTCTAATTCTCGACCCAATTCTTGATTTTATTGATACCAAACTAGATATTTGTATTCGCGACCAATTTCTTGATTTTCCTGATCCAAAACTAGATTTTTGAATTCGCGACCAACTTCTTGATTTTTTTGATCCAAAACTAGATTTTTACATTCGCGACTCAATTCTTGATTTTCTTATTCCAAAATTAGATTTTTGCATTAGCCACGCAGTTCTTGATTTTCTTGATCGAAAACTAGATTTTTGCATTCGCCACGCAATTCATGATTTTCTTGATCCAAAACTAGATTTTTGTATTTGCGACCAAATTCTTGATTTTCTTGATGCAAAACTAGATTTTCGTATTCGCGACCCAATTCTTGATTTTCTTGATCCAAAACTAGATTTTTGTATTCGTGACCCAATTCTTGATTTTCTTGATCCGAAACTAGATTTTTGTATTCGCTACTAAATTTTTGATTTTCTTGATCCAAAACTAGATTTTTGTATTCGCGACCGAATTCTTGATTTTCTTTATCCAAAACTAGATTTTTGCATTCGCCACGCAATTCTTGATTTTATTGATCCAAAACTAGATTTTTGTATTCGCGACCAATTTCTTGATTTTCCTGATCCAAAACTAGATTTTTGAATTCGCGACCTACTTCTTGATTTTCTTGATCCAAAACTAGATTTTTGCATTCGCGACTCAATTCTTGATTTTCTTGTTCCAAAATTAGATTTTTGTATTCGCGACCGAATTCTTGATTTTCTTTATCCAAAACTAGATTTTTGCATTCGCCACGCAATTCTTGATTTTCTTGATCCAAAACTAGATTTTCTTATTCTCGACCCAATTCTTGATTTTATTGATCCCAAACTAGATATTTGTATTCGCGACCAATTTCTTGATTTTTCCTGATCCAAAACTAGATTTTTGAATTCGCGACCAAATTCTTGATTTTCTTGATCCAAAACTAGATATTTGTATTCGTGACCAATTTCTTGATTTTCATTATCCAAAACTAGATTTTCTTATTCTCGACCGAATTCTTGATTTTATTGATCCCAAACTAGATATTTGTATTCGTGACCAATTTCTTGATTTTCCTGATCCAAAACTCGATTTTTGAATTCGCGACCAACTTCTTGATTTTCTTGATCCAAAACTAGATTTTTGCATTCGCGACTCAATTCTTGATTTTCTTGTTCCAAAATTAGATTTTTGCATTAGCCACGCAGTTCTTTATTTTCATGATCCAAAACTAGATTTTTGTTTTCGCGTCCAACTTCTTTATTTTCTTGATCCAAAACTAGATTTTTGCATTCGCGACCCAATTCTTCATTTTCTTGATCCAAAACTACAATTTTGCATTCGCCACGCAGTTCTTGATTTTTTTGATCCAAAACTAGATTTTTGCATTCGCCACGCACTTCTTGATTTTCTTGATCCAAAACTAGATTTTTGTATTTGCGACCAAATTCTTGATTTTCTTGATCCAAAACTAGATTTTCTAATTCTCGACCCAATTCTTGATTTTATTGATACCAAACTAGATATTTGTATTCGCGACCAATTTCTTGATTTTCCTGATCCAAAACTAGATTTTTGAATTCGCGACCAATTTCTTGATTTTTTTGATCCAAAACTAGATTTTTACATTCGCGACTCAATTCTTGATTTTCTTATTCCAAAATTAGATTTTTGCATTAGCCACGCAGTTCTTGATTTTCTTGATCCAAAACTAGATTTTTGCATTCGCCACGCAATTCATGATTTTCTTGATCCAAAACTAGATTTTTGTATTTGCGACCAAATTCTTGATTTTCTTGATCCTAAACTAGATTTTCGTATTCGCGACCCAATTCTTGATTTTCTTGATCCAAAACTAGATTTTTGTATTCGTGACCCAATTCTTGATTTTCTTGATCCGAAACTAGATTTTTGTATTCGCGACAAAATTTTTGATTTTCTTGATCCAAAACTAGATTTTTGTATTCGCGACCGAATTCTTGATTTTCTTTATCCAAAACTAGATTTTTGCATTCGCCACGCAATTCTTGATTTTATTGATCCAAAACTAGATTTTTGTATTCGCGACCAATTTCTTGATTTTCCTGATCCAAAACTAGATTTTTGAATTCGCGACCTACTTCTTGATTTTCTTGATCCAAAACTAGATTTTTGCATTCGCGACTCAATTCTTGATTTTCTTGTTCCAAAATTAGATTTTTGTATTCGCGACCGAATTCTTGATTTTCTTGATCCAAAACTAGATTTTTGCATTCGCCACGCAATTCTTGATTTTCTTGATCCAAAACTAGATTTTCTTATTCTCGACCCAATTCTTGATTTTATTGATCCCAAACTAGATATTTGTATTCGCGACCAATTTCTTGATTTTTCCTGATCCAAAACTAGATTTTTGAATTCGCGACCAAATTCTTGATTTTCTTGATCCAAAACTAGATATTTGTATTCGTGACCAATTTCTTGATTTTCATTATCCAAAACTAGATTTTCTTATTCTCGACCGAATTCTTGATTTTATTGATCCCAAACTAGATATTTGTATTCGTGACCAATTTCTTGATTTTCCTGATCCAAAACTCGATTTTTGAATTCGCGACCAACTTCTTGATTTTCTTGATCCAAAACTAGATTTTTGCATTCGCGACTCAATTCTTGATTTTCTTGTTCCAAAATTAGATTTTTGCATTAGCCACGCAGTTCTTTATTTTCATGATCCAAAACTAGATTTTTGTTTTCGCGTCCAACTTCTTTATTTTCTTGATCCAAAACTAGATTTTTGCATTCGCGACCCAATTCTTCATTTTCTTGATCCAAAACTACAATTTTGCATTCGCCACGCAGTTCTTGATTTTTTTGATCCAAAACTAGATTTTTGCATTCGCCACGCACTTCTTGATTTTCTTGATCCAAAACTAGATTTTTGTATTTGCGACCAAATTCTTGATTTTCTTGATCCAAAACTAGATTTTCTAATTCTCGACCCAATTCTTGATTTTATTGATACCAAACTAGATATTTGTATTCGCGACCAATTTCTTGATTTTCCTGATCCAAAACTAGATTTTTGAATTCGCGACCAACTTCTTGATTTTTTTGATCCAAAACTAGATTTTTACATTCGCGACTCAATTCTTGATTTTCTTATTCCAAAATTAGATTTTTGCATTAGCCACGCAGTTCTTTATTTTCATGATCCAAAACTAGATTTTTGTATTCGCGACCAACTTCTTTATTTTCTTGATCCAAAACTAGATTTTTGCATTCGCGACCCAATTCTTCATTTTCTTGATCCTAAACTAGAATTTTGCATTCGCCACGCAGTTCTTGATTTTCTTGATCCAAAACAAGATTTTTGAATTCGCCACGCAGTTCTTGATTTTCTTGATCCAAAACTAGATTTTTGTATTCGCGACCAAATTCTGGATTTTCTTGATCCAAAACAAGATTTTTGTACTCGCGACCAAATTCTTGATTTTCTTGATCAAAAACTAGATTTTTGCATTCGCCACGCAATTCTTGATTTTCTTGATCCAAAACTAGATTTTGGTATTTGCGACCAAATTCTTGATTTTCTTGATGCAAAATTAGATTTTCGTATTCGCGACCCAATTCTTGATTTTCTTGATCCAAAACTAGATTTTTGTATTCGTGACCCAATTCTTGATTTTCTTGATCCAAAACTAGATTTTTGTATTCGCGACCGAATTCTTGATTTTCTTGATCCAAAACTAGATTTTTGCTTTCGCCACGCAATTCTTGATTTTCTTGATCCAAAACTAGATTTTCTTATTCTCGACCCAATTCTTGATTTTATTGATCCCAAACTAGATATTTGTATTCACGACCAATTTCTTGATTTTCCTGATCCAAAACTAGATTTTTGAATTCGCGACCAACTTCTTGATTTTCTTGATCCAAAACTAGATATTTGTATTCGTGACCAATTTCTTGATTTTCATTATCCAAAACTAGATTGTCTTATTCTCGACCCAATTCTTGATTTTATTGATCCCAAACTAGATATTTGTATTCGTGACCAATTTCTTTATTTTCCTGATCCAAAACTCGATTTTTGAATTCGCGACCAACTTCTTGATTTTCTTGATCCAAAACTAGATTTTTGCATTCGCGACTCAATTCTTGATTTTCTTGTTCCAAAATTTGATTTTTGCATTAGCCACGCAGTTCTTTATTTTCATGATCCAAAAGTAGATTTTTGTTTTCGCGACCAACTTCTTTATTTTCTTGATCCAAAACTAGATTTTTGCATTCGCAACCTAATTCTTCATTTTGTTGATCCAAAACTACAATTTTGCATTCGCCACGCAGTTCTTGATTTTCTTGATCCAAAACTAGATTTTTGTATTCGCGACCGAATTCTTGATTTTCTTGATCCAAAACTAGATTTTTGTATTTGCGACCAAATTCTTGATTTTCTTGATCCAAAACTAGATTTTCTAATTCTCGACCCAATTCTTGATTTTATTGATACCAAACTAGATATTTGTATTCGCGACCAATTTCTTGATTTTCCTGATCCAAAACTAGATTTTTGAATTCGCGACCAACTTCTTGATTTTTTTGATCCAAAACTAGATTTTTACATTCGCGACTCAATTCTTGATTTTCTTATTCCAAAATTAGATTTTTGCATTAGCCACGCAGTTCTTGATTTTCTTGATCCAAAACTAGATTTTTGCATTCGCCACGCAATTCATGATTTTCTTGATCCAAAACTAGATTTTTGTATTTGCGACCAAATTCTTGATTTTCTTGATGCAAAACTAGATTTTCGTATTCGCGACCCAATTCTTGATTTTCTTGATCCAAAACTAGATTTTTGTATTCGTGACCCAATTCTTGATTTTCTTGATCCGAAAATAGATTTTTGTATTCGCGACAAAATTTTTGATTTTCTTGATCCCAAACTAGATTCTTGTATTCGCGACCGAATTCTTGATTTTCTTTATCCAAAACTAGATTTTTGCATTCGCCACGCAATTCTTGATTTTTTTGATCCAAAACTAGATTTTTGCATTCGCCACGCACTTCTTGATTTTCTTGATCCAAAACTAGATTTTTGTATTTGCGACCAAATTCTTGATTTTCTTGATCCAAAACTAGATTTTCTAATTCTCGACCCAATTCTTGATTTTATTGATACCAAACTAGATATTTGTATTCGCGACCAATTTCTTGATTTTCCTGATCCAAAACTAGATTTTTGAATTCGCGACCAACTTCTTGATTTTTTTGATCCAAAACTAGATTTTTACATTCGCGACTCAATTCTTGATTTTATTGATCCCAAACTAGATATTTGTATTCGCGACCAATTTCTTGATTTTTCCTGATCCAAAACTAGATTTTTGAATTCGCGACCAAATTCTTGATTTTCTTGATCCAAAACTAGATATTTGTATTCGTGACCAATTTCTTGATTTTCATTATCCAAAACTAGATTTTCTTATTCTCGACCGAATTCTTGATTTTATTGATCCCAAACTAGATATTTGTATTCGTGACCAATTTCTTGATTTTCCTGATCCAAAACTCGATTTTTGAATTCGCGACCAACTTCTTGATTTTCTTGATCCAAAACTAGATTTTTGCATTCGCGACTCAATTCTTGATTTTCTTGTTCCAAAATTAGATTTTTGCATTAGCCACGCAGTTCTTTATTTTCATGATCCAAAACTAGATTTTTGTTTTCGCGTCCAACTTCTTTATTTTCTTGATCCAAAACTAGATTTTTGCATTCGCGACCCAATTCTTCATTTTCTTGATCCAAAACTACAATTTTGCATTCGCCACGCAGTTCTTGATTTTTTTGATCCAAAACTAGATTTTTGCATTCGCCACGCACTTCTTGATTTTCTTGATCCAAAACTAGATTTTTGTATTTGCGACCAAATTCTTGATTTTCTTGATCCAAAACTAGATTTTCTAATTCTCGACCCAATTCTTGATTTTATTGATACCAAACTAGATATTTGTATTCGCGACCAATTTCTTGATTTTCCTGATCCAAAACTAGATTTTTGAATTCGCGACCAACTTCTTGATTTTTTTGATCCAAAACTAGATTTTTACATTCGCGACTCAATTCTTGATTTTCTTATTCCAAAATTAGATTTTTGCATTAGCCACGCAGTTCTTTATTTTCATGATCCAAAACTAGATTTTTGTATTCGCGACCAACTTCTTTATTTTCTTGATCCAAAACTAGATTTTTGCATTCGCGACCCAATTCTTCATTTTCTTGATCCTAAACTAGAATTTTGCATTCGCCACGCAGTTCTTGATTTTCTTGATCCAAAACAAGATTTTTGAATTCGCCACGCAGTTCTTGATTTTCTTGATCCAAAACTAGATTTTTGTATTCGCGACCAAATTCTGGATTTTCTTGATCCAAAACAAGATTTTTGTACTCGCGACCAAATTCTTGATTTTCTTGATCAAAAACTAGATTTTTGCATTCGCCACGCAATTCTTGATTTTCTTGATCCAAAACTAGATTTTGGTATTTGCGACCAAATTCTTGATTTTCTTGATGCAAAATTAGATTTTCGTATTCGCGACCCAATTCTTGATTTTCTTGATCCAAAACTAGATTTTTGTATTCGTGACCCAATTCTTGATTTTCTTGATCCAAAACTAGATTTTTGCATTCGCGACTCAATTCTTGATTTTCTTGTTCCAAAATTTGATTTTTGCATTAGCCACGCAGTTCTTTATTTTCATGATCCAAAAGTAGATTTTTGTTTTCGCGACCAACTTCTTTATTTTCTTGATCCAAAACTAGATTTTTGCATTCGCAACCTAATTCTTCATTTTGTTGATCCAAAACTACAATTTTGCATTCGCCACGCAGTTCTTGATTTTCTTGATCCAAAACTAGATTTTTGTATTCGCGACCGAATTCTTGATTTTCTTGATCCAAAACTAGATTTTTGTATTTGCGACCTAATTCTTGATTTTCTTGATCCAAAACTAGATTTTCTAATTCTCGACCCAATTCTTGATTTTATTGATACCAAACTAGATATTTGTATTCGCGACCAATTTCTTGATTTTCCTGATCCAAAACTAGATTTTTGAATTCGCGACCAACTTCTTGATTTTTTTGATCCAAAACTAGATTTTTACATTCGCGACTCAATTCTTGATTTTCTTATTCCAAAATTAGATTTTTGCATTAGCCACGCAGTTCTTGATTTTCTTGATCCAAAACTAGATTTTTGCATTCGCCACGCAATTCATGATTTTCTTGATCCAAAACTAGATTTTTGTATTTGCGACCAAATTCTTGATTTTCTTGATGCAAAACTAGATTTTCGTATTCGCGACCCAATTCTTGATTTTCTTGATCCAAAACTAGATTTTTGTATTCGTGACCCAATTCTTGATTTTCTTGATCCGAAACTAGATTTTTGTATTCGCGACAAAATTTTTGATTTTCTTGATCCCAAACTAGATTTTTGTATTCGCGACCGAATTCTTGATTTTCTTTATCCAAAACTAGATTTTTGCATTCGCCACGCAATTCTTGATTTTTTTGATCCAAAACTAGATTTTTGCATTCGCCACGCACTTCTTGATTTTCTTGATCCAAAACTAGATTTTTGCATTAGCCACGCAGTTCTTTATTTTCATGATCCAAAACTAGATTTTTGTATTCGCGACCAACTTCTTTATTTTCTTGATCCAAAACTAGATTTTTGCATTCGCGACCCAATTCTTCATTTTCTTGATCCTAAACTAGAATTTTGCATTCGCCACGCAGTTCTTGATTTTCTTGATCCAAAACAAGATTTTTGAATTCGCCACGCAGTTCTTGATTTTCTTGATCCAAAACTAGATTTTTGTATTCGCGACCAAATTCTGGATTTTCTTGATCCAAAACAAGATTTTTGTACTCGCGACCAAATTCTTGATTTTCTTGATCAAAAACTAGATTTTTGCATTCGCCACGCAATTCTTGATTTTCTTGATCCAAAACTAGATTTTGGTATTTGCGACCAAATTCTTGATTTTCTTGATGCAAAATTAGATTTTCGTATTCGCGACCCAATTCTTGATTTTCTTGATCCAAAACTAGATTTTTGTATTCGTGACTCAATTCTTGATTTTCTTGATCCAAAACTAGATTTCTGTATTCGCGACCGAATTCTTGATTTTCTTGATCCAAAACTAGATTTTTGCTTTCGCCACGCAATTCTTGATTTTCTTGATCCAAAACTAGATTTTCTTATTCTCGACCCAATTCTTGATTTTATTGATCCCAAACTAGATATTTGTATTCACGACCAATTTCTTGATTTTCCTGATCCAAAACTAGATTTTTGAGTTCGCGACCAACTTCTTGATTTTCTTGATCCAAAACTAGATATTTGTATTCGTGACCAATTTCTTGATTTTCATTATCCAAAACTAGATTGTCTTATTCTCGACCCAATTCTTGATTTTATTGATCCCAAACTAGATATTTGTATTCGTGACCAATTTCTTGATTTTCCTGATCCAAAACTCGATTTTTGAATTCGCGACCAACTTCTTGATTTTCTTGATCCAAAACTAGATTTTTGCATTCGCGACTCAATTCTTGATTTTCTTGTTCCAAAATTTGATTTTTGCATTAGCCACGCAGTTCTTTATTTTCATGATCCAAAAGTAGATTTTTGTTTTCGCGACCAACTTCTTTATTTTCTTGATCCAAAACTAGATTTTTGCATTCGCAACCTAATTCTTCATTTTGTTGATCCAAAACTACAATTTTGCATTCGCCACGCAGTTCTTGATTTTCTTGATCCAAAACTAGATTTTTGCATTCGCCACGCACTTCTTGATTTTCTTGATCCAAAACTAGATTTTTGTATTTGCGACCAAATTCTTGATTTTCTTCATCCAAAACTAGATTTTCTTATTCTCGACCCAATTCTTGATTTTATTGATACCAAACTAGATATTTGTATTCGCGACCAATTTCTTGATTTTCCTGATCCAAAACTAGATTTTTGAATTCGCGACCAAATTCTTGATTTTTTTGATCCAAAACTAGATTTTTACATTCGCGACTCAATTCTTGATTTTCTTATTCCAAAATTAGATTTTTGCATTAGCCACGCAGTTCTTTATTTTCATGATCCAAAACTAGAATTTTGTATTCGCGACCAACTTCTTTATTTTCTTGATCCAAAACTAGATTTTTGCATTCGCGACCCAATTCTTCATTTTCTTGATCCAAAACTAGAATTTTGCATTCGCCACGCAGTTCTTGATTTTCTTGATCCAAAACAAGATTTTTGAATTCGCCACGCAGTTCTTGATTTTCTTGATCCAAAACTAGATTTTTGTATTCGCGACCAACTTCTTGATTTTCTTGATCCAAAACTAGATTTTTGTATTCGCGACCAAATTCTTGATTTTCATTATACAAAACTAGATTTTTGTATTCCCGACCCAATTCTTGATTTTCTTGATCCAAAACTAGATTTTTGTATTCGGGACCCAATTCTTGATTTTCTTGATCCAAAACTAGATTTTTGTATTCGCGACCGAATTCTTGATTTTCTTGATCCAAAACTAGATTTTTGCATTCGCCACGCAATTCTTGATTTTCTTGATCCAAAACTAGATTTTCTTATTCTCGACCCAATTCTTGATTTTATTGATCCAAAACTATATATTTGTATTCGTGACCAATTTCTTCATTTTCCTGATCCAAAACTAGATTTTTGAATTCGCGAGCAACTTCTTGATTTTCTTGATCCAAAACTAGATTTTTACATTCGCGACTCAATTCTTGATTTTCTTATTCCAAAATTAGATTTTTGTATTAGCCACGCAGTTCTTTATTTTCATGATCCAAAACTAGATTTTTGTATTCGCGACCAACTTCTTTATTTTCTTGATCCAAAACTAGATTTTTGCATTCGCGACCCAATTCTTCATTTTCTTGATCCTAAACTAGAATTTTGCATTCGCCACGCAGTTCTTGATTTTCTTGATCCAAAACAAGATTTTTGAATTCGCCACGCAGTTCTTGATTTTCTTGATCCAAAACTAGATTTTTGTATTCGCGACCAAATTCTGGATTTTCTTGATCCAAAACAAGATTTTTGTACTCGCGACCAAATTCTTGATTTTCTTGATCAAAAACTAGATTTTTGCATTCGCCACGCAATTCTTGATTTTCTTGATCCAAAACTAGATTTTGGTATTTGCGACCAAATTCTTGATTTTCTTGATGCAAAATTAGATTTTCGTATTCGCGACCCAATTCTTGATTTTCTTGATCCAAAACTAGATTTTTGTATTCGTGACCCAATTCTTGATTTTCTTGATCCAAAACTAGATTTTTGCATTCGCGACTCAATTCTTGATTTTCTTGTTCCAAAATTTGATTTTTGCATTAGTCACGCAGTTCTTTATTTTCATGATCCAAAAGTAGATTTTTGTTTTCGCGACCAACTTCTTTATTTTCTTGATCCAAAACTAGATTTTTGCATTCGCAACCTAATTCTTCATTTTGTTGATCCAAAACTACAATTTTGCATTCGCCACGCAGTTCTTGATTTTCTTGATCCAAAACTAGATTTTTGTATTCGCGACCGAATTCTTGATTTTCTTGATCCAAAACTAGATTTTTGTATTTGCGACCAAATTCTTGATTTTCTTGATCCAAAACTAGATTTTCTAATTCTCGACCCAATTCTTGATTTTATTGATACCAAACTAGATATTTGTATTCGCGACCAATTTCTTGATTTTCCTGATCCAAAACTAGATTTTTGAATTCGCGACCAACTTCTTGATTTTTTTGATCCAAAACTAGATTTTTACATTCGCGACTCAATTCTTGATTTTCTTATTCCAAAATTAGATTTTTGCATTAGCCACGCAGTTCTTGATTTTCTTGATCCAAAACTAGATTTTTGCATTCGCCACGCAATTCATGATTTTCTTGATCCAAAACTAGATTTTTGTATTTGCGACCAAATTCTTGATTTTCTTGATGCAAAACTAGATTTTCGTATTCGCGACCCAATTCTTGATTTTCTTGATCCAAAACTAGATTTTTGTATTCGTGACCCAATTCTTGATTTTCATGATCCGAAACTAGATTTTCTTATTCTCGACCCAATTCTTGATTTTATTGATCCAAAACTAGATATTTGTATTCGCGACCAATTTCTTGATTTTCCTGATCCAAAACTAGATTTTTGAATTCGCGACCAACTTCTTGATTTTTTTGATCCAAAACTAGATTTTTACATTCGCGACTCAATTCTTGATTTTCTTATTCCAAAATTAGATTTTTGCATTAGCCACGCAGTTCTTTATTTTCATGATCCAAAACTAGATTTTTGTATTCGCGACCAACTTCTTTATTTTCTTGATCCAAAACTAGATTTTTGCATTCGCGACCCAATTCTTCATTTTCTTGATCCTAAACTAGAATTTTGCATTCGCCACGCAGTTCTTGATTTTCTTGATCCAAAACAAGATTTTTGAATTCGCCACGCAGTTCTTGATTTTCTTGATCCAAAACTAGATTTTTGTATTCGCGACCAAATTCTGGATTTTCTTGATCCAAAACAAGATTTTTGTACTCGCGACCAAATTCTTGATTTTCTTGATCAAAAACTAGATTTTTGCATTCGCCACGCAATTCTTGATTTTCTTGATCCAAAACTAGATTTTGGTATTTGCGACCAAATTCTTGATTTTCTTGATGCAAAATTAGATTTTCGTATTCGCGACCCAATTCTTGATTTTCTTGATCCAAAACTAGATTGTTGTATTCGTGACTCAATTCTTGATTTTCTTGATCCAAAACTAGATTTCTGTATTCGCGACCGAATTCTTGATTTTCTTGATCCAAAACTAGATTTTTGCTTTCGCCACGCAATTCTTGATTTTCTTGATCCAAAACTAGATTTTCTTATTCTCGACCCAATTCTTGATTTTATTGATCCCAAACTAGATATTTGTATTCACGACCAATTTCTTGATTTTCCTGATCCAAAACTAGATTTTTGAGTTCGCGACCAACTTCTTGATTTTCTTGATCCAAAACTAGATATTTGTATTCGTGACCAATTTCTTGATTTTCATTATCCAAAACTAGATTGTCTTATTCTCGACCCAATTCTTGATTTTATTGATCCCAAACTAGATATTTGTATTCGTGACCAATTTCTTGATTTTCCTGATCCAAAACTCGATTTTTGAATTCGCGACCAACTTCTTGATTTTCTTGATCCAAAACTAGATTTTTGCATTCGCGACTCAATTCTTGATTTTCTTGTTCCAAAATTTGATTTTTGCATTAGCCACGCAGTTCTTTATTTTCATGATCCAAAAGTAGATTTTTGTTTTCGCGACCAACTTCTTTATTTTCTTGATCCAAAACTAGATTTTTGCATTCGCAACCTAATTCTTCATTTTGTTGATCCAAAACTACAATTTTGCATTCGCCACGCAGTTCTTGATTTTCTTGATCCAAAACTAGATTTTTGCATTCGCCACGCACTTCTTGATTTTCTTGATCCAAAACTAGATTTTTGTATTTGCGACCAAATTCTTGATTTTCTTCATCCAAAACTAGATTTTCTTATTCTCGACCCAATTCTTGATTTTATTGATACCAAACTAGATATTTGTATTCGCGACCAATTTCTTGATTTTCCTGATCCAAAACTAGATTTTTGAATTCGCGACCAACTTCTTGATTTTTTTGATCCAAAACTAGATTTTTACATTCGCGACTCAATTCTTGATTTTCTTATTCCAAAATTAGATTTTTGCATTAGCCACGCAGTTCTTTATTTTCATGATCCAAAACTAGATTTTTGTATTCGCGACCAACTTCTTTATTTTCTTGATCCAAAACTAGATTTTTGCATTCGCGACCCAATTCTTCATTTTCTTGATCCAAAACTAGAATTTTGCATTCGCCACGCAGTTCTTGATTTTCTTGATCCAAAACAAGATTTTTGAATTCGCCACGCAGTTCTTGATTTTCTTGATCCAAAACTAGATTTTTGTATTCGCGACCAACTTCTTGATTTTCTTGATCCAAAACTAGATTTTTGTATTCGCGACCAAATTCTTGATTTTCATTATACAAAACTAGATTTTTGTATTCCCGACCCAATTCTTGATTTTCTTGATCCAAAACTAGATTTTTGTATTCGGGACCCAATTCTTGATTTTCTTGATCCAAAACTAGATTTTTGTATTCGCGACCGAATTCTTGATTTTCTTGATCCAAAACTAGATTTTTGCATTCGCCACGCAATTCTTGATTTTCTTGATCCAAAACTAGATTTTCTTATTCTCGACCCAATTCTTGATTTTATTGATCCAAAACTATATATTTGTATTCGTGACCAATTTCTTGATTTTCCTGATCCAAAACTCGATTTTTGAATTCGCGACCAACTTCTTGATTTTCTTGATCCAAAACTAAATTTTTGTATTCGCGACTCAATTCTTGATTTTCTTGTTCCAAAATTAGATTTTTGCATTAGCCACGCAGTTCTTTATTTTCATGATCCAAAACTAGATTTTTGTATTCGCGACCAACTTCTTTATTTTCTTGATCCAAAACTAGATTTTTGCATTCGCGACCCAAATCTTCATTTTCTTGATCCAAAACTACAATTTTGCATTCGCCACGCAGTTCTTGATTTTCTTGATCCAAAACTAGATTTTTGCATTCGCCACGCAATTCTTGATTTTCTTGGTCCAAAACTAGATTTTTGTATTTGCGACCAAATTCTTGATTTTCTTGATCCAAAACTAGATTTTCTTATTCTCGACCCAATTCTTGATTTGATTGATACCAAACTAGATTTTCTTATTCTCGACCCAATTCTTGATTTTATTGATCCGAAACTAGATTTTTGAATTCGCGACCAACTTCTTGATTTTCTTGATCCAAAACTAGATTTTTGCATTCGCCACCCAATTCTTCATTTTCTTGATCCTAAACTAGAATTTTGCATTCGCCACGCAGTTCTTGATTTTCTTGATCCAAAACAAGATTTTTGAATTCGCCACGCAGTTCTTGATTTTCTTGATCCAAAACTAGATTTTTGTATTCGCGACCAAATTCTGGATTTTCTTGATCCAAAACAAGATTTTTGTACTCGCGACCAAATTCTTGATTTTCTTGATCCAAAACTAGATTTTTGCAATCGCCACGCAATTCTTGATTTTCTTGATCCAAAACTAGATTTTTGTATTTGCGACCAAATTCTTGATTTTCTTGATCCAAAACTAGATTTTCTTATTCTCGACCCAATTCTTGATTTGATTGATACCAAACTAGATATTTGTATTAGCGACCAACTTCTTGATTTTCCTCATCCAAAACTAGATTTTTGAATTCGCGACCAACTTCTTGATTTTCTTGATCCAAAACTAGATATTTGTATTCGTGACCAATTTCTTGATTTTCATTATCCAAAACTAGATTTTTCTTATTCTCGACCCAATTCTTGATTTTATTGATCCCAAACTAGATATTTGTATTCGTGACCAATTTCTTGATTTTCCTGATCCAAAACTCGATTTTTGAATTCGCGACCAACTTCTTGATTTTCTTGATCCAAAACTAGATTTTTGCATTCGCGACTCAATTCTTGATTTTATTGTTCCAAAATTAGATTTTCGCATTAGCCACGCAGTTCTTTATTTTCTTGATGCAAAACTAGATTTTCGTATTCGCGACCCAATTCTTGATTTTCTTGATCCAAAACTAGATTTTTGTATTCGGGACCCAATTTTTGATTTTCTTGATCCAAAACTAGATTTTTGTATTCGCGACCGAATTCTTGATTTTCTTGATCCAAAACTAGATTTTTGCATTCGCCACGCAATTCTTGATTTTCTTGATCCAAAACTAGATTTTTGTATTTGCGACCAAATTCTTGATTTTCTTCATCCAAAACTAGATTTTCTTATTCTCGACCCAATTCTTGATTTTATTGATACCAAACTAGATATTTGTATTCGCGACCAATTTCTTGATTTTCCTGATCCAAAACTAGATTTTTGAATTCGCGACCAACTTCTTAATTTTTTTTAATCCAAAACTAGATTTTTACATTCGCGACTCAATTCTTGATTTTCTTATTCCAAAATTAGATTTTTGCATTAGCCACGCAGTTCTTTATTTTCATGATCCAAAACTAGATTTTTGTATTCGCGACCAACTTCTTTATTTTCTTGATCCAAAACTAGATTTTTGCATTCGCGACCCAATTCTTCATTTTCTTGATCCAAAACTAGAATTTTGCATTCGCCATGCAGTTCTTGATTTTCTTGATCCAAAACAAGATTTTTGAATTCGCCACGCAGTTCTTGATTTTCTTGATCCAAAACTAGATTTTTGTATTCGCGACCAACTTCTTGATTTTCTTGATCCAAAACTAGATTTTTGTATTCGCGACCAAATTCTTGATTTTCATTATACAAAACTAGATTTTTGTATTCGCGACCAACTTATTGATTTTCTTGATACAAAACTAAATTTTTTTATTCGCGACCAAATTCTTGATTTTCTTGATCCAAAACTAGATTTTTGTATTCGCCACGCAGTTCTTGATTTTCTTGATCCAAAACTAGATTTTTGTATTCGCGACCAAATTCTGGATTTTCTTGATCCAAAACAAGATTTTTGTACTCGCGACCAAATTCTTGATTTTCTTGATCCAAAACTAGATTTTTGCATTCGCCACGCAATTCTTGATTTACTTGATCCAAAACTAGATTTTGGTATTTGCGACCAAATTCTTGATTTTCTTGATGCAAAATTAGATTTTCGTATTCGCGACCCAATTCTTGATTTTCTTGATCCAAAACTAGATATTTGTATTCGGGACCCAATTCTTGATTTTCTTGATCCAAAACTAGATTTTTGTATTCGCGACCGAATTCTTGATTTTCTTGATCCAAAACTAGATTTTTGCATTCGCCACGCAATTCTTGATTTTCTTGATCCAAAACTAGATTTTTGTATTTGCGACCAAATTCTTGATTTTCTTCATCCAAAACTAGATTTTCTTATTCTCGACCCAATTCTAGATTTTATTGATCCCAAACTAGATATTTGTATTCGTGACCAATTTCTTGATTTTCTTGATCCAAAACTAGATTTTTGAATTCGCGACCAACTTCTTGATTTTCTTGATCCAAAACTAGATATTTGTATTCGTGACCAATTTCTTGATTTTCATTATCCAAAACTAGATTTTCTTATTCTCGACTCAATTCTTGATTTTATTGATCCCAAACTATATATTTGTATTCGTGACCAATTTCTTGATTTTCCTGATCCAAAACTCGATTTTTGAATTCGCGACCAACTTCTTGATTTTCTTGATTCAAAACTAAATTTTTGCATTCGCGACTCAATTCTTGATTTTCTTGTTCCAAAATTAGATTTTTGCATTAGCCACGCAGTTCTTTATTTTCATGATCCAAAACTAGATTTTTGTATTCGCGACCAACTTCTTTATTTTCTTGATCCAAAACTAGATTTTTGCATTCGTGACCCAAATCTTCATTTTCTTGATCCAAAACTACAATTTTGCATTCGCCACGCAGTTCTTGATTTTCTTGATCCAAAACTAGATTTTTGCATTCGCCACGCAATTCTTGATTTTCTTGATCCAAAACTAGATTTTTGTATTTGCGACCAAATTCTTGATTTTCTTGATCCAAAACTAGATTTTCTTATTCTCGACCCATTTCTTGATTTGATTGATACCAAACTAGATATTTGTATTCGCGACCAATTTCTTGATTTTCCTGATCCGAAACTAGATTTTTGAATTCGCGACCAACTTCTTGATTTTCTTGATCCAAAACTAGATTTTTGCATTCGCGACCCAATTCTTCATTTTCTTGATCCTAAACTAAAATTTTGCATTCGCCACGCAGTTCTTGATTTTCTTGATCCAAAACAAGATTTTTGAATTGGCCACGCAGTTCTTAATTTTCTTGATCCAAAACTAGATTTTTGTATTCGTGACCAAATTCTGGATTTTCTTGATCCAAAACAAGATTTTTGTACTCGCGACCAAATTCTTGATTTTCTTGATCCAAAACTAGATTTTTGCATTCGCCACACAATTCTTGATTTTCTTGATCCAAAACTAGATTTTTGTATTTGCGACCAAATTCTTGATTTTCTTGATCCAAAACTAGATTTTCTTATTCTCGACCCAATTCTTGATTTGATTGATACCAAACTAGATATTTGTATTCGCAACCAATTTCTTGATTTTCCTGATCCAAAACTAGATTTTTGAATTCGCGACCAACTTCTTGATTTTCTTGATCCAAAACTAGATATTTGTATTCGTGACCAATTTCTTGATTTTCATTATCCAAAACTAGATTTTCTTATTCTCGACCCAATTCTTGATTTTATTGATCCCAAACTATATATTTGTATTCGTGACCAATTTCTTGATTTTCCTGATCCAAAACTCGATTTTTGAATTCGCGACCAACTTCTTGATTTTCTTGATCCAAAACTAAATTTTTGCATTCGCGACTCAATTCTTGATTTTCTTGTTCCAAAATTAGATTTTTGCATTAGCCACGCAGTTCTTTATTTTCATGATCCAAAACTAGATTTTTGTATTCGCGACCAACTTCTTTATTTTCTTGATCCAAAACTAGATTTTTGCATTCGCGACCCAATTCTTCATTTTCTTGATCCAAAACTAGAATTTTGCATTCGCCACGCAGTTCTTGATTTTCTTGATCCAAAACAAGATTTTTGAATTCGCCACGCAGTTCTTGATTTTCTTGATCCAAAACTAGATTTTTGTATTCGCGACCAACTTCTTTATTTTCTTGATCCAAAACTAGATTTTTGCATTCGCGACCCAATTCTTCATTTTCTTGATCCAAAACTAGAATTTTGCATTCGCCACGCAGTTCTTGATTTTCATGATCCAAAACAAGATTTTTGAATTCGCCACGCAGTTCTTGATTTTCTTGATCCAAAACTAGATTTTTGTATTCGCGACCAACTTCTTGATTTTCTTGATCCAAAACTAGATTTTTGTATTCGCGACAAATTCTTGATTTTCATTATACAAAACTAGATTTTTGTATTCGCGACCAACTTATGGATTTTCTTGATACAAAACTAAATTTTTTTATTCGCGACCAAATTCTTGATTTTCTTGATCCAAAACTAGATTTTTGTATTCGCCACGCAGTTCTTGATTTTCTTGATCCAAAACTAGATTTTTGTATTCGCGACCAAATTCTGGATTTTCTTGATCCAAAACAAGATTTTTGTACTCGCGACCAAATTCTTGATTTTCTTGATCCAAAACTAGATTTTTGCATTCGCCACGCAATTCTTGATTTTCTTGATCCAAAACTAGATTTTGGTATCTGCGACCAAATTCTTGATTTTCTTGATGCAAAACTAGATTTTCGTATTCGCGACCCAATTCTTGATTTTCTTGATCCAAAACTAGATTTTTGTATTCGGGACCCAATTCTTGATTTTCTTGATCCAAAACTAGATTTTTGTATTCGCGACCGAATTCTTGATTTTCTTGATCCAAAACTAGATTTTTGCATTCGCCACGCAATTCTTGATTTTCTTGATCCAAAACTAGATTTTTGTATTTGCGACCAAATTCTTGATTTTCTTGATCCAAAACTAGATTTTCTTATTCTCGACCAAATTCTTGATTTTATTGATCCCAAACTATATATTTGTATTCGTGACCAATTTCTTGATTTTCCTGATCCAAAACTCGATTTTTGAATTCGCGACCAACTTCTTGATTTTCTTGATCCAAAACTAAATTTTTGCATTCGCGACTCAATTCTTGATTTTCTTGTTCCAAAATTAGATTTTTGCATTAGCCACGCAGTTCTTTATTTTCATGATCCAAAACTAGATTTTTGTATTCGCGACCAACTTCTTTATTTTCTTGATCCAAAACTAGATTTTTGCATTCGCGACCCAATTCTTCATTTTCTTGATCCAAAACTAGAATTTTGCATTCGCCACGCAGTTCTTGATTTTCTTGATCCAAAACAAGATTTTTGAATTCGCCACGCAGTTCTTGATTTTCTTGATCCAAAACTAGATTTTTGTATTCGCGACCAACTTCTTGATTTTCTTGATCCAAAACTAGATTTTTGTATTCGCGACCAAATTCTTGATTTTCATTATACAAAACTAGATTTTTGTATTCGCGACCAACTTATGGATTTTCTTGATACAAAACTAAATTTTTTTATTCGCGACCAAATTCTTGATTTTCTTGATCCAAAACTAGATTTTTGTATTCGCCACGCAGTTCTTGATTTTCTTGATCCAAAACTAGATTTTTGTATTCGCGACCAAATTCTGGATTTGCTTGATCCAAAACAAGATTTTTGTACTCGCGACCAAATTCTTGATTTTCTTGATCCAAAACTAGATTTTTGCATTCACCACGCAATTCTTGATTTTCTTGATCCAAAACTAGATTTTGGTATTTGCGACCAAATTCTTGATTTTCTTGTTGCAAAACTAGATTTTCGTATTCGCGACCCAATTCTTGATTTTCTTGATCCAAAACTAGATTTTTGTATTCGGGACCCAATTCTTGATTTTCTTGATCCAAAACTAGATTTTTGTATTCGCGACCGAATTCTTGATTTTCTTGATCCAAAACTAGATTTTTGCATTCGCCACGCAATTCTTGATTTTCTTGATCCAAAACTAGATTTTGGTATTTGCGACCAAATTCTTGATTTTCTTGATGCAAAACTAGATTTTCCTATTCGCGACCCAATTCTTGATTTTCTTGATCCAAAACTAGATTTTTGTATTCGGGACCCAATTCTTGATTTTCTTGATCCAAAACTAGATTTTTGTATTCGCGACCGAATTCTTGATTTTCTTGATCCAAAACTAGATTTTTGCATTCGCCACGCAATTCTTGATTTTCTTGATCCAAAACTAGATTTTTGTATTCGCGACCGAATTCTTGATTTTCTTGATCCAAAACTAGATTTTTGCATTCGCCACGCAATTCTTGATTTTCTTGATCCAAAACTAGATTTTTGTATTTGCGACCAAATTCTTGATTTTCTTGATCCAAAACTAGATTTTTGCATTCGCCACGCAATTCTTGATTTTCTTGATCCAAAACTAGATTTTGGTATTTGCGACCAAATTCTTAATTTTTTTGATGCAAAATTAGATTTTCGTATTCGCGACCCAATTCTTGATTTTCTTGATCCAAAACTAGATTTTTGTATTCGTGACCCAATTCTTGATTTTCTTGATCCAAAACAAGATTTTTGTATTCGCGACCGAATTCTTGATTTTCTTGATCCAAAACTAGATTTTTGCATTCGCCACGCAATTCTTGATTTTCTTGATCCAAAACTAGATTTTCTTATTCTCGACCAAATTCTTGATTTTATTGATCCCAAACTAGATATTTGTATTCACGACCAATTTCTTGATTTTCCTGATCCAAAACTAGATTTTTGAATTCGCGACCAACTTCTTGATTTTCTTGATCCAAAACTAGATATTTGTATTCGTGACCAATTTCTTGATTTTCATTATCCAATACTAGATTTTCTTATTCTCGACCCAATTCTTGATTTTATTGATCCCAAACTATATATTTGTATTCGTGACCAATTTCTTGATTTTCCTGATCCAAAACTCGATTTTTGAATTCGCGACCAACTTCTTGATTTTCTTGATCCAAAACTAAATTTTTGCATTCGCGACTCAATTCTTGATTTTCTTGTTCCAAAATTAGATTTTTGCATTAGCCACGCAGTTCTTTATTTTCATGATCCAAAACTAGATTTTTGTATTCGCGACCAACTTCTTTATTTTCTTGATCCAAAACTAGATTTTTGCATTCGCGACCCAATTCTTCATTTTCTTGATCCAAAACTAGAATTTTGCATTCGCCACGCAGTTCTTGATTTTCTTGATCCAAAACAAGATTTTTGAATTCCCCACGCAGTTCTTGATTTTCTTGATCCAAAACTAGATTTTTGTATTCGCGACCAACTTCTTGATTTTCTTGATCCAAAACTAGATTTTTGTATTCGGGACCCAATTCTTGATTTTCTTGATCCAAAACTAGATTTTTGTATTCGCGACCGAATTCTTGATTTTCTTGATCCAAAACTAGATTTTTGCATTGGCCACGCAATTCTTGATTTTCTTGATCCAAAACTAGATTTTGGTATTTGCGACCAAATTCTTGATTTTCTTGATGCAAAACTAGATTTTCGTATTCGCGACCCAATTCTTGATTTTCTTGATCCAAAACTAGATTTTTGTATTCGGGACCCAATTCTTGATTTTCTTGATCCAAAACTAGATTTTTGTATTCGCGACCGAATTCTTGATTTTCTTGATCCAAAACTAGATTTTTGCATTCGCCACGCAATTCTTGATTTTCTTGATCCAAAACTAGATTTTTGTATTCGCGACCGAATTCTTGATTTTCTTGATCCAAAACTAGATTTTTGCATTCGCCACGCAATTCATGATTTTCTTGATCCAAAACTAGATTTTTGTATTTGCGACCAAATTCTTGATTTTCTTGATCCAAAACTAGATTTTTGCATTCGCCACGCAATTCTTGATTTTCTTGATCCAAAACTAGATTTTGGTATTTGCGACCAAATTCTTGATTTTCTTGATGCAAAATTAGATTTTCGTATTCGCGACCCAATTCTTGATTTTCTTGATCCAAAACTAGATTTTTGTATTCGTGACCCAATTCTTGATTTTCTTGATCCAAAACAAGATTTTTGTATTCGCGACCGAATTCTTGATTTTCTTGATCCAAAACTAGATTTTTGCATTCGCCACGCAATTCTTGATTTTCATGATCCAAAACTAGATTTTCTTATTCTCGACCAAATTCTTGATTTTATTGATCCCAAACTAGATATTTGTATTCACGACCAATTTCTTGATTTTCCTGATCCAAAACTAGATTTTTGAATTCGCGACCAACTTCTTGATTTTCTTGATCCAAAACTAGATATTTGTATTCGTGACCAATTTCTTGATTTTCATTATCCAAAACTAGATTTTCTTATTCTCGACCCAATTCTTGATTTTATTGATCCCAAACTAGATATTTGTATTCGGGACCAATTTCTTGATTTTCCTGATCCAAAACTCGATTTTTGAATTCGCGACCAACTTCTTGATTTTCTTGATCCAAAACTAGATTTTTGCATTCGCGACTCAATTCTTGATTTTCTTGTTCCAAAATTAGATTTTTGCATTAGCCACGCAGTTCTTTATTTTCATGATCCAAAACTAGATTTTTGGTTTCGCGACCAACTTCTTTATTTTCTTGATCCAAAACTAGATTTTTGCATTCGCGACCCAATTCTTCATTTTCTTGATCCAAAACTATAATTTTGCATTCGCCACGCAGTTCTTGATTTTCTTGATCCAAAACTAGATTTTTGCATTCGCCACGCAATTCTTGATTTTCTTGATCCAAAACTAGATTTTTGAATTTGCGACCAAATTCTTGATTTTCATCATCCAAAACTAGATTTTCTTATTCTCGACCCAATTCTTGATTTTATTGATACCAAACTAGATATTTGTATTCGCGACCAATTTCTTGATTTTCCTAATCCAAAACTAGATTTTTGAATTCGCGACCAACTTCTTGATTTTTTTGATCCAAAACTAGATTTTTACATTCGCGACCCAATTCTTCATTTTCTTGATCCAAAACTAGAATTTTGCATTCGCCACGCAGTTCTTGATTTTCTTGATCCAAAACAAGATTTTTGAATTCGCCACGCAGTTCTTGATTTTCTTGATCCAAAACTAGATTTTTGTATTCGCGACCAACTTCTTGATTTTCTTCATCCAAAACTAGATTTTTGTATTCGCGACCAAATTCTTGATTTTCATTATACAAAACTAGATTTTTGTATTCGCGACCAACTTATTGATTTTCTTGATACAAAACTAAATTTTTTTATTCGCGACCAAATTCTTGATTTTCTTGATGCAAAACTAGATTTTCGTATTCGCGACCCAATTCTTGATTTTCTTGATCCAAAACTAGATTTTTGTATTCGGGACCCAATTCTTGATTTTCTTGATCCAAAACTAGATTTTTGAATTCGCGACCAACTTCTTAATTTTCTTGATCCAAAACTAGATTTTTACATTCGCGACTCAATTCTTGATTTTCTTATTCCAAAATTAGATTTTTGCATTAGCCACGCAGTTCTTTATTTTCATGATCCAAAACTAGATTTTTGTATTCGCGGCCAACTTCTTTATTTTCTTGATCCAAAACTAGATTTTTGCATTCGCGACCCAATTCTTCCTTTTCTTGATCCAAAACTAGAATTTTGCATTCGCCACGCAGTTCTTGATTTTCTTGATCCAAAACAAGATTTTTGAATTCGCCACGCAGTTCTTGATTTTCTTGATCCAAAACTAGATTTTTGTATTCGCGACCAACTTCTTGATTTTCTTGATCCAAAACTAGATTTTTGTATTCGCGACCAAATTCTTGATTTTCATTATACAAAACTAGATTTTTGTAGTCGCGACCAACTTATGGATTTTCTTGATACAAAACTAAATTTTTTTATTCGCGACCAAATTCTTGATTTTCTTGATCCAAAACTAGATTTTTGTATTCGCCATGCAGTTCTTGATTTTCTTGATCCAAAACTAGATTTTTGTATTCGCGACCAAATTCTGGATTTTCTTGATCCAAAACAAGATTTTTGTACTCGCGACCAAATTCTTGATTTTCTTGATCCAAAACTAGATTTTTGCATTCACCACGCAATTCTTGATTTTCTTGATCCAAAACTAGATTTTGGTATTTGCGACCAAATTCTTGATTTTCTTGATGCAAAACTAGATTTTCGTATTCGCGACCCAATTCTTGATTTTCTTGATCCAAAACTAGATTTTTGTATTCGGGACCCAATTCTTGATTTTCTTGATCCAAAACTAGATTTTTGTATTCGCGACCGAATTCTTGATTTTCTTGATCCAAAACTAGATTTTTGCATTGGCCACGCAATTCTTGATTTTCTTGATCCAAAACTAGATTTTGGTATTTGCGACCAAATTCTTGATTTTCTTGATGCAAAACTAGATTTTCGTATTCGCGACCCAATTCTTGATTTCCTTGATCCAAAACTAGATTTTTGTATTCGGGACCCAATTCTTGATTTTCTTGATCCAAAACTAGATTTTTGTATTCGCGACCGAATTCTTGATTTTCTTGATCCAAAACTAGATTTTTGCATTCGCCACGCAATTCTTGATTTTCTTGATCCAAAACTAGATTTTTGTATTCGCGACCGAATTCTTGATTTTCTTGATCCAAAACTAGATTTTTGCATTCGCCACGCAATTCATGATTTTCTTGATCCAAAACTAGATTTTTGTATTTGCGACCAAATTCTTGATTTTCTTGATCCAAAACTAGATTTTTGCATTCGCCACGCAATTCTTGATTTTCTTGATCCAAAACTAGATTTTGGTATTTGCGACCAAATTCTTGATTTTCTTGATGCAAAATTAGATTTTCGTATTCGCGACCCAATTCTTGATTTTCTTGATCCAAAACTAGATTTTTGTATTCGTGACCCAATTCTTGATTTTCTTGATCCAAAACAAGATTTTTGTATTCGCGACCGAATTCTTGATTTTCTTGATCCAAAACTAGATTTTTGCATTCGCCACGCAATTCTTGATTTTCATGATCCAAAACTAGATTTTCTTATTCTCGACCAAATTCTTGATTTTATTGATCCCAAACTAGATATTTGTATTCACGACCAATTTCTTGATTTTCCTGATCCAAAACTAGATTTTTGAATTCGCGACCAACTTCTTGATTTTCTTGATCCAAAACTAGATATTTGTATTCGTGACCAATTTCTTGATTTTCATTATCCAAAACTAGATTTTCTTATTCTCGACCCAATTCTTGATTTTATTGATCCCAAACTAGATATTTGTATTCGGGACCAATTTCTTGATTTTCCTGATCCAAAACTCGATTTTTGAATTCGCGACCAACTTCTTGATTTTCTTGATCCAAAACTAGATTTTTGCATTCGCGACTCAATTCTTGATTTTCTTGTTCCAAAATTAGATTTTTGCATTAGCCACGCAGTTCTTTATTTTCATGATCCAAAACTAGATTTTTGGTTTCGCGACCAACTTCTTTATTTTCTTGATCCAAAACTAGATTTTTGCATTCGCGACCCAATTCTTCATTTTCTTGATCCAAAACTATAATTTTGCATTCGCCACGCAGTTCTTGATTTTCTTGATCCAAAACTAGATTTTTGCATTCGCCACGCAATTCTTGATTTTCTTGATCCAAAACTAGATTTTTGAATTTGCGACCAAATTCTTGATTTTCATCATCCAAAACTAGATTTTCTTATTCTCGACCCAATTCTTGATTTTATTGATACCAAACTAGATATTTGTATTCGCGACCAATTTCTTGATTTTCCTAATCCAAAACTAGATTTTTGAATTCGCGACCAACTTCTTGATTTTTTTGATCCAAAACTAGATTTTTACATTCGCGACCCAATTCTTCATTTTCTTGATCCAAAACTAGAATTTTGCATTCGCCACGCAGTTCTTGATTTTCTTGATCCAAAACAAGATTTTTGAATTCGCCACGCAGTTCTTGATTTTCTTGATCCAAAACTAGATTTTTGTATTCGCGACCAACTTCTTGATTTTCTTCATCCAAAACTAGATTTTTGTATTCGCGACCAAATTCTTGATTTTCATTATACAAAACTAGATTTTTGTATTCGCGACCAACTTATTGATTTTCTTGATACAAAACTAAATTTTTTTATTCGCGACCAAATTCTTGATTTTCTTGATGCAAAACTAGATTTTCGTATTCGCGACCCAATTCTTGATTTTCTTGATCCAAAACTAGATTTTTGTATTCGGGACCCAATTCTTGATTTTCTTGATCCAAAACTAGATTTTTGAATTCGCGACCAACTTCTTAATTTTCTTGATCCAAAACTAGATTTTTACATTCGCGACTCAATTCTTGATTTTCTTATTCCAAAATTAGATTTTTGCATTAGCCACGCAGTTCTTTATTTTCATGATCCAAAACTAGATTTTTGTATTCGCGGCCAACTTCTTTATTTTCATGATCCAAAACTAGATTTTTGTATTCGCGACCCAATTCTTCCTTTTCTTGATCCAAAACTAGAATTTTGCATTCGCCACGCAGTTCTTGATTTTCTTGATCCAAAACAAGATTTTTGAATTCGCCACGCAGTTCTTGATTTTCTTGATCCAAAACTAGATTTTTGTATTCGCGACCAACTTCTTGATTTTCTTGATCCAAAACTAGATTTTGGTATTCGCGACCAAATTCTTGATTTTTATTATCCAAAACTAGATTTTTGTATTCGCGACCAACTTATTGATTTTCCTGATACAAAACTAAATTTTTTTATTCGCGACCAAATTCTTGATTTTCTTGATCGAAAACTAGAATTTCGTATTCGCGACCCAATTCTTAATTTTCTTGATCCAAAACTAGATTTTTGTATTCGGGACCCAATTCTTGATTTTCTTGATCCAAAACTAGATTTTTGAATTCGCGACCAACTTCTTAATTTTCTTGATCCAAAACTAGATTTTTGCATTCGCGACTCAATTCTTGATTTTCTTATTCCAAAATTAGATTTTTGCATTAGCCACGCAGTTCTTTATTTTCATGATCCAAAACTAGATTTTTGTATTCGCGGCCAACTTCTTTATTTTCTTGATCCAAAACTAGATTTTTGCATTCGCGACCCAATTCTTCCTTTTCTTGACCCAAAACTAGAATTTTGCATTCGCCACGCAGTTCTTGATTTTCTTGATCCAAAACAAGATTTTTGAATTCGCCACGCAGTTCTTGATTTTCTTGATCCAAAACTAGATTTTTGTATTCGCGACCAACTTCTTGATTTTCTTGATCCAAAACTAGATTTTGGTATTCGCGACCAAATTCTTGATTTTTATTATCCAAAACTAGATTTTTGTATTCGCGACCAACTTATTGATTTTCCTGATACAAAACTAAATTTTTTTATTCGCGACCAAATTCTTGATTTTCTTGATCGAAAACTAGATTTTTGTATTCGCCACGCAGTTCTTGATTTTCTTGATCCAAAACTAGATTTTTGTATTCGCGACCAAATTCTGGATTTTCTTGATCCAAAACTAGATTTTTGTATTCGCGACCAAATTCTAGATTTTCTTGATCCAAAACTAGATTTTTGCATTCGCCACGCAATTCTTGATTTTCTTGATCCAAAACTAGATTTTTGTATTTGCGACCAAATTCTTGATTTTCTTGATGCAAAACTAGATTTTCGTATTCGCGACCCAATTCTTGATTTTCTTGATCCAAAACTAGATTTTTGTATTCGGGACCCAATTATTGATTTTCTTGATCCAAAACTAGATTTTTGTATTCGCGACAAAATTTTTGATTTTCTTGATCCAAAACTAGATTTTTGTATTCGCGACCAAATTCTTGATTTTCTTGATCCAAAATTAGATTTTTGCATTCGCCATGCAAATCTTGATTTTCTTTATCCAAAACTAGATTTTTGTATTCACGACCAATTTCTTGATTTTCCTGATCCAAAACTAGATTTTTGAAATCGCGACCAACTTCTTGATTTTCTTGGTCCAAAACTAGATTTTTGCATTCGCGACTCAATTCTTGATTTTCTTGTTCCTAAATTAGATTTTTGCATTAGCCACGCAGTTCTTTATTTTCATGATCCAAAACTAGATTTTTGTATTCGCGACCAAATTTTTGATTTTCTTGATCCAAAACTAAATTTTTGTATTCGCGACCGAATTCTTGATTTTCTTGATCCAAAACTAGATTTTTGCATTCGCCACGCAATTCTTGATTTTCTTGATCCAAAACTAGATTTTCTTATTCTCGACCCAATTCTTGATTTTATTGATCCCAAACTAGATATTTGTATTCGCGACCAATTTCTTGATTTTCCTGATCCAAAACTAGATTTTTGAATTCGCGACCAACTTCTTGATTTTCTTGATCCAAAACTAGATTTTTGCATTCGCGACTCAATTCTTGATTTTCTTGTTCCAAAATTAGATTTTTGCATTAGCCACGCAGTTCTTTATTTTCATGATCCAAAACTAGATTTTTGTATTCGCGACCAACTTCTTTATTTTCTTGATCCAAAACTAGATTTTTGTATTCGCGACCAAATTCATGATTTTCATTATCGAAAGCTAGATTTTCTTATTCTCGATCCAATTCTTGATTTTATTGATCCCAAACTAGATATTTGCATTCGTGACCAATTTCTTGATTTTCCTCATCCAAAACTAGATTTTTGAATTCGCCACCAACTTCTTGATTTTCTTGATCCAAAACTAGATTTGTGCATTCGCGACTCAATTCTTGATTTTCTTGTTCCAAAATTAGATTTTTGCATTAGCCACGCAGTTCGTTATTTTCATGATCCAAAACAAGATTTTTGTATTCACGACCAACTTCTTGATTTTCTTGATCCAAAACTAGATTTTTGTATTCGCGACCAAATTCATGATTTTCATTATCCAAAACTAGATTTTCTTATTCTCGACCCAATTCTTGATTTTATTGATCGCAAACTAGATATTTGTATTCGCGACAAATTTCTTGATTTTCCTGATCCAAAACTAGATTTTTGAATTCGCGACCAACTTCTTGATTTTCTTGATCCAAAACTAGATTTTTGCATTCGCGACTCAATTCTTGATTTTCTTTTTCCAAAATTAGATTTTTGCATTAGCCACGCAGTTCGTTATTTTCATGATCCAAAACAAGATTTTTGTATTCACGACCAACTTCTTGATTTTCTTGATCCAAAACTAGATTTTTGTATTCGCGACCTAATTCTTGATTTTCATTATCCAAAACTAAATTTTTGTATTCGCGACCAACTTATTGATTTTCATTATCCGAAACTAGATTTTTGTATTCGCGACCAAATTTTTGATTTTCTTGATCGCAAACAAGATTTTTGTATTGGCGACCAAATTCTTGATTTTCTTGATCCAAAACTAGATTTTTGTATTCGCGACCAAATTTTTGATTTTCTTGATCCAAAACTAGATTTTTGTATTCGCGACCAAATTCATGATTTTCATTATCCAAAACTAGATTTTCTTATTCTCGACCCAATTCTTGATTTTATTGATCGCAAACTAGATATTTGTATTCGCGACAAATTTCTTGATTTTCCTGATCCAAAACTAGATTTTTGAATTCGCGACCAACTTCTTGATTTTCTTGATCCAAAACTAGATTTTTGCATTCGCGACTCAATTCTTGATTTTCTTTTTCCAAAATTAGATTTTTGCATTAGCCACGCAGTTCGTTATTTTCATGATCCAAAACAAGATTTTTGTATTCACGACCAACTTCTTGATTTTCTTGATCCAAAACTAGATTTTTGTATTCGCGACCTAATTCTTGATTTTCTTGATCCAAAACTAGATTTTTGAATTCGCCACGCAGTTCTTGATTTTCTTGATCCGAAACTAGATTTTTGTATTCGCGACCAAATTCTTGATTTTCTTGATCGCAAACAAGATTTTTGTATTGGCGACCAAATTCTTGATTTTCTTGATCCAAAACTAGATTTTTGTATTCGCGACCAAATTTTTGATTTTCTTGATCCAAAACTAGATTTTTGTATTCACGACCGAATTCTTGATTTTCTTCATGCAAAACTAGATTTTCGTATTCGCGACCCAATTCTTGATTTTCTTGATCCAAAACTAGATTTTTGTATTCGGGACCCAATTCTTGTTTTTCTTGATCCAAAACTAGATTTTTGTATTCGCGACAAAATTTTTGATTTTCTTGATCCAAAACTAGATTTTTTTATTCGCGACCGAATTCTTGATTTTCTTGATCCAAAACTAGATTTTTGTATTCGTGACCCAATTCTTGATTTTATTGATCCCAAACTAGATATTTGTATTCGCGACCAATTTCTTGATTTTCCTGATCCAAAACTAGATTTTTGAATTCGCGACCAACTTCTTGATTTTCTTGATCCAAAACTAGATTTTTGCATTCGCGACTCAATTCTTGATTTTCTTGTTCCAAAACTAGATTTTTGTATTCGCGACCAAATTTTTGATTTTCTTGATCCAAAACTAGATTTTTGTATTCGCGACCGAATTCTTGATTTTCATGATCCAAAACTAGATTTTTGTATTTGCGACCAAATTCTTGATTTTCTTGATGCAAAACTAGATTTTCGTATTCGCGACCCAATTCTTGATTTTCTTGATGCAAAACTAGATTTTTGCATTCGCCACGCAGTTCTTGATTTTCATGATCCTAAACTAGATTTTTGTATTCGCGACCAACTAATTTATTTTCTTGATACAAAACAAGATTTTTGCATTCGCGACCGAATTCTTCATTTTCTTGATCCAAAACTAGAGTTTTGCATTCGCCACGCAGTTCTTGATTTTCTTGATCCAAAACAAGATTTTTGAATTCGCCACACAGTTCTTGATTTTCTTGATCCAAAACTAGATTTTTGTATTCGCGACCAACTTCTTGATTTTCTTGATCCAAAACTAGATTTTTGTATTCGCGACCAAATTCTTGATTTTCATTATCCAAAACTAGATTTTTGTATTCGCGACCAACTTATTGATTTTCTTGATACAAAACTAACTTTTTTTATTCGCGACCAAATTCTTGATTTTCTTGATCCAAAACTACATTTTTGTATTCGCCACGCAGTTCTTGATTTTCTTGATCCAAAACTAGATTTTGTATTTGCGACCAAATTCTTGATTTTTTTGATGCAAAACTAGATTTTCGTATTCGCGACCCAATTCTTGATTTTCTTGATGCAAACTAGATTTTTGCATTCGCCACGCAGTTCTTGATTTTCTTGATCCAAAACTAGATTTTTGTATTCGCGACCAAATTCTGGATTTTCCTGATCCAAAACTAGATTTTTGTATTCGCGACCAAATTCTTGGTTTTCTTGATCCAAAACAAGATTTTTGAATTCGCCGCGCAGTTCTTGATTTTCTTGATGCAAAACTAGATTTTCGTATTCGTGACCCAATTCATGATTTTCTTGATCCAAAACTAGATTTTTGTATTCGCGACAAAAATTTTGATTTTCTTGATCCAAAACTAGATTTTTGTATTCACGACCGAATTCTTGATTTTCTTGATCCAAAACTAGATTTTTGTATTCGAGACCCAATTCTTGATTTTATTGATCCCAAACTAGATATTTGTATTCGCGACCAATTTCTTGATTTTCCTGATCCAAAACTATATTTTTGAATTCGCGACCAACTTCTTGATTTTTTCTTGATCCAAAACTAGATTTTTGCATTCGCGACTCAATTCTTGATTTTCTTGTTCCAAAACTAGATTTTTGTATTCGCGACCAAATTTTTGATTTTCTTGATCCAAAACTAGATTTTTGTATTCGCGACCGAATTCTTGATTTTCATGATCCAAAACTAGATTTTTGTATTTGCGACCAAATTCTTGATTTTCTTGATGCAAAACTAGATTTTCGTATTCGCGACCCAATTCTTGATTTTCTTGATGCAAAACTAGATTTTTGCATTCGCCACGGAGTTCTTGATTTTCATGATCCAAAACTAGATTTTTGTATTCGCGACCAACTTCTTTATTTTCTTGATCCAAAACAAGATTTTTGCATTCGCGACCCAATTATTCATTTTCTTGATCCAAAACTACAATTTTGCATTCGCCACGCAGTTCTTGATTTTCTTGATGCAAAACTAGATTTTCGTATTCGCGACCCAATTCTTGATTTTCTTGATGCAAAACTAGATTTTTGCATTCGCCACGCAGTTCTTGATTTTCTTGATCCAGAACTAGATTTTTGTATTCGCGACCAAATTCTCGATTTTCCTGATCCAAAACTAGATTTTTGTATTCGCGACCAAATTCTTGATTTTCTTGATCCAAAACTAGATTTTTGCATTCACCACGCAATTCTTGATTTTCTTGATCCAAAACTAGATTTTTGCATTTGCCACGCAATTCTTGATTTTCTTGATCCAAAACTAGATTGTTGTACTTGCGACCAAATTCTTGATTTTCTTGATAAAAAACTAGATTTTCGTATTCGCGACCCAATTCTTGATTTTCTTGATCGAAAACTAGATTTTTGTATTCGTGACCCAATTCTTGATTTTCTTGATCCAAAACTAGATTTTTGAATTCGCCACGCAGTTCTTGATTTTCTTGATCCGAAACTAGATTTTTGTATTCGCGACCAAATTCTTGATTTTCTTGATCGCAAACAAAATTTTTGTATTGGCGACCAAATTCTTGATTTTCTTGATCCAAAACTAGATTTTTGTATTCGCGACCAAATTTTTGATTTTCTTGATCCAAAACTAGATTTTTGTATTCACGACCGAATTCTTGATTTTCTTGATGCAAAACTAGATTTTCGCATTCGCGACCCAATTCTTGATTTTCTTGATGCAAAACTAGATTTTTGTATTCGCCACGCAGTTCTTGATTTTCTTGATCCAAAACTAGATCTTGTATTTGCGACCAAATTCTTGATTTTTTTGATGCAAAACTAGATTTTCGTATTCGCGACCCAATTCTTGATTTTCTTGATGCAAACTAGATTTTTGCATTCGCCACGCAGTTCTTGATTTTCTTGATCCAAAACTAGATTTTTGTATTCGCGACCAAATTCTGGATTTTCCTGATCCAAAACTAGAGTTTTGTATTCGCGACCAAATTCTTGATTTTCTTGATCCAAAACTAGATTTTTGCATTTGCCACGCAATTCTTGATTTTCTTGATCCAAAACTAGATTTTTGTATTTGCGACCAAATTCTTGATTTTCTTGATGCAAAACTAGATTTTCGTATTCGCGACCCAATTCTTGATTTTCTTGATCCAAAACTAGATTTTTGTATTCATGACCCAATTCTTGATTTTATTGATCCCAAACTAGATTTTTGTATTCGCGACTAAATTCTTGATTTTCTTGTTCCAAAATTAGATTTTTGCATTAGCCACGCAGTTCTTTATTTTCATAATCCAAAACTAGATTTTCGTATTTGCGACCAACTAATTTATTTTCTTGATCCAAAACAAGATTTTTGCATTCGCGACCCAATTCTTCATTTTCTTGATCCAAAACTAGAATTTTGCATTCGCCACGCAGTTCTTGATTTTCTTGATCCAAAACAAGATTTTTGAATTCGCAACGCAGTTCTTAATTTTCTTGATTCAAAACTAGATTTTTGTATTCGCGACCAACTTCTTGATTTTCTTGATCCAAAACTAGATTTTTGTATTCGCGACCAAATTCATGATTTTCATTATCCAAAACTAGATTTTTGTATTCGCGACCAACTAATTTATTTTCTTGATACAAAACAAGATTTTTGCATTCGCGACCCAATTCTTCATTTTCTTGATCCAAAACTAGATTTTTGCATTCGCCACGCAGTTCTTGATTTTCTTGATCCAAAACAAGATTTTTGAATTCGCCACGCAGTTCTTGATTTTCTTGATCCAAAACTAGATTTTTGTATTTGCGACCAAATTCTTGATTTTCTTGACCCAAAAGTAGATTTTCTTATTCTCGACCCAATTCTTGATTTTATTGATCCCAAACTAGATATTTGTATTCGCGACCAATTTCTTGATTTTCCTGATCCAAAACTAGATTTTTTAATTCGCGACCAACTTCTTGATTTTCTTGATCCAACACTAGATTTTTGCATTCGCGACTCAATTCTTGATTTTCTTGTTCCAAAATTAGATTTTTGCATTAGCCACGCAGTTCTTTATTTTCATGATCCAAAACTAGATTTTTGTATTCGCGACCAACTTCTTTATTTTCTTGATCCAAAACTAGATTTTTGCATTCGCGACCCAATTATTCATTTTCTTGATCCAAAACTACAATTTTGAATTCGCCACGCAGTTCTTGATTTTCTTAATCCAAAACTAGATTTTTGTATTCGCGACCAAATTCTCGATTTTCTTGATGCAAAACTAGATTTTCGTATTCGCGACCCAATTCTTGATTTTCTTGATGCAAAACTAGATTTTTGCATTCGCCACGCAGTTCTTGATTTTCATGATCCAAAACTAGATTATTGTATTCGCGACCAACTTCTTTATTTTCTTGATCCAAAACAAGATTTTTGCATTCGCGACCCAATTCTTCATTTTCTTGATCCAAAACTAGAATTTTGCATTCGCCACGCAGTTCTTGATTTTCTTGATCCAAAACAAGATTTTTCAATTCGCCACGCAGTTCTTGATTTTCTTGATCCAAAACTTGATTTTTGTATTCGCGACCAACTTCTTGATTTTCTTGATCCAAAACTAGATTTTTGTATTCGCGACCAAATTCGTGATTTTCATTATCCAAAACTAGATTTTTGTATTCGCGACCAACTTATTGATTTTCTTGATACAAAACTAAATTTTCTTATTCGCGACCAAATTCTTGATTTTCTTGATCCAAAACTAGATTTTTGTATTCGCCACGCAGTTCTTGATTTTCGTGATCCAAAACTAGATTTTTTTATTCGCGACCAAATTCTTGATTTTCTTGATCCAAAACTAGATTTTTGCATTAGCCACGCAGTTCGTTATTTTCATGATCCAAAACAAGATTTTTGTATTCACGACCAACTTCTTGATTTTCTTGATCCAAAACTAGATTTTTGTATTCGCGACCAAATTCATGATTTTCATTATCCAAAACTAGATTTTCTTATTCTCGACCCAATTCTTAATTTTATTGATCGCAAACTAGATATTTGTATTCGCTTCAAATTTCTTGATTTTCCTGATCCAAAACTAGATTTTTGAATTCGCGACCAACTTCTTGATTTTCTTGATCCAAAACTAGATTTTTGCATTCGCGACTCAATTCTTGATTTTCTTGTTCCAAAATTAGATTTTTGCATTAGCCACGCAGTTCGTTATTTTCATGATCCAAAACAAGATTTTTGTATTCACGACCAACTTCTTGATTTTCATGATCCAAAACTAGATTTTTGTATTCGCGACCAAATTCTTGATTTTCATTATCCAAAACTAAATTTTTGTATTCGCGACCAACTTATTGATTTTCATTATCCGAAACTAGATTTTTGTATTCGCGACCAACTTATTGATTTTCTTGATACAAAACTAAATTTTTTTATTCGCGACCAAATTCTTGATTTTCTTGATCCAAAACTAGATTTTTGTATTCGCGACCAAATTCTGGATTTTCTTGATCCAAAACTAGATTTTTGTATTCGCGACCAAATTCTTGATTTTCTTGATCCAAAACTAGATTTTTGTATTCGCGACCAAATTCTTGATTTTCATTATCCAAAACTAGATTTTTGTATTCGCGACCAACTTATTGATTTTCTTGAAGCAAAACTAGATTTTTGTATTCGCGACCAAATTCTTGATTTTCTTGATCCAAAACTAGATTTTTGCATTCGCCACGCAATTCTTGATTTTCTTGATCCAAAACTAGATTTTTGTATTTGCGACCAAATTTTTGATTTTCTTGATGCAAAACTATATTTTCGTATTCGCGACCCAATTCTTGATTTTCTTGATCCAAAACTATATTTTTTTATTCGTGACCCAATTCTTGATTTTCTTGATCCAAAACTAGATTTTTGTATTCGCGACCGAATTCTTGATTTTCTTGATCCAAAACTAGATTTTTGCATACGCCACGCAATTCTTGATTTTCTTGATCCAAAACTAGATTTTTGTATTTGCGACCAAATTCTTGATTTTCTTGATCCAAAACTAGATTTTCTTATTCTCGACCCAATTCGTGATTTTCTTGATCCCAAACTAGATATTTCTATTCGTGACCAATTTCTTGATTTTCCTGATACAAAACTAGATTTTTGTATTCGCGACCAAATTCTCGATTTTCTTGATGCAAAACTAGATTTTCGTATTCGCGACCCAATTCTTGATTTTCTTGATGCAAAACTAGATTTTTGCATTCGCCACGCAGTTCTTGATTTTCATGATCCAAAACTAGATTATTGTATTCGCGACCAACTTCTTTATTTTCTTGATCCAAAACAAGATTTTTGCATTCGCGACCCAATTCTTCATTTTCTTGATCCAAAACTAGAATTTTGCATTCGCCACGCAGTTCTTGATTTTCTTGATCCAAAACAAGATTTTTCAATTCGCCACGCAGTTCTTGATTTTCTTGATCCAAAACTTGATTTTTGTATTCGCGACCAACTTCTTGATTTTCTTGATCCAAAACTAGATTTTTGTATTCGCGACCAAATTCGTGATTTTCATTATCCAAAACTAGATTTTTGTATTCGCGACCAACTTATTGATTTTCTTGATACAAAACTAAATTTTTTTATTCGCGACCAAATTCTTGATTTTCTTGATCCAAAACTAGATTTTTGTATTCGCCACGCAGTTCTTGATTTTCTTGATCCAAAACTAGATTTTTTTATTCGCGACCAAATTCTTGATTTTCTTGATCCAAAACTAGATTTTTGCATTCGCCACGCAATTCTTGATTTTCTTGATCCAAAACTAGATTTTTGTATTTGCGACCAAATTCTTGATTTTCTTGATGCAAAACTAGATTTTCGTATTCGCGACCCAATTCTTGATTTTCTTGATCGAAAACTAGATTTTTGTATTCGTGACCCAATTCTTGATTTTCTTGATCCAAAACTAGATTTTTGAATTCGCCACGCAGTTCTTGATTTTCTTGATCCGAAACTAGATTTTTGTATTCGCGACCAAATTCTTGATTTTCTTGATCGCAAACAAGATTTTTGTATTGGCGACCAAATTCTTGATTTTCTTGATCCAAAACTAGATTTTTGTATTCGCGACCAAATTTTTGATTTTCTTGATCCAAAACTAGATTTTTGTATTCACGACCGAATTCTTGATTTTCTTGATGCAAAACTAGATTTTCGTATTCGCGACCCAATTCTTGATTTTCTTGATCCAAAACTAGATTTTTGTATTCGGGACCCAATTCTTGTTTTTCTTGATCCAAAACTAGATTTTTGTATTCGCGACAAAATTTTTGATTTTCTTGATCCAAAACTAGATTTTTTTATTCGCGACCGAATTCTTGATTTTCTTGATCCAAAACTAGATTTTTGTATTCGTGACCCAATTCTTGATTTTATTGATCCCAAACTAGATATTTGTATTCGCGACCAATTTCTTGATTTTCCTGATCCAAAACTATATTTTTGTATTCGCGACCGAATTCTTGATTTTCATGATCCAAAACTAGATTTTTGTATTTGCGACCAAATTCTTGATTTTCTTGATGCAAAACTAGATTTTCGTATTCGCGACCCAATTCTTGATTTTCTTGATGCAAAACTAGATTTTTGCATTCGCCACGCAGTTCTTGATTTTCATGATCCTAAACTAGATTTTTGTATTCGCGACCAACTAATTTATTTTCTTGATACAAAACAAGATTTTTGCATTCGCGACCGAATTCTTCATTTTCTTGATCCAAAACTAGAGTTTTGCATTCGCCACGCAGTTCTTGATTTTCTTGATCCAAAACAAGATTTTTGAATTCGCCACGCAGTTCTTGATTTTCTTGATCCAAAACTAGATTTTTGTATTCGCGACCAACTTCTTGATTTTCTTGATCCAAAACTAGATTTTTGTATTCGCGACCAAATTCTTGATTTTCATTATCCAAAACTAGATTTTTGTATTCGCGACCAACTTATTGATTTTCTTGATACAAAACTAACTTTTTTTATTCGCGACCAAATTCTTGATTTTCTTGATCCAAAACTACATTTTTGTATTCGCCACGCAGTTCTTGATTTTCTTGATCCAAAACTAGATTTTGTATTTGCGACCAAATTCTTGATTTTTTTGATGCAAAACTAGATTTTCGTATTCGCGACCCAATTCTTGATTTTCTTGATGCAAACTAGATTTTTGCATTCGCCACGCAGTTCTTGATTTTCTTGATCCAAAACTAGATTTTTGTATTCGCGACCAAATTCTGGATTTTCCTGATCCAAAACTAGATTTTTGTATTCGCGACCAAATTCTTGGTTTTCTTGATCCAAAATAAGATTTTTGAATTCGCCACGCAGTTCTTGATTTTCTTGATGCAAAACTAGATTTTCGTATTCGTGACCCAATTCATGATTTTCTTGATCCAAAACTAGATTTTTGTATTCGCGACAAAAATTTTGATTTTCTTGATCCAAAACTAGATTTTTGTATTCGCGACCGAATTCTTGATTTTCTTGATCCAAAACTAGATTTTTGTATTCGAGACCCAATTCTTGATTTTATTGATCCCAAACTAGATATTTGTATTCGCGACCAATTTCTTGATTTTCCTGATCCAAAACTATATTTTTGAATTCGCGACCAACTTCTTGATTTTTTCTTGATCCAAAACTAGATTTTTGCATTCGCGACTCAATTCTTGATTTTCTTGTTCCAAAACTAGATTTTTGTATTCGCGACCAAATTTTTGATTTTCTTGATCCAAAACTAGATTTTTGTATTCGCGACCGAATTCTTGATTTTCATGATCCAAAACTAGATTTTTGTATTTGCGACCAAATTCTTGATTTTCTTGATGCAAAACTAGATTTTCGTATTCGCGACCCAATTCTTGATTTTCTTGATGCAAAACTAGATTTTTGCATTCGCCACGGAGTTCTTGATTTTCATGATCCAAAACTAGATTTTTGTATTCGCGACCAACTTCTTTATTTTCTTGATCCAAAACAAGATTTTTGCATTCGCGACCCAATTATTCATTTTCTTGATCCAAAACTACAATTTTGCATTCGCCACGCAGTTCTTGATTTTCTTGATGCAAAACTAGATTTTCGTATTCGCGACCCAATTCTTGATTTTCTTGATGCAAAACTAGATTTTTGCATTCGCCACGCAGTTCTTGATTTTCTTGATCCAGAACTAGATTTTTGTATTCGCGACCAAATTCTCGATTTTCCTGATCCAAAACTAGATTTTTGTATTCGCGACCAAATTCTTGATTTTCTTGATCCAAAACTAGATTTTTGCATTCACCACGCAATTCTTGATTTTCTTGATCCAAAACTAGATTTTTGCATTTGCCACGCAATTCTTGATTTTCTTGATCCAAAACTAGATTGTTGTATTTGCGACCAAATTCTTGATTTTCTTGATAAAAAACTAGATTTTCGTATTCGCGACCCAATTCTTGATTTTCTTGATCGAAAACTAGATTTTTGTATTCGTGACCCAATTCTTGATTTTCTTGATCCAAAACTAGATTTTTGAATTCGCCACGCAGTTCTTGATTTTCTTGATCCGAAACTAGATTTTTGTATTCGCGACCAAATTCTTGATTTTCTTGATCGCAAACAAGATTTTTGTATTGGCGACCAAATTCTTGATTTTCTTGATCCAAAACTAGATTTTTGTATTCGCGACCAAATTTTTGATTTTCTTGATCCAAAACTAGATTTTTGTATTCACGACCGAATTCTTGATTTTCTTGATGCAAAACTAGATTTTCGCATTCGCGACCCAATTCTTGATTTTCTTGATGCAAAACTAGATTTTTGTATTCGCCACGCAGTTCTTGATTTTCTTGATCCAAAACTAGATCTTGTATTTGCGACCAAATTCTTGATTTTTTTGATGCAAAACTAGATTTTCGTATTCGCGACCCAATTCTTGATTTTCTTGATGCAAACTAGATTTTTGCATTCGCCACGCAGTTCTTGATTTTCTTGATCCAAAACTAGATTTTTGTATTCGCGACCAAATTCTGGATTTTCCTGATCCAAAACTAGATTTTTGTATTCGCGACCAAATTCTTGATTTTCTTGATCCAAAACTAGATTTTTGCATTTGCCACGCAATTCTTGATTTTCTTGATCCAAAACTAGATTTTTGTATTTGCGACCAAATTCTTGATTTTCTTGATGCAAAACTAGATTTTCGTATTCGCGACCCAATTCTTGATTTTCTTGATCCAAAACTAGATTTTTGTATTCATGACCCAATTCTTGATTTTATTGATCCCAAACTAGATTTTTGTATTCGCGACTAAATTCTTGATTTTCTTGTTCCAAAATTAGATTTTTGCATTAGCCACGCAGTTCTTTATTTTCATAATCCAAAACTAGATTTTCGTATTTGCGACCAACTAATTTATTTTCTTGATCCAAAACAAGATTTTTGCATTCGCGACCCAATTCTTCATTTTCTTGATCCAAAACTAGAATTTTGCATTCGCCACGCAGTTCTTGATTTTCTTGATCCAAAACAAGATTTTTGAATTCGCAAAGCAGTTCTTGATTTTCTTGATTCAAAACTAGATTTTTGTATTCGCGACCAACTTCTTGATTTTCTTGATCCAAAACTAGATTTTTGTATTCGCGACCAAATTCATGATTTTCATTATCCAAAACTAGATTTTTGTATTCGCGACCAACTAATTTATTTTCTTGATACAAAACAAGATTTTTGCATTCGCGACCCAATTCTTCATTTTCTTGATCCAAAACTAGATTTTTGCAATCGCCACGCAGTTCTTGATTTTCTTGATCCAAAACAAGATTTTTGAATTCGCCACGCAGTTCTTGATTTTCTTGATCCAAAACTAGATTTTTGTATTTGCGACCAAATTCTTGATTTTCTTGACCCAAAAGTAGATTTTCTTATTCTCGACCCAATTCTTGATTTTATTGATCCCAAACTAGATATTTGTATTCGCGACCAATTTCTTGATTTTCCTGATCCAAAACTAGATTTTTTAATTCGCGACCAACTTCTTGATTTTCTTGATCCAAAACTAGATTTTTGCATTCGCGACTCAATTCTTGATTTTCTTGTTCCAAAATTAGATTTTTGCATTAGCCACGCAGTTCTTTATTTTCATGATCCAAAACTAGATTTTTGTATTCGCGACCAACTTCTTTATTTTCTTGATCCAAAACTAGATTTTTGCATTCGCGACCCAATTATTCATTTTCTTGATCCAAAACTACAATTTTGCATTCGCCACGCAGTTCTTGATTTTCTTGATCCAAAACAAGATTTTTGAATTCGCAAAGCAGTTCTTGATTTTCTTGATTCAAAACTAGATTTTTGTATTCGCGACCAACTTCTTGATTTTCTTGATCCAAAACTAGATTTTTGTATTCGCGACCAAATTCATGATTTTCATTATCCAAAACTAGATTTTTGTATTCGCGACCAACTAATTTATTTTCTTGATACAAAACAAGATTTTTGCATTCGCGACCCAATTCTTCATTTTCTTGATCCAAAACTAGATTTTTGCAATCGCCACGCAGTTCTTGATTTTCTTGATCCAAAACAAGATTTTTGAATTCGCCACGCAGTTCTTGATTTTCTTGATCCAAAACTAGATTTTTGTATTTGCGACCAAATTCTTGATTTTCTTGACCCAAAAGTAGATTTTCTTATTCTCGACCCAATTCTTGATTTTATTGATCCCAAACTAGATATTTGTATTCGCGACCAATTTCTTGATTTTCCTGATCCAAAACTAGATTTTTTAATTCGCGACCAACTTCTTGATTTTCTTGATCCAAAACTAGATTTTTGCATTCGCGACTCAATTCTTGATTTTCTTGTTCCAAAATTAGATTTTTGCATTAGCCACGCAGTTCTTTATTTTCATGATCCAAAACTAGATTTTTGTATTCGCGACCAACTTCTTTATTTTCTTGATCCAAAACTAGATTTTTGCATTCGCGACCCAATTATTCATTTTCTTGATCCAAAACTACAATTTTGAATTCGCCACGCAGTTCTTGATTTTCTTAATCCAAAACTAGATTTTGGTATTTGCGACCAAATTCTTGATTTTCTTGATGCAAAACTAGATTTTCGTATTCGCGACCCAATTCTTGATTTTCTTGATGCAAAACTAGATTTTTTCATTCGCCACGCAGTTCTTGATTTTCTTGATCCAGAACTAGATTTTTGTATTCGCGACCAAATTCTCGATTTTCCTGATCCAAAACTAGATTTTTCTATTCGCGACCAAATTCTTGATTTTCTTGATCCAAAACTAGATTTTTGCATTCACCACGCAATTCTTGATTTTCTTGATCCAAAACTAGATTTTTGTATTTGCGACCAAATTCTTGATTTTCTTGATGCAAAACTAGATTTTCGTATTCGCGACCCAATTCTTGATTTTCTTGATCCAAAACTAGATTTTTGTATTCGGGACCCAATTCTTGATTTTCTTGATCCAAAACTAGATTTTTGTATTCGCGACAAAATTTTTGATTTTCTTGATCCAAAACTAGATTTTTGTATTCGCGACCGAATTCTTGATTTTCTTGATCCAAAACTAGATTTTTGTATTCGTGACCCAATTCTTGATTTTATTGATCCCAAACTAGATATTTGTATTCGCGACCAATTTCTTGATTTTCCTGATTCAAAACTAGATTTTTGAATTCGCGACCAACTTCTTGATTTTCTTGATCCAAAACTAGATTTTTGCATTCGCGACTCAATTCTTGATTTTCTTGTTACAAAACTAGATTTTTGTATTCGCGACCAAATTTTTGATTTTCTTGATCCAAAACTAGATTTTTGTATTCGCGACCGAATTCTTGATTTTCATGATCCAAAACTAGATTTTTGTATTTGCGACCAAATTCTTGATTTTCTTGATGCAAAACTAGATTTTCGTATTCGCGACCCAATTCTTGATTTTCTTGATGCAAAACTAGATTTTTGCATTCGCCACGGAGTTCTTGATTTTCATGATCCAAAACTAGATTTTTGTATTCGCGACCAACTTCTTTATTTTCTTGATCCAAAACAAGATTTTTGCATTCGCGACCCAATTATTCATTTTCTTGATCCAAAACTACAATTTTGCATTCGCCACGCAGTTCTTGATTTTCTTGATGCAAAACTAGATTTTCGTATTCGCGACCCAATTCTTGATTTTCTTGATGCAAAACTAGATTTTTGCATTCGCCACGCAGTTCTTGATTTTCTTGATCCAGAACTAGATTTTTGTATTCGCGACCAAATTCTCGATTTTCCTGATCCAAAACTAGATTTTTGTATTCGCGACCAAATTCTTGATTTTCTTGATCCAAAACTAGATTTTTGCATTCACCACGCAATTCTTGATTTTCTTGATCCAAAACTAGATTTTTGCATTCACCACGCAATTCTTGATTTTCTTGATCCAAAACTAGATTTTTGTACTTGCGACCAAATTCTTGATTTTCTTGATGCAAAACTAGATTTTCGTATTCGCGACCCAATTCTTGATTTTCTTGATCCAAAACTAGATTTTTGTATTCGTGACCCAATTCTTGATTTTCTTGATCCAAAACTAGATTTTTGTATTCGCGACAATATTTTTGATTTTCTTGATCCAAAACAAGATTTTTGCATTCGCGACCCAATTCTTCATTTTCTTGATCCAAAACTAGAATTTTGCATTCGCCACGCAGTTCTTGATTTTCTTGATCCAAAACATGATTTTTGAATTCGCCACGCAGTTCTTGACTTTCTTGATCCAAAACTAGATTTTTGTATTCGCGACCAACTTCTTGATTTTCTTGATCCAAAACTAGATTTTTGTATTCGCGACCAACTTATTGATTTTCTTGATCCAAAACTAGATTTTTGTACTTGCGACCAAATTCTTGATTTTCTTGATGCAAAACTAGATTTTCGTATTCGCGACCCAATTCTTGATTTTCTTGATCCAAAACTAGATTTTTGTATTCGGGACCCAATTCTTGATTTTCTTGATCCAAAACTAGATTTTTGTATTCGCGACAATATTTTTGATTTTCTTGATCCAAAACAAGATTTTTGCATTCGCGACCCAATTCTTCATTTTCTTGATCCAAAACTAGAATTTTGCATTCGCCACGCAGTTCTTGATTTTCTTGATCCAAAACATGATTTTTGAATTCGCCACGCAGTTCTTGATTTTCTTGATCCGAAACTAGATTTTTGTATTCGCGACCAACTTCTTGATTTTCTTGATCCAAAACTAGATTTTTGTATTCGCGACCAAATTCTTGATTTTCATTATCCAAAACTAGATTTTTGTATTCGCCACGCAGTTCTTGATTTTCTTGATCCAAAACTAGATTTTTGTATTCGCGACCAAATTCTGGATTTTCTTGATCCAAAACTAGATTTTTGTATTCGCGACCAAATTCTTGATTTTCTTGATCCAAAACTAGATTTTTGCATTCGCCACGCAATTCTTGATTTTCTTGATCCAAAACTAGATTTTTGTATTTGCGACCAAATTCTTGATTTTCTTGATGCAAAACTAGATTTTCGTATTCGCGACCCAATTCTTGATTTTCTTGATCCAAAACTAGATTTTTATATTCATGACCCAATTCTTGATTTTATTGATCCCAAACTAGATATTTGTATTCGCGACCAATTTCTTGATTTTCCTGATCCAAAACTAGATTTTTGAATTCGCGACCAACTTCTTGATTTTCTTGATCCAAAACTAGATTTTTGTATTCGCGACCAAATTCTTGATTTTCCTGATCCAAAACTAGATTTTTGAATTCGCGACCAACTTCTTGATTTTCTTGATCCAAAACTAGATTTTTGCATTCGCGACTCAATTCTTGATTTTCTTGTTCCAAAATTAGATTTTTGCATTAGCCACGCAGTTCTTTATTTTCATGATCCAAAACTAGATTTTTGTATTCGCGAGCAACTTCTTTATTTTCTTGATCCAAAACTAGATTTTTGCATTCGCGACCCAATTATTCATTTTCTTGATCCAAAACTACAATTTTGCATTCGCCACGCAGTTCTTGATTTTCTTGATCCAAAACTAGATTTTTGAATTCGCCACGCAGTTCTTGATTTTCTTGATCCGAAACTAGATTTTTGTATTCGCGACCAAATTCTTGATTTTCATTATCCAAAACTAGATTTTTGTACTCGCGACCATTTTTGATTTTCTTGATACAAAACTAAATTTTTTTATTCGCGACCAAATTCTTGATTTTCTTGATCCAAAACTAGATTTTTGTATTCGCCACGCAGTTCTTGATATTCTTCATCCAAAACTAGATTTTTGTATTCGCGACCAAATTCTGGATTTTCTTGATCCAAAACTAGAATTTTGTATTCGCGACCAAATTCTTGATTTTCTTGATCCAAAACTATATTTTTGCATTCGCCACGCAATTCTTGATTTTCTTGATCCAAAACTAGATTTTCGTATTTGCGACCAAATTCTTGATTTTCTTGATGCAAAACTAGATTTTCGTATTCGCGACCCAATTCTTGATTTTCTTGATCCAAAACTAGATTTTTGTATTCGGGACCCAATTCTTGATTTTCTTGATCCAAAACTAGATTTTTGTATTCGCGACCAAATTCTAGATTTTCTTGATCCAAAACTAGATTTTTGTATTCGCGACCAAATTCTTGATTTTCTTGATCCAAAACTAGATTTTTGCATTCGCCACGCAATTCTTGATTTTCTTGATCCAATACTAGATTTTTGTATTTGCGACCAAATTCTTGATTTTCTTGATGCAAAACTAGATTTTCGTATTCGCGACCCAATTCTTGATTTTCTTGATCCAAAACTAGATTTTTGTATTCATGACCCAATTCTTGATTTTATTGATCCCAAACTAGATATTTGTATTCGCGACCAATTTCTTGATTTTCCTGATCCAAAACTAGATTTTTGAATTCGCGACCAACTTCTTGATTTTCTTGATCCAAAACTAGATTTTTGCATTCGGGACTAAATTCTTGATTTTCTTGTTCCAAAATTAGATTTTTGCATTAGCCACGCAGTTCTTTATTTTCATGATCCAAAACTAGATTTTTGTATTCGCGACCAACTAATTTATTTTCTTGATCCAAAACAAGATTTTTGCATTCGCGACCCAATTCTTCATTTTCTTGATCCAAAACTAGAATTTTGCATTCGCCACGCAGTTCTTGATTTTCTTGATCCAAAACAAGATTTTTGAATTCGCCACGCAGTTCTTGATTTTCTTGATCCAAAACTAGATTTTTGTATTCGCGACCAACTTCTTGATTTTCTTGATCCAAAACTAGATTTTTGTATTCGCGACCAAATTCTTGATTTTCATTATCCAAAACTAGATTTTTGTATTCGCGACCAACTTATTGATTTTCTTGATACAAAACTAAATTTTTTTATTCGCGACCAAATTCTTGATTTTCTTGATCCAAAACTAGATTTTTGTATTCGCCACGCAGTTCTTGATTTTCTTGATCCTAAACTAGATTTTTGTATTCGCGACCAAATTCTGGATTTTCTTGATCCAAAACTAGATTTTTGTATTCGCGACCAAATTCTTGATTTTCTTGATCCAAAACTAGATTTTTGCATTCGCCACGCAATTCTTGATTTTCTTGATCCAAAACTAGATTTTTGTATTTGCGACCTTATTCTTGATTTTCTTGATGCAAAACTAGATTTTCGTATTCGCGACCCAATTCTTGATTTTCTTGATCCAAAACTAGATTTTTGTATTCGTGACCCAATTCTTGATTTTCTTGATCCAAAACTAGATTTTTGTATTCGCGACAAAATTTTTGATTTTCTTGATCCAAAACTAGATTTTTGTATTCGCGACCGAATTCTTGATTTTCTTGATCCAAAACTAGATTTTTGTATTCGTGACCCAATTCTTGATTTTATTGATCCCAAACTAGATATTTGTATTCGCGACCAATTTCTTGACTTTCTTGATCCAAAACTAGATTTTTGAATTCGCGACCAACTTCTTGATTTTCTTGATCCAAAACTAGATTTTTGCATTCGCGACTCAATTCTTGATTTTTTGTTCCAAAACTAGATTTTTGTATTCGCGACCAAATTTTTGATTTTCTTGATCCAAAACTAGATTTTTGTATTCGCGACCGAATTCTTGATTTTCATGATCCAAAACTAGATTTTTGTATTTGCGACAAAATTCTTGATTTTCTTGATGCAAAACTAGATATTCGTATTCGCGACCCAATTCTTGATTTTCTTGATGCAAAACTAGATTTTTGCATTCGCCACGCAGTTCTTGATTTTCATGATCCAAAACTAGATTTTTGTATTCGCGACCAACTTCTTTATTTTCTTGATCCAAAACAAGATTTTTGCATTCGCGACCCAATTCTTCATTTTCTTGATCCAAAACTAGAATTTTGCATTCGCCACGCAGTTCTTGATTTTCTTGATCCAAAAAAAGATTTTTGAATTCGCCACGCAGTTCTTGATTTTCTTAATCCAAAACTAGATTTTTGTATTCGCGACCAACTTCTTGATTTTCTTGATCCAAAACTAGATTTTTGTATTCGCGACCAAATTCTTGATTTTCATTATCCAAAACTAGATTTTTGTATTCGCGACCAACTTATTGATTTTCTTGATACAAAACTAGATTTTTGTATTCGCGACCAAATTCTTGATTTTCCTGATCCAAAACTAGATTTTTGAATTCGCGACCAACTTCTTGATTTTCTTGATCCAAAACTAGATTTTTGCATTCGCGACTCAATTCTTGATTTTCTTGTTCCAAAATTAGATTTTTGCATTAGCCACGCAGTTCTTTATTTTCATGATCCAAAACTAGATTTTTGTATTCGCGAGCAACTTCTTTATTTTCATGATCCAAAACTAGATTTTTGCATTCGCGACCCAATTATTCATTTTCTTGATCCAAAACTACAATTTTGCATTCGCTACGCAGTTCTTGATTTTCTTGATCCAAAACTAGATTTTTGAATTCGCCACGCAGTTCTTGATTTTCTTGATCCGAAACTAGATTTTTGTATTCGCGACCAAATTCTTGATTTTCATTATCCAAAACTAGATTTTTGTACTCGCGACCATTTTTGATTTTCTTGATACAAAACTAAATTTTTTTATTCGCGACCAAATTCTTGATTTTCTTGATCCAAAACTAGATTTTTGTATTCGCCACGCAGTTCTTGATATTCTTCATCCAAAACTAGATTTTTGTATTCGCGACCAAATTCTGGATTTTCTTGATCCAAAACTAGATTTTTGTATTCTCGACCAAATTCTTGATTTTCTTGATCCAAAATTATATTTTTGCATTCGCCACGCAATTCTTGATTTTCTTGATCCAAAACTAGATTTTCGTATTTGCGACCAAATTCTTGATTTTCTTGATGCAAAACTAGATTTTCGTATTCGCGACCCAATTCTTGATTTTCTTGATCCAAAACTAGATTTTTGTATTCGGGACCCAATTCTTGATTTTCTTGATCCAAAACTAGATTTTTGTATTCGCGACCAAATTCTGGATTTTCTTGATCCAAAACTAGATTTTTGTATTCGCGACCAAATTCTTGATTTTCCTGATCCAAAACTAGATTTTTGAATTCGCGACCAACTTCTTGATTTTCTTGATCCAAAACTAGATTTTTGCATTCGCGACTCAATTCTTGATTTTCTTGTTCCAAAATTAGATTTTTGCATTAGCCACGCAGTTCTTTATTTTCATGATCCAAAACTAGATTTTTGTATTCGCGAGCAACTTCTTTATTTTCTTGTTCCAAAACTAGATTTTTGCATTCGCGACGCAATTATTGATTTTCTTGATCCAAAACTACAATTTTGCATTCGCCACGCAGTTCTTGATTTTCTTGATCCAAAACTAGATTTTTGAATTCGCCATGCAGTTCTTGATTTTCTTGATCCGAAACTAGATTTTTGTATTCGCGACCAAATTCTTGATTTTCATTATCCAAAACTAGATTTTTGTATTCGCGACCATTTTTGATTTTTTTGATACAAAACTAAATTTTTTTATTCGCGACCAAATTCTTGATTTTCTTGATCCAAAACTAGATTTTTGTATTCGCCACGCAGTTCTTGATTTTCTTGATGCAAAACTAGATTTTTGTATTCGCGACCAAATTCTGGATTTTCTTGATCCAAAACTAGATTTTTGTATTCGCGACCAAATTCTTGATTTTCTTGATCCAAAACTCTATTTTTGCATTCGCCACGCAATTCTTGATTTTCTTGATCCAAAACTAGATTTTTGTATTTGCGACTAAATTCTTGATTTTCTTGATGCAAAACTAGATTTTCGTATTTGCGACCAAATTCTTGATTTTCTTGATGCAAAACTAGATTTTCGTATTCGCGACCCAATTCTTGATTTTCTTGATCCAAAACTAGATTTTTGTATTCGTGACCCAATTCTTGATTTTCTTGATCCAAAACTAGATTTTTGTATTCGCGACAAAATTTTTGATTTTCTTGATCCAAAACTACATTTTTGTATTCGCGACCGAATTCTTGATTTTTTTGATCCAAAACTAGATTTTTGTATTCGTGACCCAATTCTTGATTTTCCTGATCCAAAACTAGATTTTTGAATTCGCGACCAACTTCTTGATTTTCTTGATCCAAAACTAGATTTTCGTATTCGCGACCCAATTCTTGATTTTCTTGATGCAAAACTAGATTTTTGCATTAGCCACGCAGTTCTTTATTTTCATGATCCAAAACTAGATTTTTGTATTCGCGAGCAACTTCTTTATTTTCATGATCCAAAACTAGATTTTTGCATTCGCGACCCAATTATTCATTTTCTTGATCCAAAACTACAATTTTGCATTCGCCACGCAGTTCTTGATTTTCTTGATCCAAAACTAGATTTTTGAATTCGCCACGCAGTTCTTGATTTTCTTAATCCAAAACTAGATTTTTGTATTCGCGACCAACTTCTTGATTTTCTTGATCCAAAACTAGATTTTTGTATTCGCGAACAAATTCTTGATTTTCATTATCCAAAACTAGATTTTTGTATTCGCGACCAACTTATTGATTTTCTTGATACAAAACTAGATTTTTGTATTCGCGACCAAATTCTTGATTTTCCTGATCCAAAACTAGATTTTTGAATTCGCGACCAACTTCTTGATTTTCTTGATCCAAAACTAGATTTTTGCATTCGCGACTCAATTCTTGATTTTCTTGTTCCAAAATTAGATTTTTGCATTAGCCACGCAGTTCTTTATTTTCATGATCCAAAACTAGATTTTTGTATTCGCGAGCAACTTCTTTATTTTCATGATCCAAAACTAGATTTTTGCATTCGCGACCCAATTATTCATTTTCTTGATCCAAAACTACAATTTTGCATTCGCTACGCAGTTCTTGATTTTCTTGATCCAAAACTAGATTTTTGAATTCGCCACGCAGTTCTTGATTTTCTTGATCCGAAACTAGATTTTTGTATTCGCGACCAAATTCTTGATTTTCATTATCCAAAACTAGATTTTTGTACTCGCGACCATTTTTGATTTTCTTGATACAAAACTAAATTTTTTTATTCGCGACCAAATTCTTGATTTTCTTGATCCAAAACTAGATTTTTGTATTCGCCACGCAGTTCTTGATATTCTTCATCCAAAAGTAGATTTTTGTATTCGCGACCAAATTCTGGATTTTCTTGATCCAAAACTAGATTTTTGTATTCTCGACCAAATTCTTGATTTTCTTGATCCAAAATTATATTTTTGCATTCGCCACGCAATTCTTGATTTTCTTGATCCAAAACTAGATTTTCGTATTTGCGACCAAATTCTTGATTTTCTTGATGCAAAACTAGATTTTCGTATTCGCGACCCAATTCTTGATTTTCTTGATCCAAAACTAGATTTTTGTATTCGGGACCCAATTCTTGATTTTCTTGATCCAAAACTAGATTTTTGTATTCGCGACCAAATTCTGGATTTTCTTGATCCAAAACTAGATTTTTGTATTCGCGACCAAATTCTTGATTTTCCTGATCCAAAACTAGATTTTTGAATTCGCGACCAAATTCTTGATTTTCATTATCCAAAACTAGATTTTTGTACTCGCGACCATTTTTGATTTTCTTGATACAAAACTAAATTTTTTTATTCGCGACCAAATTCTTGATTTTCTTGATCCAAAACTAGATTTTTGTATTCGCCACGCAGTTCTTGATATTCTTCATCCAAAAGTAGATTTTTGTATTCGCGACCAAATTCTGGATTTTCTTGATCCAAAACTAGATTTTTGTATTCTCGACCAAATTCTTGATTTTCTTGATCCAAAATTATATTTTTGCATTCGCCACGCAATTCTTGATTTTCTTGATCCAAAACTAGATTTTCGTATTTGCGACCAAATTCTTGATTTTCTTGATGCAAAACTAGATTTTCGTATTCGCGACCCAATTCTTGATTTTCTTGATCCAAAACTAGATTTTTGTATTCGGGACCCAATTCTTGATTTTCTTGATCCAAAACTAGATTTTTGTATTCGCGACCAAATTCTGGATTTTCTTGATCCAAAACTAGATTTTTGTATTCGCGACCAAATTCTTGATTTTCCTGATCCAAAACTAGATTTTTGAATTCGCGACCAACTTCTTGATTTTCTTGATCCAAAACTAGATTTTTGCATTCGCGACTCAATTCTTGATTTTCTTGTTCCAAAATTAGATTTTTGCATTAGCCACGCAGTTCTTTATTTTCATGATCCAAAACTAGATTTTTGTATTCGCGAGCAACTTCTTTATTTTCTTGTTCCAAAACTAGATTTTTGCATTCGCGACGCAATTATTGATTTTCTTGATCCAAAACTACAATTTTGCATTCGCCACGCAGTTCTTGATTTTCTTGATCCAAAACTAGATTTTTGAATTCGCCACGCAGTTCTTGATTTTCTTGATCCGAAACTAGATTTTTGTATTCGCGACCAAATTCTTGATTTTCATTATCCAAAACTAGATTTTTGTATTCGCGACCATTTTTGATTTTTTTGATACAAAACTAAATTTTTTTATTCGCGACCAAATTCTTGATTTTCTTGATCCAAAACTAGATTTTTGTATTCGCCACGCAGTTCTTGATTTTCTTGATGCAAAACTAGATTTTTGTATTCGCGACCAAATTCTGGATTTTCTTGATCCAAAACTAGATTTTTGCATTCGCGACTCAATTCTTGATTTTCTTGTTCCAAAATTAGATTTTTGCATTAGCCACGCAGTTCTTTATTTTCATGATCCAAAACTAGATTTTTGTATTCGCGAGCAACTTCTTTATTTTCTTGTTCCAAAACTAGATTTTTGCATTCGCGACGCAATTATTGATTTTCTTGATCCAAAACTACAATTTTGCATTCGCCACGCAGTTCTTGATTTTCTTGATCCAAAACTAGATTTTTGAATTCGCCACGCAGTTCTTGATTTTCTTGATCCGAAACTAGATTTTTGTATTCGCGACCAAATTCTTGATTTTCATTATCCAAAACTAGATTTTTGTATTCGCGACCATTTTTGATTTTTTTGATACAAAACTAAATTTTTTTATTCGCGACCAAATTCTGGATTTTCATGATCCAAAACTAGATTTTTGTATTCGCGACCAAATTCTTGATTTTCCTGATCCAAAACTAGATTTTTGAATTCGCCATGCAGTTCTTGATTTTCTTGATCCGAAACTAGATTTTTGTATTCGCGACCAAATTCTTGATTTTCATTATCCAAAACTAGATTTTTGTATTCGCGACCATTTTTGATTTTTTTGATACAAAACTAAATTTTTTTATTCGCGACCAAATTCTTGATTTTCTTGATCCAAAACTAGATTTTTGTATTCGCCACGCAGTTCTTGATTTTCTTGATGCAAAACTAGATTTTTGTATTCGCGACCAAATTCTGGATTTTCTTGATCCAAAACTAGATTTTTGTATTCGCGACCAAATTCTTGATTTTCTTGATCCAAAACTCTATTTTTGCATTCGCCACGCAATTCTTGATTTTCTTGATCCAAAACTAGATTTTTGTATTTGCGACTAAATTCTTGATTTTCTTGATGCAAAACTAGATTTTCGTATTTGCGACCAAATTCTTGATTTTCTTGATGCAAAACTAGATTTTCGTATTCGCGACCCAATTCTTGATTTTCTTGATCCAAAACTAGATTTTTGTATTCGTGACCCAATTCTTGATTTTCTTGATCCAAAACTAGATTTTTGTATTCGCGACAAAATTTTTGATTTTCTTGATCCAAAACTACATTTTTGTATTCGCGACCGAATTCTTGATTTTTTTGATCCAAAACTAGATTTTTGTATTCGTGACCCAATTCTTGATTTTCCTGATCCAAAACTAGATTTTTGAATTCGCGACCAACTTCTTGATTTTCTTGATCCAAAACTAGATTTTCGTATTCGCGACCCAATTCTTGATTTTCTTGATGCAAAACTAGATTTTTGCATTAGCCACGCAGTTCTTTATTTTCATGATCCAAAACTAGATTTTTGTATTCGCGAGCAACTTCTTTATTTTCATGATCCAAAACTAGATTTTTGCATTCGCGACCCAATTATTCATTTTCTTGATCCAAAACTACAATTTTGCATTCGCCACGCAGTTCTTGATTTTCTTGATCCAAAACTAGATTTTTGAATTCGCCACGCAGTTCTTGATTTTCTTAATCCAAAACTAGATTTTTGTATTCGCGACCAACTTCTTGATTTTCTTGATCCAAAACTAGATTTTTGTATTCGCGAACAAATTCTTGATTTTCATTATCCAAAACTAGATTTTTGTATTCGCGACCAACTTATTGATTTTCTTGATACAAAACTAGATTTTTGTATTCGCGACCAAATTCTTGATTTTCCTGATCCAAAACTAGATTTTTGAATTCGCGACCAACTTCTTGATTTTCTTGATCCAAAACTAGATTTTTGCATTCGCGACTCAATTCTTGATTTTCTTGTTCCAAAATTAGATTTTTGCATTAGCCACGCAGTTCTTTATTTTCATGATCCAAAACTAGATTTTTGTATTCGCGAGCAACTTCTTTATTTTCATGATCCAAAACTAGATTTTTGCATTCGCGACCCAATTATTCATTTTCTTGATCCAAAACTACAATTTTGCATTCGCTACGCAGTTCTTGATTTTCTTGATCCAAAACTAGATTTTTGAATTCGCCACGCAGTTCTTGATTTTCTTGATCCGAAACTAGATTTTTGTATTCGCGACCAAATTCTTGATTTTCATTATCCAAAACTAGATTTTTGTACTCGCGACCATTTTTGATTTTCTTGATACAAAACTAAATTTTTTTATTCGCGACCAAATTCTTGATTTTCTTGATCCAAAACTAGATTTTTGTATTCGCCACGCAGTTCTTGATATTCTTCATCCAAAAGTAGATTTTTGTATTCGCGACCAAATTCTGGATTTTCTTGATCCAAAACTAGATTTTTGTATTCTCGACCAAATTCTTGATTTTCTTGATCCAAAATTATATTTTTGCATTCGCCACGCAATTCTTGATTTTCTTGATCCAAAACTAGATTTTCGTATTTGCGACCAAATTCTTGATTTTCTTGATGCAAAACTAGATTTTCGTATTCGCGACCCAATTCTTGATTTTCTTGATCCAAAACTAGATTTTTGTATTCGGGACCCAATTCTTGATTTTCTTGATCCAAAACTAGATTTTTGTATTCGCGACCAAATTCTGGATTTTCTTGATCCAAAACTAGATTTTTGTATTCGCGACCAAATTCTTGATTTTCCTGATCCAAAACTAGATTTTTGAATTCGCGACCAAATTCTTGATTTTCATTATCCAAAACTAGATTTTTGTACTCGCGACCATTTTTGATTTTCTTGATACAAAACTAAATTTTTTTATTCGCGACCAAATTCTTGATTTTCTTGATCCAAAACTAGATTTTTGTATTCGCCACGCAGTTCTTGATATTCTTCATCCAAAAGTAGATTTTTGTATTCGCGACCAAATTCTGGATTTTCTTGATCCAAAACTAGATTTTTGTATTCTCGACCAAATTCTTGATTTTCTTGATCCAAAATTATATTTTTGCATTCGCCACGCAATTCTTGATTTTCTTGATCCAAAACTAGATTTTCGTATTTGCGACCAAATTCTTGATTTTCTTGATGCAAAACTAGATTTTCGTATTCGCGACCCAATTCTTGATTTTCTTGATCCAAAACTAGATTTTTGTATTCGGGACCCAATTCTTGATTTTCTTGATCCAAAACTAGATTTTTGTATTCGCGACCAAATTCTGGATTTTCTTGATCCAAAACTAGATTTTTGTATTCGCGACCAAATTCTTGATTTTCCTGATCCAAAACTAGATTTTTGAATTCGCGACCAACTTCTTGATTTTCTTGATCCAAAACTAGATTTTTGCATTCGCGACTCAATTCTTGATTTTCTTGTTCCAAAATTAGATTTTTGCATTAGCCACGCAGTTCTTTATTTTCATGATCCAAAACTAGATTTTTGTATTCGCGAGCAACTTCTTTATTTTCTTGTTCCAAAACTAGATTTTTGCATTCGCGACGCAATTATTGATTTTCTTGATCCAAAACTACAATTTTGCATTCGCCACGCAGTTCTTGATTTTCTTGATCCAAAACTAGATTTTTGAATTCGCCACGCAGTTCTTGATTTTCTTGATCCGAAACTAGATTTTTGTATTCGCGACCAAATTCTTGATTTTCATTATCCAAAACTAGATTTTTGTATTCGCGACCATTTTTGATTTTTTTGATACAAAACTAAATTTTTTTATTCGCGACCAAATTCTTGATTTTCTTGATCCAAAACTAGATTTTTGTATTCGCCACGCAGTTCTTGATTTTCTTGATGCAAAACTAGATTTTTGTATTCGCGACCAAATTCTGGATTTTCTTGATCCAAAACTAGATTTTTGCATTCGCGACTCAATTCTTGATTTTCTTGTTCCAAAATTAGATTTTTGCATTAGCCACGCAGTTCTTTATTTTCATGATCCAAAACTAGATTTTTGTATTCGCGAGCAACTTCTTTATTTTCTTGTTCCAAAACTAGATTTTTGCATTCGCGACGCAATTATTGATTTTCTTGATCCAAAACTACAATTTTGCATTCGCCACGCAGTTCTTGATTTTCTTGATCCAAAACTAGATTTTTGAATTCGCCACGCAGTTCTTGATTTTCTTGATCCGAAACTAGATTTTTGTATTCGCGACCAAATTCTTGATTTTCATTATCCAAAACTAGATTTTTGTATTCGCGACCATTTTTGATTTTTTTGATACAAAACTAAATTTTTTTATTCGCGACCAAATTCTTGATTTTCTTGATCCAAAACTAGATTTTTGTATTCGCCACGCAGTTCTTGATTTTCTTGATGCAAAACTAGATTTTTGTATTCGCGACCAAATTCTGGATTTTCTTGATCCAAAACTAGATTTTTGTATTCGCGACCAAATTCTTGATTTTCTTGATCCAAAACTCTATTTTTGCATTCGCCACGCAATTCTTGATTTTCTTGATCCAAAACTAGATTTTTGTATTTGCGACCAAATTCTTGATTTTCTTGATGCAAAACTAGATTTTCGTATTTGCGACCAAATTCTTGATTTTCTTGATGCAAAACTAGATTTTCGTATTCGCGACCCAATTCTTGATTTTCTTGATCCAAAACTAGATTTTTGTATTCGTGACCCAATTCTTGATTTTCTTGATCCAAAACTAGATTTTTGTATTCGCGACAAAATTTTTGATTTTCTTGATCCAAAACTAGATTTTTGTATTCGCGACCGAATTCTTGATTTTTTTGATCCAAAACTAGATTTTTGTATTCGTGACCCAATTCTTGATTTTCCTGATCCAAAACTAGATTTTTGAATTCGCGACCAACTTCTTGACTTTCTTGATCCAAAACTAGATTTTTGCATTCTCGACTAAATTCTTGATTTTCTTGTTCCAAAATTAGATTTTTGCATTAGCCACGCAGTTCTTTATTTTCATGATCCAAACCTAGATTTTTGGATTCGCGACCAACTTCTTGATTTTATTGATCCAAAACTAAATTTTTGCATTCGCGACCCAATTCTTCATTTTCTTGATCCAAAACTAGAATTTTCCATTCGCCACGCAGTTCTTGATTTTCTTGATCCAAAACAAGATTTTTGAATTCGCCACGCAGTTCTTGATTTTCTTGATCCAAAACTAGATTTTTGAATTCGCCACGCAGTTCTTGATTTTCTTGATCCGAAACAAGATTTTTGTATTCGCGACCAAATTCTTGATTTTCTTGATCCAAAACTAGATTTTTATATTCGCGACCAAATTCTTGATTTTCATTATCCAAAACTAGATTTTTGTATTCGCGACCAACTTATTGATTTTCTTGATACAAAACTAAATTTTTTTATTCGCGACCAAATTCTTGATTTTCTTGATCCAAAACTAGATTTTTGTATTCGCCACGCAGTTCTTGATTTTTTTGATGCAAAACTAGATTTTTGTATTCGCGACCAAATTCTGGATTTTCTTGATCCAAAACTAGATTTTTGTATTCGCGACCAAATTCTTGATTTTCTTGATCCAAAACTATATTTTTGCATTCGCCACGCAATTCTTGATTTTCTTGATCCAAAACTAGATTTTTGTATTTGCGACCAAATTCTTAATTTTCTTGATGCAAAACTAGATTTTCGTATTCGCGACCCAATTCTTGATTTTCTTGATCCAAAACTAGATTTTTGTATTCGTGACCCAATTCTTGATTTTCTTGATCCAAAACTAGATTTTTGTATTCGCGACAAAATTTTTGATTTTCTTGATCCAAAACTAGATTTTTGTATTCGCAACCGAATTTTTGATTTTCTTGATCCAAAACTAGATTTTTGTATTCGTGACCCAATTCTTGATTTTATTGATCCCAAACTAGATATTTGTATTCGCGACCAATTTCTTGATTTTCCTGATCCAAAACTAGATTTTTGAATTCGCGACCAACTTCTTGATTTTCTTGATCCAAAACTAGAATTTTGCATTCGCGACTAAATTCTTGATTTTCTTGTTCCAAAATTAGATTTTTGCATTAGCCACGCAGTTCTTTATTTTCATGATCCAAACCTAGATTTTTGGATTCGCGACCAACTTCTTGATTTTCATGATCCAAAACTAGATTTTTGCATTCGCGACCCAATTCTTCATTTTCTTGATCCAAAACTAGAATTTTCCATTCGCCACGCAGTTCTTGATTTTCTTGATCCAAAACAAGATTTTTGAATTCGCCACGCAGTTCTTGATTTTCTTGATCCAAAACTAGATTTTTGAATTCGCCACGCAGTTCTTGATTTTCTTGATCCGAAACAAGATTTTTGTATTCGCGACCAAATTCTTGATTTTCTTGATCCAAAACTAGATTTTTATATTCGCGACCAAATTCTTGATTTTCATTATCCAAAACTAGATTTTTGTATTCGCGACCAACTTATTGATTTTCTTGATACAAACCTAAATTTTTTTATTCGCGACCAAATTCTTGATTTTCTTGATCCAAAACTAGATTTTTGTATTCGCCACGCAGTTCTTGATTTTCATGATGCAAAACTAGATTTTTGTATTCGCGACCAAATTCTTGATTTTCTTGATGCAAAACTAGATTTTTGCATTCGCGACTAAATTCTTGATTTTCTTGTTCCAAAATTAGATTTTTGCATTAGCCACGCAGTTCTTTATTTTCATGATCCAAACCTAGATTTTTGGATTCGCGACCAACTTCTTGATTTTCTTGATACAAAATTAGATTTTTGCATTCGCGACCCAATTCTTCATTTTCTTGATCCAAAACTAGAATTTTCCATTCGCCACGCAGTTCTTGATTTTCTTGATCCAAAACAAGATTTTTGAATTCGCCACGCAGTTCTTGATTTTCTTGATCCAAAACTAGATTTTTGAATTCGCCGCGCAGTTCTTGATTTTGTTGATCCGAAACAAGATTTTTGTATTCGCGACCAAATTCTTGATTTTCTTGATCCAAAACTAGATTTTTGTATTCGCGACCAAATTCTTGATTTTCTTGATCCAAAACTATATTTTTGCATTCGCCACGCAATTCTTGATTTTCTTGATCCAAAACTAGATTTTTGTATTTGCGACCAAATTCTTGATTTTCTTGATGCAAAACTAGATTTTCGTATTCGCGACCCAATTCTTGATTTTCTTGATCCAAAACTAGATTTTTGTATTCGTGACCCAATTCTTGATTTTCTTGATCCAAAACTAGATTTTTGTATTCGCGACAAAATTTTTGATTTTCTTGATCCAAAACTAGATTTTTGTATTCGCAACCGAATTTTTGATTTTCTTGATCCAAAACTAGATTTTTGTATTCGTGACCCAATTCTTGATTTTATTGATCCCAAACTAGATATTTGTATTCGCGACCAATTTCTTGATTTTCCTGATCCAAAACTAGATTTTTGAATTCGCGACCAACTTCTTGATTTTCTTGATCCAAAACTAGATTTTTGGATTCGCGACCAACTTCTTGATTTTCTTGATCCAAAACTAGATTTTTGCATTCGCGATCCAATTCTTCATTTTCTTGATCCAAAACTAGAATTTTCCATTCGCCACGCAGTTCTTGATTTTCTTGATCCAAAACAAGATTTTTGAATTCGCCACGCAGTTCTTGATTTTCTTGATCCAAAACTAGATTTTTGAATTCGCCACGCAGTTCTTGATTTTCTTGATCCGAAACAAGATTTTTGTATTCGCGACCAAATTCTTGATTTTCTTGATCCAAAACTAGATTTTTATATTCGCGACCAAATTCTTGATTTTCATTATCCAAAACTAGATTTTTGTATTCGCGACCAACTTATTGATTTTCTTGATACAAAACTAAATTTTTTTATTCGCGACCAAATTCTTGATTTTCTTGATCCAAAACTAGATTTTTGTATTCGCCACGCAGTTCTTGATTTTCATGATGCAAAACTAGATTTTTGTATTTGCGACCAAATTCTTGATTTTCTTGATGCAAAACTAGATTTTGGCATTCGCGACTAAATTCTTGATTTTCTTGTTCCAAAATTAGATTTTTGCATTAGCCACGCAGTTCTTTATTTTCATGATCCAAACCTAGATTTTTGGATTCGCGACCAACTTCTTGATTTTCTTGATACAAAACTAGATTTTTGCATTCGCGACCCAATTCTTCATTTTCTTGATCCAAAACTAGAATTTTCCATTCGCCACGCAGTTCTTGATTTTCTTGATCCAAAACAAGATTTTTGAATTCGCCACGCAGTTCTTGATTTTCTTGATCCAAAACTAGATTTTTGAATTCGCCACGCAGTTCTTGATTTTCTTGATCCGAAACAAGATTTTTGTATTCGCGACCAAATTCTTGATTTTCTTGATCCAAAACTAGATTTTTATATTCGCGACCAAATTCTTGATTTTCATTATCCAAAACTAGATTTTTGTATTCGCGACCAACTTATTGATTTTCTTGATACAAAACTAAATTTTTGTATTCGCGACCAAATTCTTGATTTTCTTGATCCAAAACTATATTTTTGCATTCGCCACGCAATTCTTGATTTTCTTGATCCAAAACTAGATTTTTGTATTTGCGACCAAATTCTTGATTTTCTTGATGCAAAACTAGATTTTCGTATTCGCGACCCAATTCTTGATTTTCTTGATCCAAAACTAGAATTTTGTATTCGTGACCCAATTCTTGATTTTCTTGATCCAAAACTAGATTTTTGTATTCGCGACAAAATTTTTGATTTTCTTGATCCAAAACTAGATTTTTGTATTCGCAACCGAATTTTTGAATTTCTTGATCCAAAACTAGATTTTTGTATTCGTGACCCAATTCTTGATTTTATTGATCCCAAACTAGATATTTGTATTCGCGACCAATTTCTTGATTTTCCTGATCCAAAACTAGATTTTTGAATTCGCGACCAACTTCTTGATTTTCTTGATCCAAAACTAGATTTTTGCATTCGCGACTAAATTCTTGATTTTCTTGTTCCAAAATTAGATTTTTGCATTAGCCACGCAGTTCTTTATTTTCATGATCCAAACCTAGATTTTTGGATTTGCGACCAACTTCTTGATTTTCTTGATACAAAACTAGATTTTTGCATTATCGACCCAATTCTTCATTTTCTTGATCCAAAACTAGAATTTTCCATTCGCCACGCAGTTCTTGATTTTCTTGATCCAAAACAAGATTTTTGAATTCGCCACGCCGTTCTTGATTTTCTTGATCCAAAACTAGATTTTTGAATTCGCCACGCAGTTCTTGATTTTCTTGATCCGAAACAAGATTTTTGTATTCGCGACCAAATTCTTGATTTTCTTGATCCAAAACTAGATTTTTATATTCGCGACCAAATTCTTGATTTTCATTATCCAAAACTAGATTTTTGTATTCGCGACCAACTTATTGATTTTCTTGATACAAAACTAAATTTTTTTATTCGCGACCAAATTCTTGATTTTCTTGATCCAAAACTAGATTTTTGTATTCGCCACGCAGTTCTTGATTTTCATGATGCAAAACTAGATTTTTGTATTCGCGACCAAATTCTTGATTTTCTTGATGCAAAACTAGATTTTTGCATTCGCGACTAAATTCTTGATTTTCTTGTTCCAAAATTAGATTTTTGCATTAGCCACGCAGTTCTTTATTTTCATGATCCAAACCTAGATTTTTGGATTCGCGACCAACTTCTTGATTTTCTTGATACAAAACTAGATTTTTGCATTCGCGACCCAATTCTTCATTTTCTTGATCCAAAACTAGAATTTTCCATTCGCCACGCAGTTCTTGATTTTCTTGATCCAAAACAAGATTTTTGAATTCGCCACGCAGTTCTTGATTTTCTTGATCCAAAACTAGATTTTTGAATTCGCCACGCAGTTCTTGATTTTCTTGATCCGAAACAAGATTTTTGTATTCGCGACCAAATTCTTGATTTTCTTGATCCCAAACTAGATTTTTGTATTCGCGACCAAATTCTTGATTTTCTTGATCCAAAACTATATTTTTGCATTCGCCACGCAATTCTTGATTTTCTTGATCCAAAACTAGATTTTTGTATTTGCGACCAAATTCTTGATTTTCTTGATGCAAAACTAGATTTTCGTATTCGCGACCCAATTCTTGATTTTCTTGATCCAAAACTAGGTTTTTGTATTCGTGACCCAATTCTTGATTTTCTTGATCCAAAACTAGATTTTTGTATTCGCGACAAAATTTTTGATTTTCTTGATCCAAAACTAGATTTTTGTATTCGCAACCGAATTTTTGATTTTCTTGATCCAAAACTAGATTTTTGTATTCGTGACCCAATTCTTGATTTTATTGATCCCAAACTAGATATTTGTATTCGCGACCAATTTCTTGATTTTCCTGATCCAAAACTAGATTTTTGAATTAGCGACCAACTTCTTGATTTTCTTGATCCAAAACTAGATTTTTGCATTCGCGACTAAATTCTTGATTTTCTTGTTCCAAAATTAGATTTTTGCATTAGCCACGCAGTTCGTTATTTTCATGATCCAAACCTAGATTTTTGGATTCGCGACCAACTTCTTGATTTTCTTGATCCAAAACTAGATTTTTGCATTCGCGATCCAATTCTTCATTTTCTTGATCCAAAACTAGAATTTTCCATTCGCCACGCAGTTCTTGATTTTCTTGATCCAAAACAAGATTTTTGAATTCGCCACGCAGTTCTTGATTTTCTTGATCCAAAACTAGATTTTTGAATTCGCCACGCAGTTCTTGATTTTCTTGATCCGAAACAAGATTTTTGTATTCGCGACCAAATTCTTGATTTTCTTGATCCAAAACTAGATTTTTATATTCGCGACCAAATTCTTGATTTTCATTATCCAAAACTAGATTTTTGTATTCGCGACCAACTTATTGATTTTCTTGATACAAAACTAAATTTTTTTATTCGCGACCAAATTCTTGATTTTCTTGATCCAAAACTAGATTTTTGTATTCGCCACGCAGTTCTTGATTTTCATGATGCAAAACTAGATTTTTGTATTCGCGACCAAATTCTTGATTTTCTTGATGCAAAACTAGATTTTTGCATTCGCGACTAAATTCTTGATTTTCTTGTTCCAAAATTAGATTTTTGCATTAGCCACGCAGTTCTTTATTTTCATGATCCAAACCTAGATTTTTGGATTCGCGACCAACTTCTTGATTTTCTTGATACAAAACTAGATTTTTGCATTCGCGACCCAATTCTTCATTTTCTTGATCCAAAACTAGAATTTTCCATTCGCCACGCAGTTCTTGATTTTCTTGATCCAAAACAAGATTTTTGAATTCGCCACGCAGTTCTTGATTTTCTTGATCCAAAACTAGATTTTTGAATTCGCCACGCAGTTCTTGATTTTCTTGATCCGAAACAAGATTTTTGTATTCGCGACCAAATTCTTGATTTTCTTGATCCAAAACTAGATTTTTATATTCGCGACCAAATTCTTGATTTTCATTATCCAAAACTAGATTTTTGTATTCGCGACCAACTTATTGATTTTCTTGATACAAAACTAAATTTTTGTATTCGCGACCAAATTCTTGATTTTCTTGATCCAAAACTATATTTTTGCATTCGCCACGCAATTCTTGATTTTCTTGATCCAAAACTAGATTTTTGTATTTGCGACCAAATTCTTGATTTTCTTGATGCAAAACTAGATTTTCGTATTCGCGACCCAATTCTTGATTTTCTTGATCCAAAACTAGATTTTTGTATTCGTGTCCCAATTCTTGATTTTCTTGATCCCAAACTAGATATTTGTATTCGCGACCAATTTCTTGATTTTCCTGATCCAAAACTAGATTTTTGAATTCGCGACCAACTTCTTGATTTTCTTGATCCAAAACTAGATTTTTGCATTCGCGACTAAATTCTTGATTTTCTTGTTCCAAAATTAGATTTTTGCTTTAGCCACGCAGTTCTTTATTTTCATGATCCAAACCTAGATTTTTGGATTCGCGACCAACTTCTTGATTTTCTTGATCCAAAACTAGATTTTTGCATTCGCGACCCAATTCTTCATTTTCTTGATCCAAAACTAGAATTTTCCATTCGCCACGCAGTTCTTGATTTTCTTGATCCAAAACAAGATTTTTGAATTCGCCACGCAGTTCTTGATTTTCTTGATCCAAAACTAGATTTTTGAATTCGCCACGCAGTTCTTGATTTTCATTATCCAAAACTAGATTTTTGTATTCGCGACCAACTTATTGATTTTCTTGATACAAAACTAAATTTTTTTATTCGCGACCAAATTCTTGATTTTCTTGATCCAAAACTAGATTTTTGTATTCGCCACGCAGTTCTTGATTTTCATGATGCAAAACTAGATTTTTGTATTCGCGACCAAATTCTTGATTTTCTTGATGCAAAACTAGATTTTTGCATTCGCGACTAAATTCTTGATTTTCTTGTTCCAAAATTAGATTTTTGCATTAGCCACGCAGTTCTTTATTTTCATGATCCAAACCTAGATTTTTGGATTCACGACCAACTTCTTGATTTTCTTGATACAAAACTAGATTTTTGCATTCGCGACCCAATTCTTCATTTTCTTGATCCAAAACTAGAATTTTCCATTCGCCACGCAGTTCTTGATTTTCTTGATCCAAAACAAGATTTTTGAATTCGCCACGCAGTTCTTGATTTTCTTAATCCAAAACTAGATTTTTGAATTCGCCACGCAGTTCTTGATTTTCTTGATCCGAAACAAGATTTTTGTATTCGCGACCAAATTCTTGATTTTCTTGATCCAAAACTAGATTTTTATATTCGCGACCAAATTCTTGATTTTCATTATCCAAAACTAGATTTTTGTATTCGCGACCAACTTATTGATTTTCTTGATACAAAACTAAATTTTTGTATTCGCGACCAAATTCATGATTTTCTTGATCCAAAACTATATTTTTGCATTCGCCACGCAATTCTTGATTTTCTTGATCCAAAACTAGATTTTTGTATTTGCGACCAAATTCTTGATTTTCTTGATGCAAAACTAGATTTTCGTATTCGCGACCCAATTCTTGATTTTCTTGATCCAAAACTAGATTTTTGTATTCGTGACCCAATTCTTGATTTTCTTGATCCAAAACTAGATTTTTGTATTCGCGACAAAATTTTTGATTTTCTTGATCCAAAACTAGATTTTTGTATTCGCAACCGAATTTTTTATTTTCTTGATCCAAAACTAGATTTTTGTATTCGTGACCCAATTCTTGATTTTATTGATCCCAAACTAGATATTTGTATTCGCGACAAATTTCTTGATTTTCCTGATCCAAAACTAGATTTTTGAATTCGCGACCAACTTCTTGATTTTCTTGATCCAAAACTAGATTTTTGCATTCGCGACAAAATTCTTGATTTTCTTGTTCCAAAATTAGATTTTTGCATTAGCCACGCAGTTCTTTATTTTCATGATCCAAACCTAGATTTTTGGATTCACGACCAACTTCTTGATTTTCTTGATACAAAACTAGATTTTTGCATTCGCGACCCAATTCTTCATTTTCTTGATCCAAAACTAGAATTTTCCATTCGCCACGCAGTTCTTGATTTTCTTGATCCAAAACAAGATTTTTGAATTCGCCACGCAGTTCTTGATTTTCTTAATCCAAAACTAGATTTTTGAATTCGCCACGCAGTTCTTGATTTTCTTGATCCGAAACAAGATTTTTGTATTCGCGACCAAATTCTTGATTTTCTTGATCCAAAACTAGATTTTTATATTCGCGACCAAATTCTTGATTTTCATTATCCAAAACTAGATTTTTGTATTCGCGACCAACTTATTGATTTTCTTGATACAAAACTAAATTTTTGTATTCGCGACCAAATTCATGATTTTCTTGATCCAAAACTATATTTTTGCATTCGCCACGCAATTCTTGATTTTCTTGATCCAAAACTAGATTTTTGTATTTGCGACCAAATTCTTGATTTTCTTGATGCAAAACTAGATTTTCGTATTCGCGACCCAATTCTTGATTTTCTTGATCCAAAACTAGATTTTTGTATTCGTGACCCAATTCTTGATTTTCTTGATCCAAAACTAGATTTTTGTATTCGCGACAAAATTTTTGATTTTCTTGATCCAAAACTAGATTTTTGTATTCGCAACCGAATTTTTGATTTTCTTGATCCAAAACTAGATTTTTGTATTCGTGACCCAATTCTTGATTTTATTGATCCCAAACTAGATATTTGTATTCGCGACCAATTTCTTGATTTTCCTGATCCAAAACTAGATTTTTGAATTCGCGACCAACTTCTTGATTTTCTTGATCCAAAACTAGATTTTTGCATTCGCGACTAAATTCTTGATTTTCTTGTTCCAAAATTAGATTTTTGCTTTAGCCACGCAGTTCTTTATTTTCATGATCCAAACCTAGATTTTTGGATTCGCGACCAACTTCTTGATTTTCTTGATCCAAAACTAGATTTTTGCATTCGCGACCCAATTCTTCATTTTCTTGATCCAAAACTAGAATTTTCCATTCGCCACGCAGTTCTTGATTTTCTTGATCCAAAACAAGATTTTTGAATTCGCCACGCAGTTCTTGATTTTCTTGATCCAAAACTAGATTTTTGAATTCGCCACGCAGTTCTTGATTTTCTTGATCCGAAACAAGATTTTTGTATTCGCGACCAAATTCTTGATTTTCTTGATCCCAAACTAGATTTTTATATTCGCGACCAAATTCTTGATTTTCATTATCCAAAACTAGATTTTTGTATTCGCGACCAACTTATTGATTTTCTTGATACAAAACTAAATTTTTTTATTCGCGACCAAATTCTTGATTTTCTTGATCCAAAACTAGATTTTTGTATTCGCCACGCAGTTCTTGATTTTCATGATGCAAAACTAGATTTTTGTATTCGCAACCAAATTCTTGATTTTCTTGATCCAAAACTATATTTTTGCATTCGCCACGCAATTCTTGATTTTCTTGATCCAAAACTAGATTTTTGTATTGGCGACCAAATTCTTGATTTTCTTAATGCAAAACTAGATTTTCGTATTCGCGACCCAATTCTTGATTTTCTTGATCCAAAACTAGATTTTTGTATTCAAGACCCAATTCTTGATTTTATTGATCCCAAACTAGATATTTGTATTCGCGACCAATTTTTTGATTTTCCTGATCCAAAACTAGATTTTTGAATTCTCGACTAAATTCTTGATTTTCTTGTTCCAAAATTAGATTTTTGCATTAGCCACGCAGTTCTTTATTTTCATGATCCAAACCTAGATTTTTGGATTCGCGACCAACTTCTTGATTTTTTTGATCCAAAACTAGATTTTTGCATTCGCGACCCAATTCTTCATTTTCTTGATCCAAAACTAGAATTTTCCATTCGCCACGCAGTTCTTGATTTTCTTGATCCAAAACAAGATTTTTGAATTCGCCACGCAGTTCTTGATTTTCTTGATCCAAAACTAGATTTTTGAATTCGCCACGCAGTTCTTGATTTTCTTGATCCGAAACAAGATTTTTGTATTCGCGACCAAATTCTTGATTTTCTTGATCCCAAACTAGATTTTTATATTCGCGACCAAATTCTTGATTTTCATTATCCAAAACTAGATTTTTGTATTCGCGACCAACTTATTGATTTTCTTGATACAAAACTAAATTTTTTTATTCGCGACCAAATTCTTGATTTTCTTGATCCAAAACTAGATTTTTGTATTCGCCACGCAGTTCTTGATTTTCTTGATGCAAAACTAGATTTTTGTATTCGCGACCAAATTCTTGATTTTCATGATCCAAAACTAGATTTTTGTATTCGCGACCAAATTCTTGATTTTCTTGATCCAAAACTAGATTTTTGTATTCGCCACGTAGTTCTTGATTTTCATGATGCAAAACTAGATTTTTGTATTCGCGACCAAATTCTTGATTTTCTTGATCCAAAACTATATTTTTGCATTCGCCACGCACTTCTTGATTTTCTTGATCCAAAACTAGATTTTTGTATTGGCGACCAAATTCTTAATTTTCTTGATGCAAAACTAGATTTTCGTATTCGCGACCCAATTCTTGATTTTGTTGATCCAAAACTAGATTTTTGTATTCGTAACCCAATTCTTGATTTTCTTGATCCAAAACTAGATTTTTGTATTCGTGACAAAATTTTTGATTTTCTTGATTCAAAACTAGATTTTTGTATTCGCAAGCGAATTTTTGATTTTCTTGATCCAAAACTAGATTTTTGTATTCGTGACCCAATTCTTGATTTTATTGATCCCAAACTAGATATTTGTATTCGCGACCAATTTCTTGATTTTCCTGATCCAAAACTAGATTTTTGAATTCGCGACCAATTTCTTGATTTTCTTGATCCAAAACTAGATTTTTGCATTCGCGACTAAATTCTTGATTTTCTTGTTCCAAAATTAAATTTTTGCATTAGCCACGCAGTTCTTTATTTTCATGATCCAAAACTAGATTTTTGTATTCGCGACCAACTTCTTTATTTCCTTGATCCAAAACTAGATTTTTGCATTCGCGACCCAATTCTTCATATTCTTGATCCAAAACTAGAATTTTCCATTCGCCACGCAGTTCTTGATTTTCTTGATTCAAAACAAGATTTTTGAATTCGCCACGCAGTTCTTGATTTTCTTGATCCAAAACTAGATTTTTGAATTCGCCACGCAGTTCTTGATTTTCTTGATCCGAAACTAGATTTTTGTATTCGCGACCAAATTGTTGATTTTCTTGATGCAAAACTAGATTTTCGTATTCGCGACCCAATTCTTGATTTTCATTATCCAAAACTAGATTTTTGTATTCGCGACCAACTTATTGATTTTCTTGATACAAAACTAAATTTTTTTATTCGCGACCAAATTCTTGATTTTCTTGATCCAAAACTAGATTTTTGTATTCGCCACGCAGTTCTTGATTTTCATGATGCAAAACTAGATTTTTGTATTCGCGACCAAATTCTTGATTTTCTTGATCCAAAACTATATTTTTGCATTCGCCACGCAATTCTTGATTTTCTTGATCCAAAACTAGATTTTTGTATTGGCGACCAAATTCTTGATTTTCTTAATGCAAAACTAGATTTTCGTATTCGCGACCCAATTCTTGATTTTCTTGATCCAAAACTAGATTTTTGTATTCAAGACCCAATTCTTGATTTTATTGATCCCAAACTAGATATTTGTATTCGCGACCAATTTTTTGATTTTCCTGATCCAAAACTAGATTTTTGAATTCTCGACTAAATTCTTGATTTTCTTGTTCCAAAATTAGATTTTTGCATTAGCCACGCAGTTCTTTATTTTCATGATCCAAACCTAGATTTTTGGATTTGCGACCAACTTCTTGATTTTCTTGATCCAAAACTAGATTTTTGCATTCGCGACCCAATTCTTCATTTTCTTGATCCAAAACTAGAATTTTCCATTCGCCACGCAGTTCTTGATTTTCTTGATCCAAAACAAGATTTTTGAATTCGCCACGCAGTTCTTGATTTTCTTGATCCAAAACTAGATTTTTGAATTCGCCACGCAGTTCTTGATTTTCTTGATCCGAAACAAGATTTTTGTATTCGCGACCAAATTCTTGATTTTCTTGATCCAAAACTAGATTTTTATATTCGCGACCAAATTCTTGATTTTCATTATCCGAAACTAGATTTTTGTATTCGCGACCAACTTATTGATTTTCTTGATCCAAAACTAGATTTTTGTATTGGCGACCAAATTCTTGATTTTCTTGATGCAAAACTAGATTTTCGTATTCGCGACCCAATTCTTGATTTTGTTGATCCAAAACTAGATTTTTGTATTCGTGACCCAATTCTTGATTTTCTTGATCCAAAACTAGATTTTTGTATTCGTGACAAAATTTTTGATTTTCTTGATTCAAAACTAGATTTTTGTATTCGCAAGCGAATTTTTGATTTTCTTGATCCAAAACTAGATTTTTGTATTCGTGACCCAATTCTTGATTTTATTGATCCCAAACTAGATATTTGTATTCGCGACCAATTTCTTGATTTTCCTGATCCAAAACTAGATTTTTGAATTCGCGACCAATTTCTTGATTTTCTTGATCCAAAACTAGATTTTTGCATTCGCGACTAAATTCTTGATTTTCTTGTTCCAAAATTAGATTTTTGCATTAGCCACGCAGTTCTTTATTTTCATGATCCAAAACTAGATTTTTGTATTCGCGACCAACTTCTTTATTTCCTTGATCCAAAACTAGATTTTTGCATTCGCGACCCAATTCTTCATTTTCTTGATCCAAAACTAGAATTTTCCATTCGCCACGCAGTTCTTGATTTTCTTGATCCAAAACAAGATTTTTGAATTCGCCACGCAGTTCTTGATTTTCTTGATCCAAAACTAGATTTTTGAATTCGCCACGCAGTTCTTGATTTTCTTGATCCGAAACTAGATTTTTGTATTCGCGACCAAATTGTTGATTTTCTTGATCGAAAACAAGATTTTTGTATTCGCGACCAAATTCTCGATTTTCTTGATGCAAAACTAGATTTTCGTATTCGCGACCCAATTCTTGATTTTCATGATGCAAAACTAGATTTTTGCATTCGCCACGCAGTTCTTGATTTTCATGATCCAAAACTAGATTTTTGTATTCGCGACCAACTTCTTTATTTTCTTGATCCAAAATAAGATTTTTGCATTCGCGACCCAATTCTTCATTTTCTTGATCCAAAACTAGAATTTTGCATTCGCCACGCAGTTCTTGATTTTCTTGATCCAAAACAAGATTTTTGAATTCGCCACGCAGTTCTTGATTTTCTTGATCCAAAACTAGATTTTTGTATTCGCGACCAACTTCTTGATTTTCTTGATCCAAAACTAGATTTTTGTATTCGCGACCAAATTCTTGATTTTCATTATCCAAAACTAGATTTTTGTATTCGCGACCAACTTATTGATTTTCTTGATACAAAACTAAATTTTTTTATTCGCGACCAAATTCTTGATTTTCTTGATCCAAAACTAGATTTTTGTATTCGCCACGCAGTTCTTGATTTTCTTGATCCAAAACTAGATTTTTGTATTCGCGACCAAATTCTGGATTTTCTTGATCCAAAACTAGATTTTTGTATTCGCGACCAAATTCTTGATTTTCCTGATCCAAAACTAGATTTTTGCATTCGCCACGCAATTCTTGATTTTCTTGATCCAAAACTAGATTTTTGTATTTGCGACCAAATTCTTGATTTTCTTGATGCAAAACTAGATTTTCGTATTCGCGACCCAATTCTTGATTTTCTTGATCCAAAACTAGATTTTTGTATTCGTGACCCAATTCTTGATTTTCTTGATCCAAAACAAGATTTTTGTATTCGCGACAAAATTTTTGATTTTCTTGATCCAAAACTAGATTTTTGTATTCGCGACCGAATTCTTGATTTTCTTGATGCAAAACTAGATTTTTGCATTCGCCACGCAGTTCTTGATTTTCTTGATCCAAAACTAGATTTTTGTATTCGCGACCAAATTCTGGATTTTCCTGATCCAAAACTAGATTTTTGTATTCGCGACCAAATTCTTGATTTTCTTGATCCAAAACTAGATTTTTGCATTCGCCACGCAATTTTTGATTTTCTTGATCCAAAACTAGATTTTTGTATTTGCGACCAAATTCTTGATTTTCTTGATGCAAAATTAGATTTTCGTATTCGCGACCCAATTCTTGATTTTCTTGATCCAAAACTAGATTTTTGTATTCAAGACCCAATTCTTGATTTTATTGATCCCAAACTAGATATTTGTATTCGCGACCAATTTCTTGATTTTCCTGATCCAAAACTAGATTTTTGAATTCGCGACCAACTTCTTGATTTTCTTGATCCAAAACTAGATTTTTGTATTCGCGACTAAATTCTTGATTTTCTTGTTCCAAAATTAGATTTTTGCATTAGCCACGCAGTTCTTTATTTTCATGATCCAAAACTAGATTTTTGTATTCGCGACCAACTTATTTATTTTCTTGATCAAAAACAAGATTTTTGCAATCGCGACCCAATTCTTCATTTTCTTGATCCAAAACTAGAATTTTGCATTCGCCACGCAGTTCTTGATTTTCTTGATCCAAAACAAGATTTTTGAATTCGCCACGCAGTTCTTGATTTTCTTGATCCAAAACTAGATTTTTGTATTCGCGACCAACTTCTTGATTTTCTTGATCCAAAACTAGATTTTTGTATTCGCGACCAAATTCTTGATTTTCTTGATCCAAAACTAGATTTTTGTATTCGCGACCGAATTCTTGATTTTCTTGATCCAAAACTAGATTTTTGTATTCGTGACCCAATTCTTGATTTTATTGATCCCAAACTAGATATTTGTATTCGCGACCAATTTCTTGATTTTCCTGATCCAAAACTAGATTTTTGAATTCGCGACCAACTTCTTGATTTTCTTGATCCAAAACTAGATTTTTGCATTCGCGACTAAATTCTTGATTTTCTTGTTCCAAAATTAGATTTTTGCATTAGCCACGCAGTTCTTTATTTTCATGATCCAAAACTAGATTTTTGTATTCGCGACCAATTTCTTTATTTTCTTGATCCCAAACTAGATTTTTGCATTCGTGACCCAATTCTTCATTTTCTTGATCCAAAACTAGGATTTTCCATTCGCCACGCAGTTCTTGATTTTCTTGATCCAAAACAAGATTTTTGAATTCGCCACGCAGTTCTTGATTTTCTTGATCCAAAACTAGATTTTTGAATTCGCCACGCAGTTCTTGATTTTCATGATCCGAAACTAGATTTTTGTATTCGGGACCAAATTGTTGATTTTCTTGATCGAAAACAAGATTTTTGAATTCGCGACCAAATTCTTGATTTTCTTGATCCAAAACTAGATTTTTGTATTCGCGACCAAATTTTTGATTTTCTTGATCCAAAACTAGATTTTTGTATTCGCGACCGAATTCTTGATTTTCATGATCCAAAACTAGATTTTTGTATTTGCGACCAAATTTTTGATTTTCTTGATGCAAAACTAGATTTTCGTATTCGCGACGCAATTCTTGATTTTCTTGATCCAAAACTAGATTTTTGTATTTGCGACCAAATTCTTGATTTTCTTGATGCAAAACTAGATTTTCGTATTCGCGACCCAATTCTTGATTTTCTTGATGCAAAACTAGATTTTTGCATTCGCCACGCAGTTCTTGATTTTCTTGATCCAAAACTAGATTTTTGTATTCGCGACCAAATTCTGGATTTTCCTGATCCAAAACTATATTTTTGGTATTCGCGACCAAATTCTTGATTTTCTTGATCCAAAACTAGATTTTTGCATTCGCCACGCAATTTTTGATTTTCTTGATCCAAAACTAGATTTTTGTATTTGCGACCAAATTCTTGATTTTCTTGATGCAATACTAGATTTTCGTATTCGCGACCCAATTCTTGATTTTCTTGATCCAAAACTAGATTTTTGTATTCAAGACCCAATTCTTGATTTTATTGATCCCAAACTAGATATTTGTATTCGCAACCAATTTGTTGATTTTCCTGATCCAAAACTAGATTTTTGAATTCGCGACCAAATTCTTGATTTTCTTGATCCAAAACTAGATTTTTGTATTCGCGACCAAATTCTGGATTTTCCTGATCCAAAACTATATTTTTGGTATTCGCGACCAAATTCTTGATTTTCTTGATCCAAAACTAGATTTTTGCATTCGCCACGCAATTTTTGATTTTCTTGATCCAAAACTAGATTTTTGTATTTGCGACCAAATTCTTGATTTTCTTGATGCAATACTAGATTTTCGTATTCGCGACCCAATTCTTGATTTTCTTGATCCAAAACTAGATTTTTGTATTCAAGACCCAATTCTTGATTTTATTGATCCCAAACTAGATATTTGTATTCGCGACCAATTTCTTGATTTTCCTGATCCAAAACTAGATTTTTGAATTCGCGACCAACTTCTTAATTTTCTTGATCAAAAACTAGATTTTTGAATTCTCGACTAAATTCTTGATTTTCTTGTTCCAAAATTAGATTTTTGCATTAGCCACGCAGTTCTTTATTTTCATGATCCAAACCTAGATTTTTGGATTCGCGACCAACTTCTTGATTTTCTTGATCCAAAACTAGATTTTTGCATTCGCGACCCAATTCTTCATTTTCTTGATCCAAAACTAGAATTTTCCATTCGCCACGCAGTTCTTGATTTTCTTGATCCAAAACAAGATTTTTGAATTCGCCACGCAGTTCTTGATTTTCTTGATCCAAAACTAGATTTTTGAATTCGCCACGCAGTTCTTGATTTTCTTGATCCGAAACAAGATTTTTGTATTCGCGACCAAATTCTTGATTTTCTTGATCCAAAACTAGATTTTTATATTCGCGACCAAATTCTTGATTTTCATTATCCAAAACTAGATTTTTGTATTCGCGACCAACTTATTGATTTTCTTGATACAAAACTAAATTTTTTTATTCGCGACCAAATTCTTGATTTTCTTGATCCAAAACTAGATTTTTGTATTCGCCACGCAGTTCTTGATTTTCTTGATGCAAAACTAGATTTTTGTATTCGCGACCAAATTCTTGATTTTCATGATCCAAAACTAGATTTTTGTATTCGCGACCAAATTCTTGATTTTCTTGATCCAAAACTATATTTTTGCATTCGCCACGCAATTCTTGATTTTCTTGATCCAAAACTAGATTTTTGTATTGGCGACCAAATTCTTGATTTTCTTGATGCAAAACTAGATTTTCGTATTCGCGACCCAATTCTTGATTTTCTTGATCCAAAACTAGATTTTTGTATTCGTGACCCAATTCTTGATTTTCTTGATCCAAAACTAGATTTTTGTATTCGCGACAAAATTTTTGATTTTCTTGATCCAAAACTAGATTTTTGTATTCGCAACCGAATTTTTGATTTTCTTGATCCAAAACTAGATTTTTGTATTCGTGACCCAATTCTTGATTTTATTGATCCCAAACTAGATATTTGTATTCGCGACCAACTTCTTGATTTTCTTGATACAAAACTAGATTTTTGCATTCGCGACCCAATTCTTCATTTTCTTGATCCAAAACTAGAATTTTCCATTCGCCACGCAGTTCTTGATTTTCTTGATCCAAAACAAGATTTTTGAATTCGCCACGCAGTTCTTGATTTTCTTGATCCAAAACTAGATTTTTGAATTCGCCACGCAGTTCTTGATTTTCTTGATCCGAAACAAGATTTTTGTATTCGCGACCAAATTCTTGATTTTCTTGATCCAAAACTAGATTTTTATATTCGCGACCAAATTCTTGATTTTCATTATCCAAAACTAGATTTTTGTATTCGCGACCAACTTATTGATTTTCTTGATACAAAACTAAATTTTTTTATTCGCGACCAAATTCGTGATTTTCTTGATCCAAAACTAGATTTTTGTATTCGCCACGTAGTTCTTGATTTTCATGATGCAAAACTAGATTTTTGTATTCGCGACCAAATTCTTGATTTTCTTGATCCAAAACTATATTTTTGCATTCGCCACGCACTTCTTGATTTTCTTGATCCAAAACTAGATTTTTGTATTGGCGACCAAATTCTTGATTTTCTTGATGCAAAACTAGATTTTCGTATTCGCGACCCAATTCTTGATTTTGTTGATCCAAAACTAGATTTTTGTATTCGTGACCCAATTCTTGATTTTCTTGATCCAAAACTAGATTTTTGTATTCGCGACAAAATTTTTGATTTGCTTGATTCAAAACTAGATTTTTGTATTCGCAAGCGAATTTTTGATTTTCTTGATCCAAAACTAGATTTTTGTATTCTTGACCCAATTCTTGATTTTATTGATCCCAAACTAGATATTTGTATTCGCGACCAATTTCTTGATTTTCCTGATCCAAAACTAGATTTTTGAATTCGCGACCAATTTCTTGATTTTCTTGATCCAAAACTAGATTTTTGCATTCGCGACTAAATTCTTGATTTTCTTGTTCCAAAATTAGATTTTTGCATTAGCCACGCAGTTCTTTATTTTCATGATCCAAAACTAGATTTTTGTATTCGCGACCAACTTCTTTATTTCCTTGATCCAAAACTAGATTTTTGCATTCGCGACCCAATTCTTCATTTTCTTGATCCAAAACTAGAATTTTCCATTCGCCACGCAGTTCTTGATTTTCTTGATCCAAAACAAGATTTTTGAATTCGCCACGCAGTTCTTGATTTTCTTGATCCAAAACTAGATTTTTGAATTCGCCACGCAGTTCTTGATTTTCTTGATCCGAAACTAGATTTTTGTATTCGCGACCAAATTGTTGATTTTCTTGATCGAAAACAAGATTTTTGTATTCGCGACCAAATTCTCGATTTTCTTGATGCAAAACTAGATTTTCGTATTCGCGACCCAATTCTTGATTTTCATGATGCAAAACTAGATTTTTGCATTCGCCACGCAGTTCTTGATTTTCATGATCCAAAACTAGATTTTTGTATTCGCGACCAACTTCTTTATTTTCTTGATCCAAAACAAGATTTTTGCATTCGCGACCCAATTCTTCATTTTCTTGATCCAAAACTAGAATTTTGCATTCGCCACGCAGTTCTTGATTTTCTTGATCCAAAACAAGATTTTTGAATTCGCCACGCAGTTCTTGATTTTCTTGATCCAAAACTAGATTTTTGTATTCGCGACCAACTTCTTGATTTTCTTGATCCAAAACTAGATTTTTGTATTCGCGACCAAATTCTTGATTTTCATTATCCAAAACTAGATTTTTGTATTCGCGACCAACTTATTGATTTTCTTGATACAAAACTAAATTTTTTTATTCGCGACCAAATTCTTGATTTTCTTGATCCAAAACTAGATTTTTGTATTCGCCACGCAGTTCTTGATTTTCTTGATCCAAAACTAGATTTTTTTATTCGCGACCAAATTCTTGATTTTCTTGATCCAAAACTAGATTTTCGTATTCGCGACCCAATTCTTGATTTTCCTGATCCAAAACTAGATTTTGGTATTCGCGACCAAATTCTTGATTTTCTTGATGCAAAACTAGATTTTCGTATTCGCGACCCAATTCTTGATTTTCTTGATCCAAAACTAGATTTTTGTATTCGTGACCCAATTCTTGATTTTCTTGATCCAAAACAAGATTTTTGTATTCGCGACAAAATTTTTGATTTTCTTGATCCAAAACTAGATTTTTGTATTCGCGACCGAATTCTTGATTTTCTTGATGCAAAACTAGATTTTTGCATTCGCCACGCAGTTCTTGATTTTCTTGATCCAAAACTAGATTTTTGTATTCGCGACCAAATTCTGGATTTTCCTGATCCAAAACTAGATTTTTGTATTCGCGACCAAATTCTTGATTTTCTTGATCCAAAACTAGATTTTTGCATTCGCCACGCAATTTTTGATTTTCTTGATCCAAAACTAGATTTTTGTATTTGCGACCAAATTCTTGATTTTCTTGATGCAAAATTAGATTTTCGTATTCGCGACCCAATTCTTGATTTTCTTGATCCAAAACTAGATTTTTGTATTCAAGACCCAATTCTTGATTTTATTGATCCCAAACTAGATATTTGTATTCGCGACCAATTTGTTGATTTTCCTGATCCAAAACTAGATTTTTGAATTCGCGACCAACTTCTTGATTTTCTTGATCCAAAACTAGATTTTTGTATTCGCGACTAAATTCTTGATTTTCTTGTTCCAAAATTTGATTTTTGCATTAGCCACGCAGTTCTTTATTTTCTTGATCCAAAACTAGATTTTTGCATTCGTGACCCAATTCTTCATTTTCTTGATCCAAAACTAGAATTTTCCATTCGCCACGCAGTTCTTGATTTTCTTGATCCAAAACAAGATTTTTGAATTCGCCACGCAGTTCTTGATTTTCTTGATCCAAAACTAGATTTTTGTATTCGCGACCAACTTCTTGATTTTCTTGATCCAAAACTAGATTTTTGTATTCGCGACCAAATTCTTGATTTTCTTGATCCAAAACTAGATTTTTGTATTCGCGACCGAATTCTTGATTTTCTTGATCCAAAACTAGATTTTTGTATTCGTGACCCAATTCTTGATTTTATTGATCCCAAACTAGATATTTGTATTCGCGACCAATTTCTTGATTTTCCTGATCCAAAACTAGATTTTTGAATTCGCGACCAACTTCTTGATTTTCTTGATCCAAAACTAGATTTTTGCATTCGCGACTAAATTCTTGATTTTCTTGTTCCAAAATTAGATTTTTGCATTAGCCACGCAGTTCTTTATTTTCATGATCCAAAACTAGATTTTTGTATTCGCGACCAATTTCTTTATTTTCTTGATCCAAAACTAGATTTTTGCATTCGTGACCCAATTCTTCATTTTCTTGATCCAAAACTAGAATTTTCCATTCGCCACGCAGTTCTTGATTTTCTTGATCCAAAACAAGATTTTTGAATTCGCCACGCAGTTCTTGATTTTCTTGATCCAAAACTAGATTTTTGTATTCGCGACCAACTTCTTGATTTTCTTGATCCAAAACTAGATTTTTGTATTCGCGACCAAATTCTTGATTTTCTTGATCCAAAACTAGATTTTTGTATTCGCGACCGAATTCTTGATTTTCTTGATCCAAAACTAGATTTTTGTATTCGTGACCCAATTCTTGATTTTATTGATCCCAAACTAGATATTTGTATTCGCGACCAATTTCTTGATTTTCCTGATCCAAAACTAGATTTTTGAATTCGCGACCAACTTCTTGATTTTCTTGATCCAAAACTAGATTTTTGCATTCGCGACTAAATTCTTGATTTTCTTGTTCCAAAATTAGATTTTTGCATTAGCCACGCAGTTCTTTATTTTCATGATCCAAAACTAGATTTTTGTATTCGCGACCAATTTCTTTATTTTCTTGATCCAAAACTAGATTTTTGCATTCGTGACCCAATTCTTCATTTTCTTGATCCAAAACTAGAATTTTCCATTCGCCACGCAGTTCTTGATTTTCTTGATCCAAAACAAGATTTTTGAATTCGCCACGCAGTTCTTGATTTTCTTGATCAAAAACTAGATTTTTGAATTCGCCACGCAGTTCTTGATTTTCTTGATGCAAAACTAGATTTTCGTATTCGCGACCCAATTCTTGATTTTCTTGATCCAAAACTAGATTTTTGTATTCGTGACCCAATTCTTGATTTTCTTGATCCAAAACTAGATTTTTGTATTCGCGACAAAATTTTTGATTTTCTTGATCCAAAACTAGATTTTTGTATTCGCAACCGAATTTTTGATTTTCTTGATCCAAAACTAGATTTTTGTATTCGTGACCCAATTCTTGATTTTATTGATCCCAAACTAGATATTTGTATTCGCGACCAACTTCTTGATTTTCTTGATACAAAACTAGATTTTTGCATTCGCGACCCAATTCTTCATTTTCTTGATCCAAAACTAGAATTTTCCATTCGCCACGCAGTTCTTGATTTTCTTGATCCAAAACAAGATTTTTGAATTCGCCACGCAGTTCTTGATTTTCTTGATCCAAAACTAGATTTTTGAATTCGCCACGCAGTTCTTGATTTTCTTGATCCGAAACAAGATTTTTGTATTCGCGACCAAATTCTTGATTTTCTTGATCCAAAACTAGATTTTTATATTCGCGACCAAATTCTTGATTTTCATTATCCAAAACTAGATTTTTGTATTCGCGACCAACTTATTGATTTTCTTGATACAAAACTAAATTTTTTTATTCGCGACCAAATTCGTGATTTTCTTGATCCAAAACTAGATTTTTGTATTCGCCACGTAGTTCTTGATTTTCATGATGCAAAACTAGATTTTTGTATTCGCGACCAAATTCTTGATTTTCTTGATCCAAAACTATATTTTTGCATTCGCCACGCACTTCTTGATTTTCTTGATCCAAAACTAGATTTTTGTATTGGCGACCAAATTCTTGATTTTCTTGATGCAAAACTAGATTTTCGTATTCGCGACCCAATTCTTGATTTTGTTGATCCAAAACTAGATTTTTGTATTCGTGACCCAATTCTTGATTTTCTTGATCCAAACTAGATTTTTGTATTCGCGACAAAATTTTTGATTTTCTTGATTCAAAACTAGATTTTTGTATTCGCAAGCGAATTTTTGATTTTCTTGATCCAAAACTAGATTTTTGTATTCTTGACCCAATTCTTGATTTTATTGATCCCAAACTAGATATTTGTATTCGCGACCAATTTCTTGATTTTCCTGATCCAAAACTAGATTTTTGAATTCGCGACCAATTTCTTGATTTTCTTGATCCAAAACTAGATTTTTGCATTCGCGACTAAATTCTTGATTTTCTTGTTCCAAAATTAGATTTTTGCATTAGCCACGCAGTTCTTTATTTTCATGATCCAAAACTAGATTTTTGTATTCGCGACCAACTTCTTTATTTCCTTGATCCAAAACTAGATTTTTGCATTCGCGACCCAATTCTTCATTTTCTTGATCCAAAACTAGAATTTTCCATTCGCCACGCAGTTCTTGATTTTCTTGATCCAAAACAAGATTTTTGAATTCGCTACGCAGTTCTTGATTTTCTTGATCCAAAACTAGATTTTTGAATTCGCCACGCAGTTCTTGATTTTCTTGATCCGAAACTAGATTTTTGTATTCGCGACCAAATTGTTGATTTTCTTGATCGAAAACAAGATTTTTGTATTCGCGACCAAATTCTCGATTTTCTTGATGCAAAACTAGATTTTCGTATTCGCGACCCAATTCTTGATTTTCATGATGCAAAACTAGATTTTTGCATTCGCCACGCAGTTCTTGATTTTCATGATCCAAAACTAGATTTTTGTATTCGCGACCAACTTCTTTATTTTCTTGATCCAAAACAAGATTTTTGCATTCGCGACCCAATTCTTCATTTTCTTGATCCAAAACTAGAATTTTGCATTCGCCACGCAGTTCTTGATTTTCTTGATCCAAAACAAGATTTTTGAATTCGCCACGCAGTTCTTGATTTTCTTGATCCAAAACTAGATTTTTGTATTCGCGACCAACTTCTTGATTTTCTTGATCCAAAACTAGATTTTTGTATTCGCGACCAAATTCTTGATTTTCATTATCCAAAACTAGATTTTTGTATTCGCGACCAACTTATTGATTTTCTTGATACAAAACTAAATTTTTTTATTCGCGACCAAATTCTTGATTTTCTTGATCCAAAACTAGATTTTTGTATTCGCCACGCAGTTCTTGATTTTCTTGATCCAAAACTAGATTTTTTTATTCGCGACCAAATTCTTGATTTTCTTGATCCAAAACTAGATTTTCGTATTCGCGACCCAATTCTTGATTTTCCTGATCCAAAACTAGATTTTGGTATTCGCGACCAAATTCTTGATTTTCTTGATGCAAAACTAGATTTTCGTATTCGCGACCCAATTCTTGATTTTCTTGATCCAAAACTAGATTTTTGTATTCGTGACCCAATTCTTGATTTTCTTGATCCAAAACAAGATTTTTGTATTCGCGACAAAATTTTTGATTTTCTTGATCCAAAACTAGATTTTTGTATTCGCGACCGAATTCTTGATTTTCTTGATGCAAAACTAGATTTTTGCATTCGCCACGCAGTTCTTGATTTTCTTGATCCAAAACTAGATTTTTGTATTCGCGACCAAATTCTGGATTTTCCTGATCCAAAACTAGATTTTTGTATTCGCGACCAAATTCTTGATTTTCTTGATCCAAAACTAGATTTTTGCATTCGCCACGCAATTTTTGATTTTCTTGATCCAAAACTAGATTTTTGTATTTGCGACCAAATTCTTGATTTTCTTGATGCAAAATTAGATTTTCGTATTCGCGACCCAATTCTTGATTTTCTTGATCCAAAACTAGATTTTTGTATTCAAGACCCAATTCTTGATTTTATTGATCCCAAACTAGATATTTGTATTCGCGACCAATTTGTTGATTTTCCTGATCCAAAACTAGATTTTTGAATTCGCGACCAACTTCTTGATTTTCTTGATCCAAAACTAGATTTTTGTATTCGCGACTAAATTCTTGATTTTCTTGTTCCAAAATTTGATTTTTGCATTAGCCACGCAGTTCTTTATTTTCTTGATCCAAAACTAGATTTTTGCATTCGTGACCCAATTCTTCATTTTCTTGATCCAAAACTAGAATTTTCCATTCGCCACGCAGTTCTTGATTTTCTTGATCCAAAACAAGATTTTTGAATTCGCCACGCAGTTCTTGATTTTCTTGATCCAAAACTAGATTTTTGTATTCGCGACCAACTTCTTGATTTTCTTGATCCAAAACTAGATTTTTGTATTCGCGACCAAATTCTTGATTTTCTTGATCCAAAACTAGATTTTTGTATTCGCGACCGAATTCTTGATTTTCTTGATCCAAAACTAGATTTTTGTATTCGTGACCCAATTCTTGATTTTATTGATCCCAAACTAGATATTTGTATTCGCGACCAATTTCTTGATTTTCCTGATCCAAAACTAGATTTTTGAATTCGCGACCAACTTCTTGATTTTCTTGATCCAAAACTAGATTTTTGCATTCGCGACTAAATTCTTGATTTTCTTGTTCCAAAATTAGATTTTTGCATTAGCCACGCAGTTCTTTATTTTCATGATCCAAAACTAGATTTTTGTATTCGCGACCAATTTCTTTATTTTCTTGATCCAAAACTAGATTTTTGCATTCGTGACCCAATTCTTCATTTTCTTGATCCAAAACTAGAATTTTCCATTCGCCACGCAGTTCTTGATTTTCTTGATCCAAAACAAGATTTTTGAATTCGCCACGCAGTTCTTGATTTTCTTGATCCAAAACTAGATTTTTGTATTCGCGACCAACTTCTTGATTTTCTTGATCCAAAACTAGATTTTTGTATTCGCGACCAAATTCTTGATTTTCTTGATCCAAAACTAGATTTTTGTATTCGCGACCGAATTCTTGATTTTCTTGATCCAAAACTAGATTTTTGTATTCGTGACCCAATTCTTGATTTTATTGATCCCAAACTAGATATTTGTATTCGCGACCAATTTCTTGATTTTCCTGATCCAAAACTAGATTTTTGAATTCGCGACCAACTTCTTGATTTTCTTGATCCAAAACTAGATTTTTGCATTCGCGACTAAATTCTTGATTTTCTTGTTCCAAAATTAGATTTTTGCATTAGCCACGCAGTTCTTTATTTTCATGATCCAAAACTAGATTTTTGTATTCGCGACCAATTTCTTTATTTTCTTGATCCAAAACTAGATTTTTGCATTCGTGACCCAATTCTTCATTTTCTTGATCCAAAACTAGAATTTTCCATTCGCCACGCAGTTCTTGATTTTCTTGATCCAAAACAAGATTTTTGAATTCGCCACGCAGTTCTTGATTTTCATGATCAAAAACTAGATTTTTGAATTCGCCACGCAGTTCTTGATTTTCTTGATCCGAAACTAGATTTTTGTATTCGGGACCAAATTGTTGATTTTCTTGATCGAAAACAAGATTTTTGAATTCGCGACCAAATTCTTGATTTTCTTGATCCAAAACTAGATTTTTGTATTCGCGACCAAATTTTTGATTTTCTTGATCCAAAACTAGATTTTTGTATTCGCGACCGAATTCTTGATTTTCATGATCCAAAACTAGATTTTTGTATTTGCGACCAAATTCTTGATTTTCTTGATGCAAAACTAGATTTTCGTATTCGCGACGCAATTCTTGATTTTCTTGATCCAAAACTAGATTTTTGTATTTGCGACCAAATTCTTGATTTTCTTGATGCAAAACTAGATTTTCGTATTCGCGACCGAATTCTTGATTTTCTTGATGCAAAACTAGATTTTTGCATTCGCCACGCAGTTCTTGATTTTCTTGATCCAAAACTAGATTTTTGTATTCGCGACCAAATTCTGGATTTTCCTGATCCAAAACTAGATTTTTGTATTCGCGACCAAATTCTTGATTTTCTTGATCCAAAACTAGATTTTTGCATTCGCCACGCAATTTTTGATTTTCTTGATCCAAAACTAGATTTTTGTATTTGCGACCAAATTCTTGATTTTCTTGATGCAAAATTAGATTTTCGTATTCGCGACCCAATTCTTGATTTTCTTGATCCAAAACTAGATTTTTGTATTCAAGACCCAATTCTTGATTTTATTGATCCCAAACTAGATATTTGTATTCGCGACCAATTTGTTGATTTTCCTGATCCAAAACTAGATTTTTGAATTCGCGACCAACTTCTTGATTTTCTTGATCCAAAACTAGATTTTTGTATTCGCGACTAAATTCTTGATTTTCTTGTTCCAAAATTTGATTTTTGCATTAGCCACGCAGTTCTTTATTTTCTTGATCCAAAACTAGATTTTTGCATTCGTGACCCAATTCTTCATTTTCTTGATCCAAAACTAGAATTTTCCATTCGCCACGCAGTTCTTGATTTTCTTGATCCAAAACAAGATTTTTGAATTCGCCACGCAGTTCTTGATTTTCTTGATCCAAAACTAGATTTTTGTATTCGCGACCAACTTCTTGATTTTCTTGATCCAAAACTAGATTTTTGTATTCGCGACCAAATTCTTGATTTTCTTGATCCAAAACTAGATTTTTGTATTCGCGACCGAATTCTTGATTTTCTTGATCCAAAACTAGATTTTTGTATTCGTGACCCAATTCTTGATTTTATTGATCCCAAACTAGATATTTGTATTCGCGACCAATTTCTTGATTTTCCTGATCCAAAACTAGATTTTTGAATTCGCGACCAACTTCTTGATTTTCTTGATCCAAAACTAGATTTTTGCATTCGCGACTAAATTCTTGATTTTCTTGTTCCAAAATTAGATTTTTGCATTAGCCACGCAGTTCTTTATTTTCATGATCCAAAACTAGATTTTTGTATTCGCGACCAATTTCTTTATTTTCTTGATCCAAAACTAGATTTTTGCATTCGTGACCCAATTCTTCATTTTCTTGATCCAAAACTAGAATTTTCCATTCGCCACGCAGTTCTTGATTTTCTTGATCCAAAACAAGATTTTTGAATTCGCCACGCAGTTCTTGATTTTCATGATCAAAAACTAGATTTTTGAATTCGCCACGCAGTTCTTGATTTTCTTGATCCGAAACTAGATTTTTGTATTCGGGACCAAATTGTTGATTTTCTTGATCGAAAACAAGATTTTTGAATTCGCGACCAAATTCTTGATTTTCTTGATCCAAAACTAGATTTTTGTATTCGCGACCAAATTATTGATTTTCTTGATCCAAAACTAGATTTTTGTATTCGCGACCGAATTCTTGATTTTCATGATCCAAAACTAGATTTTTGTATTTGCGACCAAATTCTTGATTTTCTTGATGCAAAACTAGATTTTCGTATTCGCGACGCAATTCTTGATTTTCTTGATCCAAAACTAGATTTTTGTATTTGCGACCAAATTCTTGATTTTCTTGATGCAAAACTAGATTTTCGTATTCGCGACCGAATTCTTGATTTTCTTGATGCAAAACTAGATTTTTGCATTCGCCACGCAGTTCTTGATTTTCTTGATCCAAAACTAGATTTTTGTATTCGCGACCAAATTCTGGATTTTCCTGATCCAAAACTAGATTTTTGTATTCGCGACCAAATTCTTGATTTTCTTGATCCAAAACTAGATTTTTGCATTCGCCACGCAATTTTTGATTTTCTTGATCCAAAACTAGATTTTTGTATTTGCGACCAAATTCTTGATTTTCTTGATGCAAAATTAGATTTTCGTATTCGCGACCCAATTCTTGATTTTCTTGATCCAAAACTAGATTTTTGTATTCAAGACCCAATTCTTGATTTTCCTGATCCAAAACTAGATTTTTGAATTCGCGACCAACTTCTTGATTTTCTTGATCCAAAACTAGATTTTTGTATTCGCGACTAAATTCTTGATTTTCTTGATCCAAAATTAGATTTTTGCATTAGCCACGCAGTTCTTTATTTTCATGATCCAAAACTAGATTTTTGTATTCTCGACCAACTTATTTATTTTCTTGATCAAAAACAAGATTTTTGCAATCGCGACCCAATTCTTCATTTTCTTGATCCAAAACTAGAATTTTGCATTCGCCACGCAGTTCTTGATTTTCTTGATCCAAAACAAGATTTTTGAATTCGCCACGCAGTTCTTGATTTTCTTGATCCAAAACTAGATTTTTGTATTCGCGACCAACTTCTTGATTTTCTTGATCCAAAACTAGATTTTTGTATTCGCGACCAAATTCTTGATTTTCTTGATCCAAAACTAGATTTTTGTATTCGCGACCGAATTCTTGATTTTCTTGATCCAAAACTAGATTTTTGTATTCGCGACCAAATTCTTGATTTTCTTGATCCAAAATTAGATTTTTGCATTAGCCACGCAGTTCTTTATTTTCATGATCCAAAACTAGATTTTTGTATTCGCGACCAACTTCTTTATTTCCTTGATCCAAAACTAGATTTTTGCATTCGCGACCCAATTCTTCATTTTCTTGATCCAAAACTAGAATTTTCCATTCGCCACGCAGTTCTTGATTTTCTTGATCCAAAACAAGATTTTTGAATTCGCCACGCAGTTCTTGATTTTCTTGATCCAAAACTAGATTTTTGAATTCGCCACGCAGTTCTTGATTTTCTTGATCCGAAACTAGATTTTTGTATTCGCGACCAAATTGTTGATTTTCTTGATCGAAAACAAGATTTTTGTATTCGCGACCAAATTCTCGATTTTCTTGATGCAAAACTAGATTTTCGTATTCGCGACCCAATTCTTGATTTTCATGATGCAAAACTAGATTTTTGCATTCGCCACGCAGTTCTTGATTTTCATGATCCAAAACTAGATTTTTGTATTCGCGACCAACTTCTTTATTTTCTTGATCCAAAACAAGATTTTTGCATTCGCGACCCAATTCTTCATTTTCTTGATCCAAAACTAGAATTTTGCATTCGCCACGCAGTTCTTGATTTTCTTGATCCAAAACAAGATTTTTGAATTCGCCACGCAGTTCTTGATTTTCTTGATCCAAAACTAGATTTTTGTATTCGCGACCAACTTCTTGATTTTCTTGATCCAAAACTAGATTTTTGTATTCGCGACCAAATTCTTGATTTTCATTATCCAAAACTAGATTTTTGTATTCGCGACCAACTTATTGATTTTCTTGATACAAAACTAAATTTTTTTATTCGCGACCAAATTCTTGATTTTCTTGATCCAAAACTAGATTTTTGTATTCGCCACGCAGTTCTTGATTTTCTTGATCCAAAACTAGATTTTTGTATTCGCGACCAAATTCTGGATTTTCTTGATCCAAAACTAGATTTTTGTATTCGCGACCAAATTCTTGATTTTCCTGATCCAAAACTAGATTTTTGCATTCGCCACGCAATTCTTGATTTTCTTGATCCAAAACTAGATTTTTGTATTTGCGACCAAATTCTTGATTTTCTTGATGCAAAACTAGATTTTCGTATTCGCGACCCAATTCTTGATTTTCTTGATCCAAAACTAGATTTTTGTATTCGTGACCCAATTCTTGATTTTCTTGATCCAAAACAAGATTTTTGTATTCGCGACAAAATTTTTGATTTTCTTGCTCCAAAACTAGATTTTTGTATTCGCGACCGAATTCTTGATTTTCTTGATGCAAAACTAGATTTTTGCATTCGCCACGCAGTTCTTGATTTTCTTGATCCAAAACTAGATTTTTGTATTCGCGACCAAATTCTGGATTTTCCTGATCCAAAACTAGATTTTTGTATTCGCGACCAAATTCTTGATTTTCTTGATCCAAAACTAGATTTTTGCATTCGCCACGCAATTTTTGATTTTCTTGATCCAAAACTAGATTTTTGTATTTGCGACCAAATTCTTGATTTTCTTGATGCAAAATTAGATTTTCGTATTCGCGACCCAATTCTTGATTTTCTTGATCCAAAACTAGATTTTTGTATTCAAGACCCAATTCTTGATTTTATTGATCCCAAACTAGATATTTGTATTCGCGACCAATTTGTTGATTTTCCTGATCCAAAACTAGATTTTTGAATTCGCGACCAACTTCTTGATTTTCTTGATCCAAAACTAGATTTTTGTATTCGCGACTAAATTCTTGATTTTCTTGTTCCAAAATTAGATTTTTGCATTAGCCACGCAGTTCTTTATTTTCATGATCCAAAACTAGATTTTTGTATTCGCGACCAACTTATTTATTTTCTTGATCAAAAACAAGATTTTTGCAATCGCGACCCAATTCTTCATTTTCTTGATCCAAAACTAGAATTTTGCATTCGCCACGCAGTTCTTGATTTTCTTGATCCAAAACAAGATTTTTGAATTCGCCACGCAGTTCTTGATTTTCTTGATCCAAAACTAGATTTTTGTATTCGCGACCAACTTCTTGATTTTCTTGATCCAAAACTAGATTTTTGTATTCGCGACCAAATTCTTGATTTTCTTGATCCAAAACTAGATTTTTGTATTCGCGACCGAATTCTTGATTTTCTTGATCCAAAACTAGATTTTTGTATTCGTGACCCAATTCTTGATTTTATTGATCCCAAACTAGATATTTGTATTCGCGACCAATTTCTTGATTTTCCTGATCCAAAACTAGATTTTTGAATTCGCGACCAACTTCTTGATTTTCTTGATCCAAAACTAGATTTTTGCATTCGCGACTAAATTCTTGATTTTCTTGTTCCAAAATTAGATTTTTGCATTAGCCACGCAGTTCTTTATTTTCATGATCCAAAACTAGATTTTTGTATTCGCGACCAATTTCTTTATTTTCTTGATCCAAAACTAGATTTTTGCATTCGTGACCCAATTCTTCATTTTCTTGATCCAAAACTAGAATTTTCCATTCGCCACGCAGTTCTTGATTTTCTTGATCCAAAACAAGATTTTTGAATTCGCCACGCAGTTCTTGATTTTCTTGATCCAAAACTAGATTTTTGAATTCGCCACGCAGTTCTTGATTTTCTTGATCCGAAACTAGATTTTTGTATTCGGGACCAAATTGTTGATTTTCTTGATCGAAAACAAGATTTTTGAATTCGCGACCAAATTCTTGATTTTCTTGATCCAAAACTAGATTTTTGTATTCGCGACCAAATTTTTGATTTTCTTGATCCAAAACTTGATTTTTGTATTCGCGACCGAATTCTTGATTTTCATGATCCAAAACTAGATTTTTGTATTTGCGACCAAATTCTTGATTTTCTTGATGCAAAACTAGATTTTCGTATTCGCGACGCAATTCTTGATTTTCTTGATCCAAAACTAGATTTTTGTATTTGCGACCAAATTCTTGATTTTCTTGATGCAAAACTAGATTTTCGTATTCGCGACCCAATTCTTGATTTTCTTGATGCAAAACTAGATTTTTGCATTCGCCACGCAGTTCTTGATTTTCTTGATCCAAAACTAGATTTTTGTATTCGCGACCAAATTCTGGATTTTCCTGATCCAAAACTATATTTTTGGTATTCGCGACCAAATTCTTGATTTTCTTGATCCAAAACTAGATTTTTGCATTCGCCACGCAATTTTTGATTTTCTTGATCCAAAACTAGATTTTTGTATTTGCGACCAAATTCTTGATTTTCTTGATGCAATACTAGATTTTCGTATTCGCGACCCAATTCTTGATTTTCTTGATCCAAAACTAGATTTTTGTATTCAAGACCCAATTCTTGATTTTATTGATCCCAAACAAGATATTTGTATTCGCGACCAATTTGTTAATTTTCCTGATCCAAAACTAGATTTTTGAATTCGCGAGCAACTTCTTGATTTTCTTGATCCAAAACTAGATTTTTGCATTCGCGACTAAATTCTTGATTTTCTTGTTCCAAAATTAGATTTTTGCATTAGCCACGCAGTTCTTTATTTTCATGATCCAAAACTAGATTTTTGTATTCGCGACCAACTTATTTATTTGCTTGATCCAAAACATGATTTTTGCATTCGCGACCCAATTCTTCATTTTCTTGATCCAAAACTAGAATTTTGCATTCGCCACGCAGTTCTTGATTTTCTTGATCCAAAACAAGATTTTTGAATTCGCCACGCAGTTCTTGATTTTCTTGATCCAAAACTAGATTTTTGAATTCGCCACGCAGTTCTTGATTTTCTTGATCCGAAACTAGATTTTTGTATTCGCGACCAACTTCTTGATTTTCTTGATCCAAAACTAGATTTTTGCATTCGCGACTAAATTCTTGATATTCTTGTTCCAAAATTAGATTTTTGCATTAGCCACGCAGTTCTTTATTTTCATGATCCAAAACTAGATTTTTGTATTCGCGACCAACTTCTTTATTTCCTTGATCCAAAACTAGATTTTTGCATTCGCGACCCAATTCTTCATTTTCTTGATCCAAAACTAGAATTTTCCATTCGCCACGCAGTTCTTGATTTTCTTGATCCAAAACAAGATTTTTGAATTCGCCACGCAGTTCTTGATTTTCTTGATCCAAAACTAGATTTTTGAATTCGCCACGCAGTTCTTGATTTTCTTGATCCGAAACTAGATTTTTGTATTCGCGACCAAATTGTTGATTTTCTTGATCGAAAACAAGATTTTTGTATTCGCGACCAAATTCTCGATTTTCTTGATGCAAAACTAGATTTTCGTATTCGCGACCCAATTCTTGATTTTCATGATGCAAAACTAGATTTTTGCATTCGCCACGCAGTTCTTGATTTTCATGATCCAAAACTAGATTTTTGTATTCGCGACCAACTTCTTTATTTTCTTGATCCAAAACAAGATTTTTGCATTCGCGACCCGATTCTTCATTTTCTTGATCCAAAACTAGAATTTTGCATTCGCCACGCAGTTCTTGATTTTCTTGATCCAAAACAAGATTTTTGAATTCGCCACGCAGTTCTTGATTTTCTTGATCCAAAACTAGATTTTTGTATTCGCGACCAACTTCTTGATTTTCTTGATCCAAAACTACATTTTTGTATTCGCGACCAAATTCTTGATTTTCATTATCCAAAACTAGATTTTTGTATTCGCGACCAACTTATTGATTTTCTTGATACAAAACTAAATTTTTTTATTCGCAACCAAATTCTTGATTTTCTTGATCCAAAACTAGATTTTTGTATTCGCCACGCAGTTCTTGATTTTCTTGATCCAAAACTAGATTTTTGTATTCGCGACCAAATTCTGGATTTTCTTGATCCAAAACTAGATTTTTGTATTCGCGACCAAATTCGTGATTTTCTTGATCCAAAACTAGATTTTTGCATTCGCCACGCAATTCTTGATTTTCTTGATCCAAAACTAGATTTTTGTATTTGCGACCAAATTCTTGATTTTCTTGATGCAAAACTAGATTTTCGTATTCGCGACCCAATTCTTGATGTTCTTGATCCAAAACTAGATTTTTGTATTCGTGACCCAATTCATGATTTTCTTGATCCAAAACAAGATTTTTGTATTCGCGACAAAATTTTTGATTTTCTTGATCCAAAACTAGATTTTTGTATTCGCGACCGAATTCTTGATTTTCTTGATGCAAAACTAGATTTTTGCATTCGCCACGCAGTTCTTGATTTTCTTGATCCAAAACTAGATTTTTGTATTCGCGACCAAATTCTGGATTTTCCTGATCCAAAACTAGATTTTTGTATTCGCGACCAAATTCTTGATTTTCTTGATCCAAAACTAGATTTTTGCATTCGCCACGCAATTTTTGATTTTCTTGATCCAAAACTAGATTTTTGTATTTGCGACCAAATTCTTGATTTTCTTGATGCAAAATTAGATTTTCGTATTCGCGACCCAATTCTTGATTTTCTTGATCCAAAACTAGATTTTTGTATTCAAGACCCAATTCTTGATTTTATTGATCCCAAACTAGATATTTGTATTCGCGACCAATTTGTTGATTTTCCTGATCCAAAACTAGATTTTTGAATTCGCGACCAACTTCTTGATTTTCTTGATCCAAAACTAGATTTTTGTATTCGCGACTAAATTCTTGATTTTCTTGTTCCAAAATTAGATTTTTGCATTAGCCACGCAGTTCTTTATTTTCATGATCCAAAACTAGATTTTTGTATTCGCGACGAACTTATTTATTTTCTTGATCAAAAACAAGATTTTTGCAATCGCGACCCAATTCTTCATTTTCTTGATCCAAAACTAGAATTTTGCATACGTCACGCAGTTCTTGATTTTCTTGATCCAAAACAAGATTTTTGAATTCGCCACGCAGTTCTTGATTTTCTTGATCCAAAACTAGATTTTTGTATTCGCGACCAACTTCTTGATTTTCTTGATCCAAAAATAGATTTTTGTATTCGCGACCAAATTCTTGATTTTCTTGATCCAAAACTAGATTTTTGTATTCGCGACCGAATTCTTGATTTTCTTGATCCAAAACTAGATTTTTGTATTCGTGACCCAATTCTTGATTTTATTGATCCCAAACTAGATATTTGTATTCGCGACCAATTTCTTGATTTTCCTGATCCAAAACTAGATTTTTGCATTCGCGACTAAATTCTTGATTTTCTTGTTCCAAAATTAGATTTTTGCATTAGCCACGCAGTTCTTTATTTTCATGATCCAAAACTAGATTTTTGTATTCGCGACCAATTTCTTTATTTTCTTGATCCAAAACTAGATTTTTGCATTCGTGACCCAATTCTTCATTTTCTTGATCCAAAACTAGAATTTTCCATTCGCCACGCAGTTCTTGATTTTCTTGATCCAAAACAAGATTTTTAAATTCGCCACGCAGTTCTTGATTTTCTTGATCCAAAACTAGATTTTTGAATTCGCCACGCAGTTCTTGATTTTCTTGATCCGAAACTAGATTTTTATATTCGGGACCAAATTGTTGATTTTCTTGATCGAAAACAAGATTTTTGAATTCGCGACCAAATTCTTGATTTTCTTGATCCAAAACTAGATTTTTGTATTCGCGACCAAATTTTTGATTTTCTTGATCCAAAACTAGATTTTTGTATTCGCGACCGAATTCTTGATTTTCATGATCCAAAACTAGATTTTTGTATTTGCGACCAAATTCTTGATTTTCTTGATGCAAAACTAGATTTTCGTATTCGCGACGCAATTCTTGATTTTCTTGATCCAAAACTAGATTTTGGTATTTGCGACCAAATTCTTGATTTTCTTGATGCAAAACTAGATTTTCGTATTCGCGACCCAATTCTTGATTTTCTTGATGCAAAACTAGATTTTTGCATTCGCCACGCAGTTCTTGATTTTCTTGATCCAAAACTAGATTTTTGTATTCGCGACCAAATTCTGGATTTTCCTTATCCAAAACTATATTTTTGGTATTCGCGACCAAATTCTTGATTTTCTTGATCCAAAACTAGATTTTTGCATTCGCCACGCAATTTTTGATTTTCTTGATCCAAAACTAGATTTTTGTATTTGCGACCAAATTGTTGATTTTCTTGATGCAATACTAGATTTTCGTATTCGCGACCCAATTCTTGATTTTCTTGATGCAAAACTAGATTTTTGCATTCGCCACGCAGTTCTTGATTTTCTTGATCCAAAACTAGATTTTTGTATTCGCGACCAAATTGTTGATTTTCTTGATCCAAAACTAGATTTTTGTATTCGCGACCGAATTCTTGATTTTCTTGATCCAAAACTAGATTTTTGTATTCGTGACCCAATTCTTGATTTTATTGATCCCAAACTAGATATTTGTATTCGCGACCAATTTCTTGATTTTCCTGATCCAAAACTATATTTTTGTATTGGCGACCAACTTCTTGATTTTCTTGATCCAAAACTAGATTTTTGCATTCGCGACTAAATTCTTGATTTTCTTGTTCCAAAATTAGATTTTTGCATTAGCCACGCAGTTCTTTATTTTCATGATCCAAAACTAGATTTTTGTATTCGCGACCAATTTCTCTATTTTCTTGATCCAAAACAAGATTTTTGCATTCGCGACCCAATTATTCATTTTCTTGATCCAAAACTACAATTTTGCATTCGCCACGCAGTTCTTGATTTTCTTGATCCAAAACTAGATTTTTGAATTCGCCACGCAGTTCTTGATTTTCTTGATCCGAAACTAGATTTTTGTATTCGCGACCAAATTGTTGATTTTCTTGATCGAAAACAAGATTTTTGTATTCGCGACCAAATTCTTGATTTTCTTGATCCAAAACTAGATATTTGTATTCGTGACCAAATTTTTGATTTTCTTGATCCAAAACAAGATTTTTGTATTCGCGACCGAATTCTTGATTTTCATGATCCAAAACTAGATTTTTGTATTGGCGACCAAATTCTTGATTTTCTTGATGCAAAACTAGATTTTCGTATTCGCGACGCAATTCTTGATTTTCTTGATCCAAAACTAGATTTTTGTATTTGCGACCAAATTCTTGATTTTCTTGATGCAAAACTAGATTTTCATATTCGCGACCCAATTCTTGATTTTCTTGATGCAAAACTAGATTTTTGCATTCGCCACGCAGTTCTTGATTTTCTTGATCCAAAACTAGATTTTTGTATTCGCGACCAAATTCTGGATTTTCCTGATCCAAAACTAGATTTTTGTATTCGCGACCAAATTCTTGATTTTCTTGATCCAAAACTAGATTTTTGCATTCGCCACGCAATTTTTGATTTTCTTGATCCAAAACTAGATTTTTGTATTTGCGACCAAATTCTTGATTTTCTTGATGCAAAACTAGATTTTCGTATTCGCGACCCAATTCTTGATTTTCTTGATCCAAAACTAGATTTTTGTATTCAAGACCCAATTCTTGATTTTATTGATCCCAAACTAGATATTTGTATTCACGACCAATTTGTTGATTTTCCTGATCCAAAACTAGATTTTTGAATTCGCGACCAACTTCTTTATTTTCTTGATCCAAAACTAGATTTTTGCATTCGCGACTAAATTCTTGATTTTCTTGTTCCAAAATTAGATTTTTGCATTAGCCACGCAGTTCTTTATTTTCATGATCCAAAACTAGATTTTTGTATTCGCGATCAACTTATTTATTTTCTTGATCCAAAATAAGATTTTTGCATTCGCGACCCAATTCTTCATTTTCTTGATCCAAAACTAGAATTTTGCATTCGCCACGCAGTTCTTGATTTTCTTGATCCAAAACAAGATTTTTGAATTCGCCACGCAGTTCTTGATTTTCTTGATCCAAAACTAGATTTTTGTATTCGCGACCAAATTCTTGATTTTCATTATCCAAAACTAGATTTTTGTATTCGCGACCAACTTATTGATTTTCTTGATACAAAGCTAAATTTTTTTATACGCGACCAAATTCTTGATTTTCTTGATCCAAAACTAGATTTTTGTATTCGCCACGCAGTTCTTGATTTTCTTGATCCAAAACTAGATTTTTGTATTCGCCACGCAGTTCTTGATTTTCTTGATCCAAAACTAGATTTTTGTATTCGCGACCAAATTCTGGATTTTCTTGATCCAAAACTAGATTTTTGTATTCGCGACCGAATTCTTGATTTTCTTGATCCAAAACTAGATTTTTGTATTCGTGACCCAATTCTTGATTTTATTGATCCCAAACTAGATATTTGTATAAGCGACCAATTTCTTGATTTTCCTGATCCAAAACTAGATTTTTGTATTCGCGACCAAATTCTGGATTTTCTTGATCCAAAACTAGATTTTTGTATTCGCGACCAAATTCTTGATTTTCTTGATCCAAAACTAGATTTTTGCATTCCCCACGCAATTCTTGATTTTCTTGATCCAAAACTAGATTTTTGTATTCGCGACCGAATTCTTGATTTTCTTGATCCAAAACTAGATTTTCTTATTCTCGACCCAATTCTTGATTTTATTGATCCCAAACTAGATATTTGTATAAGCGACCAATTTCTTGATTTTCCTGATCCAAAACTAGATTTTTGAATTCGCGACCAACTTCTTGATTTTCTTGATCCAAAACTAGATTTTTGCATTCGCGACTAAATTCTTGATTTTCTTGTTCCAAAACTAGATTTTTGTATTCGCGACCAAATTGTTGATTTTCTTGATCCAAAACTAGATTTTTGTATTCGCGACAGAATTCGTGATTTTCATGATCCAAAACTAGATTTTTGTATTTGCGACCAAATTCTTGATTTTCTTGATACAAAACTAGATTTCCGTATTGGCGACCCAATTCTTGATTTTCTTGATGCAAAACTAGATTTTTGTATTCGCGACCGAATTCTTGATTTTCTTGATCCAAAACTAGATTTTTGTATTCGTGACCCAATTCTTGATTTTATTGATCCCAAACTAGATATTTGTATTCGCGACCAATTTCTTGATTTTCCTGATCCAAAACTAGATTTTTGAATTCGCGACCAACTTCTTGATTTTCTTGATCCAAAACTAGATTTTTGCATTCGCGACTAAATTCTTGATTTTCTTGTTTCAAAACTAGATTTTTGTATTCGCGACCAAATTGTTGATTTTCTTGATCCAAAACTAGATTTTTGTATTCGCGACAGAATTCTTGATTTTCATGATCCAAAACTAGATTTTTGTATTTGCGACCAAATTCTTGATTTTCTTGATGCAAAACTAGATTTCCGTATTGGCGATCCAATTCTTTATTTTCTTGATGCAAAACTAGATTTTTGTATTCGCCACGCAGTTCTTGATTTTCTTGATCCAAAACTAGATTTTTGTATTCGCGACCAAATTCTGGATTTTCTTGATCCAAAACTAGATTTTTGTATTCGCGACCAAATTCTTGATTTTCTTCATCCAAAACTAAATTTTTGTATTCGCGACCGAATTCTTGATTTTCTTGATCCAAAACTAGATTTTTGTATTCGTGACCCAATTCTTGATTTTATTGATCCCAAACTAGATATTTGTATTCGCGACCAATTTCTTGATTTTCCTGATTCAAAACTAGATTTTTGAATTCGCGACCAACTTCTTGATTTTCTTGATCCAAAACTAGATTTTTGCATTCGCGACTAAATTCGTGATTTTCTTGTTCCAAAATTAGATTTTTGCATTAGCCACGCAGTTCTTTATTTTCATGATCCAAAACTAGATTTTTGTATTCGCGACCAACTTCTTTATTTTCTTGATCCAAAACTAGATTTTTGCATTCGCGACCCAATTCTTCATTTTCTTGATCCAAAACTAGAATTTTCCATTCGCCACGCAGTTCTTGATTTTCTTGATCCAAAACAAGATTTTTGAATTCGCCACGCAGTTCTTGATTTTCTTGATCCGAAACTAGATTTTTGTATTCGCGACCAAATTGTTGATTTTCTTGATCGAAAACAAGATTTTTGTATTCGCGACCAAATTCTTGATTTTCTTGATCCAAAACTAGATTTTTGTATTCGCGACCAAATTTTTGATTTTCTTGATCCAAAACTAGATTTTTGTATTCGCGAACGAATTCTTGATTTTCATGATCCAAAACTAGATTTTTTTATTTGCGACCCAATTCTTGATTTTCTTGATGCAAAACTAGATTTTCGTATTCGCGACGCAATTCTTGATTTTCTTGATCCAAAACTAGATTTTTGTATTCGTGACCCAATTCTTGATTTTCTTGATCCAAAACAAGATTTTTGTATTCGCGACAAAATTTTGGATTTTCTTGATCCAAAACTAGATTTTTGTATTCGCGACCGAATTCTTGATTTTCTTGATCCAAAACTAGATTTTTGCATTCGCCACGCAGTTCTTGATTTTTTTGATCCAAAACTAGATTTTTGTATTTGCGACCAAATTCTTGATTTTCTTGATCCAAAACTAGATTTTCTTATTCTCGACCCAATTCTTGATTTTATTGATCCCAAACTAAATATTTGTATTCGCGACCAAATACTTGATTTTCTTGATCCAAAACTAGATTTTTGTATTCGCCACGCAGTTCTTGATTTTCTTGATCAAAAACTAGATTTTTGTATTCGCGACCAAAATCTGGATTTTCTTGATCCAAAACTAGATTTTTGTATTCGCGACCAAATTCTTGATTTTCTTGATCCAAAACTAGATTTTTGCATTCGCCACGCAATTCTTGATTTTCTTGATCCAAAACTAGATTTTTGTATTGGCGACCAAATTCTTGATTTTCTTGATGCAAAACTAGATTTTCGTATTCGCGACCCAATTCTTGATTTTCTTGATCCAAAACTAGATTTTTGTATTCGTGACCCAATTCTTGATTTTCTTGATCCAAAACTAGATTTTTGTATTTGCGACAAAATTTTTGATTTTCTTGATCCAAAACTAGATTTTTGTATTCGCGACCGAATTCTTGATTTTCTTGATCCCAAATTAGATTTTTGCATTCGCCACGCAATTCTTGATTTTCTTGATCCAAAACTAGATTTTTGTATTTGCGACCAAATAGTTGATTTTCTTGATCCAAAACTAGATTTTCTTATTCTCGACCCAATTCTTGATTTTATTGATCCCAAACTAGATATTTGTATTCGCGACCAATTTCTTGATTTTCCTGATCCAAAACTAGATTTTTGAATTCGCGACCAACTTCTTGATTTTCTTGATCCAAAACTAGATTTTTGCATTCGCGACTAAATTCTTGATTTTCTTGTTTCAAAACTAGATTTTTGTATTCGCGACCAAATTGTTGATTTTCTTGATCCAAAACTAGATTTTTGTATTCGCGACAGAATTCTTGATTTTCATGATCCAAAACTAGATTTTTGTATTTGCAACCAAATTCTTGATTTTCTTGATGCAAAACTAGATTTCCGTATTGGCGATCCAATTCTTGATTTTCTTGATGCAAAACTAGATTTTTGTATTCGCCACGCAGTTCTTGATTTTCTTGATCCAAAACTAGATTTTTGTATTCGCGACCAAATTCTGGATTTTCTTGATCCAAAACTAGATTTTTGTATTCGCGACCAAATTCTTGATTTTCTTCATCCAAAACTAAATTTTTGTATTCGCGACCGAATTCTTGATTTTCTTGATCCAAAACTAGATTTTTTTATTCGCGACCGAATTCTTGATTTTCTTGATCCCAAATTAGATTTTTGCATTCGCCACGCAATTCTTGATTTTCTTGATCCAAAACTAGATTTTTGTATTTGCGACCAAATAGTTGATTTTCTTGATCCAAAACTAGATTTTCTTATTCTCGACCCAATTCTTGATTTTATTGATCCCAAACTAGATATTTGTATTCGCGACCAATTTCTTGATTTTCCTGATCCAAAACTAGATTTTTGAATTCGCGACCAACTTCTTGATTTTCTTGATCCAAAACTAGATTTTTGCATTCGCGACTAAATTCTTGATTTTCTTGTTTCAAAACTAGATTTTTGTATTCGCGACCAAATTGTTGATTTTCTTGATCCAAAACTAGATTTTTGTATTCGCGACAGAATTCTTGATTTTCATGATCCAAAACTAGATTTTTGTATTTGCGACCAAATTCTTGATTTTCTTGATGCAAAACTAGATTTCCGTATTGGCGATCCAATTCTTTATTTTCTTGATGCAAAACTAGATTTTTGTATTCGCCACGCAGTTCTTGATTTTCTTGATCCAAAACTAGATTTTTGTATTCGCGACCAAATTCTGGATTTTCTTGATCCAAAACTAGATTTTTGTATTCGCGACCAAATTCTTGATTTTCTTCATCCAAAACTAAATTTTTGTATTCGCGACCGAATTCTTGATTTTCTTGATCCAAAACTAGATTTTTGTATTCGTGACCCAATTCTTGATTTTATTGATCCCAAACTAGATATTTGTATTCGCGACCAATTTCTTGATTTTCCTGATCCAAAACTAGATTTTTGAATTCGCGACCAACTTCTTGATTTTCTTGATCCAAAACTAGATTTTTGCATTCGCGACTAAATTCGTGATTTTTTTGTTCCAAAATTAGATTTTTGCATTAGCCACGCAGTTCTTTATTTTCATGATCCAAAACTAGATTTTTGTATTCGCGACCAACTTCTTTATTTTCTTGATCCAAAACTAGATTTTTGCATTCGCGACCCAATTCTTCATTTTCTTGATCCAAAACTAGAATTTTCCATTCGCCACGCAGTTCTTGATTTTCTTGATCCAAAACAAGATTTTTGAATTCGCCACGCAGTTCTTGATTTTCTTGATCCGAAACTAGATTTTTGTATTCGCGACCAAATTGTTGATTTTCTTGATCGAAAACAAGATTTTTGTATTCGCGACCAAATTCTTGATTTTCTTGATCCAAAACTAGATTTTTGTATTCGCGACCAAATTTTTGATTTTCTTGATCCAAAACTAGATTTTTGTATTCGCGACCGAATTCTTGATTTTCATGATCCAAAACTAGATTTTTGTATTTGCGACCCAATTCTTGATTTTCTTGATGCAAAACTAGATTTTCGTATTCGCGACGCAATTCTTGATTTTCTTGATCCAAAACTAGATTTTTGTATTCGTGACCCAATTCTTGATTTTCTTGATCCAAAACAAGATTTTTGTATTCGCGACAAAATTTTGGATTTTCTTGATCCAAAACTAGATTTTTGTATTCGCGACCGAATTCTTGATTTTCTTGATCCAAAACTAGATTTTTGCATTCGCCACGCAGTTCTTGATTTTTTTGATCCAAAACTAGATTTTTGTATTTGCGACCAAATTCTTGATTTTCTTGATCCAAAACTAGATTTTCTTATTCTCGACCCAATTCTTGATTTTATTGATCCCAAACTAAATATTTGTATTCGCGACCAAATACTTGATTTTCTTGATCCAAAACTAGATTTTTGTATTCGCCACGCAGTTCTTGATTTTCTTGATCAAAAACTAGATTTTTGTATTCGCGACCAAAATCTGGATTTTCTTGATCCAAAACTAGATTTTTGTATTCGCGACCAAATTCTTGATTTTCTTGATCCAAAACTAGATTTTTGCATTCGCCACGCAATTCTTGATTTTCTTGATCCAAAACTAGATTTTTGTATTGGCGACCAAATTCTTGATTTTCTTGATGCAAAACTAGATTTTCGTATTCGCGACCCAATTCTTGATTTTCTTGATCCAAAACTAGATTTTTGTATTCGTGACCCAATTCTTGATTTTCTTGATCCAAAACTAGATTTTTGTATTTGCGACAAAATTTTTGATTTTCTTGATCCAAAACTAGATTTTTGTATTCGCGACCGAATTCTTGATTTTCTTGATCCCAAATTAGATTTTTGCATTCGCCACGCAATTCTTGATTTTCTTGATTCAAAACTAGATTTTTGTATTTGCGACCAAATAGTTGATTTTCTTGATCCAAAACTAGATTTTCTTATTCTCGACCCAATTCTTGATTTTATTGATCCCAAACTAGATATTTGTATTCGCGACCAATTTCTTGATTTTCCTGATCCAAAACTAGATTTTTGAATTCGCGACCAACTTCTTGATTTTCATGATCCAAAACTAGATTTTTGCATTCGCGACTAAATTCTTGATTTTCTTGTTTCAAAACTAGATTTTTGTATTCGCGACCAAATTGTTGATTTTCTTGATCCAAAACTAGATTTTTGTATTCGCGACAGAATTCTTGATTTTCATGATCCAAAACTAGATTTTTGTATTTGCAACCAAATTCTTGATTTTCTTGATGCAAAACTAGATTTCCGTATTGTCGATCCAATTCTTGATTTTCTTGATGCAAAACTAGATTTTTGTATTCGCCACGCAGTTCTTGATTTTCTTGATCCAAAACTAGATTTTTGTATTCGCGACCAAATTCTGGATTTTCTTGATCCAAAACTAGATTTTTGTATTCGCAACCAAATTCTTGATTTTCTTCATCCAAAACTAAATTTTTGTATTCGCGACCGAATTCTTGATTTTCTTGATCCAAAACTAGATTTTTTTATTCGGGACCCAATTCTTGATTTTATTGATCCCAAACTAGATATTTGTATTCGCGACCAATTTCTTGATTTTCCTGATCCAAAACTAGATTTTTGAATTCGCGACCAACTTCTTGATTTTCTTGATCCAAAACTAGATTTTTGCATTCGCGACTAAATTCGTGATTTTCTTGTTCCAAAATTAGATTTTTGCATTAGCCACGCAGTTCTTTATTTTCATGATCCAAAACTAGATTTTTGTATTCGCGACCAACTTCTTTATTTTCTTGATCCAAAACTAGATTTTTGCATTCGCGACCCAATTCTTCATTTTCTTGATCCAAAACTAGAATTTTCCATTCGCCACGCAGTTCTTGATTTTCTTGATCCAAAACAAGATTTTTGAATTCGCCACGCAGTTCTTGATTTTCTTGATCCGAAACTAGATTTTTGTATTCGCGACCAAATTGTTGATTTTCTTGATCGAAAACAAGATTTTTGTATTCGCGACCAAATTCTTGATTTTCTTGATCCAAAACTAGATTTTTGTATTCGCGACCAAATTTTTGATTTTCTTGATCCAAAACTAGATTTTTGTATTCGCGACCGAATTCTTGATTTTCATGATCCAAAACTAGATTTTTGTATTTGCGACCCAATTCTTGATTTTCTTGATGCAAAACTAGATTTTCGTATTCGCGACGCAATTCTTGATTTTCTTGATCCAAAACTAGATTTTTGTATTCGTGACCCAATTCTTGATTTTCTTGATCCAAAACAAGATTTTTGTATTCGCGACAAAATTTTGGATTTTCTTGATCCAAAACTAGATTTTTGTATTCGCGACCGAATTCTTGATTTTCTTGATCCAAAACTAGATTTTTGCATTCGCCACGCAGTTCTTGATTTTTTTGATCCAAAACTAGATTTTTGTATTTGCGACCAAATTCTTGATTTTCTTGATCCAAAACTAGATTTTCTTATTCTCGACCCAATTCTTGATTTTATTGATCCCAAACTAAATATTTGTATTCGCGACCAAATACTTGATTTTCTTGATCCAAAACTAGATTTTTGTATTCGCCACGCAGTTCTTGATTTTCTTGATCAAAAACTAGATTTTTGTATTCGCGACCAAAATCTGGATTTTCTTGATCCAAAACTAGATTTTTGTATTCGCGACCAAATTCTTGATTTTCTTGATCCAAAACTAGATTTTTGCATTCGCCACGCAATTCTTGATTTTCTTGATCCAAAACTAGATTTTTGTATTGGCGACCAAATTCTTGATTTTCTTGATGCAAAACTAGATTTTCGTATTCGCGACCCAATTCTTGATTTTCTTGATCCAAAACTAGATTTTTGTATTCGTGACCCAATTCTTGATTTTCTTGATCCAAAACTAGATTTTTGTATTTGCGACAAAATTTTTGATTTTCTTGATCCAAAACTAGATTTTTGTATTCGCGACCGAATTCTTGATTTTCTTGATCCCAAATTAGATTTTTGCATTCGCCACGCAATTCTTGATTTTCTTGATTCAAAACTAGATTTTTGTATTTGCGACCAAATAGTTGATTTTCTTGATCCAAAACTAGATTTTCTTATTCTCGACCCAATTCTTGATTTTATTGATCCCAAACTAGATATTTGTATTCGCGACCAATTTCTTGATTTTCCTGATCCAAAACTAGATTTTTGAATTCGCGACCAACTTCTTGATTTTCATGATCCAAAACTAGATTTTTGCATTCGCGACTAAATTCTTGATTTTCTTGTTTCAAAACTAGATTTTTGTATTCGCGACCAAATTGTTGATTTTCTTGATCCAAAACTAGATTTTTGTATTCGCGACAGAATTCTTGATTTTCATGATCCAAAACTAGATTTTTGTATTTGCAACCAAATTCTTGATTTTCTTGATGCAAAACTAGATTTCCGTATTGTCGATCCAATTCTTGATTTTCTTGATGCAAAACTAGATTTTTGTATTCGCCACGCAGTTCTTGATTTTCTTGATCCAAAACTAGATTTTTGTATTCGCGACCAAATTCTGGATTTTCTTGATCCAAAACTAGATTTTTGTATTCGCAACCAAATTCTTGATTTTCTTCATCCAAAACTAAATTTTTGTATTCGCGACCGAATTCTTGATTTTCTTGATCCAAAACTAGATTTTTTTATTCGGGACCCAATTCTTGATTTTATTGATCCCAAACTAGATATTTGTATTCGCGACCAATTTCTTGATTTTCTTGATCCAAAACTAGATTTTTGCATTCGCGACTAAATTCGTGATTTTCTTGTTCCAAAATTAGATTTTTGCATTAGCCACGCAGTTCTTTATTTTCATGATCCAAAACTAGATTTTTGTATTCGCGACCAACTTCTTTATTTTCTTGATCCAAAACTAGATTTTTGCATTCGCGACCCAATTCTTCATTTTCTTGATCCAAAACTAGAATTTTCCATTCGCCACGCAGTTCTTGATTTTCTTGATCCAAAACAAGATTTTTGAATTCGCCACGCAGTTCTTGATTTTCTTGATCCGAAACTAGATTTTTGTATTCGCGACCAAATTGTTGATTTTCTTGATCGAAAACAAGATTTTTGTATTCGCGACCAAATTCTTGATTTTCTTGATCCAAAACTAGATTTTTGTATTCGCGACCAAATTTTTGATTTTCTTGATCCAAAACTAGATTTTTGTATTCGCGACCGAATTCTTGATTTTCATGATCCAAAACTAGATTTTTGTATTTGCGACCCAATTCTTGATTTTCTTGATGCAAAACTAGATTTTCGTATTCGCGACGCAATTCTTGATTTTCTTGATCCAAAACTAGATTTTTGTATTCGTGACCCAATTCTTGATTTTCTTGATCCAAAACAAGATTTTTGTATTCGCGACAAAATTTTTGATTTTCTTGATCCAAAACTAGATTTTTGTATTCGCGACAGAATTCTTGATTTTCTTGATCCAAAACTAGATTTTTGCATTCGCCACGCAGTTCTTGATTTTTTTGATCCAAAACTAGATTTTTGTATTTGCGACCAAATTCTTGATTTTCTTGATCCAAAACTAGATTTTCTTATTCTCGACCCAATTCTTGATTTTATTGATCCCAAACTAAATATTTGTATTCGCGACCAAATTCTTGATTTTCTTGATCCAAAACTAGATTTTTGTATTCGCCACGCAGTTCTTGATTTTCTTGATCAAAAACTAGATTTTTGTATTCGCGACCAAAATCTGGATTTTCTTGATCCAAAACTAGATTTTTGTATTCGCGACCAAATTCTTGATTTTCTTGATCCAAAACTAGATTTTTGCATTCGCCACGCAATTCTTGATTTTCTTGATCCAAAACTAGATTTTTGTATTCGTGACCCAATTCTTGATTTTCTTGATCCAAAACTAGATTTTTGTATTTGCGACAAAATTTTTGATTTTCTTGATCCAAAACTAGATTTTTGTATTCGCGACCGAATTCTTGATTTTCTTGATCCCAAACTAGATTTTTGCATTCGCCACGCAATTATTGATTTTCTTGATCCAAAACTAGATTTTTGTATTTGCGACCAAATAGTTGATTTTCTTGATCCAAAACTAGATTTTCTTATTCTCGACCCAATTCTTGATTTTATTGATCCCAAACTAGATATTTGTATTCGCGACCAATTTCTTGATTTTCCTGATCCAAAACTAGATTTTTGAATTCGCGACCAACTTCTTGATTTTCTTGATCCAAAACTAGATTTTTGCATTCGCGACTCAATTCTTGATTTTCTTGTTCCAAAATTAGATTTTTGCATTAGCCACGCAGTTCTTTATTTTCATGATCCAAAACTAGATTTTTGTATTCGCGACCAACTTCTTTATATCCTTGATCCAAAACTAGATTTTTGCATTCGCGACCCAATTATTCATTTTCTTGATCCAAAACTACAATTTTGCATTCGCCACGCAGTTCTTGATTTTCTTGATCCAAAACTAGATTTTTGAATTCGCCACGCAGTTTTTGATTTTCTTGATCCGAAACTAGATTTTTGTATTCGCGACCAAATTCTTGATTTTCTTGATCGCAAACAAGATTTTTGTTTTCGCGACCAAATTCTTGATTTTCTTGATCCAAAACTAGATTTTTGTATTCGCGACCAAATTCGTGATTTTCTTGATCCAAAACTAGATTTTTGAATTCGCGACCAACTTCTTGATTTTCTTGAACCAAAACTAGATTTTTGCATTCGCGACTCAATTCTTGATTTTCTTGTTCCAAAATTAGATTTTTGCAATAGCCACGCAGTTCTTTATTTTCATGATCCAAAACTAGATTTTTGTATTCGCGACCAACTTCTTTATATCCTTGATCCAAAACTAGATTTTTGCATTCGCGACTAAATTCGTGATTTTCTTGTTCCAAAATTAGATTTTTGCATTAGCCACGCAGTTCTTTATTTTCATGATCCAAAACTAGATTTTTGTATTCGCGACCAACTTCTTTATTTTCTTGATCCAAAACTAGATTTTTGCATTCGCGACCCAATTCTTCATTTTCTTGATCCAAAACTAGAATTTTCCATTCGCCACGCAGTTCTTGATTTTCTTGATCCAAAACAAGATTTTTGAATTCGCCACGCAGTTCTTGATTTTCTTGATCCGAAACTAGATTTTTGTATTCGCGACCAAATTGTTGATTTTCTTGATCGAAAACAAGATTTTTGTATTCGCGACCAAATTCTTGATTTTCTTGATCCAAAACGAGATTTTTGTATTCGCGACCAAATTTTTGATTTTCTTGATCCAAAACTAGATTTTTGCATTCGCGACCGAATTCTTGATTTTCATGATCCAAAACTAGATTTTTGTATTTGCGACCCAATTCTTGATTTTCTTGATGCACAACTAGATTTTCGTATTCGCGACGCAATTCTTGATTTTCTTGATCCAAAACTAGATTTTTGTATTCGTGACCCAATTCTTGATTTTCTTGATCCAAAACAAGATTTTTGTATTCGCGACAAAATTTTTGATTTTCTTGATCCAAAACTAGATTTTTGTATTCGCGACAGAATTCTTGATTTTCTTGATCCAAAACTAGATTTTTGCATTCGCCACGCAGTTCTTGATTTTTTTGATCCAAAACTAGATTTTTGTATTTGCGACCAAATTCTTGATTTTCTTGATCCAAAACTAGATTTTCTTATTCTCGACCCAATTCTTGATTTTATTGATCCCAAACTAAATATTTGTATTCGCGACCAAATTCTTGATTTTCTTGATCCAAAACTAGATTTTTGTATTCGCCACGCAGTTCTTGATTTTCTTGATCAAAAACTAGATTTTTGTATTCGCGACCAAAATCTGGATTTTCTTGATCCAAAACTAGATTTTTGTATTCGCGACCAAATTCTTGATTTTCTTGATCCAAAACTAGATTTTTGCATTCGCCACGCAATTTTTGATTTTCTTGATCCAAAACTAGATTTTTGTATTCGTGACCCAATTCTTGATTTTCTTGATCCAAAACTAGATTTTTGTATTTGCGACAAAATTTTTGATTTTCTTGATCCAAAACAAGATTTTTGTATTCGCGACCGAATTCTTGATTTTCTTGATCCCAAACTAGATTTTTGCATTCGCCACGCAATTCTTGATTTTCTTGATCCAAAACTAGATTTTTGTATTTGCGACCAAATAGTTGATTTTCTTGATCCAAAACTAGATTTTCTTATTCTCGACCCAATTCTTGATTTTATTGATCCCAAACTAGATATTTGTATTCGCGACCAATTTCTTGATTTTCCTGATCCAAAACTAGATTTTTGAATTCGCGACCAACTTCTTGATTTTCTTGATCCAAAACTAGATTTTTGCATTCGCGACTCAATTCTTGATTTTCTTGTTCCAAAATTAGATTTTTGCATTAGCCACGCAGTTCTTTATTTTCATGATCCAAAACTAGATTTTTGTATTCGCGACCAACTTCTTTATATCCTTGATCCAAAACTAGATTTTTGCATTCGCGACCCAATTATTCATTTTCTTGATCCAAAACTACAATTTTGCATTCGCCACGCAGTTCTTGATTTTCTTGATCCAAAACTACATTTTTGAATTCGCCACGCAGTTTTTGATTTTCTTGATCCGAAACTAGATTTTTGTATTCGCGACCAAATTCTTGATTTTCTTGATCGCAAACAAGATTTTTGTTTTCGCGACCAAATTCTTGATTTTCTTGATCCAAAACTAGATTTTTGTATTCGCGACCAAATTCGTGATTTTCTTGATCCAAAACTAAATTTTTGTTTTCGCGACCCAATTCTTGTTTTTCTTGATCCAAAACTAGATTTTTGCATTCGCCACGCAATTCTTGATTTTCTTGATCCGAAACTAGATTTTCGTATTTGCGACCAAATTCTTGATTTTCTTGATGCAAAACTAGATTTTCGTATTCGCGACCCAATTCTTGATTTTCTTGATCCAAAACTAGATTTTGGTATTCGCGACCAAATTCGTGATTTTCTTGATCCAAAACTAGATATTTGTATTTGCGACCAAATATTTGATTTTCTTGATCCAAAACTAGATTTTCGTATTCGCGACCCAATTCTTGATTTTCTTCATCCAAAACTAGATTTTTGTATTCGCGACCAAATTCGTGGTTTTCTTGATCCAAAACTAGATTTTTGCATTCGCCACGCAATTCTTGATTTTCTTGATCCGAAATTAGATTTTCGTATTGGCGACCAAATTCTTGATTTTCTTGATGCAAAACTAGATTTTCGTATTCGCGACCCAATTCTTGATTTGCTTGATCCAAAACTAGATTTTTGTATTCGTGACCCAATTCTTGATTTTCTTGATCCAAAACTAGATTTTTGTATTCGCGACCAAATATTTGATTTTCTTCATCCAAAATTAGATTTTTGTATTCGCGACCGAATTCTTGATTTTCTTAATCCAAAACTAGATTTTTGCATTCGCCACGCAATTCTTGATTTTCTTGATCCGAAACTAGATTTTCGTATTGGCGACCAAATTCTTGATTTTCTTAATGCAAAACTAGATTTTCGTATTCGCGACCCAATTCTTGATTTGCTTGATCCAAAACTAGATTTTTGTATTCGTGACCCAATTCTTGATTTTCTTGATCCAAAAGTAGATTTTTGTATTCGCGACCAAATTTTTGATTTTCTTCATCCAAAATTAGATTTTTGTATTCGCGACCGAATTCTTGATTTTCTTAATCCAAAACTAGATTTTTGCATTCGCCACGCAATTCTTGATTTTCTTGATCCAAAACTAGATTTTTGTATTTGCGACCAAATTCTTGATTTTTTTAATCCAAAACTAGATTTTCTTATTCTCGACCCAATTCTTCATTTTATTGATCCCAAACCAGATATTTGTATTCGGGACCAATTTCTTGATTTTGCTGATCCAAAACTAGATTTTTGAATTCGCGACCAACTTCTTGATTTTCTTGATCGAAAACTAGATTTTTGCATTCGCGACTCAATTCTTGATTTTCTTGGTCCAAAATTAGATTTTTGCATTAGCCACGCAGTTCTTGATTTTCTTGATCCAAAACAAGATTTTTGAATTCGCCACGCAGTTCTTTATTTTCTTGATCCAAAACTAGATTTTTGTATTCGCGACCAACTTCTTGATTTTCTTGATCCAAAACTAGATTTTTGTATTCGCGACCAACTTATTGATTTTCTTGATAAAAAACTAAATTTTTTTATTCGCGACCAAATTCTTGATTTTCGTGATCCAAAACTAAATTTTTGTATTCGCCACGCAGTTCTTGATTTTTTATCCAAAACTAGATTTTTGTATTCGCGACCAAATTCTGGATTTTCTTGATCCAAAACTAGATTTTTGTATTCGCGACCAAATTCTTGATTTTCTTGATCCAAAACTAGATTTTTGCATTCGCCACGCAATTCTTGATTTTCTTGATCCAAAACTAGATTTTTGTATTTGCGACCAAATTCGTGATTTTCTTGATGCAAAACTAGATTGTCGTATTCGCGACCCAATTCTTGATTTTCTTGATCCAAAACTAGATTTTCGTATTCGTGACCCAATTCTTGATTTTCTTGATCCAAAACTAGATTTTTATATTCGCGACAAAATTTTTGATTTTATTGATCCAAAACTAGATTTTTGTATTCGCGACCGAATTCTTGATTTTCTTGATCCAAAACTAGATTTTTTCATTCGCCACGCAATTCTTGATTTTCTTGATCCAAAACTAGATTTTTGTATTTGCGACCAAATTCTTGATTTTCTTGATCCAAAACTAGATTTTCTTATTCTCGACCCAATTCTTGATTTTATTGATCCCAAACTTGATATTTGTATTCGCGACCAATTTCTTGATTTTCCTGATCCAAAACTAGATTTTTGAATTCGCGACCAACTTCTTGATTTTCTTGATCCAAAACTAGATTTTTGCATTCGCGACTCAATTCTTGATTTTCTTGTTCCAAAATTAGATTTTTGCATTAGCCACGCAGTTCTTTATTTTCTTGATCCAAAACAAGATTTTTGAATTCGCCACGCAGTTCTTGATTTTCTTGATCCAAAACTAGATTTTTGTATTCGCGACCTACTTCTTGATTTTCTTGATCCAAAACTATATTTTTGTATTCGCGACCAAATTCTTGATTTTCATTATCCAAAACTAGATTTTTGTATTCGCGACCAACTTATTGATTTTCTTGATAAAAAACTAAATTTTTTTATTCGCGACCAAATTCTTGATTTTCATGATCCAAAACTAGATTTTTGTATTCGCCACGCAGTTCTTGATTTTTTATCCAAAACTAGATTTTTGTATTCACGACCAAATTCTGGATTTTCTTGATCCAAAACTAGATTTTTGTATTCGCGACCAAATTCTTGATTTTCTTGATCCAAAACTAGATTTTTGCATTCGCCACGCAGTTCTTGATTTTCTTGATCCAAAACTAGATTTTTGTATTCGCGACCAAATTCTGGATTTTCCTGATCCAAAACTATATTTTTGGTATTCGCGACCAAATTCTTGATTTTCTTGATCCAAAACTAGATTTTTGCATTCGCCACGCAATTCTTGATTTTCTTGATCCAAAACTAGATTTTTGTATTTGCGACCAAATTCTTGATTTTCTTGATGCAAAACTAGATTTTCGTATTCGCGACCCAATTCTTGATTTTCTTGATCCAAAACTAGATTTTTGTATTCGTGACCCAATTCTTGATTTTCTTGATCCAAAACTAGATTTTTGTATTCGCGACAAAATTTTTGATTTTATTGATCCAAAACTAGATTTTTGTATTCGCGACCGAATTCTTGATTTTCTTGTTCCAAAACTAGATTTTTGCATTCGCCACGCAATTCTTGATTTTCTTGATCCAAAACTAGATTTTTGTATTTGCGACCAAATTCTTGATTTTCTTGATCCAAAACTAGATTTTCTTATTCTCGACCCAATTCTTGATTTTATTGATTCCAAACTTGATATTTTTATTCGCGACCAATTTCTTGATTTTCCTGATCCAAAACTACATTTTTGAATTCGCGACCAACTTCTTGATTTTCTTGATCCAAAACTAGATTTTTGCATTCGCGACTCAATTCTTGATTTTCTTGTTCCAAAATTAGATTTTGCATTAGCCACGCAGTTCTTTATTTTCATGATCCAAAACTATATTTTTGTATTCGCGACCAACTTCTTTATATTCTTGATCCAAAACTAGATTTTTGCTTTCGCGACCCAATTATTCATTTTCTTGATCCAAAACTACAATTTTGCATTCGCCACGCAGTTCTTGATTTTCTTGATCCAAAACTAGATTTTTGAATTCGCCACGCAGTTTTTGATTTTCTTGATCCGAAACTAGATTTTTGTATTCGCGACCAAATTCTTGATTTTCTTGATCGAAAACAAGATTTTTGTTTTCGCGACCAAATTCTTGATTTTCTAGATCCAAAACTAGATTTTTGTATTCGCGACCAAATTCGTGATTTTCATGATCGAAAAATAGATTTTTGTTTTCGCGACCCAATTCTTGTTTTTCTTGATCCAAAACTAGATTTTTGCATTCGCCACGCAATTCTTGATTTTCTTGATCCGAAACTAGATTTTCGTATTTGCGACCAAATTCTTGATTTTCTTGATGCAAAACTAGATTTTCGTATTCGCGACCTAATTCTTGATTTTCTTCATCCAAAACTAGATTTTTGTATTCGCGACCAAATTCGTGATTTTCTTGATCCAAAACTAGATTTTTGTATTGTCGACCAAATATTTGATTTTCTTGATCCAAAACTAGATTTTCGTATTCGCGACCCAATTCTTGATTTTCTTCATCCAAAACTAGATTTTTGTATTCGCGACCAAATTCGTGGTTTTCTTGATCCAAAACTAGATTTTTGCATTCGCCACGCAATTCTTGATTTTCTTGATCCGAAACTAGATTTTTGTATTCGCCACGCAGTTCTTGATTTTCTTGATCCAAAACTAGATTTTTGTATTTGCGACCAAATTCTTGATTTTCTTGATCCAAAACTAGATTTTCTTATTCTCGACCCAATTCTTGATTTTATTGATTCCAAACTTGATATTTTTATTCGCGACCAATTTCTTGATTTTCCTGATCCAAAACTACATTTTTGAATTCGCGACCAACTTCTTGATTTTCTTGATCCAAAACTAGATTTTTGCATTCGCGACTCAATTCTTGATTTTCTTGTTCCAAAATTAGATTTTGCATTAGCCACGCAGTTCTTTATATTCATGATCCAAAACTATATTTTTGTATTCGCGACCAACTTCTTTATATTCTTGATCCAAAACTAGATTTTTGCTTTCGCGACCCAATTATTCATTTTCTTGATCCAAAACTACAATTTTGCATTCGCCACGCAGTTCTTGATTTTCTTGATCCAAAACTAGATTTTTGAATTCGCCACGCAGTTTTTGATTTTCTTGATCCGAAACTAGATTTTTGTATTCGCGACCAAATTCTTGATTTTCTTGATCGAAAACAAGATTTTTGTTTTCGCGACCAAATTCTTGATTTTCTAGATCCAAAACTAGATTTTTGTATTCGCGACCAAATTCGTGATTTTCATGATCGAAAAATAGATTTTTGTTTTCGCGACCCAATTCTTGTTTTTCTTGATCCAAAACTAGATTTTTGCATTCGCCACGCAATTCTTGATTTTCTTGATCCGAAACTAGATTTTCGTATTTGCGACCAAATTCTTGATTTTCTTGATGCAAAACTAGATTTTCGTATTCGCGACCTAATTCTTGATTTTCTTCATCCAAAACTAGATTTTTGTATTCGCGACCAAATTCGTGATTTTCTTGATCCAAAACTAGATTTTTGTATTTTCGACCAAATATTTGATTTTCTTGATCCAAAACTAGATTTTCGTATTCGCGACCCAATTCTTGATTTTCTTCATCCAAAACTAGATTTTTGTATTCGCGACCAAATTCGTGGTTTTCTTGATCCAAAACTAGATTTTTGCATTCGCCACGCAATTCTTGATTTTCTTGATCCGAAACTAGATTTTCGTATTGGCGACCAAATTCTTGATTTTCTTGATACAAAACTAGATTTTCATATTCGCGACCCAATTCTTGATTTGCTTGATCCAAAACTAGATTTTTGTATTCGTGACCCAATTCTTGATTTTCTTGATCCAAAACTAGATTTTTGTATTCGCGACCAAATTTTTGATTTTCTTCATCCAAAATTAGATTTTTGTATTCGCGACCGAATTCTTGATTTTCTTAATCCAAAACTACATTTTTGCATTCGCCACGCAATTCTTGATTTTCTTGATCCAAAACTAGATTTTTGTATTTGCGACCAAATTCTTGATTTTCTTGATCCAAAACTAGATTTTCTTATTCTCGACCCAATTCTTGATTTTATTGATCCCAAACTAGATATTTGTATTCGGGACCAATTTCTTGATTTTCCTGATTCAAAACTAGATTTTTGAATTCGCGACCAACTTCTTGATTTTCTTGATCCAAAACTAGATTTTTGCATTCGCGACTGAATTCTTGATTTTCTTGTTCCAAAATTAGATTTTTGCATTAGCCACGCAGTTCTTTATTTTCTTGATCCAAAACAAGATTTTTGAATTCGCCACGCAGTTCTTGATTTTCTTGATCCAAAACTAGATTTTTGTATTCGCGACCAACTTCTTAATTTTCTTGATCCAAAACTAGATTTTTGTATTCGCGACCAAATTCTTGATTTTCATTATCCAAAACTAGATTTTTGTATTCGCGACCAACTTATTGATTTTCTTGATAAAAAACTAAATTTTTTTATTCGCGACCAAATTCTTGATTTTCATGATCCAAAACTAGATTTTTGTATTCGCCACGTAGTTCTTGATTTTTTATCCAAAACTAGATTTTTGTATTCGCGACCAAATTCTGGATTTTCTTGATCCAAAACTAGATTTTTGTATTCGCGACCAAATTCTTGATTTTCTTGATCCAAAACTAGATTTTTGCATTCGCCACGCAATTCTTGATTTTGTTGATCCAAAACTAGTTTGTTGTATTTGCGACCAAATTCTTGATTTTCTTGATGCAAAACTAGATTTTTGTATTCGCGACCAAATTCTGGATTTTCTTGATCCAAAACTAGATTTTTGTATTCGCGACCAAATTCTTGATTTTCTTGATCCAAAACTAGATTTTTGCATTCGCCACGCAATTCTTGATTTTGTTGATCCAAAACTAGATTTTTGTATTTGCGACCAAATTCTTGATTTTCTTGATGCAAAACTAGATTTTCGTATTCGCGACCCAATTCTTGATTTTCTTGATCCAAAACTAGATTTTTGTATTCGTGACCCAATTCTTGATTTTCTTGATCCAAAACAAGATTTTTGTATTCGCGACAAAATTTTTGATTTTCTTGATCCAAAACTAGATTTTTGTATTCGCGACCGAATTCTTGATTTTCTTGATGCAAAACTAGATTTTTGCATTCGCCACGCAGTTCTTGATTTTCTTGATCCAAAACTAGATTTTTGTATTCGCGACCAAATTCTGGATTTTCCTGATCCAAAACTATATTTTTGTATTCGCGACCAAATTCTTGATTTTCTTGATCCAAAACTAGATTTTTGCATTCGCCACGCAATTTTTGATTTTCTTGATCCAAAACTAGATTTTTGTATTTGCGACCAAATTCTTGATTTTCTTGATGCAAAATTAGATTTTCGTATTCGCGACCCAATTCTTGATTTTCTTGATCCAAAACTAGATTTTTGAATTCGCGACCAACTTCTTGATTTTCTTGATCCAAAACTAGATTTTTGTATTCGCGACTAAATTCTTGATTTTCTTGTTCCAAAATTAGATTTTTGCATTAGCCACGCAGTTCTTTATTTTCATGATCCAAAACTAGATTTTTGTATTCGCGACCAACTTATTTATTTTCTTGATCAAAAACAAGATTGTTGCAATCGCGACCCAATTCTTCATTTTCTTGATCCAAAACTAGAATTTTGCATTCGCCACGCAGTTCTTGATTTTCTTGATCCAAAACAAGATTTTTGAATTCGCCACGCAGTTCTTGATTTTCTTGATCCAAAACTAGATTTTTGTATTCGCGACCAACTTCTTGATTTTCTTGATCCAAAACTAGATTTTTGTATTCGCGACCAAATTCTTGATTTTCTTGATCCAAAACTAGATTTTTGTATTCGCGACCGAATTCTTGATTTTCTTGATCCAAAACTAGATTTTTGTATTCGTGACCCAATTCTTGATTTTATTGATCCCAAACTAGATATTTGTATTCGCGACCAATTTCTTGATTTTCCTGATCCAAAACTAGATTTTTGAATTCGCGACCAACTTCTTGATTTTCTTGATCCAAAACTAGATTTTTGCATTCGCGACTAAATTCTTGATTTTCTTGTTCCAAAATTAGATTTTTGCATTAGCCACGCAGTTCTTTATTTTCATGATCCAAAACTAGATTTTTGTATTCGCGACCAATTTCTTTATTTTCTTGATCCAAAACTAGATTTTTGCATTCGTGACCCAATTCTTCATTTTCTTGATCCAAAACTAGAATTTTCCATTCGCCACGCAGTTCTTGATTTTCTTGATCCAAAACAAGATTTTTGAATTCGCCACGCAGTTCTTGATTTTCTTGATCCAAAACTAGATTTTTGAATTCGCCACGCAGTTCTTGATTTTCTTGATCCGAAACTAGATTTTTGTATTCGGGACCAAATTGTTGATTTTCTTGATCGAAAACAAGATTTTTGAATTCGCGACCAAATTCTTGATTTTCTTGATCCAAAACTAGATTTTTGTATTCGCGACCAAATTTTTTATTTTCTTGATCCAAAACTAGATTTTTGTATTCGCGACCAAATTCTTGATTTTCATGATCCAAAACTAGATTTTTGTATTTGCGACCAAATTCTTGATTTTCTTGATGCAAAACTAGATTTTCGTATTCGCGACGCAATTCTTGATTTTCTTGATCCAAAACTAGATTTTTGTATTTGCGACCAAATTCTTGATTTTCTTGATGCAAAACTAGATTTTCGTATTCGCGACCCAATTCTTGATTTTTTTGATGCAAAACTAGATTTTTGCATTCGCCACGCAGTTCTTGATTTTCTTGATCCAAAACTAGATTTTTGTATTCGCGACCAAATTCTGGATTTTCCTGATCCAAAACTATATTTTTGGTATTCGCGACCAAATTCTTGATTTTCTTGATCCAAAACTAGATTTTTGCATTCGCCACGCAATTTTTGATTTTCTTGATCCAAAACTAGATTTTTGTATTTGCGACCAAATTCTTGATTTTCTTGATGCAATACTAGATTTTCGTATTCGCGACCCAATTCTTGATTTTCTTGATCCAAAACTAGATTTTTGTATTCATGACCCAATTCTTGATTTTATTGATCCCAAACTAGATATTTGTATTCGCGACCAATTTGTTGATTTTCCTTATCCAAAACTAGATTTTTGAATTCGCGACCAAATTCTTGATTTTCTTGATCCAAAACTAGATTTTTGTATTCGCGACCAAATTCTGGATTTTCCTGATCCAAAACTATATTTTTGGTATTCGCGACCAAATTCTTGATTTTCTTGATCCAAAACTAGATTTTTGCATTCGCCACGCAATTTTTGATTTTCTTGATCCAAAACTAGATTTTTGTATTTGCGACCAAATTCTTGATTTTCTTGATGCAATACTAGATTTTCATATTCGCGACCCAATTCTTGATTTTCTTGATCCAAAACTAGATTTTTGTATTCAAGACCCAATTCTTGATTTTATTGATCCCAAACTAGATATTTGTATTCGCGACCAATTTCTTGATTTTCCTGATCCAAAACTAGATTTTTGAATTCGCGACCAACTTCTTGATTTTCTTGATCAAAAACTAGATTTTTGAATTCTCGACTAAATTCTTGATTTTCTTGTTCCAAAATTAGATTTTTGCATTAGCCACGCAGTTCTTTATTTTCATGATCCAAACCTAGATTTTTGGATTCGCGACCAACTTCTTGATTTTCTTGATCCAAAACTAGATTTTTGCATTCGCGACCCAATTCTTCATTTTCTTGATCCAAAACTAGAATTTTCCATTCGCCACGCAGTTCTTGATTTTCTTGATCCAAAACAAGATTTTTGAATTCGCCACGCAGTTCTTGATTTTCTTGATCCAAAACTAGATTTTTGAATTCGCCATGCAGTTCTTGATTTTCTTGATCCGAAACAAGATTTTTGTATTCGCGACCAAATTCTTGATTTTCTTGATCCAAAACTAGATTTTTATATTCGCGACCAAATTCTTGATTTTCATTATCCAAAACTAGATTTTTGTATTCGCGACCAACTTATTGATTTTCTTGATACAAAACTAAATTTTTTTATTCGCGACCAAATTCTTGATTTTCTTGATCCAAAACTAGATTTTTGTATTCGCCACGCAGTTCTTGATTTTCTTGATGCAAAACTAGATTTTTGTATTCGCGACCAAATTCTTGATTTTCTTGATCCAAAACTATATTTTTGCATTCGCCACGCACTTCTTGATTTTCTTGATCCAAAACTAGATTTTTGTATTGGCGACCAAATTCTTAATTTTCTTGATGCAAAACTAGATTTTCGTATTCGCGACCCAATTCTTGATTTTCTTGATCCAAAACTAGATTTTTGTATTCGTGACCCAATTCTTGATTTTCTTGATCCAAAACTAGATTTTTGTATTCGCGACAAAATTTTTGATTTTCTTGATTCAAAACTAGATTTTTGTATTCGCAAGCGAATTTTTGATTTTCTTGATCCAAAACTAGATTTTTGTATTCGTGACCCAATTCTTGATTTTATTGATCCCAAACTAGATATTTGTATTCGCGACCAATTTCTTGATTTTCCTGATCCAAAACTAGATTTTTGAATTCGCGACCAATTTCTTGATTTTCTTGATCCAAAACTAGATTTTTGCATTCGCGACTAAATTCTTGATTTTCTTGTTCCAAAATTAGATTTTTGCATTAGCCACGCAGTTCTTTATTTTCATGATCCAAAACTAGATTTTTGTATTCGCGACCAACTTCTTTATTTCCTTGATGCAAAACTAGATTTTTGCATTCGCGACCCAATTCTTCATTTTCTTGATCCAAAACTAGAATTTTCCATTCGCCACGCAGTTCTTGATTTTCTTGATCCAAAACAAGATTTTTGAATTCGCCACGCAGTTCTTGATTTTCTTGATCCAAAACTAGATTTTTGAATTCGCCACGCAGTTCTTGATTTTCTTGATCCGAAACTAGATTTTTGTATTCGCGACCAAATTGTTGATTTTCTTGATCGAAAACAAGATTTTTGTATTCGCGACCAAATTCTCGATTTTCTTGATGCAAAACTAGATTTTCGTATTCGCGACCCAATTCTTGATTTTCATGATGCAAAACTAGATTTTTGCATTCGCCACGCAGTTCTTGATTTTCATGATCCAAAACTAGATTTTTGTATTCGCGACCAACTTCTTTATTTTCTTGATCCAAAACAAGATTTTTGCATTCGCGACCCAATTCTTCATTTTCTTGATCCAAAACTAGAATTTTGCATTCGCCACGCAGTTCTTGATTTTCTTGATCCAAAACAAGATTTTTGAATTCGCCACGCAGTTCTTGATTTTCTTGATCCAAAACTAGATTTTTGTATTCGCGACCAACTTCTTGATTTTCTTGATCCAAAACAAGATTTTTGTATTCGCGACCAAATTCTTGATTTTCATTATCCAAAACTAGATTTTTGTATTCGCGACCAACTTATTGATTTTCTTGATACAAAACTAAATTTTTTTATTCGCGACCAAATTCTTGATTTTCTTGATCCAAAACTAGATTTTTGTATTCGCCACGCAGTTCTTGATTTTCTTGATCCAAAACTAGATTTTTTTATTCGCGACCAAATTCTTGATTTTCTTGATCCAAAACTAGATTTTCGTATTCGCGACCCAATTCTTGATTTTCCTGATCCAAAACTAGATTTTGGTATTCGCGACCAAATTCTTGATTTTCTTGATGCAAAACTAGATTTTCGTATTCGCGACCCAATTCTTGATTTTCTTGATCCAAAACTAGATTTTTGTATTTGCGACCAAATTCTTGATTTTCTTGATGCAAAACTAGATTTTCGTATTCGCGACCCAATTCTTGATTTTCTTGATGCAAAACTAGATTTTTGCATTCGCCACGCAGTTCTTGATTTTCTTGATCCAAAACTAGATTTTTGTATTCGCGACCAAATTCTGGATTTTCCTGATCCAAAACTATATTTTTGGTATTCGCGACCAAATTCTTGATTTTCTTGATCCAAAACTAGATTTTTGCATTCGCCACGCAATTTTTGATTTTCTTGATCCAAAACTAGATTTTTGTATTTGCGACCAAATTCTTGATTTTCTTGATGCAATACTAGATTTTCGTATTCGCGACCCAATTCTTGATTTTCTTGATCCAAAACTAGATTTTTGTATTCAAGACCCAATTCTTGATTTTATTGATCCCAAACTAGATATTTGTATTCGCGACCAATTTGTTGATTTTCCTTATCCAAAACTAGATTTTTGAATTCGCGACCAAATTCTTGATTTTCTTGATCCAAAACTAGATTTTTGTATTGGCGACCAAATTCTTGATTTTCTTGATTCAAAACTAGATTTTCGTATTCGCGACCCAATTCTTGATTTTGTTGATCCAAAACTAGATTTTTGTATTCGTGACCCAATTCTTGATTTTCTTGATCCAAAACTAGATTTTTGTATTCGCGACAAAATTTTTGATTTTCTTGATTCAAAACTAGATTTTTGTATTCGCAAGCGAATTTTTGATTTTCTTGATCCAAAACTAGATTTTTGTATTCGTGACCCAATTCTTGATTTTATTGATCCCAAACTAGATATTTGTATTCGCGACCAATTTCTTGATTTTCCTGATCCAAAACTAGATTTTTGAATTCGCGACCAATTTCTTGATTTTCTTGATCCAAAACTAGATTTTTGCATTCGCGACTAAATTCTTGATTTTCTTGTTCCAAAATTAGATTTTTGCATTAGCCACGCAGTTCTTTATTTTCATGATCCAAAACTAGATTTTTGTATTCGCGACCAACTTCTTTATTTCCTTGATGCAAAACTAGATTTTTGCATTCGCGACCCAATTCTTCATTTTCTAAATCCAAAACTAGAATTTTCCATTCGCCACGCAGTTCTTGATTTTCTTGATCCAAAACAAGATTTTTGAATTCGCCACGCAGTTCTTGATTTTCTTGATCCAAAACTAGATTTTTGAATTCGCCACGCAGTTCTTGATTTTCTTGATCCGAAACTAGATTTTTGTATTCGCGACCAAATTGTTGATTTTCTTGATCGAAAACAAGATTTTTGTATTCGCGACCAAATTCTCGATTTTCTTGATGCAAAACTAGATTTTCGTATTCGCGACCCAATTCTTGATTTTCATGATGCAAAACTAGATTTTTGCATTCGCCACGCAGTTCTTGATTTTCATGATCCAAAACTAGATTTTTGTATTCGCGACCAACTTCTTTATTTTCTTGATCCAAAACAAGATTTTTGCATTCGCGACCCAATTCTTCATTTTCTTGATCCAAAACTAGAATTTTGCATTCGCCACGCAGTTCTTGATTTTCTTGATCCAAAACAAGATTTTTGAATTCGCCACGCAGTTCTTGATTTTCTTGATCCAAAACTAGATTTTTGTATTCGCGACCAACTTCTTGATTTTCTTGATCCAAAACAAGATTTTTGTATTCGCGACCAAATTCTTGATTTTCATTATCCAAAACTAGATTTTTGTATTCGCGACCAACTTATTGATTTTCTTGATACAAAACTAAATTTTTTTATTCGCGACCAAATTCTTGATTTTCTTGATCCAAAACTAGATTTTTGTATTCGCCACGCAGTTCTTGATTTTCTTGATCCAAAACTAGATTTTTTTATTCGCGACCAAATTCTTGATTTTCTTGATCCAAAACTAGATTTTCGTATTCGCGACCCAATTCTTGATTTTCCTGATCCAAAACTAGATTTTGGTATTCGCGACCAAATTCTTGATTTTCTTGATGCAAAACTAGATTTTCGTATTCGCGACCCAATTCTTGATTTTCTTGATCCAAAACTAGATTTTTGTATTTGCGACCAAATTCTTGATTTTCTTGATGCAAAACTAGATTTTCGTATTCGCGACCCAATTCTTGATTTTCTTGATCCGAAATTAGATTTTCGTATTGGCGACCAAATTCTTGATTTTCTTGATGCAAAACTAGATTTTCGTATTCGCGACCCAATTCTTGATTTTGTTGATCCAAAACTAGATTTTTGTATTCGTGACCCAATTCTTGATTTTCTTGATCCAAAACTAGATTTTTGCATTCGCCACGCAATTTTTGATTTTCTTGATCCAAAACTAGATTTTTGTATTTGCGACCAAATTCTTGATTTTCTTGATGCAATACTAGATTTTCGTATTCGCGACCCAATTCTTGATTTTCTTGATCCAAAACTAGATTTTTGTATTCAAGACCCAATTCTTGATTTTATTGATCCCAAACTAGATATTTGTATTCGCGACCAATTTGTTGATTTTCCTTATCCAAAACTAGATTTTTGAATTCGCGACCAAATTCTTGATTTTCTTGATCCAAAACTAGATTTTTGTATTCGCGACCAAATTCTGGATTTTCCTGATCCAAAACTATATTTTTGGTATTCGCGACCAAATTCTTGATTTTCTTGATCCAAAACTAGATTTTTGCATTCGCCACGCAATTTTTGATTTTCTTGATCCAAAACTAGATTTTTGTATTTGCGACCAAATTCTTGATTTTCTTGATGCAATACTAGATTTTCGTATTCGCGACCCAATTCTTGATTTTCTTGATCCAAAACTAGATTTTTGTATTCAAGACCCAATTCTTGATTTTATTCATCCCAAACTAGATATTTGTATTCGCGACCAATTTCTTGATTTTCCTGATCCAAAACTAGATTTTTGAATTCGCGACCAACTTCTTGATTTTCTTGATCAAAAACTAGATTTTTGAATTCTCGACTAAATTCTTGATTTTCTTGTTCCAAAATTAGATTTTTGCATTAGCCACGCAGTTCTTTATTTTCATGATCCAAACCTAGATTTTTGGATTCGCGACCAACTTCTTGATTTTCTTGATCCAAAACTAGATTTTTGCATTCGCGACCCAATTCTTCATTTTCTTGATCCAAAACTAGAATTTTCCATTCGCCACGCAGTTCTTGATTTTCTTGATCCAAAACAAGATTTTTGAATTCGCCACGCAGTTCTTGATTTTCTTGATCCAAAACTAGATTTTTGAATTCGCCATGCAGTTCTTGATTTTCTTGATCCGAAACAAGATTTTTGTATTCGCGACCAAATTCTTGATTTTCTTGATCCAAAACTAGATTTTTATATTCGCGACCAAATTCTTGATTTTCATTATCCAAAACTAGATTTTTGTATTCGCGACCAACTTATTGATTTTCTTGATACAAAACTAAATTTTTTTATTCGCGACCAAATTCTTGATTTTCTTGATCCAAAACTAGATTTTTGTATTCGCCACGCAGTTCTTGATTTTCTTGATGCAAAACTAGATTTTTGTATTCGCGACCAAATTCTTGATTTTCATGATCCAAAACTAGATTTTTGTATTCGCGACCAAATTCTTGATTTTCTTGATCCAAAACTATATTTTTGCATTCGCCACGCAATTCTTGATTTTCTTGATCCAAAACTAGATTTTTGTATTTGCGACCAAATTCTTGATTTTCTTGATGCAAAACTAGATTTTCGTATTCGCGACCCAATTCTTGATTTTCTTGATCCAAAACTAGATTTTTGTATTCGTGACCCAATTCTTGATTTTCTTGATCCAAAACTAGATTTTTGTATTCGCGACAAAATTTTTGATTTTCTTGATCCAAAACTAGATTTTTGTATTCGCAACCGAATTTTTGATTTTCTTGATCCAAAACTAGATTTTTGTATTCGTGACCCAATTCTTGATTTTATTGATCCCAAACTAGATATTTGTATTCGCGACCAATTTCTTGATTTTCCTGATCCAAAACTAGATTTTTGGATTCGCGACCAACTTCTTGATTTTCTTGATCCAAAACTAGATTTTTGCATTCGCGACCCAATTCTTCATTTTCTTGATCCAAAACTAGAATTTTCCATTCGCCACGCAGTTCTTGATTTTCTTGATCCAAAACAAGATTTTTGAATTCGCCACGCAGTTCTTGATTTTCTTGATCCAAAACTAGATTTTTGAATTCGCCACGCAGTTCTTGATTTTCTTGATCCGAAACTAGATTTTTGTATTCGCGACCAAATTGTTGATTTTCTTGATCGAAAACAAGATTTTTGTATTCGCGACCAAATTCTCGATTTTCTTGATGCAAAACTAGATTTTCGTATTCGCGACCCAATTCTTGATTTTCATGATGCAAAACTAGATTTTTGCATTCGCCACGCAGTTCTTGATTTTCATGATCCAAAACTAGATTTTTGTATTCGCGACCAACTTCTTTATTTTCTTGATCCAAAACAAGATTTTTGCATTCGCGACCCAATTCTTCATTTTCTTGATCCAAAACTAGAATTTTGCATTCGCCACGCAGTTCTTGATTTTCTTGATCCAAAACAAGATTTTTGAATTCGCCACGCAGTTCTTGATTTTCTTGATCCAAAACTAGATTTTTGTATTCGCGACCAACTTCTTGATTTTCATGATCCAAAACTAGATTTTTGTATTCGCGACCAAATTCTTGATTTTCATTATCCAAAACTAGATTTTTGTATTCGCGACCAACTTATTGATTTTCTTGATACAAAACTAAATTTTTTTATTCGCGACCAAATTCTTGATTTTCTTGATCCAAAACTAGATTTTTGTATTCGCCACGCAGTTCTTGATTTTCTTGATCCAAAACTAGATTTTTTTATTCGCGACCAAATTCTTGATTTTCTTGATCCAAAACTAGATTTTCGTATTCGCGACCCAATTCTTGATTTTCCTGATCCAAAACTAGATTTTGGTATTCGCGACCAAATTCTTGATTTTCTTGATGCAAAACTAGATTTTCGTATTCGCGACCCAATTCTTGATTTTCTTGATCCAAAACTAGATTTTTGTATTTGCGACCAAATTCTTGATTTTCTTGATGCAAAACTAGATTTTCGTATTCGCGACCCAATTCTTGATTTTCTTGATGCAAAACTAGATTTTTGCATTCGCCACGCAGTTCTTGATTTTCTTGATCCAAAACTAGATTTTTGTATTCGCGACCAAATTCTGGATTTTCCTGATCCAAAACTATATTTTTGGTATTCGCGACCAAATTCTTGATTTTCTTGATCCAAAACTAGATTTTTGCATTCGCCACGCAATTTTTGATTTTCTTGATCCAAAACTAGATTTTTGTATTTGCGACCAAATTCTTGATTTTCTTGATGCAATACTAGATTTTCGTATTCGCGACCCAATTCTTGATTTTCTTGATCCAAAACTAGATTTTTGTATTCAAGACCCAATTCTTGATTTTATTGATCCCAAACTAGATATTTGTATTCGCGACCAATTTGTTGATTTTCCTTATCCAAAACTAGATTTTTGAATTCGCGACCAAATTCTTGATTTTCTTGATCCAAAACTAGATTTTTGTATTCGCGACCAAATTCTGGATTTTCCTGATCCAAAACTATATTTTTGGTATTCGCGACCAAATTCTTGATTTTCTTGATCCAAAACTAGATTTTTGCATTCGCCACGCAATTTTTGATTTTCTTGATCCAAAACTAGATTTTTGTATTTGCGACCAAATTCTTGATTTTCTTGATGCAATACTAGATTTTCGTATTCGCGACCCAATTCTTGATTTTCTTGATCCAAAACTAGATTTTTGTATTCAAGACCCAATTCTTGATTTTATTGATCCCAAACTAGATATTTGTATTCGCGACCAATTTCTTGATTTTCCTGATCCAAAACTAGATTTTTGAATTCGCGACCAACTTCTTGATTTTCTTGATCAAAAACTAGATTTTTGAATTCTCGACTAAATTCTTGATTTTCTTGTTCCAAAATTAGATTTTTGCATTAGCCACGCAGTTCTTTATTTTCATGATCCAAACCTAGATTTTTGGATTCGCGACCAACTTCTTGATTTTCTTGATCCAAAACTAGATTTTTGCATTCGCGACCCAATTCTTCATTTTCTTGATCCAAAACTAGAATTTTCCATTCGCCACGCAGTTCTTGATTTTCTTGATCCAAAACAAGATTTTTGAATTCGCCACGCAGTTCTTGATTTTCTTGATCCAAAACTAGATTTTTGAATTCGCCATGCAGTTCTTGATTTTCTTGATCCGAAACAAGATTTTTGTATTCGCGACCAAATTCTTGATTTTCTTGATCCAAAACTAGATTTTTATATTCGCGACCAAATTCTTGATTTTCATTATCCAAAACTAGATTTTTGTATTCGCGACCAACTTATTGATTTTCTTGATACAAAACTAAATTTTTTTATTCGCGACCAAATTCTTGATTTTCTTGATCCAAAACTAGATTTTTGTATTCGCGACCAAATTCTGGATTTTCCTGATCCAAAACTATATTTTTGGTATTCGCGACCAAATTCTTGATGTTCTTGATCCAAAACTAGATTTTTGCATTCGCCACGCAATTTTTGATTTTCTTGATCCAAAACTAGATTTTTGTATTTGCGACCAAATTCTTGATTTTCTTGATGCAATACTAGATTTTCGTATTCGCGACCCAATTCTTGATTTTCTTGATCCAAAACTAGATTTTTGTATTCAAGACCCAATTCTTGATTTTATTGATCCCAAACTAGATATTTGTATTCGCGACCAATTTCTTGATTTTCCTGATCCAAAACTAGATTTTTGAATTCGCGACCAACTTCTTGATTTTCTTGATCAAAAACTAGATTTTTGAATTCTCGACTAAATTCTTGATTTTCTTGTTCCAAAATTAGATTTTTGCATTAGCCACGCAGTTCTTTATTTTCATGATCCAAACCTAGATTTTTGGATTCGCGACCAACTTCTTGATTTTCTTGATCCAAAACTAGATTTTTGCATTCGCGACCCAATTCTTCATTTTCTTGATCCAAAACTAGAATTTTCCATTCGCCACGCAGTTCTTGATTTTCTTGATCCAAAACAAGATTTTTGAATTCGCCACGCAGTTCTTGATTTTCTTGATCCAAAACTAGATTTTTGAATTCGCCATGCAGTTCTTGATTTTCTTGATCCGAAACAAGATTTTCGTATTCGCGACCAAATTGTTGATTTTCTTGATCGAAAACAAGATTTTTGTATTCGCGACCAAATTCTCGATTTTCTTGATGCAAAACTAGATTTTCGTATTCGCGACCCAATTCTTGATTTTCATGATGCAAAACTAGATTTTTGCATTCGCCACGCAGTTCTTGATTTTCATGATCCAAAACTAGATTTTTGTATTCGCGACCAACTTCTTTATTTTCTTGATCCAAAACAAGATTTTTGCATTCGCGACCCAATTCTTCATTTTCTTGATCCAAAACTAGAATTTTGCATTCGCCACGCAGTTCTTGATTTTCTTGATCCAAAACAAGATTTTTGAATTCGCCACGCAGTTCTTGATTTTCTTGATCCAAAACTAGATTTTTGTATTCGCGACCAACTTCTTGATTTTCATGATCCAAAACTAGATTTTTGTATTCGCGACCAAATTCTTGATTTTCATTATCCAAAACTAGATTTTTGTATTCGCGACCAACTTATTGATTTTCTTGATACAAAACTAAATTTTTTTATTCGCGACCAAATTCTTGATTTTCTTGATCCAAAACTAGATTTTTGTATTCGCCACGCAGTTCTTGATTTTCTTGATCCAAAACTAGATTTTTTTATTCGCGACCAAATTCTTGATTTTCTTGATCCAAAACTAGATTTTCGTATTCGCGACCCAATTCTTGATTTTCCTGATCCAAAACTAGATTTTGGTATTCGCGACCAAATTCTTGATTTTCTTGATGCAAAACTAGATTTTCGTATTCGCGACCCAATTCTTGATTTTCTTGATCCAAAACTAGATTTTTGTATTTGCGACCAAATTCTTGATTTTCTTGATGCAAAACTAGATTTTCGTATTCGCGACCCAATTCTTGATTTTCTTGATGCAAAACTAGATTTTTGCATTCGCCACGCAGTTCTTGATTTTCTTGATCCAAAACTAGATTTTTGTATTCGCGACCAAATTCTGGATTTTCCTGATCCAAAACTATATTTTTGGTATTCGCGACCAAATTCTTGATTTTCTTGATCCAAAACTAGATTTTTGCATTCGCCACGCAATTTTTGATTTTCTTGATCCAAAACTAGATTTTTGTATTTGCGACCAAATTCTTGATTTTCTTGATGCAATACTAGATTTTCGTATTCGCGACCCAATTCTTGATTTTCTTGATCCAAAACTAGATTTTTGTATTCAAGACCCAATTCTTGATTTTATTGATCCCAAACTAGATATTTGTATTCGCGACCAATTTGTTGATTTTCCTTATCCAAAACTAGATTTTTGAATTCGCGACCAAATTCTTGATTTTCTTGATCCAAAACTAGATTTTTGTATTCGCGACCAAATTCTGGATTTTCCTGATCCAAAACTATATTTTTGGTATTCGCGACCAAATTCTTGATTTTCTTGATCCAAAACTAGATTTTTGCATTCGCCACGCAATTTTTGATTTTCTTGATCCAAAACTAGATTTTTGTATTTGCGACCAAATTCTTGATTTTCTTGATGCAATACTAGATTTTCGTATTCGCGACCCAATTCTTGATTTTCTTGATCCAAAACTAGATTTTTGTATTCAAGACCCAATTCTTGATTTTATTGATCCCAAACTAGATATTTGTATTCGCGACCAATTTCTTGATTTTCCTGATCCAAAACTAGATTTTTGAATTCGCGACCAACTTCTTGATTTTCTTGATCAAAAACTAGATTTTTGAATTCTCGACTAAATTCTTGATTTTCTTGTTCCAAAATTAGATTTTTGCATTAGCCACGCAGTTCTTTATTTTCATGATCCAAACCTAGATTTTTGGATTCGCGACCAACTTCTTGATTTTCTTGATCCAAAACTAGATTTTTGCATTCGCGACCCAATTCTTCATTTTCTTGATCCAAAACTAGAATTTTCCATTCGCCACGCAGTTCTTGATTTTCTTGATCCAAAACAAGATTTTTGAATTCGCCACGCAGTTCTTGATTTTCTTGATCCAAAACTAGATTTTTGAATTCGCCATGCAGTTCTTGATTTTCTTGATCCGAAACAAGATTTTTGTATTCGCGACCAAATTCTTGATTTTCTTGATCCAAAACTAGATTTTTATATTCGCGACCAAATTCTTGATTTTCATTATCCAAAACTAGATTTTTGTATTCGCGACCAACTTATTGATTTTCTTGATACAAAACTAAATTTTTTTATTCGCGACCAAATTCTTGATTTTCTTGATCCAAAACTAGATTTTTGTATTCGCCACGCAGTTCTTGATTTTCTTGATGCAAAACTAGATTTTTGTATTCGCGACCAAATTCTTGATTTTCATGATCCAAAACTAGATTTTTGTATTCGCGACCAAATTCTTGATTTTCTTGATCCAAAACTATATTTTTGCATTCGCCACGCAATTCTTGATTTTCTTGATCCAAAACTAGATTTTTGTGTTTGCGACCAAATTCTTGATTTTCTTGATGCAAAACTAGATTTTCGTATTCGCGACCCAATTCTTGATTTTCTTGATCCAAAACTAGATTTTTGTATTCGTGACCCAATTCTTGATTTTCTTGATCCAAAACTAGATTTTTGTATTCGCAAGCGAATTTTTGATTTTCTTGATCCAAAACTAGATTTTTGTATTCGTGACCCAATTCTTGATTTTATTGATCCCAAACTAGATATTTGTATTCGCGACCAATTTCTTGATTTTCCTGATCCAAAACTAGATTTTTGAATTCGCGACCAATTTCTTGATTTTCTTGATCCAAAACTAGATTTTTGCATTCGCGACTAAATTCTTGATTTTCTTGTTCCAAAATTAGATTTTTGCATTAGCCACGCAGTTCTTTATTTTCATGATCCAAAACTAGATTTTTGTATTCGCGACCAACTTCTTTATTTCCTTGATGCAAAACTAGATTTTTGCATTCGCGACCCAATTCTTCATTTTCTTGATCCAAAACTAGAATTTTCCATTCGCCACGCAGTTCTTGATTTTCTTGATCCAAAACAAGATTTTTGAATTCGCCACGCAGTTCTTGATTTTCTTGATCCAAAACTAGATTTTTGAATTCGCCACGCAGTTCTTGATTTTCTTGATCCGAAACTAGATTTTTGTATTCGCGACCAAATTGTTGATTTTCTTGATCGAAAACAAGATTTTTGTATTCGCGACCAAATTCTCGATTTTCTTGATGCAAAACTAGATTTTCGTATTCGCGACCCAATTCTTGATTTTCATGATGCAAAACTAGATTTTTGCATTCGCCACGCAGTTCTTGATTTTCATGATCCAAAACTAGATTTTTGTATTCGCGACCAACTTCTTTATTTTCTTGATCCAAAACAAGATTTTTGCATTCGCGACCCAATTCTTCATTTTCTTGATCCAAAACTAGAATTTTGCATTCGCCACGCAGTTCTTGATTTTCTTGATCCAAAACAAGATTTTTGAATTCGCCACGCAGTTCTTGATTTTCTTGATCCAAAACTAGATTTTTGTATTCGCGACCAACTTCTTGATTTTCTTGATCCAAAACTAGATTTTTGTATTCGCGACCAAATTCTTGATTTTCATTATCCAAAACTAGATTTTTGTATTCGCGACCAACTTATTGATTTTCTTGATACAAAACTAAATTTTTTTATTCGCGACCAAATTCTTGATTTTCTTGATCCAAAACTAGATTTTTGTATTCGCCACGCAGTTCTTGATTTTCTTGATCCAAAACTAGATTTTTGTATTCGCGACCAAATTCTGGATTTTCTTGATCCAAAACTAGATTTTTGTATTCGCGACCAAATTAGTGATTTTCTTGATCCAAAACTAGATTTTTGCATTCGCCACGCAATTCTTGATTTTCTTGATCCAAAACTAGATTTTTGTATTTGCGACCAAATTCTTGATTTTCTTGATGCAAAACTAGATTTTCGTATTCGCGACCCAATTCTTGATTTTCTTGATCCAAAACTAGATTTTTGTATTCGTGACCCAATTCTTGATTTTCTTGATCCAAAACAAGATTTTTGTATTCGCGACAAAATTTTTGATTTTCTTGATCCAAAACTAGATTTTTGTATTCGCGACCGAATTCTTGATTTTCTTGATGCAAAACTAGATTTTTGCATTCGCCACGCAGTTCTTGATTTTCTTGATCCAAAACTAGATTTTTGTATTCGCGACCAAATTCTGGATTTTCCTGATCCAAAACTAGATTTTTGTATTCGCGACCAAATTCTTGATTTTCTTGATCCAAAACTAGATTTTTGCATTCGCCACGCAATTTTTGATTTTCTTGATCCAAAACTAGATTTTTGTATTTGCGACCAAATTCTTGATTTTCTTGATGCAAAATTAGATTTTCGTATTCGCGACCCAATTCTTGATTTTCTTGATCCAAAACTAGATTTTTGTATTCGCGACCAAATTCTTGATTTTCTTGATCCAAAACTAGATTTTTGTATTCGCGACCGAATTCTTGATTTTCTTGATCCAAAACTAGATTTTTGTATTCGTGACCCAATTCTTGATTTTATTGATCCCAAACTAGATATTTGTATTCGCGACCAATTTCTTGATTTTCCTGATCCAAAACTAGATTTTTGTATTGGCGACCAACTTCTTGATTTTCTTGATCCAAAACTAGATTTTTGCATTCGCGACTAAATTTTTGATTTTCTTGTTCCAAAATTAGATTTTTGCATTAGCCACGCAGTTCTTTATTTTCATGATCCAAAACTAGATTTTTGTATTCGCGACCAATTTCTTTATTTTCTTGATCCAAAACAAGATTTTTGCATTCGCGACCCAATTCTTCATTTTCTTGATCCAAAACTAGAATTTTACATTCGCCACGCAGTTCTTGATTTTCTTGTTCCAAAACAAGATTTTTGAATTCGCCACGCAGTTCTTGATTTTCTTGATCCAAAACTAGATTTTTGAATTCGCCACGCAGTTCTTGATTTTCTTGATCCGAAACTAGATTTTTGTATTCGCGACCAAATTGTTGATTTTCTTGATCGAAAACAAGATTTTTGTATTCGCGACCAAATTCTTGATTTTCTTGATCCGAAACTAGATATTTGTATTCGTGACCAAATTTTTGATTTTCTTGATCCAAAACAAGATTTTTGTATTCGCGACCGAATTCTTGATTTTTATGATCCAAAACTAGATTTTTGTATTGGCGACCAAATTCTTGATTTTCTTGATGCAAAACTAGATTTTCGTATTCGCGACGCAATTCTTGATTTTCTTGATCCAAAACTAGATTTTTGTATTTGCGACCAAATTCTTGATTTTCTTGATGCAAAACTAGATTTTCATATTCGCGACCCAATTCTTGATTTTCTTGATGCAAAACTAGATTTTTGCATTCGCCACGCAGTTCTTGATTTTCTTGATCCAAAACTAGATTTTTGTATTCGCGACCAAATTCTGGATTTTCCTGATCCAAAACTAGATTTTTGTATTCGCGACCAAATTCTTGATTTTCTTGATCCAAAACTAGATTTTTGCATTCGCCACGCAATTTTTGATTTTCTTGATCCAAAACTAGATTTTTGTATTTGCGACCAAATTCTTGATTTTCTTGATGCAAAACTAGATTTTCGTATTCGCGACCCAATTCTTGATTTTCTTGATCCAAAACTAGATTTTTGTATTCAAGACCCAATTCTTGATTTTATTGATCCCAAACTAGATATTTGTATTCACGACCAAATTGTTGATTTTCCTGATCCAAAACTAGATTTTTGAATTCGCGACCAACTTCTTGATTTTCTTGATCCAAAACTAGATTTTTGCATTCGCGACTAAATTCTTGATTTTCTTGTTCCAAAATTAGATTTTTGCATTAGCCACGCAGTTCTTTATTTTCATGATCCAAAACTAGATTTTTGTATTCGCGATCAACTTATTTATTTTCTTGATCCAAAACAAGATTTTTGCATTCGCGACCCAATTCTTCATTTTCTTGATCCAAAACTAGAATTTTGCATTCGCCACGCAGTTCTTGATTTTCTTGATCCAAAACAAGATTTTTGAATTCGCCACGCAGTTCTTGATTTTCTTGATCCAAAACTAGATTTTTGTATTCGCGACCAACTTCTTGATTTTCTTGATCCAAAACTAGATTTTTGTATTCGCGACCAAATTCTTGATTTTCATTATCCAAAACTAGATTTTTGTATTCGCGACCAACTTATTGATTTTCTTGATACAAAACTAAATTTTTTTATACGCGACCAAATTCTTGATTTTCTTGATCCAAAACTAGATTTTTGTATTCGCCACGCAGTTCTTGATTTTCTTGATCCAAAACTAGATTTTTGTATTCGCGACCAAATTCTGGATTTTCTTGATCCAAAACTAGATTTTTGTATTCGCGACCAAATTCTTGATTTTCTTGATCCAAAACTAGATTTTTGCATTCCCCACGCAATTCTTGATTTTCTTGATCCAAAACTAGATTTTTGTATTCGCGACCGAATTCTTGATTTTCTTGATCCAAAACTAGATATTTGTATTCGTGACCCAATTCTTGATTTTATTGATCCCAAACTAGATATTTGTATAAGCGACCAATTTCTTGATTTTCCTGATCCAAAACTAGATTTTTGTATTCGCGACCAAATTCTGGATTTTCTTGATCCAAAACTAGATTTTTGTATTCGCGACCAAATTCTTGATTTTCTTGATCCAAAACTAGATTTTTGCATTCCCCACGCAATTCTTGATTTTCTTGATCCAAAACTAGATTTTTGTATTCGCGACCGAATTCTTGATTTTCTTGATCCAAAACTAGATTTTTGTATTCGTGACCCAATTCTTGATTTTATTGATCCCAAACTAGATATTTGTATAAGCGACCAATTTCTTGATTTTCCTGATCCAAAACTAGATTTTTGAATTCGCGACCAACTTCTTGATTTTCTTGATCCAAAATTAGATTTTTGCATTCGCGACTAAATTCTTGATTTTCTTGTTCCAAAACTAGATTTTTGTATTCGCGACCAAATTGTTGATTTTCTTGATCCAAAACTAGATTTTTGTATTCGCGACAGAATTCTTGATTTTCATGATCCAAAACTAGATTTTTGTATTTGCGACCAAATTCTTGATTTTCTTGATACAAAACTAGATTTCCGTATTGGCGACCCAATTCTTGATTTTCTTGATGCAAAACTAGATTTTTGTATTCGCGACCGAATTCTTGATTTTCTTGATCCAAAACTAGATTTTTGTATTCGTGACCCAATTCTTGATTTTCTTGATCCAAAACAAGATTTTTGTATTCGCGACAAAATTTTTGATTTTCTTGATCCAAAACTAGATTTTTGTATTCGCGACCGAATTCTTGATTTTCTTGATCCAAAACTAGATTTTTGCATTCGCGACTAAATTCTTGATTTTCTTGTTTCAAAACTAGATTTTTGTATTCGCGACCAAATTGTTGATTTTCTTAATCCAAAACTAGATTTTTGTATTCGCGACAGAATTCTTGATTTTCATGATCCAAAACTAGATTTTTGTATTTGCGACCAAATTCTTGATTTTCTTGATGCAAAACTAGATTTCCGTATTGGCGATCCAATTCTTGATTTTCTTGATGCAAAACTAGATTTTTGTATTCGCCACGCAGTTCTTGATTTTCTTGATCCAAAACTAGATTTTTGTATTCGCGACCAAATTCTAGATTTTCTTGATCCAAAACTAGATTTTTGTATTCGCGACCAAATTCTTGATTTTCTTCATCCAAAACTAAATTTTTGTATTCGCGACCGAATTCTTGATTTTCTTGATCCAAAACTAGATTTTTGTATTCGTGACCCAATTCTTCATTTTATTGATCCCAAACTAGATATTTGTATTCGCGACCAATTTCTTGATTTTCCTGATCCAAAACTAGATTTTTGAATTCGCGACCAACTTCTTGATTTTCTTGATCCAAAACTAGATTTTTGCATTCGCGACTAAATTCTTGATTTTCTTGTTCCAAAATTAGATTTTTGCATTAGCCACGCAGTTCTTTATTTTCATGATCCGAAACTAGATTTTTGTATTCGCGACCAACTTCTTTATTTTCTTGATCCAAAACTAGATTTTTGCATTCGCGACCCAATTCTTCATTTTCTTGATCCAAAACTAGAATTTTCCATTCGCCACGCAGTTCTTGATTTTCTTGATCCAAAACAAGATTTTTGAATTCGCCACGCAGTTCTTGATTTTCTTGATCCGAAACTAGATTTTTGTATTCGCGACCAAATTCTTGATCGAAAACAAGATTTTTGTATTCGCGACCAAATTCATGATTTTCTTGATCCAAAACTAGATTTTTGTATTCGCGACCAAATTTTTGATTTTCTTGATCCAAAACTAGATTTTTGTATTCGCGACCGAATTCTTGATTTTCATGATCCAAAACTAGATTTTTGTATTAGCGACCCAATTCTTGATTTTCTTGATGCAAAACTAGATTTTCGTATTCGCGACGCAATTCTTGATTTTCTTGATCCAAAACTAGATTTTTGTATTCGTGACCCAATTCTTGATTTTCTTGATCCAAAACAAGATTTTTGTATTCGCGACAAAATTTTTGATTTTCTTGATCCAAAACTAGATTTTTGTATTCGCGACCGAATTCTTGATTTTCTTGATCCAAAACTAGATTTTTGCATTCGCCACGCAGTTCTTGATTTTTTTGATCCAAAACTAGATTTTTGTATTTGCGACCAAATTCTTGATTTTCTTGATCCAAAACTAGATTTTCTTATTCTCGACCCAATTCTTGATTTTATTGATCCCAAACTAAATATTTGTATTCGCGACCAAATTCTTGATTTTCTTGATCCAAAACTAGATTTTTGTATTCGCCACGCAGTTCTTGATTTTCTTGATCAAAAACTAGATTTTTGTATTCGCGACCAAAATCTGGATTTTCTTGATCCAAAACTAGATTTTTGTATTCGCGACCAAATTCTTGATTTTCTTGATCCAAAACTAGATTTTTGCATTCGCCACGCAATTCTTGATTTTCTTGATCCAAAACTAGATTTTTGTATTGGCGACCAAATTCTTGATTTTCTTGATGCAAAACTAGATTTTCGTATTCGCGACCCAATTCTTGATTTTCTTGATGCAAAACTAGATTTTTGTATTCGTGACCCAATTCTTGATTTTCTTGATCCAAAACTAGATTTTTGTATTTGCGACAAAATTTTTGATTTTCTTGATCCAAAACTAGATTTTTGTATTCGCGACCGAATTCTTGATTTTCTTGATCCCAAACTAGATTTTTGCATTCGCCACGCAATTCTTGATTTTCTTGATCCAAAACTAGATTTTTGTATTTGCGACCAAATAGTTGATTTTCTTGATCCAAAACTAGATTTTCTTATTCTCGACCCAATTCTTGATTTTATTGATCCCAAACTAGATATTTGTATTCGCGACCAATTTCTTGATTTTCCTGATCCAAAACTAGATTTTTGAATTCGCGACCAACTTCTTGATTTTCTTGATCCAAAACTAGATTTTTGCATTCGCGACTCAATTCTTGATTTTCTTGTTCCAAAATTAGATTTTTGCATTAGCCACGCAGTTCTTTATTTTCATGATCCAAAACTAGATTTTTGTATTCGCGACCAACTTCTTTATATCCTTGATCCAAAACTAGATTTTTGCATTCGCGACCCAATTATTCATTTTCTTGATCCAAAACTACAATTTTGCATTCGCCACGCAGTTCTTGATTTTCTTGATCCAAAACTAGATTTTTGAATTCGCCACGCAGTTTTTGATTTTCTTGATCCGAAACTAGATTTTTGTATTCGCGACCAAATTCTTGATTTTCTTGATCGCAAACAAGATTTTTGTTTTCGCGACCAAATTCTTGATTTTCTTGATCCAAAACTAGATTTTTGTATTCGCGACCAAATTCTTGATTTTCTTGATCCAAAACTAGATTTTTGAATTCGCGACCAACTTCTTGATTTTCTTGAACCAAAACTAGATTTTTGCATTCGCGACTCAATTCTTGATTTTCTTGTTCCAAAATTAGATTTTTGCATTAGCCACGCAGTTCTTTATTTTCATGATCCAAAACTAGATTTTTGTATTCGCGACCAACTTCTTTAAATACTTGATCCAAAACTAGATTTTTGCATTCGCGACCCAATTATTCATTTTCTTGATCCAAAACTACAATTTTGCATTCGCCACGCAGTTCTTGATTTTCTTGATCCAAAACTAGATTTTTGAATTCGCCACGCAGTTTTTGATTTTCTTGATCCGAAACTAGATTTTTGTATTCGCGACCAAATTCTTGATTTTCTTGATCGCAAACAAGATTTTTGTTTTCGCGACCAAATTCTTGATTTTCTTGATCCAAAACTTGATTTTTGTATTCGCGACCAAATTCGTGATTTTCTTGATCCAAAACTAGATTTTTGTTTTCGCGACCCAATTCTTGTTTTTCTTGATCCAAAACTAGATTTTTGCATTCGCCACGCAATTCTTGATTTTCTTGATCCGAAACTAGATTTTCGTATTTGCGACCAAATTCTTGATTTTCTTGATGCAAAACTAGATTTTCGTATTCGCGACCCAATTCTTGATTTTCTTGATCCAAAACTAGATTTTGGTATTCGCGACCAAATTCGTGATTTTCTTGATCCAAAACTAGATTTTTGTATTTGCGACCAAATATTTGATTTTCTTGATCCAAAACTAGATTTTCGTATTCGCGACCCAATTCTTGATTTTCTTCATCCAAAACTAGATTTTTGTATTCGCGACCAAATTCGTGGTTTTCTTGATCTAAAACTAGATTTTTGCATTCGCCACGCAATTCTTGATTTTCTTGATCCGAAATTAGATTTTCGTATTGGCGACCAAATTCTTGATTTTCTTGATGCAAAACTAGATTTTCGTATTCGCGACCCAATTCTTGATTTGCTTGATCCAAAACTAGATTTTTGTATTCGTGACCCAATTCTTGATTTTCTTGATCCAAAACTAGATTTTTGTATTCGCGACCAAATTTTTGATTTTCTTCATCCAAAATTAGATTTTTGTATTCGCGACCGAATTCTTGATTTTCTTAATCCAAAACTAGATTTTTGCATTCGCCACGCAATTCTTGATTTTCTTGATCCGAAACTAGATTTTCGTATTGGCGACCAAATTCTTGATTTTCTTGATGCAAAAACTAGATTTTCGTATTCGCGACCCAATTCTTGATTTGCTTGATCCAAAGCTAGATTTTCGTATTGGCGACCAAATTCTTGATTTTCTTGATGCAAAACTAGATTTTCGTATTCGCGACCGAATTCTTGATTTTCTGGATCCAAAACTAGATTTTTGCATTCGCCACGCAGTTCTTGATTTTTTTGATCCAAAACTAGATTTTTGTATTTGCGACCAAATTCTTGATTTTCTTGATCCAAAACTAGATTTTCTTATTCTCGACCCAATTCTTGATTTTATTGATCCCAAACTAAATATTTGTATTCGCGACCAAATTCTTGATTTTCTTGATCCAAAACTAGATTTTTGTATTCGCCACGCAGTTCTTGATTTTCTTGATCAAAAACTAGATTTTTGTATTCGCGACCAAAATCTGGATTTTCTTGATCCAAAACTAGATTTTTGTATTCGCGACCAAATTCTTGATTTTCTTGATCCAAAACTAGATTTTTGCATTCGCCACGCAATTCTTGATTTTCTTGATCCAAAACTAGATTTTTGTATTGGCGACCAAATTCTTGATTTTCTTGATGCAAAACTAGATTTTCGTATTCGCGACCCAATTCCTGATTTTCTTGATCCAAAACTAGATTTTTGTATTCGTGACCCAATTCTTGATTTTCTTGATCCAAAACTAGATTTTTGTATTTGCGACAAAATTTTTGATTTTCTTGATCCAAAACTAGATTTTTGTATTCGCGACCGAATTCTTGATTTTCTTGATCCCAAACTAGATTTTTGCATTCGCCACGCAATTCTTGATTTTCTTGATCCAAAACTAGATTTTTGTATTTGCGACCAAATAGTTGATTTTCTTGATCCAAAACTAGATTTTCTTATTCTCGACCCAATTCTTGATTTTATTGATCCCAAACTAGATATTTGTATTCGCGACCAATTTCTTGATTTTCCTGATCCAAAACTAGATTTTTGAATTCGCGACCAACTTCTTGATTTTCTTGATCCAAAACTAGATTTTTGCATTCGCGACTCAATTCTTGATTTTCTTGTTCCAAAATTAGATTTTTGCATTAGCCACGCAGTTCTTTATTTTCATGATCCAAAACTAGATTTTTGTATTCGCGACCAACTTCTTTATATCCTTGATCCAAAACTAGATTTTTGCATTCGCGACCCAATTATTCATTTTCTTGATCCAAAACTACAATTTTGCATTCGCCACGCAGTTCTTGATTTTCTTGATCCAAAACTAGATTTTTGCATTCGCCACGCAATTCTTGATTTTCTTGATCCGAAACTAGATTTTCGTATTGGCAACCAAATTCTTGATTTTCTTGATGCAAAACTAGATTTTCGTATTCGCGACCCAATTCTTGATTTGCTTGATCCAAAACTAGATTTTCGTATTGGCGACCAAATTCTTGATTTTCTTGATGCAAAACTAGATTTTCGTATTCGCGACCGAATTCTTGATTTTCTTGATCCAAAACTAGATTTTTGCATTCGCCACGCAGTTCTTGATTTTTTTGATCCAAAACTAGATTTTTGTATTTGCGACCAAATTCTTGATTTTCTTGATCCAAAACTAGATTTTCTTATTCTCGACCCAATTCTTGATTTTATTGATCCCAAACTAAATATTTGTATTCGCGACCAAATTCTTGATTTTCTTGATCCAAAACTAGATTTTTGTATTCGCCACGCAGTTCTTGATTTTCTTGATCAAAAACTAGATTTTTGTATTCGCGACCAAAATCTGGATTTTCTTGATCCAAAACTAGATTTTTGTATTCGCGACCAAATTCTTGATTTTCTTGATCCAAAACTAGATTTTTGCATTCGCCACGCAATTCTTGATTTTCTTGATCCAAAACTAGATTTTTGTATTGGCGACCAAATTCTTGATTTTCTTGATGCAAAACTAGATTTTCGTATTCGCGACCCAATTCTTGATTTTCTTGATCCAAAACTAGATTTTTGTATTCGTGACCCAATTCTTGATTTTCTTGATCCAAAACTAGATTTTTGTATTTGCGACAAAATTTTTGATTTTCTTGATCCAAAACTAGATTTTTGTATTCGCGACCGAATTCTTGATTTTCTTGATCCCAAACTAGATTTTTGCATTCGCCACGCAATTCTTGATTTTCTTGATCCAAAACTAGATTTTTGTATTTGCGACCAAATAGTTGATTTTCTTGATCCAAACTAGATTTTCTTATTCTCGACCCAATTCTTGATTTTATTGATCCCAAACTAGATATTTGTATTCGCGACCAATTTCTTGATTTTCCTGATCCAAAACTAGATTTTTGAATTCGCGACCAACTTCTTGATTTTCTTGATCCAAAACTAGATTTTTGCATTCGCGACTCAATTCTTGATTTTCTTGTTCCAAAATTAGATTTTTGCATTAGCCACGCAGTTCTTTATTTTCATGATCCAAAACTAGATTTTTGTATTCGCGACCAACTTCTTTATATCCTTGATCCAAAACTAGATTTTTGCATTCGCGACCCAATTATTCATTTTCTTGATCCAAAACTACAATTTTGCATTCGCCACGCAGTTCTTGATTTTCTTGATCCAAAACTAGATTTTTGCATTCGCCACGCAATTCTTGATTTTCTTGATCCGAAACTAGATTTTCGTATTGGCAACCAAATTCTTGATTTTCTTGATGCAAAACTAGATTTTCGTATTCGCGACCCAATTCTTGATTTGCTTGATCCAAAACTAGATTTTCGTATTAGCGACCAAATTCTTGATTTTCTTGATGCAAAACTAGATTTTCGTATTCGCGACCGAATTCTTGATTTTCTTGATCCAAAACTAGATTTTTGCATTCGCCACGCAGTTCTTGATTTTTTTGATCCAAAACTAGATTTTTGTATTTGCGACCAAATTCTTGATTTTCTTGATCCAAAACTAGATTTTCTTATTCTCGACCCAATTCTTGATTTTATTGATCCCAAACTAAATATTTGTATTCGCGACCAAATTCTTGATTTTCTTGATCCAAAACTAGATATTTGTATTTGCGACCAAATATTTGATTTTCTTGATCCAAAACTAGATTTTCGTATTCGCGACCCAATTCTTGATTTTCTTCATCCAAAACTAGATTTTTGTATTCGCGACCAAATTCGTGGTTTTCTTGATCCAAAACTAGATTTTTGCATTCGCCACGCAATTCTTGATTTTCTTGATCCGAAATTAGATTTTCGTATTGGCGACCAAATTCTTGATTTTCTTGATGCAAAACTAGATTTTCGTATTCGCGACCCAATTCTTGATTTGCTTGATCCAAAACTAGATTTTTGTATTCGTGACCCAATTCTTGATTTTCTTGATCCAAAACTAGATTTTTGTATTCGCGACCAAATTTTTGATTTTCTTAATCAAAAATTAGATTTTTGTATTCGCGACCGAATTCTTGATTTTCTTAATCCAAAACTAGATTTTTGCATTCGCCACGCAATTCTTGATTTTCTTGATCCGAAACTAGATTTTCGTATTGGCGACCAAATTCTTGATTTTCTTGATGCAAAACTAGATTTTCGTATTCGCGACCCAATTCTTGATTTGCTTGATCCAAAACTAGATTTTTGTATTCGTGACCCAATTCTTGATTTTCTTGATCCAAAAGTAGATTTTTGTATTCGCGACCAAATTTTTGATTTTCTTCATCCAAAATTAGATTTTTGTATTCGCGACCGAATTCTTGATTTTCTTAATCCAAAACTAGATTTTTGCATTCGCCACGCAATTCTTGATTTTCTTGATCCAAAACTAGATTTTTGTATTTGCGACCAAATTCTTGATTTTCTTAATCCAAAACTAGATTTTCTTATTCTTGACCCAATTCTTGATTTTATTGATCCCAAACTAGATATTTGTATTCGGGACCAATTTCTTGATTTTGCTGATCCAAAACTAGATTTTTGAATTCGCGACCAACTTCTTGATTTTCTTGATCGAAAACTAGATTTTTGCATTCGCGACTCAATTCTTGATTTTCTTGTTCCAAAATTAGATTTTTGCATTAGCCACGCAGTTCTTGATTTTCTTGATCCAAAACAAGATTTTTGAATTCGCCACGCAGTTTTTGATTTTCTTGATCCGAAACTAGATTTTTGTATTCGCGACCAAATTCTTGATTTTCTTGATCGCAAACAAGATTTTTGTTTTCGCGACCAAATTCTTGATTTTCTTGATCCAAAACTAGATTTTTGTATTCGCGACCAAATTCTTGATTTTCTTGATCCAAAACTAGATTTTTGAATTCGCGACCAACTACTTGATTTTCTTGAACCAAAACTAGATTTTTGCATTCGCGACTCAATTCTTGATTTTCTTGTTCCAAAATTAGATTTTTGCATTAGCCACGCAGTTCTTTATTTTCATGATCCAAAACTAGATTTTTGTATTCGCGACCAACTTCTTTATATCCTTGATCCAAAACTAGATTTTTGCATTCGCGACCCAATTATTCATTTTCTTGATCCAAAACTACAATTTTGCATTCGCCACGCAGTTCTTGATTTTCTTGATCCAAAACTAGATTTTTGAATTCGCCACGCAGTTTTTGATTTTCTTGATCCGAAACTAGATTTTTGTATTCGCGACCAAATTCTTGATTTTCTTGATCGCAAACAAGATTTTTGTTTTCGCGACCAAATTCTTGATTTTCTTGATCCAAAACTAGATTTTTGTATTCGCGACCAAATTCGTGATTTTCTTGATCCAAAACTAGATTTTTGTTTTCGCGACCCAATTCTTGTTTTTCTTGATCCAAAACTAGATTTTTGCATTCGCCACGCAATTCTTGATTTTCTTGATCCGAAACTAGATTTTCGTATTTGCGACCAAATTCTTGATTTTCTTGATGCAAAACTAGATTTTCGTATTCGCGACCCAATTCTTGATTTTCTTGATACAAAACTAGATTTTGGTATTCGCGACCAAATTCGTGATTTTCTTGATCCAAAACTAGATTTTTGTATTTGCGACCAAATATTTGATTTTCTTGATCCAAAACTAGATTTTCGTATTCGCGACCCAATTCTTGATTTTCTTCATCCAAAACTAGATTTTTGTATTCGCGACCAAATTCGTGGTTTTCTTGATCTAAAACTAGATTTTTGCATTCGCCACGCAATTCTTGATTTTCTTGATCCGAAATTAGATTTTCGTATTGGCGACCAAATTCTTGATTTTCTTGATGCAAAACTAGATTTTCGTATTCGCGACCCAATTCTTGATTTGCTTGATCCAAAACTAGATTTTTGTATTCGTGACCCAATTCTTGATTTTCTTGATCCAAAACTAGATTTTTGTATTCGCGACCAAATTTTTGATTTTCTTCATCCAAAATTAGATTTTTGTATTCACGACCGAATTCTTGATTTTCTTAATCCAAAACTAGATTTTTGCATTCGCCACGCAATTCTTGATTTTCTTGATCCGAAACTAGATTTTCGTATTGGCGACCAAATTCTTGATTTTCTTGATGCAAAAACTAGATTTTCGTATTCGCGACCCAATTCTTGATTTGCTTGATCCAAAACTAGATTTTCGTATTGGCGACCAAATTCTTGATTTTCTTGATGCAAAACTAGATTTTCGTATTCGCGACCGAATTCTTGATTTTCTGGATCCAAAACTAGATTTTTGCATTCGCCACGCAGTTCTTGATTTTTTTGATCCAAAACTAGATTTTTGTATTTGCGACCAAATTCTTGATTTTCTTGATCCAAAACTAGATTTTCTTATTCTCGACCCAATTCTTGATTTTATTGATCCCAAACTAAATATTTGTATTCGCGACCAAATTCTTGATTTTCTTGATCCAAAACTAGATATTTGTATTTGCGACCAAATATTTGATTTTCTTGATCCAAAACTAGATTTTCGTATTCGCGACCCAATTCTTGATTTTCTTGATCCAAAACTAGATTTTTGTATTCGCGACCAAATTCTTGATTTTCTTGATCCAAAACTAGATTTTTGCATTCGCCACGCAATTCTTGATTTTCTTGATCCAAAACTAGATTTTTGTATTGGCGACCAAATTCTTGATTTTCTTGATGCAAAACTAGATTTTCGTATTCGCGACCCAATTCTTGATTTTCTTGATCCAAAACTAGATTTTTGTATTCGTGACCCAATTCTTGATTTTCTTGATCCAAAACTAGATTTTTGTATTTGCGACAAAATTTTTGATTTTCTTGATCCAAAACTAGATTTTTGTATTCGCGACCGAATTCTTGATTTTCTTGATCCCAAACTAGATTTTTGCATTCGCCACGCAATTCTTGATTTTCTTGATCCAAAACTAGATTTTTGTATTTGCGACCAAATAGTTGATTTTCTTGATCCAAAACTAGATTTTCTTATTCTCGACCCAATTCTTGATTTTATTGATCCCAAACTAGATATTTGTATTCGCGACCAATTTCTTGATTTTCCTGATCCAAAACTAGATTTTTGAATTCGCGACCAACTTCTTGATTTTCTTGATCCAAAACTAGATTTTTGCATTCGCGACTCAATTCTTGATTTTCTTGTTCCAAAATTAGATTTTTGCATTAGCCACGCAGTTCTTTATTTTCATGATCCAAAACTAGATTTTTGTATTCGCGACCAACTTCTTTATATCCTTGATCCAAAACTAGATTTTTGCATTCGCGACCCAATTATTCATTTTCTTGATCCAAAACTACAATTTTGCATTCGCCACGCAGTTCTTGATTTTCTTGATCCAAAACTAGATTTTTGCATTCGCCACGCAATTCTTGATTTTCTTGATCCGAAACTAGATTTTCGTATTGGCAACCAAATTCTTGATTTTCTTGATGCAAAACTAGATTTTCGTATTCGCGACCCAATTCTTGATTTGCTTGATCCAAAACTAGATTTTCGTATTGGCGACCAAATTCTTGATTTTCTTGATGCAAAACTAGATTTTCGTATTCGCGACCGAATTCTTGATTTTCTTGATCCAAAACTAGATTTTTGCATTCGCCACGCAGTTCTTGATTTTTTTGATCCAAAACTAGATTTTTGTATTTGCGACCAAATTCTTGATTTTCTTGATCCAAAACTAGATTTTCTTATTCTCGACCCAATTCTTGATTTTATTGATCCCAAACTAAATATTTGTATTCGCGACCAAATTCTTGATTTTCTTGATCCAAAACTAGATTTTTGTATTCGCCACGCAGTTCTTGATTTTCTTGATCAAAAACTAGATTTTTGTATTCGCGACCAAAATCTGGATTTTCTTGATCCAAAACTAGATTTTTGTATTCGCGACCAAATTCTTGATTTTCTTGATCCAAAACTAGATTTTTGCATTCGCCACGCAATTCTTGATTTTCTTGATCCAAAACTAGATTTTTGTATTGGCGACCAAATTCTTGATTTTCTTGATGCAAAACTAGATTTTCGTATTCGCGACCCAATTCTTGATTTTCTTGATCCAAAACTAGATTTTTGTATTCGTGACCCAATTCTTGATTTTCTTGATCCAAAACTAGATTTTTGTATTTGCGACAAAATTTTTGATTTTCTTGATCCAAAACTAGATTTTTGTATTCGCGACCGAATTCTTGATTTTCTTGATCCCAAACTAGATTTTTGCATTCGCCACGCAATTCTTGATTTTCTTGATCCAAAACTAGATTTTTGTATTTGCGACCAAATAGTTGATTTTCTTGATCCAAACTAGATTTTCTTATTCTCGACCCAATTCTTGATTTTATTGATCCCAAACTAGATATTTGTATTCGCGACCAATTTCTTGATTTTCCTGATCCAAAACTAGATTTTTGAATTCGCGACCAACTTCTTGATTTTCTTGATCCAAAACTAGATTTTTGCATTCGCGACTCAATTCTTGATTTTCTTGTTCCAAAATTAGATTTTTGCATTAGCCACGCAGTTCTTTATTTTCATGATCCAAAACTAGATTTTTGTATTCGCGACCAACTTCTTTATATCCTTGATCCAAAACTAGATTTTTGCATTCGCGACCCAATTATTCATTTTCTTGATCCAAAACTACAATTTTGCATTCGCCACGCAGTTCTTGATTTTCTTGATCCAAAACTAGATTTTTGCATTCGCCACGCAATTCTTGATTTTCTTGATCCGAAACTAGATTTTCGTATTGGCAACCAAATTCTTGATTTTCTTGATGCAAAACTAGATTTTCGTATTCGCGACCCAATTCTTGATTTGCTTGATCCAAAACTAGATTTTCGTATTAGCGACCAAATTCTTGATTTTCTTGATGCAAAACTAGATTTTCGTATTCGCGACCGAATTCTTGATTTTCTTGATCCAAAACTAGATTTTTGCATTCGCCACGCAGTTCTTGATTTTTTTGATCCAAAACTAGATTTTTGTATTTGCGACCAAATTCTTGATTTTCTTGATCCAAAACTAGATTTTCTTATTCTCGACCCAATTCTTGATTTTATTGATCCCAAACTAAATATTTGTATTCGCGACCAAATTCTTGATTTTCTTGATCCAAAACTAGATATTTGTATTTGCGACCAAATATTTGATTTTCTTGATCCAAAACTAGATTTTCGTATTCGCGACCCAATTCTTGATTTTCTTCATCCAAAACTAGATTTTTGTATTCGCGACCAAATTCGTGGTTTTCTTGATCCAAAACTAGATTTTTGCATTCGCCACGCAATTCTTGATTTTCTTGATCCGAAATTAGATTTTCGTATTGGCGACCAAATTCTTGATTTTCTTGATGCAAAACTAGATTTTCGTATTCGCGACCCAATTCTTGATTTGCTTGATCCAAAACTAGATTTTTGTATTCGTGACCCAATTCTTGATTTTCTTGATCCAAAACTAGATTTTTGTATTCGCGACCAAATTTTTGATTTTCTTAATCAAAAATTAGATTTTTGTATTCGCGACCGAATTCTTGATTTTCTTAATCCAAAACTAGATTTTTGCATTCGCCACGCAATTCTTGATTTTCTTGATCCGAAACTAGATTTTCGTATTGGCGACCAAATTCTTGATTTTCTTGATGCAAAACTAGATTTTCGTATTCGCGACCCAATTCTTGATTTGCTTGATCCAAAACTAGATTTTTGTATTCGTGACCCAATTCTTGATTTTCTTGATCCAAAAGTAGATTTTTGTATTCGCGACCAAATTTTTGATTTTCTTCATCCAAAATTAGATTTTTGTATTCGCGACCGAATTCTTGATTTTCTTAATCCAAAACTAGATTTTTGCATTCGCCACGCAATTCTTGATTTTCTTGATCCAAAACTAGATTTTTGTATTTGGGACCAAATTCTTGATTTTCTTAATCCAAAACTAGATTTTCTTATTCTCGACCCAATTCTTGATTTTATTGATCCCAAACTAGATATTTGTATTCGGGACCAATTTCTTGATTTTGCTGATCCAAAACTAGATTTTTGAATTCGCGACCAACTTCTTGATTTTCTTGATCGAAAACTAGATTTTTGCATTCGCGACTCAATTCTTGATTTTCTTGTTCCAAAATTAGATTTTTGCATTAGCCACGCAGTTCTTGATTTTCTTGATCCAAAACAAGATTTTTGAATTCGCCACGCAGTTCTTTATTTTCTTGATCCAAAACTAGATTTTTGTATTCGCGACCAACTTCTTGATTTTCTTGATCCAAAACTAGATTTTTGTATTCGCGACCAAATTCTTGATTTTCATTATCCAAAACTAGATTTTTGTATTCGCGACCAACTTATTGATTTTCTTGATAAAAAACTAAATTTTTTTATTCGCGACCAAATTCTTGATTTTCGTGATCCAAAACTAGATTTTTGTATTCGCCACGCAGTTCTTGATTTTTTATCCAAAACTAGATTTTTGTATTCGCGACCAAATTCTGGATTTTCTTGATCCAAAACTAGATTTTTGTATTCGCGACCAAATTCTTGATTTTCTTGATCCAAAACTAGATTTTTGCATTCGCCACGCAATTCTTGATTTTCTTGATCCAAAACTAGATTTTTGTATTCGCCACGCAGTTTTTGATTTTCTTGATCCGAAACTAGATTTTTGTATTCGCGACCAAATTCTTGATTTTCTTGATCGAAAACAAGATTTTTGTTTTCGCGACCAAATTCTTGATTTTCTTGATCCAAAACTAGATTTTTGTATTCGCGACCAAATTCGTGATTTTCATGATCCAAAACTAGATTTTTGTTTTCGCGACCCAATTCTTGTTTTTCTTGATCCAAAACTAGATTTTTGCATTCGCCACGCAATTCTTGATTTTCTTGTTCCGAAACTAGATTTTCGTATTTGCGACCAAATTCTTGATTTTCTTGATGCAAAACTAGATTTTCGTATTCGCGACCTAATTCTTGATTTTCTTCATCCAAAACTAGATTTTTGTATTCGCGACCAAATTCGTGATTTTCTTGATCCAAAACTAGATTTTTGTATTTTCGACCAAATATTTGATTTTCTTGATCCAAAACTAGATTTTCGTATTCGCGACCCAATTCTTGATTTTCTTCATCCAAAACTAGATTTTTGTATTCGCGACCAAATTCGTGGTTTTCTTGATCCAAAACTAGATTTTTGCATTCGCCACGCAATTCTTGATTTTCTTGATCCGAAACTAGATTTTCGTATTGGCGACCAAATTCTTGATTTTCTTGATGCAAAAACTAGATTTTCATATTCGCGACCCAATTCTTGATTTGCTTGATCCAAAACTAGATTTTTGTATTCGTGACCCAATTCTTGATTTTCTTGATCCAAAACTAGATTTTTGTATTCGCGACCAAATTTTTGATTTTCTTCATCCAAAATTAGATTTTTGTATTCGCGACCGAATTCTTGATTTTCTTAATCCAAAACTACATTTTTGCATTCGCCACGCAATTCTTGATTTTCTTGATCCAAAACTAGATTTTTGTATTTGCGACCAAATTCTTGAATTTCTTGATCCAAAACTAGATTTTCTTATTCTCGACCCAATTCTTGATTTTATTGATCCCAAACTAGATATTTGTATTCGGGACCAATTTCTTGATTTTCCTGATCCAAAACTAGATTTTTGAATTCGCGACCAACTTCTTGATTTTCTTGATCCAAAACTAGATTTTTGCATTCGCGACTGAATTCTTGATTTTCTTGTTCCAAAATTAGATTTTTGCATTAGCCACGCAGTTCTTTATTTTCTTGATCCAAAACAAGATTTTTGAATTCGCCACGCAGTTCTTGATTTTCTTGATCCAAAACTAGATTTTTGTATTCGCGACCAACTTCTTAATTTTCTTGATCCAAAACTAGATTTTTGTATTCGCGACCAAATTCTTGATTTTCATTATCCAAAACTAGATTTTTGTATTCGCGACCAACTTATTGATTTTCTTGATAAAAAACTAAATTTTTTTATTCGCGACCAAATTCTTGATTTTCATGATCCAAAACTAGATTTTTGTATTCGCCACGCAGTTCTTGATTTTTTATCAAAAACTAGATTTTTGTATTCGCGACCAAATTCTGGATTTTCTTGATCCAAAACTAGATTTTTGTATTCGCGACCAAATTCTTGATTTTCTTGATCCAAAACTAGATTTTTGCATTCGCCACGCAATTGTTGATTTTGTTGATCCAAAACTAGTTTGTTGTATTTGCGACCAAATTCTTGATTTTCTTGATGCAAAACTAGATTTTCGTATTCGCGACCCAATTCTTGATTTTCTTGATCCAAAACTAGATTTTCGTATTCGTGACCCAATTCTTGATTTTCTTGATCCAAAACTAGATTTTTGTATTCGCGACAAAATTTTTGATTTTATTGATCCAAAACTAGATTTTTGTATTCGCGACCGAATTCTTGATTTTCTTGATCCAAAACTCGATTTTTGCATTCGCCACGCAATTCTTGATTTTCTTGATCCAAAACTAGATTTTTGTATTTGCGACCAAATTCTTGATTTTCTTGATCCAAAACTAGATTATCTTATTCTCGACCCAATTCTTGATTTGATTGATCCCAAACTTGATATTTGTATTCGCGACCAATTTCTTGATTTTCCTGATCCAAAACTAGATTTTTGAATTCGCGACCAACTTCTTGATTTTCTTGATCCAAAACTAGATTTTTGCCTTCGCGACTCAATTCTTGATTTTCTTGTTCCAAAATTAGATTTTTGCATTAGCCACGCAGTTCTTTATTTTCTTGATCCAAAACAAGATTTTTGAATTCGACACGCAGTTCTTGATTTTCTTGATCCAAAACTAGATTTTTGTATTTGCGACCAAATTCTTGATTTTCTTGATCCAAAACTAGATTATCTTATTCTCGACCCAATTCTTGATTTGATTGATCCCAAACTTGATATTTGTATTCGCGACCAATTTCTTGATTTTCCTGATCCAAAACTAGATTTTTGAATTCGCGACCAACTTCTTGATTTTCTTGATCCAAAACTAGATTTTTGCCTTCGCGACTCAATTCTTGATTTTCTTGTTCCAAAATTAGATTTTTGCATTAGCCACGCAGTTCTTTATTTTCTTGATCCAAAACAAGATTTTTGAATTCGACACGCAGTTCTTGATTTTCTTGATCCAAAACTAGATTTTTGTATTCGCGACCAACTTCTTGATTTTCTTGATCCAAAACTAGATTTTTGTATTCGCGACCAAATTCTTGATTTTCATTATCCAAAACTAGATTTTTGTATTCGCGACCAACTTATTCATTTTCTTGATAAAAAACTAAATTTTTTTATTTGCGACCAAATTCTTAATTTTCTTGATCCAAAACTAGATTTTCTTATTCTCGACCCAATTCTTGATTTTATTGATCCCAAACTAGATATTTGTATTCGCGACCAATTTCTTGATTTTCCTGATCCAAAACTAGATTTTTGAATTCGCGACCAACTTCTTGATTTTCTTGATCCAAAACTAGATTTTTTGCATTCGCGACTCAATTCTTGATTTTCTTTTTCGAAAATTAGATTTTTGCATTAGCCACGCAGTTCTTTATTTTCTTGATCCAAAACAAGATTTTTGAATTCGCCACGCAGTTCTTGATTTTCTTGATCCAAAACTAGATTTTTGTATTCGCGACCAACTTCTTGATTTTCTTGATCCAAAACTAGATTTTTGTATTCGTGACCAAATTCTTGATTTTCATTATCCAAAACTAGATTTTTGTATTCGCGACCAACTTATTGATTTTCTTGATAAAAAACTAAATTTTTTTATTCGCGACCAAATTCTTGATTTTCATGATCCAAAACTAGATTTTTGTATTCGCCACGCAGTTCTTGATTTTTTATCCAAAACTAGATTTTTGTATTCGCGACCAAATTCTGGATTTTCTTGATCCAAAACTAGATTTTTGTATTCGCGACCAAATTCTTGATTTTCTTGATCCAAAACTAGATTTTTGCATTCGCCACGCAATTCTTGATTTTCTTGATCCAAAACTAGATTTTTGTATTTGCGACCAAATTCTTGATTTTCTTGATGCAAAACTAGATTTTCGTATTCGCGACCCAATTCTTGATTTTCTTGATCCAAAACTAGATTTTTGTATTCGCGACAAAATTTTTGATTTTATTGATCCAAAACTAGATTTTTGTATTCGCGACCGAATTCTTTTTTTTTTTGTTCCAGAACTAGATTTTTGCATTCGCCACGCAATTCTTGATTTTCTTGATGCAAAACTAGATTTTGGTATTTGCGACCAAATTCTTGATTTTCTTGATCCAAAACTAGATTTTCTTATTCTCGACCCAATTCTTGATTTTATTGATCCCAAACTAGATATTTGTATTCGCGACCAATTTCTTGATTTTCCTGATCCAAAACTAGATTTTTGAATTCGCGACCAACTTCTTGATTTTCTTGATCCAAAACTAGATTTTTGCATTCGCGACTCAATTCTTGATTTTCTTGTTCCAAAATTAGATTTTTGCATTAGCCACGCAGTTCTTGATTTTCTTGATCCAAAACTAGATTTTTGTATTCGCGACCAAATTCTGGATTTTCTTGATCCAAAACTAGATTTTTGTATTCGCGACCAAATTCTTGATTTTCTTGATCCAAAACTAGATTTTTGCATTCGCCACGCAATTTTTGATTTTCTTGATCCAAAACTAGATTTTTGTATTTGCGACCAAATTCTTGATTTTCTTGATGCAAAACTAGATTTTCGTATTCGCGACCCAATTCTTGATTTTCTTGATGCAAAACTAGATTTTTGTATTCGTGACCCAATTCTTGATTTTATTGATCCCAAACTAGATATTTGTATTCGCGACCAATTTCTTGATTTTCCTAATCCAAAACTAGATTTTTGAATTCGCAACCAAATTCTTGATTTTCTTGATCCAAAACTAAATTTTTGCATTCGCGACTAAATTCTTGATTTTCTTGTTCCAAAATTAGATTTTTGCATTAGCCACGCAGTTCTTTATTTTCATGATTCAAAACTAGATTTTTGTATTCGCGACCAACTTCTTTATTTTCTTGATCCAAAACTAGATTTTTGCATTCGCGACCCAATTCTTCATTTTCTTGATCCAAAACTAGAATTTTCCATTCGCCACGCAGTTCTTGATTTTCTTGATCCAAAACAAGATTTTTGAATTCGCCACGCAGTTCTTGATTTTCTTGATCCAAAACTAGATTTTTGTATTCGCGACCAACTTCTTGATTTTCGTGATCCAAAACTAGATTTTTGTATTCGCGACCAAATTCTTCATTTTCATTATCCAAAACTAGATTTTTGTATTCGCGACCAACTTATTTATTTTCTTGATACAAAACTAAATTTTTTTATTCGCGACCAAATTCTTGATTTTCTGGATCCGAAACTAGATTTTCGTATTGGCGACCAAATTCTTGATTTTCTTGATGAAAAACTAGATTTTCGTATTCGCGACCAAAATCTGGATTTTCTTGATCCAAAACTAGATTTTTGTATTCGCGACCAAATTCTTGATTTTCTTGATCCAAAACTAGATTTTTGTATTCGCGACCAAATTCTTGATTTTCTTGATGCAAAACTAGATTTTCGTATTCGCGACCCAATTCTTGATTTTCTAGATCCAAAACTAGATTTTTGTATTCGGGACCCAATTCTTGATTTTCTTGATCCAAAACTAGATTTTTGTATTCGCGACAAAATTTTTGATTTTCTTGAGCCAAAACTAGATTTTTGTATTCGCGACCGAATTCTTGATTTTCTTGATCCAAAACAAGATTTTTTCATTCGCCACGCAGTTCTTGATTTTCTTGATCCAAAACTAGATTTTTGTATTCGCGACCAACTTCTTGATTTTCGTGATCCAAAACTAGATTTTTGTATTCGCGACCAAATTCTTCATTTTCATTATCCAAAACTAGATTTTTGTATTCGCGACCAACTTATTGATTTTCTTGATACAAAACTAAATTTTTTTATTCGCGACCAAATTCTTGATTTTCTAGATCCAAAACTAGATTTTTGTATTCGCCACGCAGTTCTTGATTTTCTTGATCCAAAACTAGATTTTTGTATTCGCGACCAAAATCTGGATTTTCTTGATCCAAAACTAGATTTTTGTATTCGCGACCAAATTCTTGATTTTCTTGATCCAAAACTAGATTTTTGTATTGGCGACCAAATTCTTGATTTTCTTGATGCAAAACTAGATTTTCGTATTCGCGACCCAATTCTTGATTTTCTAGATCCAAAACTAGATTTTTGTATTCGGGACCCAATTCTTGATTTTCTTGATCCAAAACTAGATTTTTGTATTCGCGACAAAATTTTTGATTTTCTTGAGCCAAAACTAGATTTTTGTATTCGCGACCGAATTCTTGATTTTCTTGATCCAAAACTAGATTTTTTCATTCGCCACGCAATTCTTGATTTTCTTGATCCAAAACTAGATTTTTGTATTTGCGACCAAATAGTTCATTTTCTTGATCCAAAACTAGATTTTCTTATTCTCGACCCAATTCTTGATTTTCTTGATCCAAAACTAGATTTTTGTATTGGCGACCAAATTCTTGATTTTCTTGATGCAAAACTAGATTTTCGTATTCGCGACCCAATTCTTGATTTTCTAGATCCAAAACTAGATTTTTGTATTCGGGACCCAATTCTTGATTTTCTTGATCCCAAACTAGATTTTTCTATTCGCGACAAAATTTTTGATTTTCTTGTGCCAAAACTAGATTTTTGTATTCGCGACCGAATTCTTGATTTTCTTGATCCAAAACTAGATTTTTTCATTCGCCACGCAATTCTTGATTTTCTTGATCCAAAACTAGATTTTTGTATTTGCGACCAAATAGTTCATTTTCTTGATCCAAAACTAGATTTTCTTATTCTCGACCCAATTCTTGATTTTCCTGATCCAAAACTAGATTTTTGAATTCGCGACCAACTTCTTGATTTTCTTGATCCAAAACTAGATTTTTGCATTCGCGACTCAATTCTTGATTTTCTTGTTCCAAAATTAGATTTTTGCATTAGCCACGCAGTTCTTTATTTTCATGATCCAAAACTAGATTTTTGTATTCGCGACCAACTTCTTTATATCCTTGATCCAAAACTAGATTTTTGCATTCGCGACCCAATTATTCATTTTCTTGATCCAAAACTACAATTTTGCATTCGCCACGCAGTTCTTGATTTTCTTGATCCAAAACTAGATTTTTGAATTCGCCACGTAGTTTTTGATTTTCTTGATCCGAAACTAGATTTTTGTATTCGCGACCAAATTCTTGATTTTCTTGATCGAAAACAAGATTTTTGTTTTCGCGACCAAATTCTTGATTTGCTTGATCCAAAACTAGATTTTTGTATTCGCGACCAAATTTGTGATTTTCTTGATCCAAAACTAGATTTTTGTTTTCGCGACCCAAATCTTGGTTTCCTTGATCCAAAACTAGATTTTTGCATTCGCCACGCAATTCTTGATTTTCTGGATCCGAAACTAGATTTTCGTATTTGCGACCAAATTCTTGATTTTCTTGATGAAAAACTAGATTTTCGTATTCGCGACCCAATTCTTGATTTTCTTGATCCAAAACTAGATTTTTGTATTCGCGACCAAATTCGTGATTTTCTTGATCCAAAACGAGATTTTGGTATTTGCGACCAAATATTTGATTTTCTTGATCCAAAACTAGATTTTCGTATTCGCGACCCAATTCTTGATTTTCTTGATCCAAAACTAGATTTTTGTATTCGCGATCAAATTCGTGATTTTCTTGATCCAAAACTAGATTTTTGATTTCGCCACGCAATTCTTAATTTTCTTGATCCGAAACTAGATTTTCGTATTGGCGACCAAATTCTTGATTTTCTTGATGCAAAACTAGATTTTCGTATTCGCGACCCAACTCTTGATTTTCTTGATCCAAAACTAGATTTTTGTATTCGCCACGCAGTTCTTCATTTTCTTGATCCAAAACTAGATTTTTGTATTCGCGACCAAAATCTGGATTTTCTTGATCCAAAACTAGATTTTTGTATTCGCCACGCAATTCTTGATTTTCTTGATCCAAAACTAGATTTTTGTATTGGCGACCAAATTCTTGATTTTCTTGATGCAAAACTAGATTTTCGTATTCGCGACCCAATTCTTGATTTTATTGATCCCAAACTAGATATTTGTACTCGGGACCAATTTCTTGATTTTCCTGATCCAAAACTAGATTTTTGAATTCGCGACCAACTTCTTGATTTTCTTGATCCAAAACTAGATTTTTGCATTCGCGACTCAATTCTTGATTTTCTTGTTCCAAAATTAGATTTTTGCATTAGCCACGCAGTTCTTTATTTTCATGATCCAAAACTAGATTTTTGTATTCGAGACCAAATAGTTGATTTTCTTGATCCAAAACTAGATTTTCTTATTCTCGACCCAATTCTTGATTTTATTGATCCCAAACTAGATATTTGTATTCGCGACCAATTTCTTGATTTTCCTGATCCAAAACTAGATTTTTGCATTCGCGAATCAATTCTTGATTTTCTTGTTCCAAAATTAGATTTTTGCATTAGCCACGCAGTTCTTGATTTTCTTGATCCAAAACTAGATTTTTGTATTCGCGACGAAATTCTGGATTTTCTTGATCCAAAACTAGATTTTTGTATTCGCGACCAAATTCTTGATTTTCTTGATCCAAAACTAGATTTTTGCATTCGCCACGCAATTTTTGATTTTCTTGATCCAAAACTAGATTTTTGAATTTGCGACCAAATTCTTGATTTTCTTGATGCAAAACTAGATTTTCGTATTCGCGACCCAATTCTTGATTTTCTTGATCCAAAACTAGATTTTTGAATTCGCAACCACCTTCTTGATTTTCTTGATCCAAAACTAAATTTTTGCATTCGCGACTAAATTCTTGATTTTCTTGTTCCAAAATTAGATTTTTGCATTAGGCACGCAGTTCTTTATTTTCATGATCCAAAACTAGATTTTTGTATTCGCGACCAACTTCTTTATTTTCTTGATCCAAAACTAGATTTTTGCATTCGCGACCCAATTCTTCATTTTCTTGATCCAAAACTAGAATTTTCCATTCGCCACGCAGTTCTTGATTTTCTTGATCCAAAACAAGATTTTTGAATTCGCCACGCAGTTCTTGATTTTCTTGATCCAAAACTAGATTTTTGTATTCGTGACCCAATTCTTGATTTTATTGATCCCAAACTAGATATTTGTATTCGCGACCAATTTCTTGATTTTCCTGATCCAAAACTAGATTTTTGAATTCGCAACCACCTTCTTGATTTTCTTGATCCAAAACTAAATTTTTGCATTCGCGACTAAATTCTTGATTTTCTTGTTCCAAAATTAGATTTTTGCATTAGGCACGCAGTTCTTTATTTTCATGATCCAAAACTAGATTTTTGTATTCGCGACCAACTTCTTTATTTTCTTGATCCAAAACTAGATTTTTGCATTCGCGACCCAATTCTTCATTTTCTTGATCCAAAACTAGAATTTTCCATTCGCCACGCAGTTCTTGATTTTCTTGATCCAAAACAAGATTTTTGAATTCGCCACGCAGTTCTTGATTTTCTTGATCCAAAACTAGATTTTTGTATTCGCGACCAACTTCTTGATTTTCTTGATCCAAAACTAGATTTTTGTATTCGCGACCAAATTCTTGATTTTCATTATCCAAAACTAGATTTTTGTATTCGCGACCAACTTATTGATTTTCTTGATACAAAACTAAATTTTTTTATTCGCGACCAAATTCTTGATTTTCTTGATCCAAAACTAGATTTTTGTATTCGCCACGCAGTTCTTGATTTTCTTGATCGAAAACTAGATTTTTGTATTCGCGACCAAATTCTTGATTTTCTTGATGCAAAACTAGATTTTCGTATTCGCGACCCAATTCTTGATTTTCTAGATCCAAAACTAGATTTTTGTATTCGGGACCCAATTCTTGATTTTCTTGATCCAAAACTAGATTTGTATTCGCGACAAAATTTTTGATTTTCTTGATCCAAAACTAGATTTTTGTATTCGCGACCAAATTCTTGATTTTCTTGATCCAAAACTAGATTTTTGTATTCGCCACGCAGTTCTTGATTTTCTTGATCCAAAACTAGATTTTTGTATTCGCGACCAAATTCTTGATTTTCTTGATGCAAAACTAGATTTCGTATTCGCGACCCAATTCTTGATTTTCTAGATCCAAAACTAGATTTTTGTATTCGGGACCCAATTCTTGATTTTCTTGATCCAAAACTAGATTTTTATATTCGCGACAAAATTTTTGATTTTATTGATCCAAAACTAGATTTTTGTATTCGCGACCGAATTCTTGATTTTCTTGATCCAAAACTAGATTTTTGCATTCGCCACGCAATTCTTGATTTTCTTGATCCAAAACTAGATTTTTGTATTTGCGACCAAATAGTTGATTTTCTTGATCCAAAACTAGATTTTCTTATTCTCGACCCAATTCTTGATTTTATTGATCCCAAACTAGATATTTGTATTCGCGACCAATTTCTTGATTTTCCTGATCCAAAACTAGATTTTTGAAATCGCGACCAACTTCTTGTTTTTCTTGATCCAAAACTAGATTTTTGCATTCGCGACTCAATTCTTGATTTTCTTGTTCCAAAATTAGATTTTTGCATTAGCCACGCAGTTCTTTATTTTCATGATCCAAAACTAGATTTTTGTATTCGCGACCAACTTCTTTATATTCTTGATCCAAAACTAGATTTTTGCATTCGCGACCCAATTATTCATTTTCTTGATCCAAAACTAGAATTTTGCATTCGCCACGCAGTTCTTGATTTTCATGATCCAAAACTAGATTTTTGAATTCGCTACGCAGTTCTTGATTTTCTTGATCCGAAACTAGATTTTTGTATTCGCGACCAAATTCTTGATTTTCTTGATCGAAAACAAGATTTTTGTATTCGCGACCAAATTCTTGATTTTCTTGATCCAAAACTAGATTTTTGTATTCGCGACCAAATTCGTGATTTTCTTGATCCAAAACGAGATTTTTGTTTTCGCGACCCAATTCTTGTTTTTCTTGATCCAAAAATAGATTTTTGCATTCGCCACGCAATTCTTGATTTTCTTGATCCGAAACTAGATTTTCGTATTTGCGACCAAATTCTTGATTTTCATGATGCAAAACTAGATTTTCGTATTCGCGACCAAATTCGTGATTTTCTTGATCCAAAACTAGATTTTTGTATTTGCGACCAAATATTTGATTTTCTTGATCCAAAACTAGATTTTCGTATTCGCGACCCAATTCTTGATTTTCTTCATCCAAAATTAGATTTTTGTATTCGCGACCAAATTCGTGATTTTCTTGATCCAAAACTAGATTTTTGTATTCGCCACGCAATTCTTGATTTTCTTGATCCGAAATTAGATTTTCGTATTGGCGACCAAATTCTTGATTTTCTTGATGCAAAACTAGATTTTCGTATTCGCGACCCAATTCTTGATTTTCTTGATCCAAAACTAGATTTTTGTATTCGCCACGCAGTTCTTGATTTTCTTGATCCAAAACTAGATTTTTGTATTCGCGACCAAAATCTGGATTTTCTTGATCCAAAACTAGATTTTTGTATTCGCGACCAAATTCTTCATTTTCTTGATCCAAAACTAGATTTTTGCATTCGCCACGCAATTCTTGATTTTCTTGATCCAAAACTAGATTTTTGTATTGGCGACCAAATTCTTGATTTTCTTGATGCAAAACTAGATTTTCGTATTCGCGACCCAATTCTTGATTTTATTGATCCCAAACTAGATATTTGTACTTGGGACCAATTTCTTGATTTTCCTGATCCAAAACTAGATTTTTGAATTCGCGACCAACTTCTTGATTTTCTTGATCCAAAACTAGATTTTTGCATTCGCGACTCAATTCTTGATTTTCTTGTTCCAAAATTAGATTTTTGCATTAGCCACGCAGTTCATTATTTTCATGATCCAAAACTAGATTTTTGTATTCGAGACCAAATAGTTGATTTTCTTGATCCAAAACTAGATTTTCTTATTCTCGACCCAATTCTTGATTTTATTGATCCCAAACTAGATATTTGTATTCGCGACCAATTTCTTGATTTTCCTGATCCAAAACTAGATTTTTGAATTCGCAACCAACTTCTTGATTTTCTTGATCCAAAACTAGATTTTTGCATTCGCGAATCAATTCTTGATTTTCTTGTTCCAAAATTAGATTTTTGCATTAGCCACGCAGTTCTTGATTTTCTTGATCCAAAACTAGATTTTTGTATTCGCGACGAAATTCTGGATTTTCTTGATCCAAAACTAGATTTTTGTATTCGCGACCAAATTCTGGATTTTCTTGATCCAAAACTAGATTTTTGTATTCGCGACCAAATTCTTGATTTTCTTGATCCAAAACTAGATTTTTGCATTCGCCACGCAATTTTTGATTTTCTTGATCCAAAACTAGATTTTTGTATTGGCGACCAAATTCTTGATTTTCTTGATGCAAAACTAGATTTTCGTATTCGCGACCCAATTCTTGATTTTCTTGATCCAAAACTAGATTTTTGTATTCGTGACCCAATTCTTGATTTTATTGATCCCAAACTAGATATTTGTATTCGCGACCAATTTCTTGATTTTCCTGATCCAAAACTAGATTTTTGAATTCGCAACCAACTTCTTGATTTTCTTGATCCAAAACTAAATTTTTGCATTCGCGACTAAATTCTTGATTTTCTTGTTCCAAAATTAGATTTTTGCATTAGGCACGCAGTTCTTTATTTTCATGATCCAAAACTAGATTTTTGTATTCGCGACCAACTTCTTTATTTTCTTGATGCAAGACAAGATTTTTGCATTCGCGACCCAATTCTTCATTTTCTTGATCCAAAACTAGAATTTTCCATTCGCCACGCAGTTCTTGATTTTCTTGATCCAAAACAAGATTTTTGAATTCGCCACGCAGTTCTTGATTTTCTTGATCCAAAACTAGATTTTTGTATTCGCGACCAACTTCTTGATTTTCTTGATCCAAAACTAGATTTTTGCATTCGCGACTAAATTCTTGATTTTCTTGTTCCAAAATTAGATTTTTGCATTAGGCACGCAGTTCTTTATTTTCATGATCCAAAACTAGATTTTTGTATTCGCGACCAACTTCTTTATTTTCTTGATGCAAGACAAGATTTTTGCATTCGCGACCCAATTCTTCATTTTCTTGATCCAAAACTAGAATTTTCCATTCGCCACGCAGTTCTTGATTTTCTTGATCCAAAACAAGATTTTTGTATTCGCCACGCAGTTCTTGATTTTCTTGATCCAAAACTAGATTTTTGTATTCGCGACCAAATTCTTGATTTTCTTGATGCAAAACTAGATTTCGTATTCGCGACCCAATTCTTGATTTTCTAGATCCAAAACTAGATTTTTGTATTCGGGACCCAATTCTTGATTTTCTTGATCCAAAACTAGATTTTTATATTCGCGACAAAATTTTTGATTTTATTGATCCAAAACTAGATTTTTGTATTCGCGACCGAATTCTTGATTTTCTTGATCCAAAACTAGATTTTTGCATTCGCCACGCAATTCTTGATTTTCTTGATCCAAAACTAGATTTTTGTATTTGCGACCAAATAGTTGATTTTCTTGATCCAAAACTAGATTTTCTTATTCTCGACCCAATTCTTGATTTTATTGATCCCAAACTAGATATTTGTATTCGCGACCAATTTCTTGATTTTCCTGATCCAAAACTAGATTTTTGAAATCGCGACCAACTTCTTGTTTTTCTTGATCCAAAACTAGATTTTTGCATTCGCGACTCAATTCTTGATTTTCTTGTTCCAAAATTAGATTTTTGCATTAGCCACGCAGTTCTTTATTTTCATGATCCAAAACTAGATTTTTGTATTCGCGACCAACTTCTTTATATTCTTGATCCAAAACTAGATTTTTGCATTCGCGACCCAATTATTCATTTTCTTGATCCAAAACTAGAATTTTGCATTCGCCACGCAGTTCTTGATTTTCATGATCCAAAACTAGATTTTTGAATTCGCTACGCAGTTCTTGATTTTCTTGATCCGAAACTAGATTTTTGTATTCGCGACCAAATTCTTGATTTTCTTGATCGAAAACAAGATTTTTGTATTCGCGACCAAATTCTTGATTTTCTTGATCCAAAACTAGATTTTTGTATTCGCGACCAAATTCGTGATTTTCTTGATCCAAAACGAGATTTTTGTTTTCGCGACCCAATTCTTGTTTTTCTTGATCCAAAAATAGATTTTTGCATTCGCCACGCAATTCTTGATTTTCTTGATCCGAAACTAGATTTTCGTATTTGCGACCAAATTCTTGATTTTCATGATGCAAAACTAGATTTTCGTATTCGCGACCAAATTCGTGATTTTCTTGATCCAAAACTAGATTTTTGTATTTGCGACCAAATATTTGATTTTCTTGATCCAAAACTAGATTTTCGTATTCGCGACCCAATTCTTGATTTTCTTCATCCAAAATTAGATTTTTGTATTCGCGACCAAATTCGTGATTTTCTTGATCCAAAACTAGATTTTTGTATTCGCCACGCAATTCTTGATTTTCTTGATCCGAAATTAGATTTTCGTATTGGCGACCAAATTCTTGATTTTCTTGATGCAAAACTAGATTTTCGTATTCGCGACCCAATTCTTGATTTTCTTGATCCAAAACTAGATTTTTGTATTCGCCACGCAGTTCTTGATTTTCTTGATCCAAAACTAGATTTTTGTATTCGCGACCAAAATCTGGATTTTCTTGATCCAAAACTAGATTTTTGTATTCGCGACCAAATTCTTCATTTTCTTGATCCAAAACTAGATTTTTGCATTCGCCACGCAATTCTTGATTTTCTTGATCCAAAACTAGATTTTTGTATTGGCGACCAAATTCTTGATTTTCTTGATGCAAAACTAGATTTTCGTATTCGCGACCCAATTCTTGATTTTATTGATCCCAAACTAGATATTTGTACTTGGGACCAATTTCTTGATTTTCCTGATCCAAAACTAGATTTTTGAATTCGCGACCAACTTCTTGATTTTCTTGATCCAAAACTAGATTTTTGCATTCGCGACTCAATTCTTGATTTTCTTGTTCCAAAATTAGATTTTTGCATTAGCCACGCAGTTCATTATTTTCATGATCCAAAACTAGATTTTTGTATTCGAGACCAAATAGTTGATTTTCTTGATCCAAAACTAGATTTTCTTATTCTCGACCCAATTCTTGATTTTATTGATCCCAAACTAGATATTTGTATTCGCGACCAATTTCTTGATTTTCCTGATCCAAAACTAGATTTTTGAATTCGCAACCAACTTCTTGATTTTCTTGATCCAAAACTAGATTTTTGCATTCGCGAATCAATTCTTGATTTTCTTGTTCCAAAATTAGATTTTTGCATTAGCCACGCAGTTCTTGATTTTCTTGATCCAAAACTAGATTTTTGTATTCGCGACGAAATTCTGGATTTTCTTGATCCAAAACTAGATTTTTGTATTCGCGACCAAATTCTGGATTTTCTTGATCCAAAACTAGATTTTTGTATTCGCGACCAAATTCTTGATTTTCTTGATCCAAAACTAGATTTTTGCATTCGCCACGCAATTTTTGATTTTCTTGATCCAAAACTAGATTTTTGTATTGGCGACCAAATTCTTGATTTTCTTGATGCAAAACTAGATTTTCGTATTCGCGACCCAATTCTTGATTTTCTTGATCCAAAACTAGATTTTTGTATTCGTGACCCAATTCTTGATTTTATTGATCCCAAACTAGATATTTGTATTCGCGACCAATTTCTTGATTTTCCTGATCCAAAACTAGATTTTTGAATTCGCAACCAACTTCTTGATTTTCTTGATCCAAAACTAAATTTTTGCATTCGCGACTAAATTCTTGATTTTCTTGTTCCAAAATTAGATTTTTGCATTAGGCACGCAGTTCTTTATTTTCATGATCCAAAACTAGATTTTTGTATTCGCGACCAACTTCTTTATTTTCTTGATGCAAGACAAGATTTTTGCATTCGCGACCCAATTCTTCATTTTCTTGATCCAAAACTAGAATTTTCCATTCGCCACGCAGTTCTTGATTTTCTTGATCCAAAACAAGATTTTTGAATTCGCCACGCAGTTCTTGATTTTCTTGATCCAAAACTAGATTTTTGTATTCGCGACCAACTTCTTGATTTTCTTGATCCAAAACTAGATTTTTGTATTCGCGACCAAATTCTTGATTTTCATTATCCAAAACTAGATTTTTGTATTCGCGACCAACTTATTGATTTTCTTGATACAAAACTAAATTTTTTTATTCGCGACCAAATTCTTGATTTTCTTGATCCAAAACTAGATTTTTGTATTCGCCACGCAGTTCTTGATTTTCTTGATCCAAAACTAGATTTTTGTATTCGCGACCAAATTCTTGATTTTCTTGATCCAAAACTAGATTTTTGCATTCGCCACGCAATTCTTGATTTTCTTGATCCAAAACTAGATTTTTGTATTGGCGACCAAATTCTTGATTTTCTTGATGCAAAACTAGATTTTCGTATTCACGACCCAATTCTTGATTTTCTTGATCCAAAACTAGATTTGTATTCGCGACAAAATTTTTGATTTTCTTGATCCAAAACTAGATTTTTGTATTCGCGACCGAATTCTTGATTTTCTTGATCCAAAACTAGATTTTTTCATTCGCCACGCAATTCTTGATTTTCTTGATTCAAAACTAGATTTTTGTATTTGCGACCAAATAGTTGATTTTCTTGATCCAAAACTAGATTTTCTTATTCTCGACCCAATTCTTGATTTTATTGATCCCAAACTAGATATTTGTATTCGCGACCAATTTCTTGATTTTCCTGATCCAAAACTAGATTTTTGAATTCGCGACCAACTTCTTGTTTTTCTTGATCCAAAACTAGATTTTTGCATTCGCGACTCAATTCTTGATTTTCTTGTTCCAAAATTAGATTTTTGCATTAGCCACGCAGTTCTTTATTTTCATGATCCAAAACTAGATTTTTGTATTCGCGACCAACTTCTTTATATTCTTGATCCAAAACTAGATTTTTGCATTCGCGACCCAATTATTCATTTTCTTGATCCAAAACTAGAATTTTGCATTCGCCACGCAGTTCTTGATTTTCATGATCCAAAACTAGATTTTTGAATTCGCCACGCAGTTCTTGATTTTCTTGATCCGAAACTAGATTTTTGTATTCGCGACCAAATTCTTGATTTTCTTGATCGAAAACAAGATTTTTGTATTCGCGACCAAATTCTTGATTTTCTTGGTCCAAAACTAGATTTTTGTATTCGCGACCAAATTCGTGATTTTCTTGATCCAAAACGAGATTTTTGTTTTCGCGACCCAATTCTTGTTTTTCTTGATACAAAACTAGATTTTTGCATTCGCCACGCAATTCTTGATTTTCTTGATCCGAAACTAGATTTTCGTATTTGCGACCAAATTCTTGATTTTCATGATGCAAAACTAAATTTTCGTATTCGCGACCAAATTCGTGATTTTCTTGATCCAAAACTAGATTTTTGTATTGGCGACCAAATATTTGATTTTCTTGATCCAAAACTAGATTTTCGTATTCGCGACCCAATTCTTGATTTTCTTCATCCAAAACTAGATTTTTGTATTCGCGACCAAATTCGTGATTTTCTTGATCCAAAACTAGATTTTTGCATTCGCCACGCAATTCTTGATTTTCTTGATCCGAAACTAGATTTTCGTATTGGCGACCAAATTCTTGATTTTCTTGATGCAAAACTAGATTTTCGTATTCGCGACCCAATTCTTGATTTTATTGATCCAAAACTAGATTTTTGTATTCGTGACCCAATTCTTGATTTTCTTGATCCAAAACTAGATTTTTGTATTCGCGACCAAATTTTTGATTTTCTTGATCCAAAACTAGATTTTCGTATTCGCGACCCAATTCTTGATTTTCTTCATCCAAAACTAGATTTTTGTATTCGCGACCAAATTCGTGATTTTCTTGATCCAAAACTAGATTTTTGCATTCGCCACGCAATTCTTGATTTTCTTGATCCGAAACTAGATTTTCGTATTGGCGACCAAATTCTTGATTTTCTTGATGCAAAACTAGATTTTCGTATTCGCGACCCAATTCTTGATTTTATTGATCCAAAACTAGATTTTTGTATTCGTGACCCAATTCTTGATTTTCTTGATCCAAAACTAGATTTTTGTATTCGCGACCAAATTTTTGATTTTCTTGATCCAAAATTAGATTTTTGTATTCGCGACAGAATTCTTGATTTTCTTGATCCAAAACTAGATTTTTGCATTCGCCACGCAATTCTTGATTTTCTTGATCCAAAACTAGATTTTTGTATTGGCGACCAAATTCTTGATTTTCTTGATCCAAAACTAGATTTTTGTATTCGCGACCAAATTCTTGTTTTTCATTATCCAAAACTAGATTTTTGTATTCGCGACCAACTTATTGATTTTCTTGATAAAAAACTAAATTTTTTTATTCGCGACCAAATTCTTGATTTTCTTGATCCAAAACAAGATTTTTGTATTAGCCACGCAGTTCTTGATTTTCTTGATCCAAAACTAGATTTTTGTATTCGCGACCAAAATCTGGATTTTCTTGATCCAAAACTAGATTTTTGTATTCGCGACCAAATTCTTGATTTTCTTGATCCAAAACAAGATTTTTGCATTCGCCACGCAATTCTTGATTTTCTTGATCCAAAACTAGATTTTTGTATTGGCGACCAAATTCTTGATTTTCTTGATGCAAAACTAGATTTTCGTATTCGCGACCCAATTCTTGATTTTCTTGATCCAAAACTAGATTTGTATTCGCGACAAAATTTTTGATTTTCTTGATCCAAAACTAGATTTTTGTATTCGCGACCGAATTCTTGATTTTCTTGATCCAAAACTTGATTTTTTCATTCGCCACGCAATTCTTGATTTTCTTGATTCAAAACTAGATTTTTGTATTTGCGACCAAATAGTTGATTTTCTTGATCCAAAACTAGATTTTCTTATTCTCGACCCAATTCTTGATTTTATTGATCCCAAACTAGATATTTGTATTCGCGACCAATTTCTTGATTTTCCTGATCCAAAACTAGATTTTTGAATTCGCGACCAACTTCTTGTTTTTCTTGATCCAAAACTAGATTTTTGCATTCGCGACTCAATTCTTGATTTTCTTGTTCCAAAATTAGATTTTTGCATTAGCCACGCAGTTCTTTATTTTCATGATCCAAAACTAGATTTTTGTATTCGCGACCAACTTCTTTATATTCTTGATCCAAAACTAGATTTTTGCATTCGCGACCCAATTATTCATTTTCTTGATCCAAAACTAGAATTTTGCATTCGCCACGCAGTTCTTGATTTTCATGATCCAAAACTAGATTTTTGAATTCGCCACGCAGTTCTTGATTTTCTTGATCCGAAACTAGATTTTTGTATTCGCGACCAAATTCTTGATTTTCTTGATCGAAAACAAGATTTTTGTATTCGCGACCAAATTCTTGATTTTCTTGATCCAAAACTAGATTTTTGTATTCGCGACCAAATTCGTGATTTTCTTGATCCAAAACGAGATTTTTGTTTTCGCGACCCAATTCTTGTTTTTCTTGATACAAAACTAGATTTTTGCATTCGCCACGCAATTCTTGATTTTCTTGATCCGAAACTAGATTTTCGTATTTGCGACCAAATTCTTGATTTTCATGATGCAAAACTAAATTTTCGTATTCGCGACCAAATTCGTGATTTTCTTGATCCAAAACTAGATTTTTGTATTGGCGACCAAATATTTGATTTTCTTGATCCAAAACTAGATTTTCGTATTCGCGACCCAATTCTTGATTTTCTTCATCCAAAACTAGATTTTTGTATTCGCGACCAAATTCGTGATTTTCTTGATCCAAAACTAGATTTTTGCATTCGCCACGCAATTCTTAATTTTCTTGATCTGAAACTAGATTTTCGTATTGGCGACCAAATTCTTGATTTTCTTGATGCAAAACTAGATTTTCGTATTCGCGACCCAATTCTTGATTTTATTGATCCAAAACTAGATTTTTGTATTCGGGACCCAATTCTTGATTTTCTTGATCCAAAACTAGATTTTTGTATTCGCGACCAAATTTTTGATTTTCTTGATCCAAAATTAGATTTTTGTATTCGCGACAGAATTCTTGATTTTCTTGATCCAAAACTAGATTTTTGCATTCGCCACTCAATTCTTGATTTTCTTGATCCAAAACTAGATTTTTGTATTGGCGACCAAATTCTTGATTTTCTTGATCCAAAACTAGATTTTTGTATTCGCGACCAAATTCTTGATTTTCATTATCCAAAACTAGATTTTTGTATTCGCGACCAACTTATTGATTTTCTTGATAAAAAACTAAATTTTTTTATTCGCGACCAAATTCTTGATTTTCTTGATCCAAAACAAGATTGTTGTATTCGCCACGCAGTTCTTGATGTTCTTGATCCAAAACTAGATTTTTGTATTCGCGACCAAATTCTGGATTTTCTTGATCCAAAACTAGATTTTTGTATTCGCGACCAAATTCTTGATTTTCTTGATCCAAAACTAGATTTTTGCATTCGCCACGCAATTCTTGATTTTCTTGATGCAAAACTAGATTTTCGTATTCGCGACCCAATTCTTGATTTTCTTGATCCCAAACTAGATTTTTGTATTCGTGACCCAATTCTTGATTTTCTTGATCCAAAACTATATTTTTGTATTCGGGACCCAATTCTTGATTTTCTTTATCCAAAACTAGATTTTTGTATTCGCGACCAAATTTTTGATTTTCTTCATCCAAAACTAGATTTTTGCATTCGCGACCCAATTCTTGTTTTTCTTGATACAAAACTAGATTTTTGCATTCGCCACGCAATTCTTGATTTTCTTGATCCGAAACTAGATTTTCGTATTTGCGACCAAATTCTTGATTTTCATGATGCAAAACTAAATTTTCGTATTCGCGACCAAATTCGTGATTTTCTTGATCCAAAACAAGATTTTTGTATTCGCGACCAAATTCTTGATTTTCTTGGTCCAAAACTAGATTTTTGTATTCGCGACCAAATTCGTGATTTTCTTGATCCAAAACGAGATTTTTGTTTTCGCGACCCAATTCTTGTTTTTCTTGATACAAAACTAGATTTTTGCATTCGCCACGCAATTCTTGATTTTCTTGATCCGAAACTAGATTTTCGTATTTGCGACCAAATTCTTGATTTTCATGATGCAAAACTAAATTTTCGTATTCGCGACCAAATTCGTGATTTTCTTGATCCAAAACTAGATTTTTGTATTGGCGACCAAATATTTGATTTTCTTGATCCCAAACTAGATTTTCGTATTCGCGACCCAATTCTTGATTTTCTTCATCCAAAACTAGATTTTTGTATTCGCGACCAAATTCGTGATTTTCTTGATCCAAAACTAGATTTTTGCATTCGCCACGCAATTCTTGATTTTCTTGATCCGAAACTAGATTTTCGTATTGGCGACCAAATTCTTGATTTTCTTGATGCAAAACTAGATTTTCGTATTCGCGACCCAATTCTTGATTTTATTGATCCAAAACTAGATTTTTGTATTCGTGACCCAATTCTTGATTTTCTTGATCCAAAACTAGATTTTTGTATTCGCGACCAAATTTTTGATTTTCTTGATCCAAAACTAGATTTTCGTATTCGCGACCCAATTCTTGATTTTCTTCATCCAAAACTAGATTTTTGTATTCGCGACCAAATTCGTGATTTTCTTGATCCAAAACTAGATTTTTGCATTCGCCACGCAATTCTTGATTTTCTTGATCCGAAACTAGATTTTCGTATTGGCGACCAAATTCTTGATTTTCTTGATGCAAAACTAGATTTTCGTATTCGCGACCCAATTCTTGATTTTATTGATCCAAAACTAGATTTTTGTATTCGTGACCCAATTCTTGATTTTCTTGATCCAAAACTAGATTTTTGTATTCGCGACCAAATTTTTGATTTTCTTGATCCAAAATTAGATTTTTGTATTCGCGACAGAATTCTTGATTTTCTTGATCCAAAACTAGATTTTTGCATTCGCCACGCAATTCTTGATTTTCTTGATCCAAAACTAGATTTTTGTATTGGCGACCAAATTCTTGATTTTCTTGATCCAAAACTAGATTTTTGTATTCGCGACCAAATTCTTGTTTTTCATTATCCAAAACTAGATTTTTGTATTCGCGACCAACTTATTGATTTTCTTGATAAAAAACTAAATTTTTTTATTCGCGACCAAATTCTTGATTTTCTTGATCCAAAACAAGATTTTTGTATTAGCCACGCAGTTCTTGATTTTCTTGATCCAAAACTAGATTTTTGTATTCGCGACCAAAATCTGGATTTTCTTGATCCAAAACTAGATTTTTGTATTCGCGACCAAATTCTTGATTTTCTTGATCCAAAACAAGATTTTTGCATTCGCCACGCAATTCTTGATTTTCTTGATCCAAAACTAGATTTTTGTATTGGCGACCAAATTCTTGATTTTCTTGATGCAAAACTAGATTTTCGTATTCGCGACCCAATTCTTGATTTTCTTGATCCAAAACTAGATTTGTATTCGCGACAAAATTTTTGATTTTCTTGATCCAAAACTAGATTTTTGTATTCGCGACCGAATTCTTGATTTTCTTGATCCAAAACTTGATTTTTTCATTCGCCACGCAATTCTTGATTTTCTTGATTCAAAACTAGATTTTTGTATTTGCGACCAAATAGTTGATTTTCTTGATCCAAAACTAGATTTTCTTATTCTCGACCCAATTCTTGATTTTATTGATCCCAAACTAGATATTTGTATTCGCGACCAATTTCTTGATTTTCCTGATCCAAAACTAGATTTTTGAATTCGCGACCAACTTCTTGTTTTTCTTGATCCAAAACTAGATTTTTGCATTCGCGACTCAATTCTTGATTTTCTTGTTCCAAAATTAGATTTTTGCATTAGCCACGCAGTTCTTTATTTTCATGATCCAAAACTAGATTTTTGTATTCGCGACCAACTTCTTTATATTCTTGATCCAAAACTAGATTTTTGCATTCGCGACCCAATTATTCATTTTCTTGATCCAAAACTAGAATTTTGCATTCGCCACGCAGTTCTTGATTTTCATGATCCAAAACTAGATTTTTGAATTCGCCACGCAGTTCTTGATTTTCTTGATCCGAAACTAGATTTTTGTATTCGCGACCAAATTCTTGATTTTCTTGATCGAAAACAAGATTTTTGTATTCGCGACCAAATTCTTGATTTTCTTGATCCAAAACTAGATTTTTGTTTTCGCGACCAAATTCGTGATTTTCTTGATCCAAAACGAGATTTTTGTTTTCGCGACCCAATTCTTGTTTTTCTTGATACAAAACTAGATTTTTGCATTCGCCACGCAATTCTTGATTTTCTTGATCCGAAACTAGATTTTCGTATTTGCGACCAAATTCTTGATTTTCATGATGCAAAACTAAATTTTCGTATTCGCGACCAAATTCGTGATTTTCTTGATCCAAAACTAGATTTTTGTATTGGCGACCAAATATTTGATTTTCTTGATCCAAAACTAGATTTTCGTATTCGCGACCCAATTCTTGATTTTCTTCATCCAAAACTAGATTTTTGTATTCGCGACCAAATTCGTGATTTTCTTGATCCAAAACTAGATTTTTGCATTCGCCACGCAATTCTTGATTTTCTTAATCCGAAACTAGATTTTCGTATTGGCGACCAAATTCTTGATTTTCTTGATGCAAAACTAGATTTTCGTATTCGCGACCCAATTCTTGATTTTATTGATCCAAAACTAGATTTTTGTATTCGTGACCCAATTCTTGATTTTCTTGATCCAAAACTAGATTTTTGTATTCGCGACCAAATTTTTGATTTTCTTGATCCAAAATTAGATTTTTGTATTCGCGACAGAATTCTTGATTTTCTTGATCCAAAACTAGATTTTTGCATTCGCCACGCAATTCTTGATTTTCTTGATCCAAAACTAGATTTTTGTATTGGCGACCAAATTCTTGATTTTCTTGATCCAAAACTAGATTTTTGTATTCGCGACCAAATTCTTGTTTTTCATTATCCAAAACTAGATTTTTGTATTCGCGACCAACTTATTGATTTTCTTGATAAAAAACTAAATTTTTTTATTCGCGACCAAATTCTTGATTTTCTTGATCCAAAACAAGATTTTTGTATTAGCCACGCAGTTCTTGATTTTCTTGATCCAAAACTAGATTTTTGTATTCGCGACCAAAATCTGGATTTTCTTGATCCAAAACTAGATTTTTGTATTCGCGACCAAATTCTTGATTTTCTTGATCCAAAACAAGATTTTTGCATTCGCCACGCAATTCTTGATTTTCTTGATCCAAAACTAGATTTTTGTATTGGCGACCAAATTCTTGATTTTCTTGATGCAAAACTAGATTTTCGTATTCGCGACCCAATTCTTGATTTTCTTGATCCAAAACTAGATTTGTATTCGCGACAAAATTTTTGATTTTCTTGATCCAAAACTAGATTTTTGTATTCGCGACCGAATTCTTGATTTTCTTGATCCAAAACTTGATTTTTTCATTCGCCACGCAATTCTTGATTTTCTTGATTCAAAACTAGATTTTTGTATTTGCGACCAAATAGTTGATTTTCTTGATCCAAAACTAGATTTTCTTATTCTCGACCCAATTCTTGATTTTATTGATCCCAAACTAGATATTTGTATTCGCGACCAATTTCTTGATTTTCCTGATCCAAAACTAGATTTTTGAATTCGCGACCAACTTCTTGTTTTTCTTGATCCAAAACTAGATTTTTGCATTCGCGACTCAATTCTTGATTTTCTTGTTCCAAAATTAGATTTTTGCATTAGCCACGCAGTTCTTTATTTTCATGATCCAAAACTAGATTTTTGTATTCGCGACCAACTTCTTTATATTCTTGATCCAAAACTAGATTTTTGCATTCGCGACCCAATTATTCATTTTCTTGATCCAAAACTAGAATTTTGCATTCGCCACGCAGTTCTTGATTTTCATGATCCAAAACTAGATTTTTGAATTCGCCACGCAGTTCTTGATTTTCTTGATCCGAAACTAGATTTTTGTATTCGCGACCAAATTCTTGATTTTCTTGATCGAAAACAAGATTTTTGTATTCGCGACCAAATTCTTGATTTTCTTGATCCAAAACTAGATTTTTGTATTCGCGACCAAATTCGTGATTTTCTTGATCCAAAACGAGATTTTTGTTTTCGCGACCCAATTCTTGTTTTTCTTGATACAAAACTAGATTTTTGCATTCGCCACGCAATTCTTGATTTTCTTGATCCGAAACTAGATTTTCGTATTTGCGACCAAATTCTTGATTTTCATGATGCAAAACTAAATTTTCGTATTCGCGACCAAATTCGTGATTTTCTTGATCCAAAACTAGATTTTTGTATTGGCGACCAAATATTTGATTTTCTTGATCCAAAACTAGATTTTCGTATTCGCGACCCAATTCTTGATTTTCTTCATCCAAAACTAGATTTTTGTATTCGCGACCAAATTCGTGATTTTCTTGATCCAAAACTAGATTTTTGCATTCGCCACGCAATTCTTAATTTTCTTGATCTGAAACTAGATTTTCGTATTGGCGACCAAATTCTTGATTTTCTTGATGCAAAACTAGATTTTCGTATTCGCGACCCAATTCTTGATTTTATTGATCCAAAACTAGATTTTTGTATTCGGGACCCAATTCTTGATTTTCTTGATCCAAAACTAGATTTTTGTATTCGCGACCAAATTTTTGATTTTCTTGATCCAAAATTAGATTTTTGTATTCGCGACAGAATTCTTGATTTTCTTGATCCAAAACTAGATTTTTGCATTCGCCACTCAATTCTTGATTTTCTTGATCCAAAACTAGATTTTTGTATTGGCGACCAAATTCTTGATTTTCTTGATCCAAAACTAGATTTTTGTATTCGCGACCAAATTCTTGATTTTCATTATCCAAAACTAGATTTTTGTATTCGCGACCAACTTATTGATTTTCTTGATAAAAAACTAAATTTTTTTATTCGCGACCAAATTCTTGATTTTCTTGAACCAAAACAAGATTGTTGTATTCGCCACGCAGTTCTTGATGTTCTTGATCCAAAACTAGATTTTTGTATTCGCGACCAAATTCTGGATTTTCTTGATCCAAAACTAGATTTTTGTATTCGCGACCAAATTCTTGATTTTCTTGATCCAAAACTAGATTTTTGCATTCGCCACGCAATTCTTGATTTTCTTGATGCAAAACTAGATTTTCGTATTCGCGACCCAATTCTTGATTTTCTTGATCCCAAACTAGATTTTTGTATTCGTGACCCAATTCTTGATTTTCTTGATCCAAAACTATATTTTTGTATTCGGGACCCAATTCTTGATTTTCTTGATCCAAAACTAGATTTTTGTATTCGCGACCAAATTTTTGATTTTCTTCATCCAAAACTAGATTTTTGCATTCGCGACCCAATTCTTGTTTTTCTTGATACAAAACTAGATTTTTGCATTCGCCGCGCAATTCTTGATTTTCTTGATCCGAAACTAGATTTTCGTATTTGCGACCAAATTCTTGATTTTCATGATGCAAAACTAAATTTTCGTATTCGCGACCAAATTCGTGATTTTCTTGATCCAAAACTAGATTTTTGTATTGGCGACCAAATATTTGATTTTCTTGATCCAAAACTAGATTTTCGTATTCGCGACCCAATTCTTGATTTTCTTCATCCAAAACTAGATTTTTGTATTCGCGACCAAATTCGTGATTTTCTTGATCCAAAACTAGATTTTTGCATTCGCCACGCAATTCTTGATTTTCTTGATCCGAAACTAGATTTTCGTATTGGCGACCAAATTCTTGATTTTCTTGATGCAAAACTAGATTTTCGTATTCGCGACCCAATTCTTGATTTTATTGATCCCAAACTAGATTTTTGTATTCGTGACCCAATTCTTGATTTTCTTGATCCAAAACTAGATTTTTGTATTCGCGACCAAATTTTTGATTTTCTTGATCCAAAATTAGATTTTTGTATTCGCGACAGAATTCTTGATTTTCTTGATCCAAAACTAGATTTTTGCATTCGCCACGCAATTCTTGATTTTCTTGATCCAAAACTAGATTTTTGTATTGGCGACCAAATTCTTGATTTTCTTGATCCAAAACTAGATTTTTGTATTCGCGACCAAATTCTTGATTTTCATTATCCAAAACTAGATTTTTGTATTCGCGACCAACTTATTGATTTTCTTGATAAAAAACTAAATTTTTTTATTCGCGACCAAATTCTTGATTTTCTTGATCCAAAACAAGATTTTTGTATTCGCCACGCAGTTCTTGATGTTCTTGATCCAAAACTAGATTTTTGTATTCGCGACCAAATTCTGGATTTTCTTGATCCAAAACTAGATTTTTGTATTCGCGACCAAATTCTTGATTTTCTTGATCCAAAACTAGATTTTTGCATTCGCCACGCAATTCTTGATTTTCTTGATGCAAAACTAGATTTTCGTATTCGCGACCCAATTCTTGATTTTCTTAATCCCAAACAAGATTTTTGTATTCGTGACCCAATTCTTGATTTTCTTGATCCAAAACTATATTTTTGTATTCGGGACCCAATTCTTGATTTTCTTGATCCAAAACTAGATTTTTGTATTCGCGACCAAATTTTTGATTTTCTTCATCCAAAACTAGATTTTTGCATTCGCGACCGAATTCTTGATTTTCTTGATCCAAAACTAGATTTTTGTATTCGCGACCAACTTATTTATTTTCTTGATAAAAAACTAAATTTTTTTATTCGCGACGAAATTCTTGATTTTCTTGATCCAAAACTAGATTTTTGTATTCGCCACGCAGTTCTTGATGTTCTTGATCCAAAACTAGATTTTTGTATTCGCGACCAAATTCTGGATTTTCTTGATCCAAAACTAGATTTTTGTATTCGCGACCAAATTTTTGATTTTCTTGATCCAAAACTAGATTTTTGCATTCGCCACGCAATTCTTGATTTTCTTGATCCAAAACTAGATTTTCGTATTCGCGACCCAATTCTTGATTTTCTTGATCCCAAACTAGATTTTTGTATTCGGGACCCAATTCTTGATTTTCTTGATCCAAAACTAGATTTTTGTATTCGCGACCCAATTCTTGATTTGATTGATCCAAAACTAGATTTTTGTATTCGTGACCCAATTCTTGATTTTCTTGATCCAAAACTAGATTTTTGTATTCGCGACCAAATTTTTGATTTTCTTCATCCAAAATTAGATTTTTGCATTCGCGACCGAATTCTTGATTTTCTTGATCCAAAACTAGATTTTTGTATTCGCGACCAAATTCGTGATTTTCTTGATCCAAAACGAGATTTTTGTTTTCGCGACCCAATTCTTGTTTTTCTTGATACAAAAATAGATTTTTTCATTCGCCACGCAATTCTTGATTTTCTTGATCCGAAACTAGATTGTCGTATTTGCGACCAAATTCTTGATTTTCATGATGCAAAACTAGATTTTCGTATTCGCGACCAAATTCGTGATTTTCTTGATCCAAAACTAGATTTTTGTATTGGCGACCAAATATTTGATTTTCTTGATCCAAAACTAGATTTTCGTATTCGCGACCCAATTCTTGATTTTCTTCATCCAAAACTAGATTTTTGTATTCGCGACCAAATTCGTGATTTTCTTGATCCAAAACTAGATTTTTGCATTCGCCACGCAATTCTTGATTTTCTTAATCCGAAACTAGATTTTCGTATTGGCGACCAAATTCTTGATTTTCTTGATGCAAAACTAGATTTTCGTATTCGCGACCCAATTCTTGATTTTATTGATCCAAAACTAGATTTTTGTATTCGTGACCCAATTCTTGATTTTCTTGATCCAAAACTAGATTTTTGTATTCGCGACCAAATTTTTGATTTTCTTGATCCAAAATTAGATTTTTGTATTCGCGACAGAATTCTTGATTTTCTTGATCCAAAACTAGATTTTTGCATTCGCCACGCAATTCTTGATTTTCTTGATCCAAAACTAGATTTTTGTATTGGCGACCAAATTCTTGATTTTCTTGATCCAAAACTAGATTTTTGTATTCGCGACCAAATTCTTGATTTTCATTATCCAAAACTAGATTTTTGTATTCGCGACCAACTTATTGATTTTCTTGATAAAAAACTAAATTTTTTTATTCGCGACCAAATTCTTGATTTTCTTGATCCAAAACAAGATTTTTGTATTCGCCACGCAGTTCTTGATGTTCTTGATCCAAAACTAGATTTTTGTATTCGCGACCAAATTCTGGATTTTATTGATCCCAAACTAGATATTTGTATTCGCGACCAATTTATTGATTTTCCTGATCCAAAACTAGATTTTTGAATTCGCGACCAACTTCTTGATTTTCTTGATCCAAAACTAGATTTTTGTTTTCGCGACCCAATTCTTGGTTTCCTTGATCCAAAACTAGATTTTTGCATTCGCCACGCAATTCTTGATTTTCTGGATCCGAAACTAGATTTTCGTATTGGCGACCAAATTCTTTATTTTCTTGATGCAAAACTAGATTTTCGTATTCGCGACCCAATTCTTGATTTTCTTGATCCAAAACTAGATTTTTGTATTCGCGACCAAATTCGTGATTTTCTTGATCCAAAACGAGATTTTGGTATTTGCGACCAAATATTTGATTTTCTTGATCCAAAACTAGATTTTCGTATTCGCGACCCAATTCTTGATTTTCTTGATCCAATACTAGATTTTTGTATTCGCGACCCAATTCTTGATTTGCTTGATCCAAAACTAGATTTTTGTATTCGTGACCCAATTCTTGATTTTCTTGATCCAAAACTAGATTTTTGTATTCGCGACCAAATTTTTGATATTCTTCATCCAAAATTAGATTTTTGTATTCGCGACCGAATTCTTGATTTTCTTGATCCAAAACTAGATTTTTGCATTCGCCACGCAATTCTTGATTTTCTTGATCCAAAACTAGATTTTTGTATTTGCGACCAAATTCTTGATTTTCTTGATCCAAAACTAGATTTTCTTATTCTCGACCCAATTCTTGATTTTATTGATCCCAAACTAGATATTTGTATTCGCGACCAATTTATTAATTTTCCTGATCCAAAACTAGATTTTTGAATTCGCGACTAACTTCTTGATTTTCTTGATCCAAAACTAGATTTTTGCTTTCGCGACCCAATTCTTGGTTTCCTTGATCCAAAACTAGATTTTTGCATTCGCCACGCAATTCTTGATTTTCTGGATCCGAAACTAGATTTTCGTATTTGCTACCAAATTCTTGATTTTCTTGATGCAAAACTAGATTTTCGTATTCGCGACACAATTCTTGATTTTCATGATCCCAAACTATTTTTTTGTATTCGCGACCAAATTCGTGATTTTCTTGATCCAAAACGAGATTTTGGTATTTGCGACCAAATATTTGATTTTCTTGATCCAAAACTAGATTTTCGTATTCGCGACCCAATTCTTGATTTTCTTGATCCAAAACTAAATTTTTGTATTCGCGACCCAATTCTTGATTTTCTTGATCCAAAACTATATTTTTGTATTCGGGACCCAATTCTTGATTTTCTTGATCCAAAACTAGATTTTTGTATTCGCGACCAAATTTTTGATTTTCTTCATCCAAAATTAGATTTTTGTATTCGCGACCGAATTCTTGATTTTCTTGATCCAAAACTAGATTTTTGCATTCGCCACGCAATTCTTGATTTTCTTGATCCAAAACTAGATTTTTGTATTTGCGACCAAATTCTTGATTTTCTTGATCCAAAACTAGATTTTTGTATTGGCGACCAAATTCTTGATTTTATTGATCCCAAACTAGATATTTGTATTCGCGACCAATTTATTGATTTTCCTGATCCAAAACTAGATTTTTGAATTCGCGACCAACTTCTTGATTTTCTTGATCCAAAACTAGATTTTTGTTTTCGCGACCCAATTCTTGGTTTCCTTGATCCAAAACTAGATTTTTGCATTCGCCACGCAATTCTTGATTTTCTGGATCCGAAACTAGATTTTCGTATTTGCGACCAAATTCTTGATTTTCATGATGCAAAACTAGATTTTCGTATTCGCGACCCAATTCTTGATTTTATTGATCCAAAACTAGATTTTTGTATTCGCGACCAAATTCGTGATTTTCTAGATCCAAAATGAGATTTTGGTATTTGCGACCAAATATTTGATTTTCTTGATCCAAAACTAGATTTTCCTTTTCGCGACCCAATTCTTGATTTTCTTGATCCAAAACTAGATTTTTGTATTCGCGATCAAATTCGTGATTTTCTTGATCCAAAACTAGATTTTTGATTTCACCACGCAATTCTTGATTTTCTTGATCCGAAACTAGATTTTCGTATTGGCGACCAAATTCTTGATTTTCTTGATCCAAAACTAGATTTTTGTATTCGTGACCAAATTCTTGATTTTCTTCATCCAAAACTAGATTTTTGTATTCGCCACCAAATTCTTGATTTTCTTGATCCCAAACTAGATTTTTGTATTCGCGACCAACTTATTTATTTTCTTGATAAAAAACTAAATTTTTTTATTCGCGACTAAATTCGTGATTTTCTAGATCCAAAACGAGATTTTGGTATTTGCGACCAAATATTTGATTTTCTTGATCCAAAACTAGATTTTCCTTTTCGCGACCCAATTCTTGATTTTCTTGATCCAAAACTAGATTTTTGTATTCGCGATCAAATTCGTGATTTTCTTGATCCAAAACTAGATTTTTGATTTCACCACGCAATTCTTGATTTTCTTGATCCGAAACTAGATTTTCGTATTGGCGACCAAATTCTTGATTTTCTTGATCCAAAACTAGATTTTTGCATTCGCGACCGAATTCTTGATTTTCTTGATCCAAAACTAGATTTTTGTATTCGCCACCAAATTCTTGATTTTCTTGATCTCAAACTAGATTTTTGTATTCGCGACCAACTTATTTATTTTCTTGATAAAAAACTAAATTTTTTTATTCGCGACTAAATTCTTGATTTTCTTGATCCAAAACTAGATTTTTGTATTCGCCACGCAGTTCTTGATGTTCTTGATCCAAAACTAGATTTTTGTATTCGCGACCAAATTCTGGATTTTCTTGATCCAAAACTAGATTTTTGTATTCGCGACCAAATTCTTGATTTTCTTGATCCAAAACTAGATTTTTGCATTCGCCACGCAATTCTTGATTTTCTTGATCCAAAACTAGATTTTTGTATTTGCGACCAAATTCTTGATTTTCTTGATGCAAAACTAGATTTTCGTATTCGCGACCCAATTCTTGATTTTCTTGATACCAAACTAGATTTTTGTATTCGTGACCGAATTCTTGATTTTCTTGATCCAAAACTATATTTTTGTATTCGCGACCCAATTCTTGATTTGCTTGATCCAAAACTAGATTTTTGTATTTGTGACCAAATTCTTGATTTTCTTGATCCAAAACTAGATTTTTGTATTCGCGACCAAATTTTTGATTTTCTTCATCCAATATTAGATTTTTGCATTCGCGACCGAATTTTTGATTTTCTTGATCCAAAACTAGATTTTTGCATTCGCCACGCAATTCTTGATTTTCTTGATACAAAACTAGATTTTTGTATTGGCGACCAAATTCTTGATTTTCTTGATGCAAAACTAGATTTTCGTATTCGCGACCCAATTCTTGATTTTATTGATCCAAAACTAGATTTTTGTATTCGTGACCCAATTCTTGATTTTCTTGATCCAAAACTAGATTTTTGTATTCGCGACCGAATTCTTGATTTTCTTGATCCAAAACTATATTTTTGTATTCGCGACAAAATTTTTGATTTTATTGATTCAAAACTAGATTTTTGTATTCGCGACCCAATTCTTGATTTGCTTGATCCAAAACTAGATTTTTGTATTTGTGACCCAATTCTTGATTTTCTTGATCCAAAACTAGATTTTTGTATTCGCGACCAAATTTTTGATTTTCTTCATCCAATATTAGATTTTTGCATTCGCGACCGAATTTTTGATTTTCTTGATCCAAAACTAGATTTTTGCATTCGCCACGCAATTCTTGATTTTCTTGATCCAAAACTAGATTTTTTTATTGGCGACCAAATTCTTGATTTTCTTGATCCAAACCTAGATTTTTGTATTCGCGACCAAATTCTTGATTTTCATTATCCAAAACTAGATTTTTGTATTCGCGACCAACTTATTGATTTTCTTGATAAAAAACTAAATTTTTTTATTCGCGACCAAATTCTTGATTTTCTTGATCCAAAACTAGATTTTTGTATTCGCCACGCGGTTCTTGATGTTCATGATCCAAAACTAGATTTTTGTATTCGCGACCAAATTCTGAATTTTCTTGATCCAACACTAGATTTTTGTATTCGCGACCAAATTCTTGATTTTCTTGATCCAAAACTAGATTTTTGCATTCGCCACGCAATTCTTGATTTTCTTAATCCAAAACTAGATTTTTTTATTTGCGACCAAATTCTTGATTTTCTTGAAGCAAAACTAGATTTTTGCATTCGCCACGGAATTCTTGATTTTCTTTATCCAAAACTATATTTTTGTATTCGCGACCAAATTCTTGATTTTCATTATCCAAAACTAGATTTTTGTATTCGCGACCAACTTATTTATTTTCTTGATAAAAAACTAAATTTTTTTATTCGCGACTAAATTCTTGATTTTCTTCATCCAAAACTAGATTTTTGTATTCGCCACGCAGTTCTTGATATTCTTGATCCAAAACTAGATTTTTGTATTCGCGACCAAATTCTGGATTTTCTTGATGCAAAACTAGATTTTTGTATTCGCGACCAAATTCTTAATTTTCTTGATACAAAACTAGATTTTTGCATTCGCCACGCAATTCTTGATTTACTTGATCCAAAACTAGATTTTTGTATTTACGACCAAATTCTTGATTTTCTTGATCCCAAACTAGATTTTTGTATTCGGGACCCAATTCTTGATTTTCTTGATCCAAAACTAGATTTTTGCATTCGCCACGCAATTCTTGATTTTCTTGATCCAAAACTAGATTTTTGTATTTGCGACCAAATTCTTGATTTTCTTGATCCAAAACTAGATTTTTGTATTCGTGACCCAATTCTTGATTTTCTTGATCCAAAACTAGATTTTTGTATTCGCGACCAAATTTTTGATTTTCTTCATCCAAAATTAGATTTTTGTATTCGCGACCGAATTCTTGATTTTCTTGATCCAAAACTAGATTTTTGCATTCGCCACGCAATTCTTGATTTTCTTGATCCAAAACTAGATTTTTGTATTTGCGACCAAATTCTTGATTTTCTTGATCCAAAACTAGATTTTCTTATTCTCGACCCAATTCTTGATTTTATTGATCCCAAACTAGATATTTGTATTCGCGACCAATTTATTGATTTTCCTGATCCAAAACTAGATTTTTGAATTCGCGACCAACTTCTTGATTTTCTTGATCCAAAACTAGATTTTTGTTTTCGCGACCCAATTCTTGGTTTCCTTGATCCAAAACTAGATTTTTGCATTCGCCACGCAATTCTTGATTTTCTGGATCCGAAACTAGATTTTCGTATTTGCGACCAAATTCTTGATTTTCTTGATGCAAAACTAGATTTTCGTATTCGCGACCCAATTCTTGATTTTCTTGATCCAAAACTAGATTTTTGTATTCGCGACCAAATTCGTGATTTTCTTGATCCAAAACGAGATTTTGGTATTTGCGACCAAATATTTGATTTTATTGATCCAAAACTAGATTTTCCTTTTCGCGACCCAATTCTTGATTTTCTTGATCCAAAACTAGATTTTTGTATTCGCGATCAAATTCGTGATTTTCTTGATCCAAAACTAGATTTTTGATTTCACCACGCAATTCTTGATTTTCTTGATCCGAAACTAGATTTTCGTATTGGCGACCAAATTCTTGATTTTCTTGATGCAAAACTAGATTTTCGTATTCGCGACCCAATTCTTGATTTTCTTGATCCAAAACTAGATTTTTGTATTCGTGACCCAATTCTTGATTTTCTTGATCCAAAACTAGATTTTTTATTCGCGACCAAATTTTTGATTTTCTTCATCCAAAATTAGATTTTTGTATTCGCGACCGAATTCTTGATTTTCTTGATCCAAAACTAGATTTTCGTATTCGCGACCCAATTCTTGATTTTCTTGATCCAAAACTAGATTTTCTTATTCTCGACCCAATTCTTGATTTTATTGATCCCAAACTAGATATTTGTATTCGCGACCAAATTCTTGATTTTGATTATACAAAACTAGATTTTTGTATTCGCCACATAGTTCTTGATTTTCTTGATCCAAAACTAGATTTTTGTATTCGCGACCAAATTCTGGATTTTCATGATCCAAAACTAGATTTTTGAATTCGCGACCAACTTCTTGATTTTCTTGATCCAAAACTAGATTTTTGCATTCGCGACTCAATTCTTGATTTTCTTGTTCCAAAATTAGATTTTTGCATTAGCCACGCAGTTCTTGATTTTCTTGATCCAAAACTATATTTTTGTATTCGCGACCAAATTCTGGATTTTCTTGATCCAAAACTAGATTTTTGTATTCGCGACCAAATTCTTGATTTTCTTGATCCAAAACTAGATTTTTGCATTCGCCACGCAATTTTTGATTTTCTTGATCCAAAACTAGATTTTTGTATTTGCGACCAAATTCTTGATTTTCTTGATACCAAACTAGATTTTCGTATTCGCGACCCAATTCTTGATTTTCTTGATCCAAAACTAGATTTTTGTATTCGTGACCCAATTCTTGATTTTATTGATCCCAAACTAGATATTTGTATTCGCGACCAAATTCTTGATTTTCTTGATCGAAAACAAGATTTTTGTATTCGCGACCAAATTCTTGATTTTCTTGATCCAAAACTAGATTTTTGTATTCGCGACCAGATTCGTGATTTTCTTGATCCAAAACTAGATTTTTGTTTTCGCGACCCAATTCTTGTTTTTCTTGATCCAAAACTAGATTTTTGTATTCGTGACGCAATTCTTGATTTTATTGATCCCAAACTAGATATTTGTATTCGCGACCAAATTCTTGATTTTCTTGATCGAAAACAAGATTTTTGTATTCGCGACCAAATTCTTGATTTTCTTGATCCAAAACTAGATTTTTGTATTCGCGACCGAATTCTTGATTTTCTTGATCCAAAACTAGATTTTTGCATTCGCCACGCAATTCTTGATTTTCTTGATCCAAAACTAGATTTTTGTATTGGCGACCAAATTCTTGATTTTCTTGATCCAAAACTAGATTTTCTTATTCTCGACCCAATTCTTGATTTTATTGATCCCAAACTAGATATTTGTATTCGGGACCAATTTCTTGATTTTCCTGATCCATAACTAGATTTTTGAATTCGCGACCAACTTCTTGATTTTCTTGATCCAAAACTAGATTTTTGCATTCGCGACTCAATTCTTGATTTTCTTGTTCCAAAATTAGATTTTTGCATTAGCCACGCAGTTCTTGATTTTCTTGATCCAAAACTATATTTTTGTATTCGCGACTAAATTCTGGATTTTCTTGATCCAAAACTAGATTTTTGCATTCGCGACCAAATTCTTGATTTTCTTGATCCAAAACTAGATTTTTGCATTCGCCACGCAATTTTTGATTTTCTTGATCCAAAACTAGATTTTTGTATTTGCGACCAAATTCTTGATTTTCTTGATGCAAAACTAGATTTTCGTATTCGCGACCCAATTCTTGATTTTCTTGATCCAAAACTAGATTTTTGTATTCGTGACCCAATTCTTGATTTTATTGATCCCAAACTAGATATTTGTATTCGCGACCAAATTCTTGATTTTCTTGATCGAAAACAAGATTTTTGTATTCGCGACCAAATTCTTGATTTTCTTGATCCAAAACTAGATTTTTGTATTCGCGACCAGATTCGTGATTTTCTTGATCCAAAACTAGATTTTTGTTTTCGCGACCCAATTCTTGTTTTTCTTGATCCAAAACTAGATTTTTGCATTCGCCACGCAATTCTTGATTTTCTTGATCCGAAACTAGATTTTCGTATTGGCGACCAAATTCTTGATTTTCTTGATGCAAAACTAGATTTTCATATTCGCGACCCAATTCTTGATTTTCTTGATCCAAAACTAGATTTTTGTATTCGCGACCAAATTCGTGTTTTTCTTGATCCAAAACTAGATTTTTGTATTTGCGACCAATTATTTGATTTTCTTGATCCAAAACTAGATTTTCGTATTCGCGACCCAATTCTTGATTTTCTTCATCCAAAACTAGATTTTCGTATTCGCGACCCAATTCTTGATTTTCTTGATCCCAAACTAGATTTTTGTATTCGCGACCAAATTCGTGATTTTCTTGATCCAAAACTAGATTTTTGCATTCGCCACGCAATTCTTGATTTTCTTGATCCGAAACTAGATTTTCGTATTGGCGACCAAATTCTTGATTTCCTTTAATCAACACTAGATTTTCGTATTCGCGACCCAATTCTTAATTTTCTTGATCCAAAACTAGATTTTTGTATTCGTGACCCAATTCTTTATTTTCTTGATCCAAAACTAGATTTTTGTATTCGCGACCAAATTTTTGATTTTCTTGATCCAAAATTAGATTTTTGTATTCGCGACCGAATTCTTGATTTTCTTGATCCAAAACTAGATTTTTGTATTTGCGACCAAATAGTTGATTTTCTTGATCCAAAACTAGATTTTCTTATTCTGGACACAATTCTTGATTTTATTGATCCCAAACTAGATATTTGTATTCGCGACCAATTTCTTGATTTTCCTGATCCAAAACTAGATTTTTGAATTCGCGACCAACTTCTTGATTTTCTTGATCCAAAACTAGATTTTTGCATTCGCGACTCAATTCTTGATTTTCTTGTTCCAAAATTAGATTTTTGCATTAGCCACGCAGTTCTTTATTTTCATGATCCAAAACTAGATTTTTGTATTCGCGACCAACTTCTTTATATTCTTGATCCAAAACTAGATTTTTGCATTCGCGACCCAATTATTCATTTTCTTGATCCAAAACTAGAATTTTGCATTCGCCACGCAGTTCTTTATTTTCTTGATCCAAAACAAGATTTTTGAATTCGACACGCAGTTCATGATTTTCTTGATCCGAAACTAGATTTTTGTATTCGCGACCAAATTCTTGATTTTCTTGATCGAAAACAAGATTTTTGTATTCGCGACCAAATTCTTGATTTTCTTGATCCAAAACTAGATTTTCGTATTCGCGACCCAATTCTTGATTTTCTTGATCCCAAACTAGATTTTTGTATTCGCGACCAAATTCGTGATTTTCTTGATCCAAAACTAGATTTTTGCATTCGCCACGCAATTCTTGATTTTCTTGATCCGAAACTAGATTTTCGTATTGGCGACCAAATTCTTGATTTCCTTGATGCAAAACTAGATTTTCGTATTCGCGACCCAATTCTTAATTTTCTTGATCCAAAACTAGATTTTTGTATTCGTGACCCAATTCTTGATTTTCTTGATCCAAAACTAGATTTTTGCATTCACCACGCAATTCTTGATTTTCTTGATCCAAAACTAGATTTTTGTATTCGCGACCAAATTCTTGATTTTCATTATCCAAAACTAGATTTTTGTATTCGCGACCAACTTATTTATTTTCTTGATAAAAAACTAAATTTTTTTATTCGCGACCAAATTCTTGATTTTCTTGATCCAAAACTAGATTTTTGTATTCGCCACGCAGTTCTTGATGTTCTTGATCCAAAACTAGATTTTTGTATTCGCGACCAAATTCTGGATTTTCTTGATCCAAAACTAGATTTTTGTATTCGCGACCAAATTCTTGATTTTCTTGATCCAAAACTAGATTTTTGCATTCGCCACGCAATTCTTGATTTTCTTGATCCAAAACTAGATTTTTGTATTTGCGACCAAATTCTTGATTTTCTTGATGCAAAACTAGATTTTCGTATTCGCGACCCAATTCTTGATTTTCTTCATTCCAAACTAGATTTTTGTATTCGCGACCGAATTCTTGATTTTCTTGATCCAAAACTAGATTTTTGCATTCACCACGCAATTCTTGATTTTCTTGATCCAAAACTAGATTTTTGTATTCGCGACCAAATTCTTGATTTTCATTATCCAAAACTAGATTTTTGTATTCGCGACCAACTTATTTATTTTCTTGATAAAAAACTAAATTTTTTTATTCGCGACCAAATTCTTGATTTTCTTGATCCAAAACTAGATTTTTGTATTCGCCACGCAGTTCTTGATGTTCTTGATCCAAAACTAGATTTTTGTATTCGCGACCAAATTCTGGATTTTCTTGATCCAAAACTAGATTTTTGTATTCGCGACCAAATTCTTGATTTTCTTGATCCAAAACTAGATTTTTGCATTCGCCACGCAATTCTTGATTTTCTTGATCCAAAACTAGATTTTTGTATTTGCGACCAAATTCTTGATTTTCTTGATGCAAAACTAGATTTTCGTATTCGCGACCCAATTCTTGATTTTCTTGATCCCAAACTAGATTTTTGTATTCGTGACCCAATTCTTGATTTTCTTGATCCAAAACTAGATTTTTGTATTCGCGACAAAATTTTTGATTTTATTGATCCAAAACTAGATTTTTGTATTCGCGACCCAATTCTTGATTTGCTTGATCCAAAACTAGATTTTTGTATTCGCAACCAAATTTTTGATTTTCTTCATCCAAAATTAGATTTTTGTATTCGCGACCGAATTCTTGATTTTCTTGATCCAAAACTAAATTTTTGCATTCGCCACGCAATTCTTGATTTTCTTGATCCAAAACTAGATTTTTGTATTTGCGACCAAATTCTTGATTTTCTTGATCCAAAACTAGATTTTCTTATTCTCGACCCAATTCTTGATTTTATTGATCCCAAACTAGATATTTGTATTCGCGACCAATTTCTTAATTTTCCTGATCCATAACTAGATTTTTCAATTCGCGACCAACTTCTTGATTTTCTTGATCCAAAACTAGATTTTTGTTTTCGCGACCCAATTCTTGGTTTCTTTGATCCAAAACTAGATTTTTGCATTCGCCACGCAATTCTTAATTTTCTGGATCCAAAACTAGATTTTCGTATTCGCGACCCAATTCTTGATTTTCTTCATCCAAAACTAGATTTTCGTATTCGCGACCCAATTCTTGATTTTCTTGATCCCAAACTAGATTTTTGTATTCGCGACCAAATTCGTGATTTTCTTGATCCAAAACTAGATTTTTGCATTCGCCACGCAATTCTTGATTTTCTTGATCCGAAACTAGATTTTCGTATTGGCGACCAAATTCTTGATTTCCTTTAATCAACACTAGATTTTCGTATTCGCGACCCAATTCTTAATTTTCTTGATCCAAAACTAGATTTTTGTATTCGTGACCCAATTCTTTATTTTCTTGATCCAAAACTAGATTTTTGTATTCGCGACCAAATTTTTGATTTTCTTGATCCAAAATTAGATTTTTGTATTCGCGACCGAATTCTTGATTTTCTTGATCCAAAACTAGATTTTTGTATTTGCGACCAAATAGTTGATTTTCTTGATCCAAAACTAGATTTTCTTATTCTGGACACAATTCTTGATTTTATTGATCCCAAACTAGATATTTGTATTCGCGACCAATTTCTTGATTTTCCTGATCCAAAACTAGATTTTTGAATTCGCGACCAACTTCTTGATTTTCTTGATCCAAAACTAGATTTTTGCATTCGCGACTCAATTCTTGATTTTCTTGTTCCAAAATTAGATTTTTGCATTAGCCACGCAGTTCTTTATTTTCATGATCCAAAACTAGATTTTTGTATTCGCGACCAACTTCTTTATATTCTTGATCCAAAACTAGATTTTTGCATTCGCGACCCAATTATTCATTTTCTTGATCCAAAACTAGAATTTTGCATTCGCCACGCAGTTCTTTATTTTCTTGATCCAAAACAAGATTTTTGAATTCGACACGCAGTTCATGATTTTCTTGATCCGAAACTAGATTTTTGTATTCGCGACCAAATTCTTGATTTTCTTGATCGAAAACAAGATTTTTGTATTCGCGACCAAATTCTTGATTTTCTTGATCCAAAACTAGATTTTTGTATTCGCGACCAAATTCGTGATTTTCTTGATCCAAAACGACATTTTTGTTTTCGCGACCCAATTCTTGTTTTTCTTGATCCAAAACTAGATTTTTGCATTCGCCACGCAATTCTTGATTTTCTTGATCCGAAACTAGATTTTCGTATTGGCGACCAAATTCTTGATTTTCTTGATGCAAAACTAGATTTTCGTATTCGCGACCAAATTCTTGATTTTCTTGATGCAAAACTAGATTTTCGTATTCGCGACCCAATTCTTGATTTTATTGATCCAAAACTAGATTTTTGTATTCGTGACCCAATTCTTGATTTTCTTGATCCAAAACTAGATTTTTGTATTCGCGACCAAATTCTTGATTTTCATTATCCAAAACTAGATTTTTGTATTCGCGACCAACTTATTGATTTTCTTGATAAAAAACTAAATTTTTTTATTCGCGACCAAATTCTTGATTTTCTTGATCCAAAACTAGATTTTTGTATTCGCCACGCAGTTCTTGATGTTCTTGATCCAAAACTAGATTTTTGTATTCGCGACCAAATTCTGGATTTTCTTGATCCAAAACTAGATTTTTGTATTCGCGACCAAATTCTTGATTTTCTTGATCCAAAACTAGATTTTTGCATTCGCCACCCAATTCTTCATTTTCTTGATCCAAAACTAGATTTTTTTATTTGCGACCAAATTCTTGATTTTCTTGATGCAAAACTAGATTTTCGTATTCGCGACCCAATTCTTGATTTTCTTCATTCCAAACTAGATTTTTGTATTCGCGACCGAATTCTTGATTTTCTTGATCCAAAACTAGATTTTTGCATTCACCACGCAATTCTTGATTTTCTTGATCCAAAACTAGATTTTTGTATTCGCGACCAAATTCTTGATTTTCATTATCCAAAACTAGATTTTTGTATTCGCGACCAACTTATTTATTTTCTTGATAAAAAACTAAATTTTTTTATTCGCGACCAAATTCTTGATTTTCTTGATCCAAAACTAGATTTTTGTATTCGCCACGCAGTTCTTGATGTTCTTGATCCAAAACTAGATTTTTGTATTCGCGACCAAATTCTGGATTTTCTTGATCCAAAACTAGATTTTTGTATTCGCGACCAAATTCTTGATTTTCTTGATCCAAAACTAGATTTTTGCATTCGCCACGCAATTCTTGATTTTCTTGATCCAAAACTAGATTTTTGTATTTGCGACCAAATTCTTGATTTTCTTGATGCAAAACTAGATTTTCGTATTCGCGACCCAATTCTTGATTTTCTTGATCCCAAACTAGATTTTTGTATTCGTGACCCAATTCTTGATTTTCTTGATCCAAAACTAGATTTTTGTATTCGCGACAAAATTTTTGATTTTATTGATCCAAAACTAGATTTTTGTATTCGCGACCCAATTCTTGATTTGCTTGATCCAAAACTAGATTTTTGTATTCGCAACCAAATTTTTGATTTTCTTCATCCAAAATTAGATTTTTGTATTCGCGACCGAATTCTTGATTTTCTTGATCCAAAACTAAATTTTTGCATTCGCCACGCAATTCTTGATTTTCTTGATCCAAAACTAGATTTTTGTATTTGCGACCAAATTCTTGATTTTCTTGATCCAAAACTAGATTTTCTTATTCTCGACCCAATTCTTGATTTTATTGATCCCAAACTAGATATTTGTATTCGCGACCAATTTCTTAATTTTCCTGATCCATAACTAGATTTTTCAATTCGCGACCAACTTCTTGATTTTCTTGATCCAAAACTAGATTTTTGTTTTCGCGACCCAATTCTTGGTTTCTTTGATCCAAAACTAGATTTTTGCATTCGCCACGCAATTCTTAATTTTCTGGATCCAAAACTAGATTTTCGTATTCGCGACCCAATTCTTGATTTTCTTCATCCAAAACTAGATTTTCGTATTCGCGACCCAATTCTTGATTTTCTTGATCCCAAACTAGATTTTTGTATTCGCGACCAAATTCGTGATTTTCTTGATCCAAAACTAGATTTTTGCATTCGCCACGCAATTCTTGATTTTCTTGATCCGAAACTAGATTTTCGTATTGGCGACCAAATTCTTGATTTCCTTTAATCAACACTAGATTTTCGTATTCGCGACCCAATTCTTAATTTTCTTGATCCAAAACTAGATTTTTGTATTCGTGACCCAATTCTTTATTTTCTTGATCCAAAACTAGATTTTTGTATTCGCGACCAAATTTTTGATTTTCTTGATCCAAAATTAGATTTTTGTATTCGCGACCGAATTCTTGATTTTCTTGATCCAAAACTAGATTTTTGTATTTGCGACCAAATAGTTGATTTTCTTGATCCAAAACTAGATTTTCTTATTCTGGACACAATTCTTGATTTTATTGATCCCAAACTAGATATTTGTATTCGCGACCAATTTCTTGATTTTCCTGATCCAAAACTAGATTTTTGAATTCGCGACCAACTTCTTGATTTTCTTGATCCAAAACTAGATTTTTGCATTCGCGACTCAATTCTTGATTTTCTTGTTCCAAAATTAGATTTTTGCATTAGCCACGCAGTTCTTTATTTTCATGATCCAAAACTAGATTTTTGTATTCGCGACCAACTTCTTTATATTCTTGATCCAAAACTAGATTTTTGCATTCGCGACCCAATTATTCATTTTCTTGATCCAAAACTAGAATTTTGCATTCGCCACGCAGTTCTTTATTTTCTTGATCCAAAACAAGATTTTTGAATTCGACACGCAGTTCATGATTTTCTTGATCCGAAACTAGATTTTTGTATTCGCGACCAAATTCTTGATTTTCTTGATCGAAAACAAGATTTTTGTATTCGCGACCAAATTCTTGATTTTCTTGATCCAAAACTAGATTTTTGTATTCGCGACCAAATTCGTGATTTTCTTGATCCAAAACGACATTTTTGTTTTCGCGACCCAATTCTTGTTTTTCTTGATCCAAAACTAGATTTTTGCATTCGCCACGCAATTCTTGATTTTCTTGATCCGAAACTAGATTTTCGTATTGGCGACCAAATTCTTGATTTTCTTGATGCAAAACTAGATTTTCGTATTCGCGACCAAATTCTTGATTTTCTTGATGCAAAACTAGATTTTCGTATTCGCGACCCAATTCTTGATTTTATTGATCCAAAACTAGATTTTTGTATTCGTGACCCAATTCTTGATTTTCTTGATCCAAAACTAGATTTTTGTATTCGCGACCAAATTCTTGATTTTCATTATCCAAAACTAGATTTTTGTATTCGCGACCAACTTATTGATTTTCTTGATAAAAAACTAAATTTTTTTATTCGCGACCAAATTCTTGATTTTCTTGATCCAAAACTAGATTTTTGTATTCGCCACGCAGTTCTTGATGTTCTTGATCCAAAACTAGATTTTTGTATTCGCGACCAAATTCTGGATTTTCTTGATCCAAAACTAGATTTTTGTATTCGCGACCAAATTCTTGATTTTCTTGATCCAAAACTAGATTTTTGCATTCGCCACCCAATTCTTCATTTTCTTGATCCAAAACTAGATTTTTTTATTTGCGACCAAATTCTTGATTTTCTTGATGCAAAACTAGATTTTCGTATTCGCGACCCAATTCTTGATTTTCTTCATTCCAAACTAGATTTTTGTATTCGCGACCGAATTCTTGATTTTCTTGATCCAAAACTAGATTTTTGCATTCACCACGCAATTCTTGATTTTCTTGATCCAAAACTAGATTTTTGTATTCGCGACCAAATTCTTGATTTTCATTATCCAAAACTAGATTTTTGTATTCGCGACCAACTTATTTATTTTCTTGATAAAAAACTAAATTTTTTTATTCGCGACCAAATTCTTGATTTTCTTGATCCAAAACTAGATTTTTGTATTCGCCACGCAGTTCTTGATGTTCTTGATCCAAAACTAGATTTTTGTATTCGCGACCAAATTCGGGATTTTCTTGATCCAAAACTAGATTTTTGTATTCGCGACCAAATTCTTGATTTTCTTGATCCAAAACTAGATTTTTGCATTCGCCACGCAATTCTTGATTTTCTTGATCCAAAACTAGATTTTTGTATTTGCGACCAAATTCTTGATTTTCTTGATGCAAAACTAGATTTTCGTATTCGCGACCCAATTCTTGATTTTCTTGATCCCAAACTAGATTTTTGTATTCGTGACCCAATTCTTGATTTTCTTGATCCAAAACTAGATTTTTGTATTCGCGACAAAATTTTTGATTTTATTGATCCAAAACTAGATTTTTGTATTCGCGACCCAATTCTTGATTTGCTTGATCCAAAACTAGATTTTTGTATTCGCAACCAAATTTTTGATTTTCTTCATCCAAAATTAGATTTTTGTATTCTCGACCGAATTCTTGATTTTCTTGATCCAAAACTAAATTTTTGCATTCGCCACGCAATTCTTGATTTTCTTGATCCAAAACTAGATTTTTGTATTTGCGACCAAATTCTTGATTTTCTTGATCCAAAACTAGATTTTCTTATTCTCGACCCAATTCTTGATTTTATTGATCCCAAACTAGATATTTGTATTCGCGACCAATTTCTTAATTTTCCTGATCCATAACTAGATTTTTCAATTCGCGACCAACTTCTTGATTTTCTTGATCCAAAACTAGATTTTTGTTTTCGCGACCCAATTCTTGGTTTCTTTGATCCAAAACTAGATTTTTGCATTCGCCACGCAATTCTTGATTTTCTGGATCCGAAACTAGATTTTCGTATTTGCGACCAAATTCTTAATTTTCTTGATGCAAAACTAGATTTTCGTATTCGCGACCCAATTCTTGATTTTCTTGATCCGAAACTAGATTTTTGTATTCGCGACCAAATTCGTGATTTTCTTGATCCAAAACGAGATTTTGGTATTGGCGACCAAATATTTGATTTTCTTGATCCAAAACTAGATTTTCGTATTCGCGACCCAATTCTTGATTTTCTTGATCCAAAACTAAATTTTTGTATTCGCGATCAAATTCGTGATTTTCTTGATCCAAAACTACATTTTTGATTTCGCCACGCAATTCTTGATTTTCTTGATCCGAAAATAGATTTTCGTATTGGCGACCAAATTTTTTATTTTCTTGATGCAAAACTAGATTTTCGTATTCGCGACCCAATTCTTGATTTTCTTGATCCAAAACTAGATTTTTGTATTCGTGACCCAATTCTTGATTTTCTTGATCCAAAACTAGATTTTTGTATTCGCGACCAAATTTTTGATTTTCTTCATCCAAAATTAGATTTTTGTATTCGCGACCGAATTCTTGATTTTCTTGATCCAAAACTAGATTTTTGCATTCGCCACGCAATTCTTGATTTTCTTGATCCAAAACTAGATTTTTGTATTTGCGACCAAATTCTTGATTTTCTTGATCCAAAACTAGATTTTCTTATTCTCGACCCAATTCTTGATTTTATTGATCCCAAACTAGATATTTGTATTCGGGACCAATTTCTTGATTTTCCTGATCCAAAACTAGATTTTTGAATTCGCGACCAACTTCTTGATTTTCTTGATCCAAAACTAGATTTTTGCATTCGCGACTCAATTCTTGATTTTCTTGTTCCAAAATTAGATTTTTGCATTAGCCACGCAGTTCTTTATTTTCATGATCCAAAACTAGATTTTTGTTTTCGCGACCAAATAGTTGATTTTCTTGATCCAAAACTAGATTTTCTTATTCTCGACCCAATTCTTGATTTTATTGATCCCAAACTAGATATTTGTATTCGCGACCAATTTCTTGATTTTCCTGATTCAAAACTAGATTTTTGAATTCGCGAACAACTTCTTGATTTTCTTGATCCAAAACTAGATTTTTGCATTCGCGACTCAATTCTTGATTTTCATGTTCCAAAATTAGATTTTTGCATTAGCCACGCAGTTCTTGATTTTCTTGATCCAAAACTAGATTTTCGTATTCGCTACCCAATTCTTGATTTTCTTGATCCAAAACTAGATTTTTGTTTTCGCGATCAAATTCGTGATTTTATTGATCCAAAACTAGATTTTTGATTTCGCCACGCAATTCTTGATTTTTTGATCCGAAACTAGATTTTCGTATTGGCGACCAAATTCTTGATTTTCTTGATGCAAAACTAGATTTTCGTATTCGCGACCCAATTCTTGATTTTCTTGAACCAAAACTAGATTTTTGTATTCGTGACCCAATTCTTGATTTTCTTGATCCAAAACTAGATTTTTGTATTCGCGACCAAATTTTTGATTTTCTTCATCCAAAATTAGATTTTTGTATTCGCGACCGAATTCTTGATTTTCTTGATCCAAAACTAGATTTTTGCATTCGCCACGCAATTCTTGATTTTCTTGATCCAAAACTAGATTTTTGTATTTGCGACCAAATTCTTGATTTTCTTGATCCAAAACTAGATTTTCTTATTCTCGACCCAATTCTTGAATTTATTGATCCCAAACTAGATATTTGTATTCGGGACCAAATTCTTGATTTTCCTGATCCAAAACTAGATTTTTGAATTCGCGACCAACTTCTTGATTTTCTTGATCCAAAACTAGATTTTTGCATTCGCGACTCAATTCTTGATTTTCTTGTTCCAAAATTAGATTTTTGCATTAGCCACGCAGTTCTTTATTTTCATGATCCAAAACTAGATTTTTGTTTTCGCGACCAAATAGTTGATTTTCTTGATCCAAAACTAGATTTTCTTATTCTCGACCCAATTCTTGATTTTATTGATCCCAAACTAGATATTTGTATTCGCGACCAATTTCTTGATTTTCCTGATCCAAAACTAGATTTTTGAATTCGCGAACAACTTCTTGATTTTCTTGATCCAAAACTAGATTTTTGCATTCGCGACTCAATTCTTGATTTTCTTGTTCCAAAATTAGATTTTTGCATTAGCCACCCAGTTCTTGATTTTCTTGATCCAAAACTAGATTTTTGTATTCGCGACCAAATTCTGGATTTTCTTGATCCAAAACTAGATTTTTGTATTCGCGACCAAATTCTTGATTTTCTTGATCCAAAACTAGATTTTTGCATTCGCCACGCAATTCTTGATTTTCATGATGCAAAACTAGATTTTCGTATTCGCGACCCAATTCTTAATTTTCTTGATCCAAAACTAGATTTTTGTATTCGTGACCCAATTCTTGATTTTCTTGATCCAAAACTAGATTTTTGTATTCGCGACCAAATTTTTGATTTTCTTGATCCAAAATTAGATTTTTGTATTCGCGACCGAATTCTTGATTTTCTTGATCCAAAACTAGATTTTTGTATTTGCGACCAAATAGTTGATTTTCTTGATCCAAAACTAGATTTTCTTATTTTCGACCCAATTCTTGATTTTATTGATCCCAAACTAGATATTTGTATTCGCGACCAATTTCTTGATTTTCCTGATCCAAAACTAGATTTTTGAATTCGCGACCAACTTCTTGATTTTCTTGATCCAAAACTAGATTTTTGCATTCGCGACTCAATTGTTGATATTCTTTTTCCAAAATTAGATTTTTGCATTAGCCACGCAGTTCTTTATTTTCATGATCCAAAACTAGATTTTTGTATTCGCGACCAACTTCTTTATATTCTTGATCCAAAACTAGATTTTTGCATTCGCGACCCAATTATTCATTTTCTTGATCCAAAACTAGAATTTTGCATTCGCCACGCAGTTCTTGATTTTCTTGATCCAAAACTAGATTTTTGAATTCGCCACGCAGTTCTTGATTTTCTTGATCCGAAACTAGATTTTTGTATTCGCGACCAAATTCTTGATTTTCTTGATCGAAAACAAGATTTTTGTATTCGCGACCAAATTCTTGATTTTCTTGATCCAAAACTATATTTTTGTATTCGCGACCAAATTCGTGATTTTCTTGATCCAAAACGAGATTTTTGTTTTCGCGACCCAATTCTTGTTTTTCTTGATCCAAAACTAGATTTTTGCATTCGCCACGAAATTCTTGATTTTCTTGATCCGAAACTAGATTTTTGTATTTGCGACCAAATTCTTGATTTTCTTGATGAAAAACTAGATTTTCGTATTCGCGACCAAATTCGTGATTTTCTTGATCCAAAACTAGATTTTTGTATTTGCGACCAAATATTTGATTTTCTTGATCCAAAACTAGATTTTCGTATTCGCGACCCAATTCTTGATTTTCTTCATCCAAAACTAGATTTTTGTATTCGCGACCAAATTCGTGATTTTCTTGATCCAAAACTAGATTTTTGCATTCGGCACGCAATTCTTGATTTTCTTGATCCGAAACTAGATTTTCGTATTGGCGACCAAATTCTTGATTTTCTTGATGCAAAACTAGATTTTCGTATTCGCGACCCAATTCTTGATATTATTGATCCAAAACTAGATTTTTGTATTCGCGACCAAATTCTTGATTTTCTTGATCCAAAATTAGATTTTTGTATTCGCGACCGAATTCTTGATTTTCTTGATCCAAAACTAGATTTTTGCATTCGCCACGCAATTCCTGATTTTCTTGATCCAAAACTAGATTTTTGTATTGGCGACCAAATTCTTGATTTTCTTGATCCAAAACTAGATTTTTGTATTCGCGACCAAATTCTTGATTTTCTTGATGCAAAACTAGATTTTTGTATTCGCGACCAACTTATTGATTTTCTTTATAAAAAACTAAATTTTTTTATTCGCGACCAAATTCTTGATTTTCTTGATCCAAAACTAGATTTTTGTATTCGCCACGCAGTTCTTGATGTTCATGATCCAAAACTAGATTTTTGTATTCGCGGCCAAATTCTGGATTTTTTTGATCCAAAACTAGATTTTTGTATTCGCGACCAAATTCTTGATTTTCTTGATCCAAAACTAGATTTTTGCATTCGCCACGCAATTCTTGATTTTCTTGATCCAAAACTAGATTTTTGTATTTGCGACCAAATTCTTGATTTTCTTGATGCAAAACTAGATTTTCGTATTCGCGACCCAATTCTTGATTTTCTTAATCCAAAACTAGATTTTTGTATCAGTGACCCAATTCTTGATTTTCTTGATCCAAAACTAGATTTTTGTATTCGCGACAAAATATTCGATTTTCTTGATCCAAAATTAGATTTTTGTATTCGCGACCGAATTCTTGATTTTCTTGATCCAAAACTAGATTTTTGTATTTGCGACCAAATAGTTGATTTTCTTGATCCAAAACTAGATTTTCTTATTCTCGACCCAATTCTTGATTTTATTGATCCCAAACTAGATATTTGTATTCGGGACCAATTTGTTGATTTTCCTGATCCAAAACTAGATTTTTGAATTCGCGACCAAATTCTTGATTTTCTTGATCCAAAACTAGATTTTTGCATTTGCCACGCAATTCTTGATTTTCTTGATCCAAAACTAGATTTTTGTATTTGCGTCCAAATTCTTGATTTTCTTGATGCAAAACTAGATTTTCTTATTTTCGACCCAATTCTTGATTTTATTGATCCCAAACTAGATATTTGTATTCGCGACCAATTTCTTGATTTTCCTGATCCAAAACTAGATTTTTGAATTCGCGACCAACTTCTTGATTTTCTTGATCCAAAACTAGATTTTTGCATTCGCGACTCAATTCTTGATATTCTTTTTCCAAAATTGGATTTTTGCATTAGCCACGCAGTTCTTTATTTTCATGATCCAAAACTAGATTTTTGTATTCGCGACCAACTTCTTTATATTCTTGATCCAAAACTAGATTTTTGCATTCGCGACCCAATTATTCATTTTCTTGATCCAAAACTAGAATTTTGCATTCGCCACGCAGTTCTTGATTTTCTTGATCCAAAACTAGATTTTTGAATTCGCCACGCAGTTATTGATTTTCTTGATCCGAAACTAGATTTTTGTATTCGCGACCAAATTCTTGATTTTCTTGATCGCAAAAAAGATTTTTGTATTCGCGACCAAATTCTTGATTTTCTTGATCCAAAACTAGATTTTTGCATTCGCGACCCAATTTTTCATTTTCTTGATCCAAAACTAGAATTTTGCATTCGCCACGCAGTTCTTGATTTTCTTGATCCAAAACTAGATTTTTGAATTCGCCACGCAGTTCTTGATTTTCTTGATCCGAAACTAGATTTTTGTATTCGCGACCAACTTCTTGATTTTCTTGATCGAAAACAAGATTTTCGTATTCGCGACCAAATTCGTGATTTTCTTGATCCAAAACTAGATTTTTGTATTTGCGACCAAATATTTGATTTTCTTGATCCAAAACTAGATTTTCGCATTCGCGACCCAATTCTTGATTTTCTTCATCCAAAACTAGATTTTTGTATTCGCGACCAAATTCGTGATTTTCTTGATCCAAAACTAGATTTTTGTATTCGCGACCAAATTCGTGAGTTTCTTGATCCAAAACTAGATTTTTGTTTTCTCGACCCAATTCTTGGTTTCCTTGATCCAAAACTAGATTTTTGCACTCGCCACGCAATTCTTGATTTTCTTGATCCGAAACTAGATTTTCGTATTTGCGACCAAATTCTTGATTTTCTTGATGCAAAACTAGATTTTCGTATTCGCGACCCAATTCTTGATTTTCTTGATCCAAAATTAGATTTTTGTATTCGCGACCGAATTCTTGATTTTCTTGATCCAAAACTAGATTTTTGCATTCGCCACGCAATTCCTGATTTTCTTGATCCAAAACTAGATTTTTGTATTGGCGACCGAATTCTTGATTTTCTTGATCCAAAACTAGATTTTTGTATTCGCGACCAAATTCTTGATTTTCATTATCCAAAACTAGATTTTTGTATTCGCGACCAACTTATTGATTTTCTTTATAAAAAACTAAATTTTTTTATTCGCGACCAAATTCTTGATTTTCTTGATCCAAAACTAGATTTTTGTATTCGCCACGCAGTTCTTGATGTTCTTGATCCAAAACTAGATTTTTGTATTCGCGACCAAATTCTGGATTTTTTTGATCCAAAACTAGATTTTTGTATTCGCGACCAAATTCTTGATTTTCTTGATCCAAAACTAGATTTTTGCATTCGCCACGCAATTCTTGATTTTCTTGATCCAAAACTAGATTTTTGAATTTGCGACCAAATTCTTGATTTTCTTGATGCAAAACTAGATTTTCGTATTCGCGACCCAATTCTTGATTTTCTTGATCCCAAACTAGATTTTTGTATTCGTGACCCAATTCTTGATTTTCTTGATCCAAAACTAGATTTTTGTATTCGCGACAAAATTTTTGATTTTATTGATCCAAAACTAGATTTTTGTATTCGCGACCGAATTCTTGATTTTCTTGATCCAAAACTAGATTTTTGCATTCGCCACGCAATTCTTGATTTTCTTGATCCAAAACTAGATTTTTGTATTTGCGACCAAATTCTTGATTTTCTTGATGCAAAACTAGATTTTCTTATTTTCGACCCAATTCTTGATTTTATTGATCCCAAACTAGATATTTGTATTCGCGACCAATTTCTTGATTTTCCTGATCCAAAACTAGATTTTTGAATTCGCGACCAACTTCTTGATTTTCTTGATCCAAAACTAGATTTTTGCATTCGCGACTCAATTGTTGATATTCTTTTTCCAAAATTAGATTTTTGCATTAGCCACGCAGTTCTTTATTTTCATGATCCAAAACTAGATTTTTGTATTCGCGACCAACTTCTTTATATTCTTGATCCAAAACTAGATTTTTGCATTCGCGACCCAATTATTCATTTTCTTGATCCAAAACTAGAATTTTGCATTCGCCACGCAGTTCTTGATTTTCTTGATCCAAAACTAGATTTTTGAATTCGCCACGCAGTTCTTGATTTTCTTGATCCGAAACTAGATTTTTGTATTCGCGACCAAATTCTTGATTTTCTTGATCGAAAACAAGATTTTTGTATTCGCGACCAAATTCTTGATTTTCTTGATCCAAAACTATATTTTTGTATTCGCGACCAAATTCGTGATTTTCTTGATCCAAAACGAGATTTTTGTTTTCGCGACCCAATTCTTGTTTTTCTTGATCCAAAACTAGATTTTTGCATTCGCCACGCAATTCTTGATTTTCTTGATCCGAAACTAGATTTTTGTATTTGCGACCAAATTCTTGATTTTCTTGATGAAAAACTAGATTTTCGTATTCGCGACCAAATTCGTGATTTTCTTGATCCAAAACTAGATTTTTGTATTTGCGACCAAATATTTGATTTTCTTGATCCAAAACTAGATTTTCGTATTCGCGACCCAATTCTTGATTTTCTTCATCCAAAACTAGATTTTTGTATTCGCGACCAAATTCGTGATTTTCTTGATCCAAAACTAGATTTTTGCATTCGGCACGCAATTCTTGATTTTCTTGATCCGAAACTAGATTTTCGTATTGGCGACCAAATTCTTGATTTTCTTGATGCAAAACTAGATTTTCGTATTCGCGACCCAATTCTTGATATTATTGATCCAAAACTAGATTTTTGTATTCGCGACCAAATTCTTGATTTTCTTGATCCAAAATTAGATTTTTGTATTCGCGACCGAATTCTTGATTTTCTTGATCCAAAACTAGATTTTTGCATTCGCCACGCAATTCCTGATTTTCTTGATCCAAAACTAGATTTTTGTATTGGCGACCAAATTCTTGATTTTCTTGATCCAAAACTAGATTTTTGTATTCGCGACCAAATTCTTGATTTTCTTGATGCAAAACTAGATTTTTGTATTCGCGACCAACTTATTGATTTTCTTTATAAAAAACTAAATTTTTTTATTCGCGACCAAATTCTTGATTTTCTTGATCCAAAACTAGATTTTTGTATTCGCCACGCAGTTCTTGATGTTCATGATCCAAAACTAGATTTTTGTATTCGCGGCCAAATTCTGGATTTTTTTGATCCAAAACTAGATTTTTGTATTCGCGACCAAATTCTTGATTTTCTTGATCCAAAACTAGATTTTTGCATTCGCCACGCAATTCTTGATTTTCTTGATCCAAAACTAGATTTTTGTATTTGCGACCAAATTCTTGATTTTCTTGATGCAAAACTAGATTTTCGTATTCGCGACCCAATTCTTGATTTTCTTGATCCAAAACTAGATTTTTGTATCAGTGACCCAATTCTTGATTTTCTTGATCCAAAACTAGATTTTTGTATTCGCGACAAAATATTCGATTTTCTTGATCCAAAATTAGATTTTTGTATTCGCGACCGAATTCTTGATTTTCTTGATCCAAAACTAGATTTTTGTATTTGCGACCAAATAGTTGATTTTCTTGATCCAAAACTAGATTTTCTTATTCTCGACCCAATTCTTGATTTTATTGATCCCAAACTAGATATTTGTATTCGGGACCAATTTGTTGATTTTCCTGATCCAAAACTAGATTTTTGAATTCGCGACCAAATTCTTGATTTTCTTGATCCAAAACTAGATTTTTGCATTTGCCACGCAATTCTTGATTTTCTTGATCCAAAACTAGATTTTTGTATTTGCGTCCAAATTCTTGATTTTCTTGATGCAAAACTAGATTTTCTTATTTTCGACCCAATTCTTGATTTTATTGATCCCAAACTAGATATTTGTATTCGCGACCAATTTCTTGATTTTCCTGATCCAAAACTAGATTTTTGAATTCGCGACCAACTTCTTGATTTTCTTGATCCAAAACTAGATTTTTGCATTCGCGACTCAATTCTTGATATTCTTTTTCCAAAATTGGATTTTTGCATTAGCCACGCAGTTCTTTATTTTCATGATCCAAAACTAGATTTTTGTATTCGCGACCAACTTCTTTATATTCTTGATCCAAAACTAGATTTTTGCATTCGCGACCCAATTATTCATTTTCTTGATCCAAAACTAGAATTTTGCATTCGCCACGCAGTTCTTGATTTTCTTGATCCAAAACTAGATTTTTGAATTCGCCACGCAGTTATTGATTTTCTTGATCCGAAACTAGACTTTTGTATTCGCGACCAAATTCTTGATTTTCTTGATCGAAAACAAGATTTTTGTATTCGCGACCAAATTCTTGATTTTCTTGATCCAAAACTAGATTTTTGCATTCGCGACCCAATTTTTCATTTTCTTGATCCAAAACTAGAATTTTGCATTCGCCACGCAGTTCTTGATTTTCTTGATCCAAAACTAGATTTTTGAATTCGCCACGCAGTTCTTGATTTTCTTGATCCGAAACTAGATTTTTGTATTCGCGACCAACTTCTTGATTTTCTTGATCGAAAACAAGATTTTCGTATTCGCGACCAAATTCGTGATTTTCTTGATCCAAAACTAGATTTTTGTATTTGCGACCAAATATTTGATTTTCTTGATCCAAAACTAGATTTTCGTATTCGCGACCCAATTCTTGATTTTCTTCATCCAAAACTAGATTTTTGTATTCGCGACCAAATTCGTGATTTTCTTGATCCAAAACTAGATTTTTGTATTCGCGACCAAATTCGTGAGTTTCTTGATCCAAAACTAGATTTTTGTTTTCTCGACCCAATTCTTGGTTTCCTTGATCCAAAACTAGATTTTTGCACTCGCCACGCAATTCTTGATTTTCTTGATCCGAAACTAGATTTTCGTATTTGCGACCAAATTCTTGATTTTCTTGATGCAAAACTAGATTTTCGTATTCGCGACCCAATTCTTGATTTTCTTGATCCAAAATTAGATTTTTGTATTCGCGACCGAATTCTTGATTTTCTTGATCCAAAACTAGATTTTTGCATTCGCCACGCAATTCCTGATTTTCTTGATCCAAAACTAGATTTTTGTATTGGCGACCGAATTCTTGATTTTCTTAATCCAAAACTAGATTTTTGTATTCGCGACCAAATTCTTGATTTTCATTATCCAAAACTAGATTTTTGTATTCGCGACCAACTTATTGATTTTCTTTATAAAAAACTAAATTTTTTTATTCGCGACCAAATTCTTGATTTTCTTGATCCAAAACTAGATTTTTGTATTCGCCACGCAGTTCTTGATGTTCTTGATCCAAAACTAGATTTTTGTATTCGCGACCAAATTCTGGATTTTTTTGATCCAAAACTAGATTTTTGTATTCGCGACCAAATTCTTGATTTTCTTGATCCAAAACTAGATTTTTGCATTCGCCACGCAATTCTTGATTTTCTTGATCCAAAACTAGATTTTTGAATTTGCGACCAAATTCTTGATTTTCTTGATGCAAAACTAGATTTTCGTATTCGCGACCCAATTCTTGATTTTCTTGATCCCAAACTAGATTTTTGTATTCGTGACCCAATTCTTGATTTTCTTGATCCAAAACTAGATTTTTGTATTCGCGACAAAATTTTTGATTTTATTGATCCAAAACTAGATTTTTGTATTCGCGACCGAATTCTTGATTTTCTTGATCCAAAACTAGATTTTTGCATTCGCCACGCAATTCTTGATTTTCTTGATCCAAAACTAGATTTTTGTATTTGCGACCAAATTCTTGATTTTCTTGATGCAAAACTAGATTTTCTTATTTTCGACCCAATTCTTGATTTTATTGATCCCAAACTAGATATTTGTATTCGCGACCAATTTCTTGATTTTCCTGATCCAAAACTAGATTTTTGAATTCGCGACCAACTTCTTGATTTTCTTGATCCAAAACTAGATTTTTGCATTCGCGACTCAATTCTTGATATTCTTTTTCCAAAATTAGATTTTTGCATTAGCCACGCAGTTCTTTATTTTCATGATCCAAAACTAGATTTTTGTATTCGCGACCAACTTCTTTATATTCTTGATCCAAAACTAGATTTTTGCATTCGCGACCCAATTTTTCATTTTCTTGATCCAAAACTAGAATTTTGCATTCGCCACGCAGTTCTTGATTTTCTTGATCCAAAACTAGATTTTTGAATTCGCCACGCAGTTCTTGATTTTCTTGATCCGAAACTAGATTTTTGTATTCGCGACCAAATTCTTGATTTTCTTGATCGAAAACTATATTTTTGTATTCGCGACCAAATTCGTGATTCTCTTGATCCAAAACGAGATTTTTGTTTTCGCGACCCAATTCTTGTTTTTCTTGATCCAAAACTAGATTTTTGCATTCGCCACGCAATTCTTGATTTTCTTGATCCGAAACTAGATTTTCGTATTCGCGACCAAATTCGTGATTTTCTTGATCCAAAACTAGATTTTTGTATTTGCGACCAAATATTTGATTTTCTTGATCCAAAACTAGATTTTCGTATTCGCGACCCAATTCTTAATTTTCTTCATCCAAAACTAGATTTTTGTATTCGCGACCAAATTCGTGATTTTCTTGATCCAAAACTAGATTTTTGCATTCGGCACGCAATTCTTGATTTTCTTGATCCGAAACTAGATTTTCGTATTGGCGACCAAATTCTTGATTTTCTTGATGCAAAACTAGATTTTCGTATTCGCGACCCAATTCTTGATTTTATTGATCCAAAACTAGATTTTTGTATTCGTGACCCAATTCTTGATTTTCTTGATCCAAAACTAGATTTTTGTATTCGCGACCAAATTTTTGATTTTCTTGATCCAAAATTAGATTTTTGTATTCGCGACCGAATTCTTGATTTTCTTGATCCAAAACTAGATTTTTGCATTCGCCACGCAATTCCTGATTTTCTTGATCCAAAACTAGATTTTTGTATTGTCGACCAAATTCTTGATTTTCTTGATCCAAAACTAGATTTTTGTATTCGCGACCAAATTCTTGATTTTCATTATCCAAAACTAGATTTTTGTATTCGCGACCAACTTATTGATTTTCTTTATAAAAAACTAAATTTTTTTATTCGCGACCAAATTCTTGATTTTCTTGATCCAAAACTAGATTTTTGTATTCGCCACGCAGTTCTTGATGTTCTTGATCCAAAACTAGATTTTTGTATTCGCGACCAAATTCTGGATTTTTTTGATCCAAAACTAGATTTTTGTATTCGCGACCAAATTCTTGATTTTCTTGATCCAAAACTAGATTTTTGCATTCGCCACGCAATTCTTGATTTTCTTGATCCAAAACTAGATTTTTGAATTTGCGACCAAATTCTTGATTTTCTTGATGCAAAACTAGATTTTCGTATTCGCGACCCAATTCTTGATTTTCTTGATCCCAAACTAGATTTTTGTATTCGTGACCCAATTCTTGATTTTCTTGATCCAAAACTAGATTTTTGTATTCGCGACAAAATTTTTGATTTTATTGATCCAAAACTAGATTTTTGTATTCGCGACCGAATTCTTGATTTTCTTGATCCAAAACTAGATTTTTGCATTCGCCACGCAATTCTTGATTTTCTTGATCCAAAACTAGATTTTTGTATTCGCGACCAAATTCTTGATTTTCATTATCCAAAACTAGATTTTTGTATTCGCGACCAACTTATTGATTTTCTTGATAAAAAACTAAATTTTTTTATTTGCGACCAAATTCTTGATTTTCTTGATCCAAAACTAGATTTTTGTATTCGCCATGCAGTTCTTCATTTTCTTGATCCAAAACTAGATTTTTGTATTCGCGACCAAATTTTTGATTTTCTTGATCCAAAATTAGATTTTTGTATTCGCGACCGAATTCTTGATTTTCTTAATTCCAAAACTAGATTTTTGCATTCGCCACGCAATTCTTGATTTTCTTGATCCAAAACTAGATTTTTGTATTGGCGACCAAATTCTTGATTTTCTTGATCCAAAACTAGATTTTTGTATTCGCGACCAAATTCTTGATTTTCATTATCCAAAACTAGATTTTTGTATTCGCGACCAACTTATTGATTTTCTTGATAAAAAAATAAATTTTTTTATTCGCGACCAAATTCTTGATTTTCTTGATCCAAAACTAGATTTTTGTATTCGCCACGCAGTTCTTGATGTTCTTGATCCAAAACTAGCTTTTTGTATTCGCGACCAAATTCTGGATTTTCTTGATCCAAAACTAGATTTTTGTATTCGCGACCAAATTCTTGATTTTCTTGATCCAAAACTAGATTTTTGCATTCGCCACGCAATTCTTGATTTTCTTGATCCAAAACTAGATTTTTGTATTTGCGACCAAATTCTTGATTTTCTTGATGCAAAACTAGATTTTCGTATTCGCGACCCAATTCTTGATTTTCTTGATCCAAAACTAGATTTTTGTATTCGTGACCCAATTCTTGATTTTCTTGATCCAAAACTAGATTTTTGTATTCGCGACAAAATATTTGATTTTCTTGATCCAAAATTAGATTTTTGTATTCGCGACCGAATTCTTGATTTTCTTGATCCAAAACTAGATTTTTGTATTCGCGACCCAATTCTTGATTTTCATTATCCAAAACTAGATTTTTGTATTCGCGACCAACTTATTGATTTTCTTGATAAAAAACTAAATTTTTTTATTCGCGACCAAATTCTTGATTTTCTTGATCCAAAACTAGATTTTTGTATTCGCCACGCAGTTCTTGATGTTCTTGATCCAAAACTAGCTTTTTGTATTCGCGACCAAATTCTGGATTTTCTTGATCCAAAACTAGATTTTTGTATTCGCGACCAAATTCTTGATTTTCTTGATCCAAAACTAGATTTTTGCATTCGCCACGCAATTCTTGATTTTCTTGATCCAAAACTAGATTTTTGTATTGGCGACCAAATTCTTGATTTTCTTGATCCAAAACTAGATTTTTGTATTCGCCACGCAGTTCTTGATTTTCATTATCCAAAACTAGATTTTTGTATTCGCGACCAACTTATTGATTTTCTTTATAAAAAACTAAATTTTTTTATTCGCGACCAAATTCTTGATTTTCTTGATCCAAAACTAGATTTTTGTATCCGCCACGCAGTTTTTGATGTTCTTGATCCAAAAATAGATTTTTGTATTCGCGACCAAATTCTGGATTTTCTTGATCCAAAACTAGATTTTTGTATTCGCGACCAAATTCTTGATTTTCTTGATCCAAAACTAGATTTTTGCATTCGCCACGCAATTCTTGATTTTCTTGATCCAAAACTAGATTTTTGTATTTGCGACCAAATTCTTGATTTTCTTGATGCAAAACTAGATTTTCGTATTCGCGACCCAATTCTTGATTTTCTTGATCCAAAACTAGATTTTTGTATTCGTGACCCAATTCTTGATTTTCTTGATCCAAAACTAGATTTTTGTATTCGCGACAAAATATTTGATTTTCTTGATCCAAAATTAGATTTTTGTATTCGCGACCGAATTCTTGATTTTCTTGATCCAAAACTAGATTTTTGTATTTGCGACCAAATAGTTGATTTTCTTGATCCAAAACTAGATTTTCTTATTCTCGACCCAATTCTTGATTTTATTGATCCCAAACTAGATATTTGTATTCGGGACCAATTTGTTGATTTTCCTGATCCAAAACTAGATTTTTGAATTCGCGACCAAATTCTTGATTTTCTTGATCCAAAACTAGATTTTTGCATTCGCCACGCAATTCTTGATTTTCTTGATCCAAAACTAGATTTTTGTATTTGCGACCAAATTCTTGATTTTCTTGATGCAAAACTAGATTTTCGTATTCGCGACCCAATTCTTGATTTTCTTGATCCAAAACTAGATTTTTGTATTCGTGACCCAATTCTTGATTTTCTTGATCCAAAACTAGATTTTTGTATTCGCGACAAAATTTTTGATTTTCTTGATCCAAAACTAGATTTTTGCATTCGCCACGCAATTCTTGATTTTCTTGATCCAAAACTAGATTTTTGTATTTGTGACCAAATTCTTGATTTTCTTGATGCAAAACTAGATTTTCGTATTCGCGACCCAATTCTTGATTTTCTTGATCCAAAACTAGATTTTTGTATTCGTGACCCAATTCTTGATTTTCTTGATCCAAAACTAGATTTTTGTATTCGCGACAAAATTTTTGATTTTCTTGATCCAAAATTAGATTTTTGTATTCGCGACCGAATTCTTGATTTTCTTGATCCAAAACTAGATTTTTGTTTTCGGACCAAATAGTTGATTTTCTTGATCCCAAACTAGATATTTGTATTCGCGACCAATTTCTTGATTTTCCTGATCCAAAACTAGATTTTTGAATTCGCGACCAACTTCTTGATTTTCTTGATCCAAAACTAGATTTTTGCATTCGCGACTCAATTCTTGATTTTCTTGATCGAAAACAAGATTTTTGTATTCGCGACCAAATTCTTGATTTTCTTGATCCAAAACTAGATTTTTGTATTCGCGACCAAATTCGTGAGTTTCTTGATCCAAAACTAGATTTTTGTTTTCTCGACCCAATTCTTGGTTTCCTTGATCCAAAACTAGATTTTTGCACTCGCCACGCAATTCTTGATTTTCTTGATCCGAAACTAGATTTTCGTATTTGCGACCAAATTCTTGATTTTCTTGATGCAAAACTAGATTTTCGTATTCGCGACCCAATTCTTGATTTTCTTGATCCAAAACTAGATTTTTGTATTCGCGACCAAATTCGTGATTTTCTTGATCCAAAACTAGATTTTGGTATTTGCGACCAAATATTTGATTTTCTTGATCCAAAACTAGATTTTCGTATTCGCGACCAAATTCTTGATTTTCTTGATGCAAAACTAGATTTTTGCATTCGCCACGCAATTTTTGATTTTCTTGATCCCAAACTAGATTTTTGTATTTGCGACGAAATTCTTGATTTTCTTGATGCAAAACTAGATTTTCGTATTCGCGACCCAATTCTTGATTTTCTTGATCCCAATCTAGATTTTTGTATTCGTGACCGAATTCTTGATTTTCTTGATCCAAAACTAGATTTTTGTATTTGCGACCAAATAGTTGATTTTCTTGATCCAAAACTAAATTTTCTTATTCTCGACCCAATTCTTGATTTTATTGATCCCAAACTAGATATTTGTATTCGGGACCAATTTGTTGATTTTCCTGATCCAAAACTAGATTTTTGAATTCGCGACCAAATTCTTGATTTTCTTGATCCAAAACTAGATTTTTGCATTCGCCACGCAATTCTTGATTTTCTTGATCCAAAACTAGATTTTTGTATTTGCGACCAAATTCTTGATTTTCTTGATGCAAAACTAGATTTTCGTATTCGCGACCCAATTCTTGATTTTCTTGATCCAAAACTAGATTTTTGTATTCGTGACCCAATTCTTGATTTTCTTGATCCAAAACTAGATTTTTGTATTCGCGACAAAATTTTTGATTTTCTTGATCCAAAACTAGATTTTTGCATTCGCCACGCAATTCTTGATTTTCTTGATCCAAAACTAGATTTTTGTATTTGTGACCAAATTCTTGATTTTCTTGATGCAAAACTAGATTTTCGTATTCGCGACCCAATTCTTGATTTTCTTGATCCAAAACTAGATTTTTGTATTCGTGACCCAATTCTTGATTTTCTTGATCCAAAACTAGATTTTTGTATTCGCGACAAAATTTTTGATTTTCTTGATCCAAAATTAGATTTTTGTATTCGCGACCGAATTCTTGATTTTCTTGATCCAAAACTAGATTTTTGTTTTCGGACCAAATAGTTGATTTTCTTGATCCCAAACTAGATATTTGTATTCGCGACCAATTTCTTGATTTTCCTGATCCAAAACTAGATTTTTGAATTCGCGACCAACTTCTTGATTTTCTTGATCCAAAACTAGATTTTTGCATTCGCGACTCAATTCTTGATTTTCTTGATCGAAAACAAGATTTTTGTATTCGCGACCAAATTCTTGATTTTCTTGATCCAAAACTAGATTTTTGTATTCGCGACCAAATTCGTGAGTTTCTTGATCCAAAACTAGATTTTTGTTTTCTCGACCCAATTCTTGGTTTCCTTGATCCAAAACTAGATTTTTGCACTCGCCACGCAATTCTTGATTTTCTTGATCCGAAACTAGATTTTCGTATTTGCGACCAAATTCTTGATTTTCTTGATGCAAAACTAGATTTTCGTATTCGCGACCCAATTCTTGATTTTCTTGATCCAAAACTAGATTTTTGTATTCGCGACCAAATTCGTGATTTTCTTGATCCAAAACTAGATTTTGGTATTTGCGACCAAATATTTGATTTTCTTGATCCAAAACTAGATTTTCGTATTCGCGACCAAATTCTTGATTTTCTTGATCCAAAACTAGATTTTTGCATTCGCCACGCAATTCTTGATTTTCTTGATCCCAAACTAGATTTTTGTATTTGCGACGAAATTCTTGATTTTCTTGATGCAAAACTAGATTTTCGTATTCGCGACCCAATTCTTGATTTTCTTGATCCCAATCTAGATTTTTGTATTCGTGACCCAATTCTTGATTTTCTTGATCCAAAACTAGATTTTTGTATTCGCGACCAAATTTTTGATTTTCTTGATCCAAAATTAGATTTTTGTATTCGCGACCGAATTCTTGATTTTCTTGATCCAAAACTAGATTTTTGTATTGGCGACCCACTTCTTGATTTTCTTGATCCAAAACTAGATTTTTGCATTCGCGACTCAATTCTTGATTTTCTTGCTCCAAAATTAGAATTTTGCATTACCCACGCAGTTCTTTATTTTCATGATCCAAAACTAGATTTTTGTATTCGCGACCAACTTCTTTATATTCTTGATCCAAAACTAGATTTTTCCATTCGCGACCCAATTATTCATTTTCTTGATCCAAAACTACAATTTTGCATTCGCCACGCAGTTCTTGATTTTCTTGATCCAAAACTAGATTTTTGAATTCGCCACGCAGTTTTTTATTTTCTTGATCCGAAACTAGATTTTTGTATTCGCGACCAAATTCTTGATTTTCTTGATCGAAAACAAGATATTTGTATTCGCGACCAAATTCTTGATTTTCTTGATCCAAAACTAGATTTTGGTATTCGCGACCAAATTCGTGATTTTCTTGATCCAAAACTAGATTTTTGTTTTCTCGACCCAATTCTTGGTTTCCTTGATCCAAAACTAGATTTTTGTACTCGCCACGCAATTCTTGATTTTCTTGATCCGAAACTAGATTTTCGTATTTGCGACCAAATTCTTGATTTTCTTGATGCAAAACTAGAATTTCGTATTAGCGACCCAATTCTTGATTTTCTTGATCCAAAACTAGATTTTTGTATTCGCGACCAAATTCGTGATTTTCTTGATCCAAAACTAGATTTTTGAATTCGCCACGCAGTTCTTGATTTTCTTGATCCAAAACTAGATTTTTATTTTCGCGACCCAATTCATGGTTTTCTTGATCCAAAACTAGATTTTTGCATTCGCCACGCAATTCTTGATTTTCTTGATCCGAAACTAGATTTTCGTATTTGCGACCAAATTCTTGATTTTCTTGATGCAAAACTAGATTTTTGTATTCGCGACCCAATTCCTGATTTTCTTGATCCAAAACTAGATTTTTGTATTAGCGACCAAATTCGTGATTTTCTTGATCCAAAACTAGATTTTTGTTTTCGCGACCCAATTCTTGGTTTTCTTGATCCAAAACTAGATTTTTGTATTCGCGACCAAATTCGTGATTTTCTTGATCCAAAACTAGATTTTTGAATTCGCCACGCAGTTCTTGATTTTCTTGATCCAAAACTAGATTTTTGTTTTCGCGACCCAATTCTTGGTTTTCTTGATCCAAAACTAGACTTTTGCATTCGCCACGCAATTCTTGATTTTCTTGATCCGAAACTAGATTTTTGTATTCGCGACCAAATTCTTGATTTTCTTGATCCAAAACAAGATTTTTGCATTCGCCACGCAATTCTTGATTTTCTTGATCCAAAACTAGATTTTTGTATTGGCGACCAAATTCTTGATTTTCTTGATGCAAAACTAGATTTTCGTATTCGCGACCCAATTCTTGATTTTCTTGATCCGAAACTAGATTTTTGTATTCGCGACCAAATTCGTGATTTTCTTGATCCAAAACTAGATTTTTGAATTCGCCACGCAGTTCTTGATTTTCTTGATCCAAAACTAGATTTTTGTTTTCGCGACCCAATTCTTGGTTTTCTTGATCCAAAACTAGATTTTTGCATTCGCCACGCAATTCTTGATTTTCTTGATCCGAAACTAGATTTTCGTATTGGCGACCAAATTCTTGATTTTCTTGATGCAAAACTAGATTTTCGTATTCGCGACCAAATTCTTGATTTTCTTGATCCAAAACTAGATTTTTGCATTCGCGACTCAATTCTTGATTTTCTTGTTCCAAAATTAGATTTTTGCATTAGCCACGCAGTTCTTTATTTTCATGATCCAAAACTAGATTTTTGTATTCGCGACCAACTTCTTTATTTTCTTGATCCAAAACTAGATTTTTGCATTCGCGACCCAATTCTTCATTTTCTTGATCCAAAACTAGAATTTTGCATTCGCCACGCAGTCCTTGATTTTCTTAATCCAAAACTAGATATTTGAATTCGCCACGCAGTTCTTGATTTTCTTGATCCGAAACTAGATTTTTGTATTCGCGACCAAATTCGTGATTTTCTTGATCCAAAACTAGATTTTTGTTTTCGCGACCCAATTCTTGGTTTTCTTGTTCCAAAACTAGATTTTCTTATTCTCGACCCAATTCATGATTTTATTGATCCCAAACTAGATATTTGTATTCGCGACCAATTTCTTGATTTTCCTGATCCAAAACTAGATTTTTGTATTCACGACAAAATTTTTGATTTTATTGATCCAAAACTAAATTTTTGTATTCGCGACCGAATTTTTGATTTTCTTGATCCAAAACTAGATTTTTGCATTCGCCACGCAATTCTTGATTTTCTTGATTCAAAACTAGATTTTCGTATTTGCGATCAAATTCTTGATTTTCTTGATCCAAAACTAGATTTTCTTATTCTCGACCCAATTCTTGATTTTATTGCTCCCAAACTAGATATTTGTATTCGCGACCAAATTCATGATTTTCCTGATCCAAAACTAGATTTTTGTATTCGCGACCAACTTCTTTATTTTCTTGATCCAAAACTAGATTTTTGCATTCGCGACCAAATTCTTCATTTTCTTGATCCAAAACTAGAATTTTGCATTCGCCCCGCAGTTCTTGATTTTCTTGATCAAAAACAAGATTTTTGAATTCGCCACGCAGTTCTTTATTTTCTTGATCCAAAACTAGATTTTTGTATTCGCGACCAAATTCTTGATTTTCTTGATCCAAAACTAGATTTTTGTATTCGCGACCAAATTCGTGATTTTCTTGATCCAAAACTAGATTTTTGTATTCGCGACCAAATTCTTGATTTTCTTGATCCAAAACTAGATTTTTGTATTCGCGACCAAATTCGTGATTTTCTTGATCCAAAACTAGATTTTTGTTTTCGCGACCCAATTCTTGGTTTTCTTGATCCAAAACGAGATTTTTGTATTCGCGACCAAATTCGTGATTTTCTTGATCCAAAACTAGATTTTTGAATTCGCCACGCAGTTCTTGATTTTCTTGATCCAAAACTAGATTTTTGTTTTCGCGACCCAATTCATGGTTTACTTGATCCAAAACTAGATTTTTGCATTCGCCACGCAATTCTTGATTTTCTTGATCCGAAACTAGATTTTCATATTTGCGACCAAATTCTTGATTTTTTTGATGCAAAACTAGATTTTCGTATTCGCGACCCAATTCTTGATTTTCTTGATCCAAAACTAGATTTTTGTATTCGCGACCAAATTCGTGATTTTCTTGATCCAAAACTAGATTTTTGAATTCGCCACGCAGTTCTTGATTTTCTTGATCCAAAACTAGATTTTTGTTTTCGCGACCCAATTCATGGTTTTCTTGATCCAAAACTAGATTTTTGCATTCGCCACGCAATTCTTGATTTTCTTGATCCGAAACTAGATTTTCGTATTTGCGACCAAATTCTTGATTTTCTTGATGCAAAACTAGATTTTCGTATTCGCGACCCAATTCTTGATTTTCTTGATCCAAAACTAGATTTTTGTATTAGCGACCAAATTCGTGATTTTCTTGATCCAAAACTAGATTTTTGTTTTCGCGACCCAATTCTTGGTTTTCTTGATCCAAAACTAGATTTTTGTATTCGCGACCAAATTCGTGATTTTCTTGATCCAAAACTAGATTTTTGAATTCGCCACGCAGTTCTTGATTTTCTTGATCCAAAACTAGATTTTTGTTTTCGCGACCCAATTCTTGGTTTTCTTGATCCAAAACTAGACTTTTGCATTCGCCACGCAATTCTTGATTTTCTTGATCCGAAACTAGATTTTCGTATTTGCGACCAAATTCTTGATTTTTTTGATGCAAAACTAGATTTTCGTATTCGCGACCCAATTCTTGATTTTCTTGATCCGAAACTAGATTTTTGTATTCGCGACCAAATTCGTGATTTTCTTGATCCAAAACTAGATTTTTGAATTCGCCACGCAGTTCTTGATTTTCTTGATCCAAAACTAGATTTTTGTTTTCGCGACCCAATTCTTGGTTTTCTTGATCCAAAACTAGATTTTTGCATTCGCCACGCAATTCTTGATTTTCTTGATCTGAAACTAGATTTTCGTATTTGCGACCAAATTCTTGATTTTCTTGATGCAAAACTAGATTTTCGTATTCGCGACCCAATTCTTGATTTTCTTGATCCAAAACTAGATTTTTGCATTCGCGACCAAATTCGTGATTTTCTTGATCCAAAACTAGATTTTTGTATTTGCGACCAAATATTTGATTTTCCTGATCCAAAAATATATTTTCGTATTCGCGACCCAATTCTTGATTTTGTTGATCCAAAACTAGATTTTTGTATTCGCGACCAAATTCGGGATTTTCTTGATCCAAAACTAAATTTTTGCATTCGCCACGCAATTCTTGATTTTCTTGATCCGAAACAAGATTTTCGTATTCGCGACCCAATTCTTGATTTTCTTGATCCGAAACTAGATTTTTGTATTCGCGACGCAATTTTTGATTTTCTTGATCCAAAACTAGATTTTTGTATTCGCGACCGAATTCCTGATTTTCTTGATCCAAAACTAGATTTTTGTATTCGCCACGCAATTCTTGATTTTCTTGATCCAAAACTAGATTTTCTTATTTGCGACCAAATTCTTGATTTTCTTGATCTAAAACTAGATTTTCTTATTCTCGACCCAATTCTTAATTTTATTGATCCCAAACTAGATATTTGTATTCGCGACCAATTTCTTGATTTTCCTGATCCAAAACTAGATTTTTGAATTCGCGACCAACTTCTTGATCCAAAACTAGATTTTTGCATTCGCGACTCAATTCTTTATTTTCTTGATCCAAAACTAGATTTTTGCATTAGCCACGCAGTTCTTTATTTTCTTGTTCCAAAATTAGATTTTTGCATTAGTCATGCAGTTCTTTATTTTCATGATCCAAACCTAGATTTTTGTATTCGCGACCAACTTCTTTATTTTCTTGATCCAAAACTAGATTTTTGCATTCACGACCAAATTCTTCATTTTCTTGATCCAAAACTAGAATTTTGCATTCGCCCCGCAGTTCTTGATTTTCTTGATCCAAAACAAGATTTTTGAATTCGCCACGCAGTTCTTGATTTTCTTGATCCAAAACTAGATTTTTGTATTCGCGACCAAATTCTTGATTTTCATTATCCAAAACTAGATTTTTTTATTCGCGACCAACATATTGATTTTCTTGATACAAAACTAAATTTTTTTATTCGCGACCAAATTCTTGATTTTCTTGATCCAAAACTAGATTTTTGCATTCGCCACGCAATTCTTGATTTTCTTGATCCAAAACTAGATTTTTGTATTCGCGACCAAATTCTTGATTTTCTTGATCCAAAACTAGATTTTTGTATTCGCGACCAAATTTTTGATTTTCTTGATTCAAAACTAGATTTTTGTATTCGCGACCGAATTCTTGATTTTCTTGATCCAAAACTAGATTTTTGCATTCGCCACGCAATTCTTGATTTTCTTGATCCAAAACTAGATTTTTGTATTTGCGACCAAATTCTTGATTTTCTTGATCCAAAACTAGATTTTGTTATTCTCGACCCAATTCTTGATTTTATTGATCCCAAACTAGATACTTGTATTCGGAACAAATTTCTTAATTTTCCTGATCCAAAACTAGATTTTTGAATTCGCGACCAACTTCTTGATCCAAAACTAGATTTTTGCATTCGCGACTCAATTCTTGATTTTCTTGATCCAAAACTAGATTTTTACATTAGCCACGCAGTTCTTGATTTTCTTGATCAAAAACAAGATTTTTGAATTCGCCACGCAGTTCTTTATTTTCTTGATCCAAAACTAGATTTTTGTATTCGCGACCAAATTCTTGATTTTCATTATCAGAAACTATATTTTTGTATTCGCGACCAACTTATTGATTTTCTTGATACAAAACTAAATTTTTTTATTCGCGACCAAATTCGTGATTTTCTTGTTCCAACACTAGCTTTTTGTATTCGCAACACAATTTTTGATTTTCTTGATCCAAAAGTAGTTTTTTGTATTCGCGACGCAATTCTTGATTTTTCTTGATCCAAAACTAGTTTTTTGTATTCGCGAACCAATTCTTGATTTTCTTGTTCCAACACTAGTTTTTTGTATTCGCGACGCAATTCTTGATTTTCTTGATCCAAAACTTGTTTTTTGTATTCGCGAACCAATTCTTGATTTTCTTGTTCCAACACTAGTTTTTTGTATTCGCGACTCAATTCTTAATTTTCTTGTTCCAAAACTAGATTTTTGTATTGGGCACACAATTATTGATTTTTTCCTTATCCAAAATAAGTTTTTTGTACAGGGTACTCAATTCTTGATTTTCTTGAGCCAAAACTTGTTTTTTGTATTCGCGACGCAATTTTTGATTTTCTTGATCCAAAAGTAGTTTTTTGTATTCGCGACGCAATTCTTAATTTTTCTTGATCCAAACCTAGTTTTTTGTATTCGCGACTGAATTTTTTATTTTCTTGATCCAAAACAAGTTTTTTGTAATGGGCACTCAATTCTTGATTTTCTTGATCCAAAACTAGTTTTTTGTGTTCGCGACGCAATTCCTCATTTTTTTGAACCAAAAATAGGTTTTGGTTTTCGGGACGCAATTCTTGATTTTTTTTCATCCAAAACTAGTTTTCCGTATTCGCGACGCAATTCTTGATTTTCTTGATCGAAAACTAGTTTTTTGTATTCGCGACGCAATTTTTGATTTTCTTGATCCAAAACTAGTTTTTTGTATTCGCGAACCAATTCTTGATTTTCTTGTTCCAACACTAGTTTTTTGTATTCGCGACGCAATTCTTGATTTTCTTGATCCAAAACTAGTTTTTTGTATTCGCGAACCAATTCTTGATTTTCTTGTTCCAACACTAGTTTTTTGTATTCGCGACTCAATTCTTAATTTTCTTGATCCAAAACTAGATTTTTGTATTGGGCACACAATTATTGATTTTTTCCTTATCCAAAATAAGTTTTTTGTACAGGGTACTCAATTCTTGATTTTCTTGAGCCAAAACTTGTTTTTTGTATTCGCGACGCAATTTTTGATTTTCTTGATCCAAAAGTAGTTTTTTGTATTCGCGACGCAATTCTTGATTTTTCTTGATCCAAACCTAGTTTTTTGTATTCGCGACTGAATTTTTGATTTTCTTGATCCAAAACAAGTTTTTTGTAATGGGCACTCAATTCTTGATTTTCTTGATCCAAAACTAGTTTTTTGTGTTCGCGACGCAATTCCTCATTTTTTTGAACCAAAACTAGGTTTTGGTTTTCGGAACGCAATTCTTGATTTTTTTTCATCCAAAACTAGTTTTCCGTATTCGCGACGCAATTCTTGATTTTCTTGATCGAAAACTAGTTTTTTGTATTCGCGACGCAATTCTTGATTTTCTTGATCCAAAACTAGTTTTTTGTATTCGCGAACCAATTCTTGATTTTCTTGTTCCAACACTAGTTTTTTGTATTCGCGACGCAATTCTTGATTTTCTTGATCCAAAACTAGTTTTTTGTATTCGGGAACCAATTCTTGATTTTCTTGTTCCAACACTAGTTTTTTGTATTCGCCACTCAATTCTTAATTTTCTTGATCCAAAACTAGATTTTTATATTGGGCACACAATTATTGATTTTTTCCTTATCCAAAATAAGTTTTTTGTACAGGGTACTCAATTCTTGATTTTCTTGAGGCAAAACTTGTTTTTTGTATTCGCGACGCAATTTTTCATTTTCTTGATCCAAAAGTAGTTTTTTGTATTCGCGACGCAATTCTTGATTTTCTTGATCCAAAACTAGTTTTTTGTATTCGCGAACCAATTCTTGATTTTCTTGATCCAAAAGTAGTTTTTTGTATTCGCGACGCAATTCTTGATTTTCTTGATCCAAAACTAGTTTTTTGTATTCGCGAACCAATTCTTGATTTTCTTGTTCCAACACTAGTTTTTTGTATTCGCGACGCAATTCTTGATTTTCTTGATCCAAAACTAGTTTTTTGTATTCACGAACCAATTCTTGATTTTCTTGTTCCAACACTAGTTTTTTGTAGTCGCGACTCAATTCTTAATTTTCTTGATCCAAAACTAGATTTTTGTATTGGGCACACAATTATTGATTTTTTCCTTATCCAAAATAAGTTTTTTGTACAGGGTACTCAATTCTTGATTTTCTTGAGCCAAAACTTGTTTTTTGTATTCGCGACACAATTTTTGATTTTCTTGATCCAAAAGTAGTTTTTTGTATTCGCGACGCAATTCTTGATTTTTCTTGATCCAAACCTAGTTTTTTGTATTCGCGACTTAATTTTTGATTTTCTTGATCCAAAACAAGTTTTTTGTAATGGGCACTCAATTCTTGATTTTCTTGATCCAAAACTAGTTTTTTGTGTTCGCGACGCAATTCCTCATTTTTTTGAACCAAAACTAGGTTTTGTTTTTCGGGACGCAATTCTTGATTTTCTTTCATCCAAAAATAGTTTTTCGTATTCGCGACGCAATTCTTGATTTTCTTGATCGAAAACTAGTTTTTTGTATTCGCGACGCAATTCTTGATTTTCTTGATCCAAAACTAGTTTTTTGTATTGGCGAACCAATTCTTGATTTTCTTGTTCCAACAGTAGTTTTTTGTATTCGCAACGCAATTCTTGATTTTCTTGATCCAATACTAGTTTTTTGTATTCGCGAACCAATTCTTGATTTTCTTGTTCCAACACTAGTTTTTTGTATTCGCGACTCAATTCTTAATTTTCTTGATCCAAAACTAGATTTTTGTATTGGGCACACAATTATTGATTTTTTCCTTATCCAAAATAAGTTTTTGGAACAGGGTACTCAATTCTTGATTTTCTTGAGCCAAAACTTGTTTTTCGTATTCGCGACGCAATTCTTGATTTTCTTGATCCAAAACTAATTTTTTGTATTCGCGACGCAATTCTTGATTGTCTTGATCCAAACTAGTTTTTTGTATTCGCGACGGAATTCTTGATTCTCTTGATCCAAAAGTAATTTTTTGTATTCGCGACGCAATTCTTCATTTTCTTGATCCAAAACTAGGTTTTGGTATTCGTGACTCAATTCTTGATTTTTCTTGATCCAAAACTAGTTTTTCGTATTGGCGACGCAATTCTTGATTTTCTTCATCCAATACTAGTTTTTTGTATTCGCGGCTGAATTCATGATTTTCTTGATCAAAAACTAGTTTTTTGTATTCGCGACACAATTCTTGATTTTCTTGATCCAAAACTAGTTTTTTGTATTGGGCACTCAATTCTTTATTTTATTGATCCAAAACTAGTTTTTTGTATTCGCGGCTCTATTCTTGATTTTCTTGATCAAAAACTAGTTTTTTGTATTCGCGACTCAATTCTTGATTTTCTTGATCCAAAACTAGATTTTTGTATTAGGCACACAATTCTTGATTTTCTTGATCCAAAACAAGATTTTTGTATTCGGCACACAATTCTTGATTTTTTCATCATCCAAAATACGTTTTTTGTACAGGGTACTCAATTCTTGATTTTCTTGAGCCAAAACTAGTTTTTTGTATTCGCGACGCAATTCTTGATTTTCTTGATCCAAAACTAGTTTTTTATATTCGCGACGCAATTCTTGATTTTCTTGATCCAAAACTAGTTTTTTGTATTCGCGACTGAATTCTTGATTTTCATGATCCAAAACAAATTTTTTGTAATGGGCACTCAATTCTTGATTTTCTTGATCCAAAACTAGTTTTTTGTATTCGCGACGCAATTCCTCATTTTTTTGAACCAAAACTAGGTTTTGTTTTTCGGGACGCAATTCTTGATTTTTTTTCATCCAAAACTAGTTTTTCGTATTCGCGACGCAATTCTTGATTTTCTTGATCGAAAACTAGTTTTTTGTATTCGCGACGCAATTCTTGATTTTTCTTGATCCAAAACTAGTTTTTTGTATTCGCGAACCAATTCTTGATTTTCTTGTTCCAACACTAGTTTTTTGTATTCGCGACGCAATTCTTGATTTTCTTGATCCAAAACTAGTTTTTTGTATTCGCGAACCAATTCTTGATTTTCTTGTTCCAACAATAGTTTTTTGTATTCGCGACTCAATTCTTAATTTTCTTGATCCAAAACTAGATTTTTGTATTGGGCACACAATTATTGATTTTTTCCTTATCCAAAATAAGTTTTTTGTACAGGGTACTCAATTCTTGATTTTCTTAAGCCAAAACTTGTTTTTTGTATTCGCGACGCAATTTTTGATTTTCTTGATCCAAAAGTAGTTTTTTGTATTCGCGACGCAATTCTTGATTTTCTTGATCCAAAACTAGTTTTTTGTATTCGCGAACCAATTCTTGATTTTCTTGTTCCAACACTAGTTTTTTGTATTCGCGACGCAATTCATGATTTTCTTGATCCAAAACTAGTTTTTTGTATTCGCGAACCAATTCTTGATTTTCTTGATCAAAAACTAGTTTTTTGTATTCGCGACTCAATTCTTGATTTTCTTGATCCAAAACTAAATTTTTGTATTAGGCACACAATTCTTGATTTTCTTGATCCAAAACAAGATTTTAGTATTCGGCACAAAATTCTTGATTTTTTCATCATCCAAAATAAGTTTTTTGTACAGGGTACTCAATTCTTGATTTTCTTGAGCCAAACTAGTTTTTTGTATTCGCGACGCAATTCTTGATTTTCTTGATCCAAAATTAGTTTTTTATATTCGCGACGCAATTCTTGATTTTCTTGATCCAAAACTAGTCTTTTGTATTCGCGACTGAATTCTTGATTTTCTTGATCCAAAAAAAGTTTTTTGTAATGCGCACTCAATTCTTGATTTTCTTGATCCAAAACTAGTTTTTTGTATTCGCGACGCAATTCCTCATTTTTTTGAACCAAAACTAGGTTTTGTTTTTCGGGACGCAATTCTTGATTTTTTTTCATCCAAAACTAGTTTTTCGTATTCGCGACGCAATTCTTGATTTTCTTGATCGAAAACTAGTTTTTTGTATTCGCGACGCAATTCTTGATTTTCTTGATCCAAAACAAGTTTTTTGTAATGGGCACTCAATTCTTGATTTTCTTGATCCAAAACTAGTTTTTTGTATTCGCGACGCAATTCCTCATTTTCTTGAACCAAAACTAGGTTTTGTTTTTCGGGACGCAATTCTTGATTTTTTTTCATCCAAAACTAGTTTTTCGTATTCGCGACGCAATTCTTGATTTTCTTGATCGAAAACTAGTTTTTTGTATTCGCGACGCAATTCTTGATTTTTCTTGATCCAAAACTAGTTTTTTGTATTCGCGAACCAATTCTTGATTTTCTTGTTCCAACACTAGTTTTTTGTATTCGCGACGCAATTCATGATTTTCTTGATCCAAAACTAGTTTTTTGTATTCGCGAACCAATTCTTGATTTTTTCTTGTTCCAACACTAGTTTTTTGTATTCGCGACTCAATTCTTAATTTTCTTGATCCAAAACTAGATTTTTGTATTGGGAACACAATTATTGATTATTTCCTTATCCAAAATAAGTTTTTTGTACAGGGTACTCAATTCTTGATTTTCTTGAGCCAAAACTTGTTTTTTGTATTCGCGACGCAATTTTTGATTTTCTTGATCCAAAAGTAGTTTTTTGTATTCGCGACGCAATTCTTGATTTTTCTTGATCCAAACCTAGTTTTTTGTATTCGCGACTGAATTTTTGATTTTCTTGATCCAAAACAAGTTTTTTGTAATGGGCACTCAATTCTTGATTTTCTTGATCCAAAACTAGTTTTTTGTGTTCGCGACGCAATTCCTCATTTTTTTGAACCAAAACTAGGTTTTGGTTTTCGGGACGCAATTCTTGATTTTCTTGAGCCAAAACTTGTTTTTTGTATTCGCGACGCAATTCTTGATTTTCTTGATCGAAAACTAGTTTTTTGTATTCGCGACGCAATTCTTGATTTTTCTTGATCCAAAACTAGTTTTTTGTATTCGCGAACCAATTCTTGATTTTCTTGTTCCAACACTAGTTTTTTGTATTCACGACGCAATTCTTGATTTTCTTGATCCAAAACTAGTTTTTTGTATTCGCGAACCAATTCTTGATTTTCTTGTTCCAACACTAGTTTTTTGTATTCGCGACTCAATTCTTAATTTTCTTGATTCAAAACTAGATTTCTGTATTGGGCAAACAATTATTGATTTTTTCCTTATCCAAAATAAGTTTTTTGTACAGGGTACTCAATTCTTGATTTTCTTGAGCCAAAACTTGTTTTTTGTATTTGCGACGCTATTTTTGATTTTCTTGATCCAAAAGTAGTTTTTTGTATTCGCGACGCAATTCTTGATTTTTCTTGATCCAAACCTAGTTTTTTGTATTCGCGACTGAATTTTTGATTTTCTTGATCCAAAACAAGTTTTTTGTAATGGGCACTCAATTCTTGATTTTCTTGATCCAAAACTAGTTTTTTGTGTTCGCGACGCAATTCCTCATTTTTTTGAACCAAAACTAGGTTTTGGTTTTCGGGACGCAATTCTTGATTTTTTTTCATCCAAAACTAGTTTTCCGTATTCGCGACGCAATTCTTGATTTTCTTGATCGAAAACTAGTTTTTTGGTATTCGCGACGCAATTTTTGATTTTCTTGATCCAAAACTAGTTTTTTGTATTCGCGACGCAATTCTTGATTTTCTTGATCCAAAACAAGTTTTTTGTAATGGGCACTCAATTCTTGATTTTCTTGATCCAAAACTAGTTTTTTGTATTCGCGACGCAATTCCTCATTTTCTTGAACCAAAACTTGGTTTTGTTTTTCGGGACGCAATTCTTGATTTTTTTTCATCCAAAACTAGTTTTTCGTATTCGCGACGCAATTCTTGATTTTCTTGATCGAAAACTAGTTTTTTGTATTCGCGACGCAATTCTTGATTTTTCTTGATCCAAAACTAGTTTTTTGTATTCGCGAACCAATTCTTGATTTTCTTGTTCCAACACTAGTTTTTTGTATTCGCGACGCAATTCATGATTTTCTTGATCCAAAACTAGTTTTTTGTATTCGCGAACCAATTCTTGATTTTTTCTTGTTCCAACACTAGTTTTTTGTATTCGCGACTCAATTCTTAATTTTCTTGATCCAAAACTAAATTTTTGTATTGGGAACACAATTATTGATTATTTCCTTATCCAAAATAAGTTTTTTGTACAGGGTACTCAATTCTTGATTTTCTTGAGCCAAAACTTGTTTTTTGTATTCGCGACGCAATTTTTGATTTTCTTGATCCAAAAGTAGTTTTTTGTATTCGCGACGCAATTCTTGATTTTTCTTGATCCAAACCTAGTTTTTTGTATTCGCGACTGAATTTTTGATTTTCTTGATCCAAAACAAGTTTTTTGTAATGGGCACTCAATTCTTGATTTTCTTGATCCAAAACTAGTTTTTTGTGTTCGCGACGCAATTCCTCATTTTTTTGAACCAAAACTAGGTTTTGGTTTTCGGGACGCAATTCTTGATTTTCTTGAGCCAAAACTTGTTTTTTGTATTCGCGACGCAATTTTTGATTTTCTTGATCGAAAACTAGTTTTTTGTATTCGCGACGCAATTCTTGATTTTCTTGATCCAAAACTAGTTTTTTGTATTCGCGAACCAATTCTTGATTTTCTTGTTCCAACACTAGTTTTTTGTATTCACGACGCAATTCTTGATTTTCTTGATCCAAAACTAGTTTTTTGTATTCGCGAACCAATTCTTGATTTTCTTGTTCCAACACTAGTTTTTTGTATTCGTGACTCAATTCTTAATTTTCTTGATTCAAAACTAGATTTCTGTATTGGGCAAACAATTATTGATTTTTTCCTTATCCAAAATAAGTTTTTTGTACAGGGTACTCAATTCTTGATTTTCTTGAGCCAAAACTTGTTTTTTGTATTTGCGACGCTATTTTTGATTTTCTTGATCCAAAAGTAGTTTTTTGTATTCGCGACGCAATTCTTGATTTTTCTTGATCCAAACCTAGTTTTTTGTATTCGCGACTGAATTTTTGATTTTCTTGATCCAAAACAAGTTTTTTGTAATGGGCACTCAATTCTTGATTTTCTTGATCCAAAACTAGTTTTTTGTGTTCGCGACGCAATTCCTCATTTTTTTGAACCAAAACTATGTTTTGGTTTTCGGGACGCAATTCTTGATTTTTTTTCATCCAAAACTAGTTTTCCGTATTCGCGACGCAATTCTTGATTTTCTTGATCGAAAACTAGTTTTTTGGTATTCGCGACGCAATTTTTGATTTTCTTGATCCAAAACTAGTTTTTTGTATTCGCGACGCAATTCTTGATTTTCTTGATCCAAAACAAGTTTTTTGTAATGGGCACTCAATTCTTGATTTTCTTGATCCAAAACTAGTTTTTTGTATTCGCGACGCAATTCCTCATTTTCTTGAACCAAAACTTGGTTTTGTTTTTCGGGACGCAATTCTTGATTTTTTTTCATCCAAAACTAGTTTTTCGTATTCGCGACGCAATTCTTGATTTTCTTGATCGAAAACTAGTTTTTTGTATTCGCGACGCAATTCTTGATTTTTCTTGATCCAAAACTAGTTTTTTGTATTCGCGAACCAATTCTTGATTTTCTTGTTCCAACACTAGTTTTTTGTATTCGCGACGCAATTCATGATTTTCTTGATCCAAAACTAGTTTTTTGTATTCGCGAACCAATTCTTGATTTTTTCTTGTTCCAACACTAGTTTTTTGTATTCGCGACTCAATTCTTAATTTTCTTGATCCAAAACTAGATTTTTGTATTGGGAACACAATTATTGATTATTTCCTTATCCAAAATAAGTTTTTTGTACAGGGTACTCAATTCTTGATTTTCTTGAGCCAAAACTTGTTTTTTGTATTCGCGACGCAATTTTTGATTTTCTTGATCCAAAAGTAGTTTTTTGTATTCGCGACGCAATTCTTGATTTTTCTTGATCCAAACCTAGTTTTTTGTATTCGCGACTGAATTTTTGATTTTCTTGATCCAAAACAAGTTTTTTGTAATGGGCACTCAATTCTTGATTTTCTTGATCCAAAACTAGTTTTTTGTGTTCGCGACGCAATTCCTCATTTTTTTGAACCAAAACTAGGTTTTGGTTTTCGGGACGCAATTCTTGATTTTCTTGAGCCAAAACTTGTTTTTTGTATTCGCGACGCAATTTTTGATTTTCTTGATCGAAAACTAGTTTTTTGTATTCGCGACGCAATTCTTGATTTTCTTGATCCAAAACTAGTTTTTTGTATTCGCGAACCAATTCTTGATTTTCTTGTTCCAACACTAGTTTTTTGTATTCACGACGCAATTCTTGATTTTCTTGATCCAAAACTAGTTTTTTGTATTCGCGAACCAATTCTTGATTTTCTTGTTCCAACACTAGTTTTTTGTATTCGTGACTCAATTCTTAATTTTCTTGATTCAAAACTAGATTTCTGTATTGGGCAAACAATTATTGATTTTTTCCTTATCCAAAATAAGTTTTTTGTACAGGGTACTCAATTCTTGATTTTCTTGAGCCAAAACTTGTTTTTTGTATTTGCGACGCTATTTTTGATTTTCTTGATCCAAAAGTAGTTTTTTGTATTCGCGACGCAATTCTTGATTTTTCTTGATCCAAACCTAGTTTTTTGTATTCGCGACTGAATTTTTGATTTTCTTGATCCAAAACAAGTTTTTTGTAATGGGCACTCAATTCTTGATTTTCTTGATCCAAAACTAGTTTTTTGTGTTCGCGACGCAATTCCTCATTTTTTTGAACCAAAACTATGTTTTGGTTTTCGGGACGCAATTCTTGATTTTTTTTCATCCAAAACTAGTTTTCCGTATTCGCGACGCAATTCTTGATTTTCTTGATCGAAAACTAGTTTTTTGGTATTCGCGACGCAATTTTTGATTTTCTTGATCCAAAACTAGTTTTTTGTATTCGCGACGCAATTCTTGATTTTCTTGATCCAAAACAAGTTTTTTGTAATGGGCACTCAATTCTTGATTTTCTTGATCCAAAACTAGTTTTTTGTATTCGCGACGCAATTCCTCATTTTCTTGAACCAAAACTTGGTTTTGTTTTTCGGGACGCAATTCTTGATTTTTTTTCATCCAAAACTAGTTTTTCGTATTCGCGACGCAATTCTTGATTTTCTTGATCGAAAACTAGTTTTTTGTATTCGCGACGCAATTCTTGATTTTTCTTGATCCAAAACTAGTTTTTTGTATTCGCGAACCAATTCTTGATTTTCTTGTTCCAACACTAGTTTTTTGTATTCGCGACGCAATTCATGATTTTCTTGATCCAAAACTAGTTTTTTGTATTCGCGAACCAATTCTTGATTTTTTCTTGTTCCAACACTAGTTTTTTGTATTCGCGACTCAATTCTTAATTTTCTTGATCCAAAACTAGATTTTTGTATTGGGAACACAATTATTGATTATTTCCTTATCCAAAATAAGTTTTTTGTACAGGGTACTCAATTCTTGATTTTCTTGAGCCAAAACTTGTTTTTTGTATTCGCGACGCAATTTTTGATTTTCTTGATCCAAAAGTAGTTTTTTGTATTCGCGACGCAATTCTTGATTTTTCTTGATCCAAACCTAGTTTTTTGTATTCGCGACTGAATTTTTGATTTTCTTGATCCAAAACAAGTTTTTTGTAATGGGCACTCAATTCTTGATTTTCTTGATCCAAAACTAGTTTTTTGTGTTCGCGACGCAATTCCTCATTTTTTTGAACCAAAACTAGGTTTTGGTTTTCGGGACGCAATTCTTGATTTTCTTGAGCCAAAACTTGTTTTTTGTATTCGCGACGCAATTTTTGATTTTCTTGATCGAAAACTAGTTTTTTGTATTCGCGACGCAATTCTTGATTTTCTTGATCCAAAACTAGTTTTTTGTATTCGCGAACCAATTCTTGATTTTCTTGTTCCAACACTAGTTTTTTGTATTCACGACGCAATTCTTGATTTTCTTGATCCAAAACTAGTTTTTTGTATTCGCGAACCAATTCTTGATTTTCTTGTTCCAACACTAGTTTTTTGTATTCGTGACTCAATTCTTAATTTTCTTGATTCAAAACTAGATTTCTGTATTGGGCAAACAATTATTGATTTTTTCCTTATCCAAAATAAGTTTTTTGTACAGGGTACTCAATTCTTGATTTTCTTGAGCCAAAACTTGTTTTTTGTATTTGCGACGCTATTTTTGATTTTCTTGATCCAAAAGTAGTTTTTTGTATTCGCGACGCAATTCTTGATTTTTCTTGATCCAAACCTAGTTTTTTGTATTCGCGACTGAATTTTTGATTTTCTTGATCCAAAACAAGTTTTTTGTAATGGGCACTCAATTCTTGATTTTCTTGATCCAAAACTAGTTTTTTGTGTTCGCGACGCAATTCCTCATTTTTTTGAACCAAAACTATGTTTTGGTTTTCGGGACGCAATTCTTGATTTTTTTTCATCCAAAACTAGTTTTCCGTATTCGCGACGCAATTCTTGATTTTCTTGATCGAAAACTAGTTTTTTGGTATTCGCGACGCAATTTTTGATTTTCTTGATCCAAAACTAGTTTTTTGTATTCGCGACGCAATTCTTGATTTTCTTGATCCAAAACAAGTTTTTTGTAATGGGCACTCAATTCTTGATTTTCTTGATCCAAAACTAGTTTTTTGTATTCGCGACGCAATTCCTCATTTTCTTGAACCAAAACTTGGTTTTGTTTTTCGGGACGCAATTCTTGATTTTTTTTCATCCAAAACTAGTTTTTCGTATTCGCGACGCAATTCTTGATTTTCTTGATCGAAAACTAGTTTTTTGTATTCGCGACGCAATTCTTGATTTTTCTTGATCCAAAACTAGTTTTTTGTATTCGCGAACCAATTCTTGATTTTCTTGTTCCAACACTAGTTTTTTGTATTCGCGACGCAATTCATGATTTTCTTGATCCAAAACTAGTTTTTTGTATTCGCGAACCAATTCTTGATTTTTTCTTGTTCCAACACTAGTTTTTTGTATTCGCGACTCAATTCTTAATTTTCTTGATCCAAAACTAGATTTTTGTATTGGGAACACAATTATTGATTATTTCCTTATCCAAAATAAGTTTTTTGTACAGGGTACTCAATTCTTGATTTTCTTGAGCCAAAACTTGTTTTTTGTATTCGCGACGCAATTTTTGATTTTCTTGATCCAAAAGTAGTTTTTTGTATTCGCGACGCAATTCTTGATTTTTCTTGATCCAAACCTAGTTTTTTGTATTCGCGACTGAATTTTTGATTTTCTTGATCCAAAACAAGTTTTTTGTAATGGGCACTCAATTCTTGATTTTCTTGATCCAAAACTAGTTTTTTGTGTTCGCGACGCAATTCCTCATTTTTTTGAACCAAAACTAGGTTTTGGTTTTCGGGACGCAATTCTTGATTTTCTTGAGCCAAAACTTGTTTTTTGTATTCGCGACGCAATTTTTGATTTTCTTGATCGAAAACTAGTTTTTTGTATTCGCGACGCAATTCTTGATTTTCTTGATCCAAAACTAGTTTTTTGTATTCGCGAACCAATTCTTGATTTTCTTGTTCCAACACTAGTTTTTTGTATTCACGACGCAATTCTTGATTTTCTTGATCCAAAACTAGTTTTTTGTATTCGCGAACCAATTCTTGATTTTCTTGTTCCAACACTAGTTTTTTGTATTCGCGACTCAATTCTTAATTTTCTTGATTCAAAACTAGATTTCTGTATTGGGCAAACAATTATTGATTTTTTCCTTATCCAAAATAAGTTTTTTGTACAGGGTACTCAATTCTTGATTTTCTTGAGCCAAAACTTGTTTTTTGTATTTGCGACGCTATTTTTGATTTTCTTGATCCAAAAGTAGTTTTTTGTATTCGCGACGCAATTCTTGATTTTTCTTGATCCAAACCTAGTTTTTTGTATTCGCGACTGAATTTTTGATTTTCTTGATCCAAAACAAGTTTTTTCTAATGGGCACTCAATTCTTGATTTTCTTGATCCAAAACTAGTTTTTTGTGTTCGCGACGCAATTCCTCATTTTTTTGAACCAAAACTAGGTTTTGGTTTTCGGGACGCAATTCTTGATTTTTTTTCATCCAAAACTAGTTTTCCGTATTCGCGACGCAATTCTTGATTTTCTTGATCGAAAACTAGTTTTTTGTATTCGCGACGCAATTTTTGATTTTCTTGATCCAAAACTAGTTTTTTGTATTCGCGAACCAATTCTTGATTTTCTTGTTCCAACACTAGTTTTTTGTATTCGCGACGCAATTCTTGATTTTCTTGATCCAAAACTAGTTTTTTGTATTCGCGAACCAATTCTTGATTTTCTTGTTCCAACACTAGTTTTTTGTATTCGCGACTCAATTCTTAATTTTCTTGATCCAAAACTAGATTTTTGTATTGGGCAAACAATTATTGATTTTTTCCTTATCCAAAATAAGTTTTTTGTACAGGGTACTCAATTCTTGATTTTCTTGAGCCAAAACTTGTTTTTTGTATTCGCGACGCAATTTTTGATTTTCTTGATCCAAAAGTAGTTTTTTGTATTCGCGACGCAATTCTTGATTTTCTTGATCCAAAACTAGTTTTTTGTATTCGCGAACCAATTCTTGATTTTCTTGTTCCAACACTAGTTTTTTGTATTCGCGACGCAATTCATGATTTTCTTGATCCAAAACTAGTTTTTTGTATTCGCGAACCAATTCTTGATTTTCTTGATCAAAAACTAGTTTTTTGTATTCGCGACTCAATTCTTGATTTTCTTGATCCAAAACTAGATTTTTGTATTAGGCACACAATTCTTGATTTTCTTGATCCAAAACAAGATTTTTGTATTCGGCACACAATTCTTGATTTTTTCATCATCCAAAATAAGTTTTTTGTACAGGGTACTCAATTCTTGATTTTCTTGAGCCAAAACTAGTTTTTTGTATTCGCGACGCAATTCTTTATTTTTTTGATCAAAAACAAGTTTTTTATATTCGCGACGCAATTCTTGATTTTCTTGATCCAAAACTAGTTTTTTGTATTCGCGACTGAATTCTTGATTTTCTTGATCCAAAACAAGTTTTTTGTAATGGGCACTCAATTCTTGACTTTCTTGATCCAAAACTAGTTTTTTGTATTCGCGACGCAATTCCTCATTTTTTTGAACCAAAACTAGGTTTTGTTTTTCGGGACGCAATTCTTGATTTTTTTTCATCCAAAACTAGTTTTTCGTATTCGCGACGCAATTCTTGATTTTCTTGATCGATGACTAGTTTTTTGTATTCGCGACGCAATTCTTGATTTTCTTGATCCAAAACTAGTTTTTTGTATTCGCGAACCAATTCTTGATTTTCTTGTTCCAACACTAGTTTTATGTATTCGCGACGCAATTCTTGATTTTCTTGATCCAAAACTAGTTTTTTGTATTCGCGATCCAATTCTTGATTTTCTTGTTCCAACACTAGTTTTTTGTATTCGCGACTCAATTCTTAATTTTCTTGATCCAAAACTAGATTTTTGTATTGGGCACACAATTATTGATTTTTTCCTTATCCAAAATATGTTTTTTGTACAGGGTACTCATTTCTTGATTTTCTTGAGCCAAAACTTGTTTTTTGTATTCGCGACGCAATTTTTGATTTTCTTGATCCAAAAGTAGTTTTTTGTATTCGCGACGCAATTCTTGATTTTCTTGATCCAAAACTAGTTTTTTGTATTCGCGACTGAATTCTTGATTTTCTTGATCCAAAAGAAGTTTTTTGTAATGGGCACTCAATTCTTGATTTTCTTGATCCAAAACTAGTTTTTTGTGTTCGCGACGCAATTCCTCATTTTTTTGAACCAAAACTAGGTTTTGGTTTTCGGGACGCAATTCTTGATTTTTTTTCATCCAAAACTAGTTTTCCGTATTCGCGACGCAATACTTGATTTTCTTGATCGAAAACTAGTTTTTTGTATTCGCGACGCAATTCTTGATTTTCTTGATCCAAAACTAGTTTTTTGTATTCGCGAACCAATTCTTGATTTTCTTGTTCCAACACTAGTTTTTTGTATTCGCGACGCAATTCTTGATTTTCTTGATCCAAAACTAGTTTTTTGTATTCGCGAACCAATTCTTGATTTTTTTGTTCCAACACTAGTTTTTTGTATTCGCGACTCAATTCTTAATTTTCTTGATCCAAAACTAGATTTTTGTATTGGTCACACAATTATTGATTTTTTCCTTATCCAAAATAAGTTTTTTGTACAGGGTACTCAATTCTTGATTTTCTTGAGCCAAAACTAGTTTTTTGTATTCGCGACGCAATTTTTGATTTTCTTGATCCAAAAGTAGTTTTTTGTATTCGCGACGCAATTCTTGATTTTCATGATCCAAAACTAGTTTTTTGTATTCGCGAACCAATTCTTGATTTTCTTGTTCCAACACTAGTTTTTTGTATTCGCGACGCAATTCTTGATTTTCTTGATCCAAAACTAGTTTTTTGTATTCGCGAACCAATTCTTGATTTTCTTGTTCCAACACTAGTTTTTTGTATTCGCGACGCAATTCTTGATTTTCTTGATCCAAAACTAGTTTTTTGTATTCGCGAACCAATTCTTGATTTTCTTGTTCCAACACTAGTTTTTTGTATTCGCGACTCAATTCTTAATTTTCTTGATCCAAAACTAGATTTTTGTATTGGGCACACAATTATTGATTTTTTCCTTATCCAAAATAAGTTTTTTGTACAGGGTACTCAATTCTTGATTTTCTTGAGTCAAAACTTGTTTTTTGTATTCGCGACGCAATTTTTTATTTTCCTGATCCAAAAGTAGTTTTTTGTATTCGCGACCCAATTCTTGATTTTCTTCATCAAAAATTAGTTTTTTGTATTCGCCACGCAATTCTTGATTTTCTTGATCCAAAACTATTTTTTTGTATTCGCGACGCAATTCTTTATTTTCTTGATCCAAACTAGTTTTTGTATTCGCGACTGAATTCTTGATTTTCTTGATCCAAAACTACTTTTTTGTATTCGCGAACCAATTCTTGATTTTCTTGAGCCAAAACTTGTTTTTTGTATTCGCGACTCAATTTTTGATTTTCTTGATCCAAAAGTAGTTTTTTGTATTCGCGACCCAATTCTTCATTTTCTTCATCAAAAATTAGTTTTTTGTATTCGCCACGCAATTCTTGATTTTCTTGATCCAAAACTATTTTTTTGTATTCGCGACGCAATTCTTTATTTTCTTGATCCAAACTAGTTTTTGTATTCGCGACTGAATTCTTGATTTTCATGATCCAAAACTAGTTTTTTGTATTCGCGAACCAATTCTTGATTTTCTTGTTCCAACACTAGTTTTTTGTATTCGCGACGTAATTCTTGATTTTCTTGATCCACAACTAGTTTTTTGTATTCGCGAACAAATTTTTGATTTTCTTGATCCAAAACTAGTTTTTTATATTCGCGACGCAATTCTTGATTTTCTTGATCCAAAACTAGTTTTTTGTATTCGTGACTGAATTCTTGATTTTCTTGATCCAAAAGAAGTTTTTTGTAATGGGCACTCAATTCTTGATTTTCTTGATCCAACACTAGTTTTATGTATTCGCGACGCAATTCTTGATTTTCTTGATCCAAAACTAGTTTTTTGTATTCGCGAACCAATTCTTGATTTTCTTATTCCAACACTAGTTTTTTGTATTCGCGACTCAATTCTTAATTTTCTGGATCCAAGACTAGATTTTTGTATTGGGCACACAATTACTGATTTTTTCCTTATCCAAAATATGTTTTTTGTACAGGGTACTCATTTCTTGATTTTCTTGAGCCAAAACTTGTTTTTTGTATTCGCGACGCAATTTTTGATTTTCTTGATCCAAAAGTAGTTTTTTGTATTCGCGACGCAATTCTTGATTTTCTTGATCCAAAACTAGTTTTTTGTGTTCGCGACTGAATTCTTGATTTTCTTGATCCAAAAGAAGTTTTTTGTAATGGGCACTCAATTCTTGATTTTCTTGATCCAAAACTAGTTTTTTGTGTTCGCGACGCAATTCCTCATTTTTTTGAACCAAAACTAGGTTTTGGTTTTCGGGACGCAATTCTTGATTTTTTTTCATCCAAAACTAGTTTTCCGTATTCGCGACGCAATACTTGATTTTCTTGATCGAAAACTAGTTTTTTGTATTCGCGACGCAATTCTTGATTTTCTTGATCCAAAACTAGTTTTTTGTATTCGCGAACCAATTCTTGATTTTCTTGTTCCAACACTAGTTTTTTGTATTCGCGACGCAATTCTTGATTTTCTTGATCCAAAACTAGTTTTTTGTATTCGCGAACCAATTCTTGATTTTCTTGTTCCAACACTAGTTTTTTGTATTCGCGACGCAATTCTTGATTTTCTTGATCCAAAACTAGTTTTTTGTATTCGCGAACCAATTCTTGATTTTCTTGTTCCAACACTAGTTTTTTGTATTCGCGACTCAATTCTTAATTTTCTTGATCCAAAACTAGATTTTTGTATTGGGCACACAATTATTGATTTTTTCCTTATCCAAAATAAGTTTTTTGTACAGGGTACTCAATTCTTGATTTTCTTGAGTCAAAACTTGTTTTTTGTATTCGCGACGCAATTTTTGATTTTCCTGATCCAAAAGTAGTTTTTTGTATTCGCGACCCAATTCTTGATTTTCTTCATCAAAAATTAGTTTTTTGTATTCGCCACGCAATTCTTGATTTTCTTGATCCAAAACTATTTTTTTGTATTCGCGACGCAATTCTTTATTTTCTTGATCCAAACTAGTTTTTGTATTCGCGACTGAATTCTTGATTTTCTTGATCCAAAACTAATTTTTTGTATTCGCGAACCAATTCTTGATTTTCTTGAGCCAAAACTTGTTTTTTGTATTCGCGACGCAATTTTTGATTTTCTTGATCCAAAAGTAGTTTTTTGTATTCGCGACCCAATTCTTCATTTTCTTCATCAAAAATTAGTTTTTTGTATTCGCCACGCAATTCTTGATTTTCTTGATCCAAAACTATTTTTTTGTATTCGCGACGCAATTCTTTATTTTCTTGATCCAAACTAGTTTTTGTATTCGCGACTGAATTCTTGATTTTCATGATCCAAAACTAGTTTTTTGTATTCGCGAACCAATTCTTGATTTTCTTGTTCCAACACTAGTTTTTTGTATTCGCGACGTAATTCTTGATTTTCTTGATCCACAACTAGTTTTTTGTATTCGCGAACAAATTTTTGATTTTCTTGATCCAAAACTAGTTTTTTATATTCGCGACGCAATTCTTGATTTTCTTGATCCAAAACTAGTTTTTTGTATTCGTGACTGAATTCTTGATTTTCTTGATCCAAAAGAAGTTTTTTGTAATGGGCACTCAATTCTTGATTTTCTTGATCCAACACTAGTTTTATGTATTCGCGACGCAATTCTTGATTTTCTTGATCCAAAACTAGTTTTTTGTATTCGCGAACCAATTCTTGATTTTCTTATTCCAACACTAGTTTTTTGTATTCGCGACTCAATTCTTAATTTTCTGGATCCAAGACTAGATTTTTGTATTGGGCACACAATTATTGATTTTTTCCTTATCCAAAATATGTTTTTTGTACAGGGTACTCATTTCTTGATTTTCTTGAGCCAAAACTTGTTTTTTGTATTCGCGACGCAATTTTTGATTTTCTTGATCCAAAAGTAGTTTTTTGTATTCGCGACGCAATTCTTGATTTTCTTGATCCAAAACTAGTTTTTTGTGTTCGCGACTGAATTCTTGATTTTCTTGATCCAAAAGAAGTTTTTTGTAATGGGCACTCAATTCTTGATTTTCTTGATCCAAAACTAGTTTTTTGTGTTCGCGACGCAATTCCTCATTTTTTTGAACCAAAACTAGGTTTTGGTTTTCGGGACGCAATTCTTGATTTTTTTTCATCCAAAACTAGTTTTCCGTATTCGCGACGCAATACTTGATTTTCTTGATCGAAAACTAGTTTTTTGTATTCGCGACGCAATTCTTGATTTTCTTGATCCAAAACTAGTTTTTTGTATTCGCGAACCAATTCTTGATTTTCTTGTTCCAACACTAGTTTTTTGTATTCGAGACGCAATTCTTGATTTTCTTGATCCAAAACTAGTTTTTTGTATTCGCGAACCAATTCTTGATTTTCTTGTTTCAACACTAGTTTTTTGTATTCGCGACGCAATTCTTGATTTTCTTGATCCAAAACTAGTTTTTTGTATTCGCGAACCAATTCTTGATTTTCTTGTTCCAACACTAGTTTTTTGTATTCGCGACTCAATTCTTAATTTTCTTGATCCAAAACTAGATTTTTGTATTGGGCACACAATTATTGATTTTTTCCTTATCCAAAATAAGTTTTTTGTACAGGGTACTCAATTCTTGATTTTCTTGAGTCAAAACTTGTTTTTTGTATTCGCGACGCAATTTTTGATTTTCCTGATCCAAAAGTAGTTTTTTGTATTCGCGACCCAATTCTTGATTTTCTTCATCAAAAATTAGTTTTTTGTATTCGCCACGCAATTCTTGATTTTCTTGATCCAAAACTATTTTTTTGTATTCGCGACGCAATTCTTTATTTTCTTGATCCAAACTAGTTTTTGTATTCGCGACTGAATTCTTGATTTTCTTGATCCAAAACTAATTTTTTGTATTCGCGAACCAATTCTTGATTTTCTTGAGCCAAAACTTGTTTTTTGTATTCGCGACGCAATTTTTGATTTTCTTGATCCAAAAGTAGTTTTTTGTATTCGCGACCCAATTCTTCATTTTCTTCATCAAAAATTAGTTTTTTGTATTCGCCACGCAATTCTTGATTTTCTTGATCCAAAACTATTTTTTTGTATTCGCGACGCAATTCTTTATTTTCTTGATCCAAACTAGTTTTTGTATTCGCGACTGAATTCTTGATTTTCTTGATCCAAAACTAGTTTTTTGTATTCGCGAACCAATTCTTGATTTTCTTGTTCCAACACTAGTTTTTTGTATTCGCGACGTAATTCTTGATTTTCTTGATCCACAACTAGTTTTTTGTATTCGCGAACAAATTTTTGATTTTCTTGATCCACAACTAGTTTTTTATATTCGCGATGCAATTCTTGATTTTCTTGATCCAAAACTAGTTTTTTGTATTCGTGACTGAATTCTTGATTTTCTTGATCCAAAAGATGTTTTTTGTAATGGGCACTCAATTCTTGATTTTCTTGATCCAAAACTAGTTTTTTGTATTCGCGACGCAATTCCTCATTTTTTTGAACCAATACTAGGTTTTGGTTTTCGGGACGCAATTCTTGAATTTTTTTCATCCAAAACTAGTTTTTTGTATTCGCGACGCAATTCTTGATTTTCTTGATCGAAAACTAGTTTTTTGTATTCGCGACCAATTGTTGATTTTCTTGATCCAAAACTAGTTTTTTGTATTCGCGAACCAATTCTTGATTTTCTTGTTCCAACACTAGTTTTTTGTATTCGCGACGCAATTCTTGATTTTCTTGATCCAAAACTAGTTTTTTGTATTCGCGAACCAATTCTTGATTTTCTTATTCCAACACTAGTTTTTTGTATTCGCGACTCAATTCTTAATTTTCTTGATCCAAAACTAGATTTTTGTATTGGGCACACAATTATTGATTTTTTCCTTATCCAAAATAAGTTTTTTGTACAGGGTATTCAATTCTTGATTTTCTTGAGCCAAAATTTGTTTTTTGTATTCGCGACGCAATTATTGATTTTCTTGATCCAAAAGTAGTTTTTTGTATTCGCGACCCAATTCTTGATTTTCTTCATCAAAAATTAGTTTTTTGTATTCGCCACGCAATTCTTGATTTTCTTGATCCAAAACTATTTTTTTGTATTCGCGACGCAATTCTTTATTTTCTTGATCCAAACTAGTTTTTGTATTCGCGACTGAATTCTTGATTTTCTTGATCCAAAACTAATTTTTTGTATTCGCGACGCAATTCTTGATTTTCTTGATCCAAAACTAGTTTTTTGTCTTCGCGAACCAATTCTTGATTTTCTTGTTCCAAAACAAGTTTTTTGTATTCGCGACACAATTCTTGATTTTCTTGATCGAAAACTCGATTTTTGTATAGGGGACACAATTCTTGATTTTTTTCCTTATCCAAAATATGTTTTTTGTACAGGGTACTCAATTCTTGATTTTCTTGAGCCAAAACTACTTTTTTGTATTCACGACGCAATTTTTGATTTTCTTTATCCAAAAGTAGTTTTTTGTATTCGCGACCCAATTCTCGATTTTCTTCATCAAAAACTAGTTTTTTGTATTCGCCACGCAATTCTTGATTTTCTTGATCCAACACTAGTTTTTTGTATTCGCGACTCAATTCTTAATTTTCTTGATCCAAACTAGTTTTTTGTATTCGTGAATCAATTCTTTATTTTCTTTATCAAAAACTAGTTTTTTGTATTCGCGACCCAATTCTTGATTTTCTTCATCAAAAATTAGTTTTTTGTATTCGCCACGCAATTCTTGATTTTCTTGATCCAAAACTATTTTTTTGTATTCGCGACGCAATTCTTTATTTTCTTGATCCAAACTAGTTTTTGTATTCGCGACTGAATTCTTGATTTTCTTGATCCAAAACTAATTTTTTGTATTCGCGAACCAATTCTTGATTTTCTTGAGCCAAAACTTGTTTTTTGTATTCGCGACGCAATTTTTGATTTTCTTGATCCAAAAGTAGTTTTTTGTATTCGCGACCCAATTCTTCATTTTCTTCATCAAAAATTAGTTTTTTGTATTCGCCACGCAATTCTTGATTTTCTTGATCCAAAACTATTTTTTTGTATTCGCGACGCAATTCTTTATTTTCTTGATCCAAACTAGTTTTTGTATTCGCGACTGAATTCTTGATTTTCTTGATCCAAAACTAGATTTTTGTTTTGGGCACACAATTCTTGATTTTATCCTTATCCAAAATAAGTTTTTTGTACAGGGTACTCAATTCTTGATTTTCTTGAGCCAAAACTAGTTTTTTTTTATTCGCGACGCAATTTTTTATTTTCTTGATCCAAAAGTAGTTTTTTGTATTCGCGACCCAGTTCTTGATTTTTTCATCAAAAACTAGTTTTTTGTATTCGCCACGCAATTCTTGATTTTCTTGATCCAAAACTATTTTTTTGTATTCGCGACGCAATTCTTTATTTTCTTGATCCAAACTAGTTTTTTGTATTCGCGACGCAATTCTTGATTTTCTTGATCCAAAACTATTTTTTTGTATTCGCGAAGCAATTCTTGATTTTCTTGATCCAAAACTATTTTTTTGTATTCGCGACGCAATTCTTTATTTTCTTGATCCAAACTAGTTTTTGTATTCGCGACTGAATTCTTGATTTTCTTCATCCAAAACTAGTTTTTTTTGTTTTGGGTACTCAATTCTTGATTTTTCTTGATCCAAAACTAGTTTTTCGTATTGGCGACGCAATTCTTGATTTTTTTTATCCAATACTAGTTTTTTGTATTCGCCACGCAATTCTTGATTTTCTTGATCCAAAACTAGTTTTTTGTATTCGCAACTCAATTCTTGATATTCTTGATCCAAACTAGTTTTTCGTATTCGCGACTCAATTCTTGATTTTCTTGATCCAATACTAGTTTTTTGTATTGGGCACCTAATTCTTAATTTTCTTGAGCCAAAACTAGTTTTTTGTAATGGGCACTAAATTCTTGATTCTCTTGATCCAAAACTAATTTTTTGTATTCGTGACGCAATTCTTCATTTTCTTGATCCAAAACTAGGTTTTGGTATTCGCGACTCAATTATTGATTTTTCTTGATCAAAACTAGTTTTTCGTATTGGCGACGCAATTCTTGATTTTCTTCATCCAATACTAGTTTTTTGTATTCGCGGCTCAATTCATGATTTTCTTAATCAAAAACTAGTTTTTTGTATTCGCGACTGAATTCTTGATTTTCTTGATCCAAAACTAGTTTTTTGTATTCCCCTCGCAATTCTTGATTTTCTTGATCCAAAACTAGTTTTTTGTATTCGCGACGCAATTCTTGATTTTCTTGATCCAAAACTAGTTTTTTGTATTCGCGACGCAATTCTTGATTTTCTTGATCCAAAACTAGTTTTTTGTCATCGCGAACCAATTCTTGATTTTCTTGTTCCAAAACAAGTTTTTTGTATTCGCGACTCAATTCTTAATTTTCTTAATCCAAAACTAGATTTTTGTATCGGGCACACAATTCTTGATTTTTGCCTTATCCAAAATAAGTTTTTTGTACAGGGTACTCAATTCTTGATTTTCTTGAGCCAAAACTAGTTTTTTTTATTCGCGACGCAATTTTTTATTTTCTTGATCCAAAAGTAGTTTTTTGTATTCGCGACGCAATTCTTGATTTTCTTGATCCAAAATTATTTTTTTTGTATTCGCGACCCAATTCTTGATTTTTTTCATCAAAAACTAGTTTTTTGTATTCGCCACGTAATTCTTGATTTTCTTGATCCAAAACTATATTTTTGTATTCGCGACGCAATTCTTTATTTTCTTGATCCAAAGTAGTTTTTTCTATTCGCGAACCAATTCTTGATTTTCTTGTTCCAAAACTAGTTTTTTGTATTCGCGACTCAATTCTTTATTTTCTTGATCAAAAACTAGATTTTTGTATTGGGCACACAATTCTTGATTTTTTCATTATCCAAAATAAGTTTTTTGTACAGGGTACTCAATTCTTGATTTTCATGAGCCAAAACTAGTTTTTTGTATTCGCGACGCAATTTTTGATTTTCTTGATCCAAAAGTAGTTTATTTGTATTCGCGACCCAATTCAAAATTTTCTTCATCCAAAACTAGTTTTTTGTATTCGCCACGCAATTCTTGATTTTCTTAATCCAAAACTATGTTTTTGTATTCGCGATGCAATTCTTGATTTTCTTCATCAAAAACTAGTTTTTTGTATTCCCCTCGCAATTCTTGATTTTCTTGATCCAAAACTAGTTTTTTGTATTCGCGACGCAATTCTTGATTTTCTTGATCCAAAACTAGTTTTTTGTATTCGCGACACAATTCTTTATTTTCTTGATGAAAAACTAGATTTTTGTATTCGCGACGCAATTCTTGATTTTTTCCTTATCCAAAATAAATTTTTTATACAGGGTACTCAATTCTTGATTTTCTTGAGCCAAAACAAGTTTTTTGTATTCGCGACACAATTTTTGATTTTCTTAATCCAAAAGTAGTTTTTTGTATTCGCGACGCAATTCTTGATTTTTTCTTGATCCAAAACTATTTTTTTTGTATTCGCGACGCAATTTTTGATTTTCTGGATCCAAACTACTTTTTTGTATTCGCGACTGAATTGTTGATTTTCTTGATCCAAAATTAGTTTTTTGTATTCGCGACGCAATTCTTGATTTTGTTGATCCAAAACTAGTTTTTTGTTTTCGCGAACCATTTCTTGATTTTCTTGTTCCAAAACTAGTTTTTTGTATTCGCGACTCAATTCTTGATTTTCTTGATCCAAAACTAGATTTTTGTTTTGGGCACACAATTCTTGATTTTATCCTTATCCAAAATAAGTTTTTTGTACAGGGTACTCAATTCTTGATTTTCTTGAGCCAAAACTAGTTTTTTGTATTCGCGACGCAATTTTTGATTTTCTTGATCCAAAAGTAGTTTTTTGTATTCGCGACCCAGTTCTTGATTTTTTTCATCAAAAACTAGTTTTTTGTATTCGCCACGTAATTCTTGATTTTCTTGATCCAAAACTATTTTTTTGTATTCGCGACGCAATTCTTTATTTTCTTGATCCAAAGTAGTTTTTTCTATTCGCGAACCAATTCTTGATTTTCTTATTCCAAAACTAGTTTTTTGTATTCGCGACTCAATTCTTTATTTTCTTGATCAAAAACTAGATTTTTGTATTGGGCACACAATTCTTGATTTTTTCATTATCCAAAATAAGTTTTTTGTACAGGGTACTCAATTCTTGATTTTCATGAGCCAAAACTAGTTTTTTGTATTCGCGACGCAATTTTTGATTTTCTTGATCCAAAAGTAGTTTATTTGTATTCGCGACCCAGTTCTTGATTTTTTTCATCAAAAACTAGTTTTTTGTATTCGCCACGTAATTCTTGATTTTCTTGATCCAAAACTATTTTTTTGTATTCGCGACGCAATTCTTTATTTTCTTGATCCAAACTAGTTTTTTGTATTCGCGACGCAATTCTTGATTTTCTTGATCCAAAACTATTTTTTTGTATTCGCGAAGCAATTCTTGATTTTCTTGATCCAAAACTATTTTTTTGTATTCGCAACTCAATTCTTGATATTCTTGATCCAAACTAGTTTTTCGTATTCGCGACTCAATTCTTGATTTTCTTGATCCAATACTAGTTTTTTGTATTGGGCACCTAATTCTTAATTTTCTTGAGCCAAAACTAGTTTTTTGTAATGGGCACTAAATTCTTGATTCTCTTGATCCAAAACTAATTTTTTGTATTCGTGACGCAATTCTTCATTTTCTTGATCCAAAACTAGGTTTTGGTATTCGCGACTCAATTATTGATTTTTCTTGATCCAAAACTAGTTTTTCGTATTGGCGACGCAATTCTTGATTTTCTTCATCCAATACTAGTTTTTTGTATTCGCGGCTCAATTCATGATTTTCTTAATCAAAAACTAGTTTTTTGTATTCGCGACTGAATTCTTGATTTTCTTGATCCAAAACTAGTTTTTTGTATTTGGCACTCAATTCTTGATTTTATTGATCCAAAACTAGTTTTTTGTATTCGCGGCTCAATTCTTGATTTTCTTGATGAAAAACTAATTTCTTGTATTCGCGACTGAATTCTTGATTTTCTTAATCCAAAACAAGTTTTTTGTAATGGGCACTCAATTCTTGATTTTCTTGATCCAAAACTAGATTTTTGTATTCGGCACACGATTCTTGATTTTTTTCATCATCCAAAATAAGTTTTTTGTACAGGGTACTCAATTCTTGATTTTCTTGAGCCAAAACTAGTTTTTTTTATTCGCGACGCAATTTTTTATTTTCTTAATCCAAAAGTAGTTTTTTGTATTCGCGACCCAATTCTTGATTTTCTTCATCAAAAATTAGTTTTTTGTATTCGCCATGCAATTCTTGATTTTCTTGATCCAAAACTATTTTTTGTATTCGCGACGCAATTCTTTATTTTCTTGATCCAAACTAGTTTTTGTATTCGCGACTGAATTCTTGATTTTCTTGATCCAAAACTAGTTTTTTGTATTCGCGACGCAATTCTTGATTTTCTTGATCCAAAACTAGTTTTTTGTCTTCGCGAACCAATTCTTGATTTTCTTGTTCCAAAATAAGTTTTTTGTATTCGCGAATCAATTCTTGATTTTCTTGATCCAAAACTAGATTTTTGTATCGGGCACACAATTCTTGATTTTTGCCTTATCCAAAATAAGTTTTTTGTACAGGGTACTCAATTCTTGATTTTCTTGAGCCAAAACTAGTTTTTTGTATTCGCGACGCAATTTTTGATTTTCTTGATCCAAAAGTAGTTTTTTGTATTCGCAACGCAATTCTTGATTTTCTTGATTCAAAACTATTTTTTTTGTATTCGCGACCCAATTCTTGATTTTTTTCATCAAAAACTAGTTTTTTGTATTCGCCACGTAATTCTTGATTTTCTTGATCCAAAACTATATTTTTGTATTCGCGACGCAATTCTTTATTTTCTTGATCCAAAGTAGTTTTTTCTATTCGCGAACCAATTCTTGATTTTCTTGTTCCAAAACTAGTTTTTTGTATTCGCGACTCAATTCTTTATTTTCTTGATCAAAAACTAGATTTTTGTATTGGGCACACAATTCTTGATTTTTTCATTATCCAAAATAAGTTTTTTGTACAGGGTACTCAATTCTTGATTTTCATGAGCCAAAACTAGTTTTTTGTATTCGCGACGCAATTTTTGATTTTCTTGATCCAAAAGTAGTTTATTTGTATTCGCGACCCAATTCAAAATTTTCTTCATCCAAAACTAGTTTTTTGTATTCGCCACGCAATTCTTGATTTTCTTCATCCAAAACTATGTTTTTGTATTCGCGATGCAATTCTTGATTTTCTTCATCAAAAACTAGTTTTTTGTATTCCCCTCGCAATTCTTGATTTTCTTGATCCAAAACTAGTTTTTTGTATTCGCGACGCAATTCTTGATTTTCTTGATCCAAAACTAGTTTTTTGTATTCGCGACGCAATTCTTGATTTTCTTGATCCAAAACTAGTTTTTTGTCATCGCGAACCAATTCTTGATTTTCTTGTTCCAAAACAAGTTTTTTGTATTCGCGACTCAATTCTTAATTTTCTTAATCCAAAACTAGATTTTTGTATCGGGCACACAATTCTTGATTTTTGCCTTATCCAAAATAAGTTTTTTGTACAGGGTACTCAATTCTTGATTTTCTTGAGCCAAAACTAGTTTTTTTTATTCGCGACGCAATTTTTTATTTTCTTGATCCAAAAGTAGTTTTTTGTATTCGCGACGCAATTCTTGATTTTCTTGATCCAAAATTATTTTTTTTGTATTCGCGACCCAATTCTTGATTTTTTTCATCAAAAACTAGTTTTTTGTATTCGCCACGTAATTCTTGATTTTCTTGATCCAAAACTATATTTTTGTATTCGCGACGCAATTCTTTATTTTCTTGATCCAAAGTAGTTTTTTCTATTCGCGAACCAATTCTTGATTTTCTTGTTCCAAAACTAGTTTTTTGTATTCGCGACTCAATTCTTTATTTTCTTGATCAAAAACTAGATTTTTGTATTGGGCACACAATTCTTGATTTTTTCATTATCCAAAATAAGTTTTTTGTACAGGGTACTCAATTCTTGATTTTCATGAGCCAAAACTAGTTTTTTGTATTCGCGACGCAATTTTTGATTTTCTTGATCCAAAAGTAGTTTATTTGTATTCGCGACCCAATTCAAAATTTTCTTCATCCAAAACTAGTTTTTTGTATTCGCCACGCAATTCTTGATTTTCTTAATCCAAAACTATGTTTTTGTATTCGCGATGCAATTCTTGATTTTCTTCATCAAAAACTAGTTTTTTGTATTCCCCTCGCAATTCTTGATTTTCTTGATCCAAAACTAGTTTTTTGTATTCGCGACGCAATTCTTGATTTTCTTGATCCAAAACTAGTTTTTTGTATTCGCGACACAATTCTTTATTTTCTTGATGAAAAACTAGATTTTTGTATTCGCGACGCAATTCTTGATTTTTTCCTTATCCAAAATAAATTTTTTATACAGGGTACTCAATTCTTGATTTTCTTGAGCCAAAACTAGTTTTTTGTATTCGCGACACAATTTTTGATTTTCTTAATCCAAAAGTAGTTTTTTGTATTCGCGACGCAATTCTTGATTTTCTTGATCCAAAACTATTTTTTTTTTATTCGCGACGCAATTTTTGATTTTCTGGATCCAAACTACTTTTTTGTATTTGCGACTGAATTGTTGATTTTCTTGATCCAAAATTAGTTTTTTGTATTCGCGACGCAATTCTTGATTTTGTTGATCCAAAACTAGTTTTTTGTTTTCGCGAACCATTTCTTGATTTTCTTGTTCCAAAACTAGTTTTTTGTATTCGCGACTCAATTCTTGATTTTCTTGATCCAAAACTAGATTTTTGTTTTGGGCACACAATTCTTGATTTTATCCTTATCCAAAATAAGTTTTTTGTACAGGGTACTCAATTCTTGATTTTCTTGAGCCAAAACTAGTTTTTTGTATTCGCGACGCAATTTTTGATTTTCTTGATCCAAAAGTAGTTTTTTGTATTCGCGACCCAGTTCTTGATTTTTTTCATCAAAAACTAGTTTTTTGTATTCGCCACGTAATTCTTGATTTTCTTGATCCAAAACTATTTTTTTGTATTCGCGACGCAATTCTTTATTTTCTTGATCCAAAGTAGTTTTTTCTATTCGCGAACCAATTCTTGATTTTCTTGTTCCAAAACTAGTTTTTTGTATTCGCGACTCAATTCTTTATTTTCTTGATCAAAAACTAGATTTTTGTATTGGGCACACAATTCTTGATTTTTTCATTATCCAAAATAAGTTTTTTGTACAGGGTACTCAATTCTTGATTTTCATGAGCCAAAACTAGTTTTTTGTATTCGCGACGCAATTTTTGATTTTCTTGATCCAAAAGTAGTTTATTTGTATTCGCGACCCAGTTCTTGATTTTTTTCATCAAAAACTAGTTTTTTGTATTCGCCACGTAATTCTTGATTTTCTTGATCCAAAACTATTTTTTTGTATTCGCGACGCAATTCTTTATTTTCTTGATCCAAACTAGTTTTTTGTATTCGCGACGCAATTCTTGATTTTCTTGATCCAAAACTATTTTTTTGTATTCGCGAAGCAATTCTTGATTTTCTTGATCCAAAACTATTTTTTTGTATTCGCAACTCAATTCTTGATATTCTTGATCCAAACTAGTTTTTCGTATTCGCGACTCAATTCTTGATTTTCTTGATCCAATACTAGTTTTTTGTATTGGGCACCTAATTCTTAATTTTCTTGAGCCAAAACTAGTTTTTTGTAATGGGCACTAAATTCTTGATTCTCTTGATCCAAAACTAATTTTTTGTATTCGTGACGCAATTCTTCATTTTCTTGATCCAAAACTAGGTTTTGGTATTCGCGACTCAATTATTGATTTTTCTTGATCCAAAACTAGTTTTTCGTATTGGCGACGCAATTCTTGATTTTCTTCATCCAATACTAGTTTTTTGTATTCGCGGCTCAATTCATGATTTTCTTAATCAAAAACTAGTTTTTTGTATTCGCGACTGAATTCTTGATTTTCTTGATCCAAAACTAGTTTTTTGTATTTGGCACTCAATTCTTGATTTTATTGATCCAAAACTAGTTTTTTGTATTCGCGGCTCAATTCTTGATTTTCTTGATGAAAAACTAATTTTTTGTATTCGCGACTGAATTCTTGATTTTCTTAATCCAAAACAAGTTTTTTGTAATGGGCACTCAATTCTTGATTTTCTTGATCCAAAACTAGATTTTTGTATTCGGCACACGATTCTTGATTTTTTTCATCATCCAAAATAAGTTTTTTGTACAGGGTACTCAATTCTTGATTTTCTTGAGCCAAAACTAGTTTTTTTTATTCGCGACGCAATTTTTTATTTTCTTAATCCAAAAGTAGTTTTTTGTATTCGCGACCCAATTCTTGATTTTCTTCATCAAAAATTAGTTTTTTGTATTCGCCATGCAATTCTTGATTTTCTTGATCCAAAACTATTTTTTGTATTCGCGACGCAATTCTTTATTTTCTTGATCCAAACTAGTTTTTGTATTCGCGACTGAATTCTTGATTTTCTTGATCCAAAACTAGTTTTTTGTATTCGCGACGCAATTCTTGATTTTCTTGATCCAAAACTAGTTTTTTGTCTTCGCGAACCAATTCTTGATTTTCTTGTTCCAAAATAAGTTTTTTGTATTCGCGACTCAATTCTTGATTTTCTTGATCCAAAACTAGATTTTTGTATCGGGCACACAATTCTTGATTTTTGCCTTATCCAAAATAAGTTTTTTGTACAGGGTACTCAATTCTTGATTTTCTTGAGCCAAAACTAGTTTTTTGTATTCGCGACGCAATTTTTGATTTTCTTGATCCAAAAGTAGTTTTTTGTATTCGCAACGCAATTCTTGATTTTCTTGATTCAAAACTATTTTTTTTGTATTCGCGACCCAATTCTTGATTTTTTTCATCAAAAACTAGTTTTTTGTATTCGCCACGTAATTCTTGATTTTCTTGATCCAAAACTATATTTTTGTATTCGCGACGCAATTCTTTATTTTCTTGATCCAAAGTAGTTTTTTCTATTCGCGAACCAATTCTTGATTTTCTTGTTCCAAAACTAGTTTTTTGTATTCGCGACGCAATTCTTGATTTTCTTGATCCAAAACTATTTTTTTGTATTCGCGAAGCAATTCTTGATTTTCTTGATCCAAAACTATTTTTTTGTATTCGCGACGCAATTCTTTATTTTCTTGATCCAAACTAGTTTTTGTATTCGCGACTGAATTCTTGATTTTCTTCATCCAAAACTAGTTTTTTTTGTTTTGGGTACTCAATTCTTGATTTTTCTTGATCCAAAACTAGTTTTTCGTATTGGCGACGCAATTCTTGATTTTTTTTATCCAATACTAGTTTTTTGTATTCGCCACGCAATTCTTGATTTTCTTGATCCAAAACTAGTTTTTTGTATTCGCAACTCAATTCTTGATATTCTTGATCCAAACTAGTTTTTCGTATTTGCGACTCAATTCTTGATTTTCTTGATCCAATACTAGTTTTTTGTATTGGGCACCTAATTCTTAATTTTCTTGAGCCAAAACTAGTTTTTTGTAATGGGCACTAAATTCTTGATTCTCTTGATCCAAAACTAATTTTTTGTATTCGTGACGCAATTCTTCATTTTCTTGATCCAAAACTAGGTTTTGGTATTCGCGACTCAATTATTGATTTTTCTTGATCCAAAACTAGTTTTTCGTATTGGCGACGCAATTCTTGATTTTCTTCATCCAATACTAGTTTTTTGTATTCGCGGCTCAATTCATGATTTTCTTAATCAAAAACTAGTTTTTTGTATTCGCGACTGAATTCTTGATTTTCTTGATCCAAAACTAGTTTTTTGTATTTGGCACTCAATTCTTGATTTTATTGATCCAAAACTAGTTTTTTGTATTCGCGGCTCAATTCTTGATTTTCTTGATGAAAAACTAATTTTTTGTATTCGCGACTGAATTCTTGATTTTCTTAATCCAAAACAAGTTTTTTGTAATGGGCACTCAATTCTTGATTTTCTTGATCCAAAACTAGATTTTTGTATTCGGCACACGATTCTTGATTTTTTTCATCATCCAAAATAAGTTTTTTGTACAGGGTACTCAATTCTTGATTTTCTTGAGCCAAAACTAGTTTTTTTTATTCGCGACGCAATTTTTTATTTTCTTAATCCAAAAGTAGTTTTTTGTATTCGCGACCCAATTCTTGATTTTCTTCATCAAAAATTAGTTTTTTGTATTCGCCATGCAATTCTTGATTTTCTTGATCCAAAACTATTTTTTGTATTCGCGACGCAATTCTTTATTTTCTTGATCCAAACTAGTTTTTGTATTCGCGACTGAATTCTTGATTTTCTTGATCCAAAACTAGTTTTTTGTATTCGCGACGCAATTCTTGATTTTCTTGATCCAAAACTAGTTTTTTGTCTTCGCGAACCAATTCTTGATTTTCTTGTTCCAAAATAAGTTTTTTGTATTCGCGACTCAATTCTTGATTTTCTTGATCCAAAACTAGATTTTTGTATCGGGCACACAATTCTTGATTTTTGCCTTATCCAAAATAAGTTTTTTGTACAGGGTACTCAATTCTTGATTTTCTTGAGCCAAAACTAGTTTTGTATTCGCGACCCAGTTCTTGATTTTTTCATCAAAAACTAGTTTTTTGTATTCGCCACGCTATTCTTGATTTTCTTGATCCAAAACTATTTTTTTGTATTCGCGACGCAATTCTTTATTTTCTTGATCCAAACTAGTTTTTTGTATTCGCGACGCAATTCTTGATTTTCTTGATCCAAAACTATTTTTTTGTATTCGCGAAGCAATTCTTGATTTTCTTGATCCAAAACTATTTTTTTGTATTCGCGACGCAATTCTTTATTTTCTTGATCCAAACTAGTTTTTGTATTCGCGACTGAATTCTTGATTTTCTTCATCCAAAACTAGTTTTTTTTGTTTTGGGTACTCAATTCTTGATTTTTCTTGATCCAAAACTAGTTTTTCGTATTGGCGACGCAATTCTTGATTTTTTTTATCCAATACTAGTTTTTTGTATTCGCCACGCAATTCTTGATTTTCTTGATCCAAAACTAGTTTTTTGTATTCGCAACTCAATTCTTGATATTCTTGATCCAAACTAGTTTTTCGTATTCGCGACTCAATTCTTGATTTTCTTGATCCAATACTAGTTTTTTGTATTGGGCACCTAATTCTTAATTTTCTTGAGCCAAAACTAGTTTTTTGTAATGGGCACTAAATTCTTGATTCTCTTGATCCAAAACTAATTTTTTGTATTCGTGACGCAATTCTTCATTTTCTTGATCCAAAACTAGGTTTTGGTATTCGCGACTCAATTATTGATTTTTCTTGATCCAAAACTAGTTTTTCGTATTGGCGACGCAATTCTTGATTTTCTTCATACAATACTAGTTTTTTGTATTCGCGGCTCAATTCATGATTTTCTTAATCAAAAACTAATTTTTTGTATTCGCGACTGAATTCTTGATTTTCTTGATCCAAAACTAGTTTTTTGTATTTGGCACTCAATTCTTGATTTTATTGATTCAAAACTAGTTTTTTGTATTTGGCACTCAATTCTTGATTTTATTGATTCAAAACTAGTTTTTTGTACAGGGTACTCAATTCTTGATTTTCTTGAGCCAAAACTAGTTTTTTGTATTCGCGACGCAATTTTTGATTTTCTTGATCCAAAAGTAGTTTTTTGTATTCGCAACGCAATTCTTGATTTTCTTGATTCAAAACTATTTTTTTTGTATTCGCGACCCAATTCTTGATTTTTTTCATCAAAAACTAGTTTTTTGTATTCGCCACGTAATTCTTGATTTTCTTGATCCAAAACTATATTTTTGTATTCGCGACGCAATTCTTTATTTTCTTGATCCAAAGTAGTTTTTTCTATTCGCGAACCAATTCTTGATTTTCTTGTTCCAAAACTAGTTTTTTGTATTCGCGACTCAATTCTTTATTTTCTTGATCAAAAACTAGATTTTTGTATTGGGCACACAATTCTTGATTTTTTCATTATCCAAAATAAGTTTTTTGTACAGGGTACTCAATTCTTGATTTTCATGAGCCAAAACTAGTTTTTTGTATTCGCGACGCAATTTTTGATTTTCTTGATCCAAAAGTAGTTTATTTGTATTCGCGACCCAATTCAAAATTTTCTTCATCCAAAACTAGTTTTTTGTATTCGCCACGCAATTCTTGATTTTCTTCATCCAAAACTATGTTTTTGTATTCGCGATGCAATTCTTGATTTTCTTCATCAAAAACTAGTTTTTTGTATTCCCCTCGCAATTCTTGATTTTCTTGATCCAAAACTAGTTTTTTGTATTCGCGACGCAATTCTTTTTTTTCTTGATCCAAAACTAGTTTTTTGTATTCGCGACGCAATTCTTGATTTTCTTGATCCAAAACTAGTTTTTTGTCATCGCGAACCAATTCTTGATTTTCTTGTTCCAAAACAAGTTTTTTGTATTCGCGACTCAATTCTTAATTTTCTTAATCCAAAACTAGATTTTTGTATCGGGCACACAATTCTTGATTTTTGCCTTATCCAAAATAAGTTTTTTGTACAGGGTACTCAATTCTTGATTTTCTTGAGCCAAAACTAGTTTTTTTTATTCGCGACGCAATTTTTTATTTTCTTGATCCAAAAGTAGTTTTTTGTATTCGCGACGCAATTCTTGATTTTCTTGATCCAAAATTATTTTTTTTGTATTCGCGACCCAATTCTTGATTTTTTTCATCAAAAACTAGTTTTTTGTATTCGCCACGTAATTCTTGATTTTCTTGATCCAAAACTATATTTTTGTATTCGCGACGCAATTCTTTATTTTCTTGATCCAAAGTAGTTTTTTCTATTCGCGAACCAATTCTTGATTTTCTTGTTCCAAAACTAGTTTTTTGTATTCGCAACTCAATTCTTTATTTTTTTGATCAAAAACTAGATTTTTGTATTGGGCACACAATTCTTGATTTTTTCATTATCCAAAATAAGTTTTTTGTACAGGGTACTCAATTCTTGATTTTCATGAGCCAAAACTAGTTTTTTGTATTCGCGACGCAATTTTTGATTTTCTTGATCCAAAAGTAGTTTATTTGTATTCGCGACCCAATTCAAAATTTTCTTCATCCAAAACTAGTTTTTTGTATTCGCCACGCAATTCTTGATTTTCTTAATCCAAAACTATGTTTTTGTATTCGCGATGCAATTCTTGATTTTCTTCATCAAAAACTAGTTTTTTGTATTCCCCTCGCAATTCTTGATTTTCTTGATCCAAAACTAGTTTTTTGTATTCGCGACGCAATTCTTGATTTTCTTGATCCAAAACTAGTTTTTTGTATTCGCGACACAATTCTTTATTTTCTTGATGAAAAACTAGATTTTTGTATTCGCGACGCAATTCTTGATTTTTTCCTTATCCAAAATAAATTTTTTATACAGGGTACTCAATTCTTGATTTTCTTGAGCCAAAACTAGTTTTTTGTATTCGCGACACAATTTTTGATTTTCTTAATCCAAAAGTAGTTTTTTGTATTCGCGACGCAATTCTTGATTTTCTTGATCCAAAACTATTTTTTTTGTATTCGCGACGCAATTTTTGATTTTCTGGATCCAAACTACTTTTTTGTATTCGCGACTGAATTGTTGATTTTCTTGACCCAAAATTAGTTTTTTGTATTCGCGACGCAATTCTTGATTTTGTTGATCCAAAACTAGTTTTTTGTTTTCGCGAACCATTTCTTGATTTTCTTGTTCCAAAACTAGTTTTTTGTATTCGCGACTCAATTCTTGATTTTCTTGATCCAAAACTAGTTTTTTGTTTTGGGCACACAATTCTTGATTTTATCCTTATCCAAAATAAGTTTTTTGTACAGGGTACTCAATTCTTGATTTTCTTGAGCCAAAACTAGTTTTTTGTATTCGCGACGCAATTTTTGATTTTCTTGATCCAAAAGTAGTTTTTTGTATTCGCGACCCAGTTCTTGATTTTTTTCATCAAAAACTAGTTTTTTGTATTCGCCACGTAATTCTTGATTTTCTTGATCCAAAACTATTTTTTTGTATTCGCGACGCAATTCTTTATTTTCTTGATCCAAAGTAGTTTTTTCTATTCGCGAACCAATTCTTGATTTTCTTGTTCCAAAACTAGTTTTTTGTATTCGCGACTCAATTCTTTATTTTCTTGATCAAAAACTAGATTTTTGTATTGGGCACACAATTCTTGATTTTTTCATTATCCAAAATAAGTTTTTTGTACAGGGTACTCAATTCTTGATTTTCATGAGCCAAAACTAGTTTTTTGTATTCGCGACGCAATTTTTGATTTTCTTGATCCAAAAGTAGTTTATTTGTATTCGCGACCCAATTCAAAATTTTCTTCATCCAAAACAAGTTTTTTGTATTCGCCACGCAATTCTTGATTTTCTTCATCCAAAACTATGTTTTTGTATTCGCGATGCAATTCTTGATTTTCTTCATCAAAAACTAGTTTTTTGTATTCCCCTCGCAATTCTTGATTTTCTTGATCCAAAACTAGTTTTTTGTATTCGCGACGCAATTCTTGATTTTCTTGATCCAAAACTAGTTTTTTGTATTCGCGACCCAATTCTTTATTTTCTTGATGAAAAACTAGATTTTTGTATTCGCGACGCAATTCTTGATTTTTTCCTTATCCAAAATAAATTTTTTATACAGGGTACTCAATTCTTGATTTCCTTGGGCCAAAACTAGTTTTTTGTATTCGCGACGCAATTTTTGATTTTCTTAATCCAAAAGTAGTTTTTTGTATTCGCGACGCAATTCTTGATTTTCTTGATCCAAAACTATTTTTTTTGTATTCGCGACGCAATTTTTGATTTTCTGGATCCAAACTACTTTTTTGTATTCGCGACTGAATTGTTGATTTTCTTGATCCAAAATTAGTTTTTTGTATTCGCGACGCAATTCTTGATTTTGTTGATCCAAAACTAGTTTTTTGTTTTCGCGAACCATTTCTTGATTTTCTTGTTCCAAAACTAGTTTTTTGTATTCGCGACTCAATTCTTGATTTTCTTGATCCAAAACTAGATTTTTGTTTTGGGCACACAATTCATGATTTTATCCTTATCCAAAATAAGTTTTTTGTACAGGGTACTCAATTCTTGATTTTCTTGAGCCAAAACTAGTTTTTTGTATTCGCGACGCAATTTTTGATTTTCTTGATCCAAAAGTAGTTTTTTGTATTCGCGACCCAGTTCTTGATATTTTCATCAAAAACTAGTTTTTTGTATTCGCCACGCAATTCTTGATTTTCTTGATCCAAAACTATTTTTTTGTATTCGCGACGCAATTCTTTATTTTCTTGATCCAAACTAGTTTTTTGTATTCGCGACGCAATTCTTGATTTTCTTGATCCAAAACTATTTTTTTGTATTCGCGAAGCAATTCTTGATTTTCTTGATCAAAAACTATTTTTTTGTATTCGCGACGCAATTCTTTATTTTCTTGATCCAAACTAGTTTTTGTATTCGCGACTGAATTCTTGATTTTCTTGATCCAAAACTAGTTTTTTTTGTTTTGGGTACTCAATTCTTGATTTTTCTTGATCCAAAACTAGTTTTTCGTATTGGCTACGCAATTCTTGATTTTTTTTATCCAATACTAGTTTTTTGTATTCGCCACGCAATTCTTAATTTTCTTGATCCAAAACTAGTTTTTTGTATTCGCAACTCAATTCTTGATATTCTTGATCCAAACTAGTTTTTCGTATTCGCGACTCAATTCTTGATTTTCTTGATCCAATACTAGTTTTTTGTATTGGGCACCTAATTCTTAATTTTCTTGAGCCAAAACTAGTTTTTTGTAATGGGCACTAAATTCTTGATTCTCTTGATCCAAAACTAATTTTTTGTATTCGTGACGCAATTCTTCATTTTCTTGATCCAAAACTAGGTTTTGGTATTCGCGACTCAATTCTTGATTTTTCTTGATCCAAAACTAGTTTTTCGTATTGGCGACGCAATTCTTTATTTTCTTGATCCAAACTAGTTTTTGTATTCGCGACTGAATTCTTGATTTTCTTGATCCAAAACTAGTTTTTTTTGTTTTGGGTACTCAATTCTTGATTTTTCTTGATCCAAAACTAGTTTTTCGTATTGGCGACGCAATTCTTGATTTTCTTCATCCAATACTAGTTTTTTGTATTCGCGGCTCAATTCATGATTTTCTTGATCAAAAACTCGTTTTTTGTGTTCGCGACTGAATTCTTGATTTTCTTGATCCAAAACTAGTTTTTTGTATTTGGCACTCCATTCTTGATTTTATTGATCCAAAACTAGTTTTTTGTATTCGCGGCTCAATTCTTGATTTTCTTGATCAAAAACTAGTTTTTTGTATTCGCGACTGAATTCTTGATTTTCTTGATCCAACACAAGTTTTTTGTAATGGGCACTCAATTCTTGATTTTCTTGATCCAAAACTAAATTTTTGTATTGGGCAAACAATTCTTGTTTTTTACCTTATCCAAAATAAGTTTTTTGTACAGGGTACTCAATTCTTGATTTTCTTGAGCCAAAACTAGTTTTTTTTATTCGCGACGCAATTTTTTATTTTCTTAATCCAAAAGTAGTTTTTTGTATTCGCGACCCAATTCTTGATTTTCTTCATCAAAAATTAGTTTTTTGTATTCGCCACGCAATTCTTGATTTTCTTGATCCAAAACTATTTTTTGTATTCGCGACGCAATTCTTTATTTTCTTGATCCAAACTAGTTTTTGTATTCGCGACTGAATTCTTGATTTTCTTGATCCAAAACTAGTTTTTTGTATTCGCGACGCAATTCTTGATTTTCTTGATCCAAAACTAGTTTTTTGTCTTCGCGAACCAATTCTTGATTTTCTTGTTCCAAAACAAGTTTTTTGTATTCGCGACTCAATTCTTGATTTTCTTGATCCAAAACTATTTTTTTTGTATTCGCGACCCAATTCTTGATTTTTTTCATCAAAAACTAGTTTTTTGTATTCGCCACGTAATTCATGATTTTCTTGATCCAAAACTATATTTTTGTATTCGCGACGCAATTCTTGATTTTCTTGATCCAAAACTAGTTTTTTGTCTTCGCGAACCAATTCTTGATTTTCTTGTTCCAAAACAAGTTTTTTGTATTCGCGACTCAATTCTTGATTTTCTTGATCCAAAACTATTTTTTTTGTATTCGCGACCCAATTCTTGATTTTTTTCATCAAAAACTAGTTTTTTGTATTCGCCACGTAATTCATGATTTTCTTGATCCAAAACTATATTTTTGTATTCGCGACGCAATTCTTTATTTTCTTGATCCAAAGTAGTTTTTTCTATTCGTGAACCAATTCTTGATTTTCTTGTTCCAAAACTAGTTTTTTGTATTCGCGACTCAATTCTTTATTTTCTTGATCAAAAACTAGATTTTTGTATTGGGCACACAATTCTTGATTTTTTCCTTATCCAAAATAAGTTTTATGTACAGGGTACTCAATTCTTGATTTTGCTGAGCCAAAACTAATTTTTTGTATTCGCGATGCAATTTTGGATTTTCTCGATCCAAAAGTAGTTTTTTGTATTCGCGAAGCAATTCTTGATTTTCTTGATCCAAAACTAGTTGTTTGTATTATGCACTAAATCCTTGATTTTATTGATCCAAAACTAGTTTTTTGTATTCGCGATGCAATTCTTGATTTTCTTGATCCAAACTAGTTTTTTGTATTCGGGACTCAATTTTTGATTTTTTCTTGATCCAAAACTAGTTTTTGTATTCGCGACACAATTCTTGATTTTTTTTGATCAAAAACTTATTTTTTTTGTTTTGGGCACTCATTTCTTGATTTTTCATGACCCAAAACTAGTTTTTGTGTTGACGACTGAATTCTTGATTTTGTGGATCAAAAACTAGTTTTTTGTATTCGTGACACAATTCTTGATTTTCTTGTTCCAAAACTAGTTTTTTGTATTCTGGACGAAAATCTTGACTTTTTTGATCCAAAACTAGTTTTTTGTATTAGGCACTCAATTCTTGATTATCCAAAACATGTTTTTTGTATTCGCGTCTAAATTATTAATTTTCTTGAGCCAAAACTAGTTTTTTGTATTCGCGACTCAATTCTTGATTTTCTTGATCCAAAACTAGTTTTTTGTATTGGCCACGCAATTCTTGATTTTCTTGATCCAAAACTAGTTTTTTGTATTGGGCGTTCAATTCTTGATTTTCTTGACCCAAAACTAGCTTTTTGTATTCGTGACTCAATTCTTGATTTTCTTGCTTCAAAATTAATTTTTTGTATTCGCGACGCAATTCTTCATTTTCTTGATCCAAAACTAGTTTTTTGTATTCGCGACTCAATTCTTGATTCTCTTGATCCAAAACTAGTTTTTTGTATTCGCGACGCAATTCTTCATTTTCTTAATCCAAAACTTGTTTTTGGTATTCGCGACTCAATTCTTGATTTTCTTGATCCAAAACTAGTTTTTTTTTGTATTGAGCACTCAATTCTTGATTTTCTTTAGCCAAAACAATTTTTTTATATTCGGCACTCAATTGTTGAATTTCTTGACCCAAAACAAATTTTTTGTATTCGCTAATCCATTCTAGATTTTCTTGATTCTAATATTTTCATTTCGCGACGCAATTATTTATTTTCTTAATCCAAAACTAATTTTTTTATTCGCAACTCAATTCTTGATTTTCATGATCCAATACTAGTTTCTTGTATTGGGGACTCAATTCTTGATTTTCTTGAACCAAAACTAGTTTTTTGTATTTGCGACTCAATTCTTGATTTTCTTGACTCAAAACTAGTTTTTTGTATTTGCGACTCAATTCTTTAATTTTTTGAGCAAAAACTAATTTTTTGTATTAGGCACACAATTGTTGATTTTCTTGACCCAAAACTAGTTTTTTGTATTCGCTACTCAATTCGTGATTTTTTTTTGGTATTGGGCACTCCGTTGTTGATTTTCTTGACCCAAAACTAATTTTATGTTTTTGCGACTCAATTCGTGATTTTTTTGATCAAAAACTTGTTTTTTGTATTCGCGACACAATTTTTTATTTTCTTTATACAAAACTAGTATTTTGTATTCACGACGCAATTATTGATTTTCTTAATCCAAAACTAGTTTTTTGTATTGGGCACTAAATTCTTGATTTTCTTGATCCAAAATAAGTTTTTTGTATTCGCGTGTCAATTGTTGATTTTCTTACTTCTAAAATAGTTTTTTGTATTCGCGACGCAATTCTTGATTTTCTTGATCCAAAACTAGTTTTTTGTATTCGCGACGCAATTCTTGATTTTCTTGATCCAAAACTAGTTTTTTGTATTCGCGACGCAATTCTTAATTTTCCTGATCCAAAACTAGTCTTTTGTATTGGGCACTTAATTCTTAATTTTCCTCGACCAAAAGAAGTTTTGTATATGGCATTCAATTCTTCATTTTCTTGATCCAAAACTAATTTTTTGTATTCGCGAATCAATTCTTGATTTCTCTTGATAAAAAGCTAGTTTTTTGTATTCGCGACTCAATTCTTGATTTTCTTCATACAAAACTAGTTTTTTTTATTCGCGACTCAATTCTTGATTTTCTTAATCCAAAACTAGTTTTTTGTATTTGGCACTCAATTCTTTATTTTATTGATCCAAAACTAGTTTTTTTTGTATAGGGCACTCAATTCTTGATTTTTTTCTTGACCCAAAACTAGTTTTTTGTATTCGCGACTCAATTCTTGATTTTCTTGACCCAAAACTAGTTTTTTGTATTTGCGACTCAATTCTTGATTTTTTTTGAGCTAAAACTAATTTTTTGTATTAGGCACTCAATTCTTGATTTTCTTGACCCAAAACTAGTTTTTCGTATTTGCGACTCAATTGTTGATTTTTTTGATCGAAAACTAGTTTTTTGTTTTGGCGACACAATTCTTGATTTTCTTGACCCAAAACTAGTTTTTTGTATTCGCTACTCAATTCGTGATTTTTTTTGTATATGGCACTCAATTCTTCATTTTCTTGACCCAAAACAAGTTTTTTGTATTGGCGACTCAATTCGTGATTTTCTTGATCAAAAACTAGTTTTTTGTATTCGCGACACAATTTTTGATTTTCTTAATCCAAAACTAGTATTTTGTATTCGCGACACAATTCTTGATTTTATTAATCCAAAACTAGTTTTTTGTATAGGGCACTGAATTTCTTGATTTTCTTGATCCAAACTAAGTTTCTTGTATTCGCGTCTCAATTATTGATTTTCTTGCTTCAAAAATAGTTTTTTGTATTCGCGACGCAATTCTTGATTTTCTTGATCCAAAACTAGTTTTTTGTATTCGCGACGCAATTCTTGATTTTCTTGATCCAAAACTAGTTTTTTATATTCGCGACGCAATTCTTGATTTTCTTGATCCAAAACTTGTTTTTTGTATTCGCGACTCAATTCTAGATTTTCCTGATCCAAAACTAGTTTTTTGTATTCGCGACGCAATTATTGATTTTCTTAATACAAAACTAGTTTTTTGTATTAGGCACTAAATTCTTTGTTTTCTTAATCCAAAATAAGTTTTTCGTATTCGCGTCTCAATTGTTGATTTTCTTACATCAAAAATAGTTTTTTGTATTCGCGACGCAATTCTTGATTTTCTTGATCCAAAACTAATTTTTTGTATTCGCGACGCAATTCTTGATTTTCTTGATCCAAACTAGTTTTTTTTATTCGCGACGCAATTATTGATTTTCTTAATCCAAAATTAGTTTTTTGCATTGAGCACTAAATTCTTGATTTTCTTGATCTAAAATAAGTTTTTTGTATTCGCGTCTCAATTGTTGATTTTCTTACTTCTAAAATAGTTTTTTGTATTCGCGACGCAATTATTGATTTTCTTGATCCAAAACAAGTTTTTTGTATTCGCGACGCAATTCTTGATTTTCTTGATCCAAAACTAGTTTTTTATATTCGCGACGCAATTCTTGATTTTCTTGATCCAAAACTAGTTTTTTGTATTCGCGACTCAAATCTTGATTTTCCTGATCCAAAACTAGTCTTTTGTATTGGGCACTTAATTCTTAATTTTCCTCGTCCAAAAGAAGTTTTTGTATATGGCACTCAATTCTTCATTTTCTTGATCCAAAACTAATTTTTTGTATTCGCGAATCAATTCTTGATTTCTCTTGATCAAAAACTAGTTTTTTGTATTCGCGACTCAATTCTTGATTTTCTTCATACAAAACTAGTTTTTTTTATTCGCGACTCAATTCTTGATTTTCTTGATCCAAAACTATTTTTTTGTATTAGGGACTCAATTTTTTATTTTCTTGACCCAAAACTAGTTTTTCGTATTTGCGACTCAATTGTTGATTTTTTTGATCGAAAACTAGTTTTCTGTTTTGGCGACACAATTCTTGATTTTCTTGACCCAAAACTAGATTTTTGTATTCGTTACTCTATTCTTGATTTTTTTTTGTATTGGGCACTCGATTGTTGATTTTCTTGACCCAAAACTAGTTTTTTGTATTTACGACTCAATTCGTGATTTTCTTGATCAAAAACTACTTTTTTGTATTCGCGACACAATTTTTTATTTTCTTGATCCAAAACTAGTTTTTTGTATTCGCGACGCAATTATTGATTTTCTTAATCCAAAACTAGTTTTTTGTATCGGGCACTAAATTCTTGATTTTCTTGATCCAAAATAAGTTTTTTGTACTCGCGTCTCAATTATTGATTTTCTTACTTCAAAAATAGTTTTTTGTATTCGCGACGCAATTCTTGATTTTCTTGATCCAAAACTAGTTTTTTGTATTGGGCACTCAATTCTTGATTTTCTTGTGCCAAAACTAGTTTTTTGTATTCTCAATAAAATTCTTGATTTTCTTAATCCAAAACTAGTTTTCTGTATTGGGCACTCAATTCTTGATTTTCTTGTGCCAAAACTAATTTTTTGTTTTCGCGATTCAATTCTTGATTTTCTTGATCCAAAACTAGTATTTTGTATTCGCGACGCAATTATTGATTTTCTTAATCCAAAACTAGCTTTTTGTATTGGGCACTAAATTCTTGATTTTCTTGATCCAAAATAAGTTTTTTGTATTCGCGTCTGAATTGTTGATTTTCTTACTTCAAAAATAGTTTTTTGTATTCGCGACGCAATTCTTGATTTTCTTGATCCAAAACTAATTTTTTGTATTCGCGACGCAATTCTTGATTTTCTTGATCCAAAACTAGTTGTTTGTATTAGGCACTAAATTCTTGATTTTAATGATCCAAAACTAGTTTTTTGTATTGGGCACTAGATTCTTCATTTTCTTAATCCAAAACTAGTTTTTTTATTGGGCACTCAATTCTTGATTATCCAAAACAACTTTTTTATATTCGCGTCTAAATTATTAATTTTCTTGACCCAAAACTAGTTTTTTGTATTCGCGACTCAATTCTTGATTTTCTTGATCCAAAACTAGTTTTTTGTATTGGCAACGCAATTCTTGATTTTCTTCACCCAAAACTAGTTTTTTGTATTCGCTACTCAATTCTTGATTTTCTTGATCCAAAACTAGTATTTTTTGTATTGAGCACTCAATTCTTGATTTTCTTGACCCAAAACTAGTTTTTTGTATTGGCGACTCAATTCTTGATTTTCTTGATCCAAAACTAGTTTTTTTGGTATTGGAAATTTAATTCTTGATTTTCTTGACCCAAAACTAGCTTTTTGTATCCGCGACTCAATTCTTATTTTTCTTGCTTCAAAACTAATTTTTTGTATTCGCGACGCAATTCTTGATTTTCTTGAGCTAAAACTAGTTTCTCGTATTTGCGACTCAATTCTTGATTTTCTTGATCCAAAACTATTTTCTTGTATTACGCACTCAATTCTTGATTTTCTTGATATAAAAGTAGTTTTTTGTATTGGGCACTCAACTCTTGATTTTTCTTGATCCAAAAAAAGTTTTTTGTACTCACTAGGCAATTCTTGATTTTCTTGATCCAAAATTTTTTTTTTGTATTGGGCACTAAATTATAGATTTTCATTAGCCAAAACAAATTTTTTATATTGGGTACTCAATTGTTGATTTTCTTGACCCAAAACTAGTTTTTTGTATTCGCTAATCAATTCTAGATTTTGTTGATTCTAATTTTTTCAATTCGCGACGCAATTATTTATATTCTTAATCCAAAACTAGTTTTTTTATTCGCAACTCAATTCTTAATTTTCTTGATCCAATACTAATTTTTTTGTATTGGGAACTCAATTGTTGATTTTATTGATCCAAAACTAGTTTTTTTTGTATTCGCGAATCAATTCTTGATTTCTGTTGATCAAAAACTAGTATTTTGTATTCGCGACTCAATTCTTGATTTTCTTCATACAAAACTAGTTTTTTTTATTCGCGACTCAATTCTTGATTTTCTTGATCCAAAACTAGTTTTTTGTATTTGCGACTCAATTCTTGATTTTTTTGAGCAAAAACTATTTTTTTGTATTAGGGACTCAATTCTTGATTTTCTTGACCAAAAACGAGTTTTTCGTATTTGAGACTCAATTGTTGATTTTTTTGATCGAAAACTAGTTTTCTGTTTTGGCGACACAATTCTTGATTTTCTTAACCCAAAACTAGTTTTTTGTATTCGCTACTCATTTCGTGATTTTTTTTTTGTATTGGGCACTCCATTGTTGATTTTCTTGACCCAAAACAAGTTTTTTGTATTCGCGACACAATTTTTGATTTTCTTGATCCAAAACTAGTATTTTGTATTCGCGATGCAATTATTGATTTTCTTAATCCAAAACTAGTTTTTTTGTATTGGGCACTAAATTCTTGATTTTCTTGATTCAAACTAAGATTTTTGTATTCGCGTCTCAATAGTTGATTTTCTTCCTTCAAAAATAGTTTTTTGTATTCGCGACGCAATTCTTGATTTTCTTGATTCAAAACTAATTTTTTGTATTCGCGACACAATTATTGATTTTCTTGATTCAAAACTAGTTGTTTGTATTAGGCACTAAATTCTTCATTTTATTGATCCAAAACTCGTTTTTTGTATTCGCGACCCAATTCTTGATTTCTTTGATCCAAAACTACTTTTTTGCATTGTGCACTAAATTCTTGATATTCTTAATCCAAAACTAGTTTTTTGTATTGGGCACTAAATTCTTGATTTTCTTAATCCAAAACTAGTTTTTTGTATTGGGCACACAATTCTTGATAATCCAAAACAAGTTTTTTGTATTCGCGTCTAAATTATTAATTTTATTGGCCCAAAACTAGTTTTTTGTATTCGCGACTCAATTCTTGATTTTTTTGACCCAAAACAAGTTTTTTGTATTCGCGTCTAAATTATTAATTTTCTTGACCCAAAACTAGTTTTTTGTATCCACGACTCAATTCTTGATTTTCATGATCCAAAACTAGTTTTTTGTATTGGCAACGCAATTCTTGATTTTTTTTATCCAAAACTAGTTTTTTGTATTGGGCACTAAATTCTTGATTTTCTTGATTCAAAATAAGTTTTTTGTATTCGCGTCTTAATTGTTGATTTTCTTACTTCAAAAATAGTTTTTTTTATTCACGACGCAATTCTTGATTTTCTTGATCCAAAACTAATTTTTTGTACTCGCGACGCAATTCTTGATTTTCTTGATCCAAAACTAGTTTTTATTTATTAGGCACTAAATTCTTGATTTTATTGATCCAAAACTAGTTTTTTGTATTCGCGACTCAATTCTTGATTTCTTTGATCCAAAACTAGTTTATTGCATTGTGCACTAAATTCTTGATATTCTTAATCCAAAACTAGTTTTTTGTATTGGGCACTAAATTCTTGACTTTCTTAATCCAAAACTAGTTTTTTGTATTGGGCACTCAATTCTTGATTATCCAAAACAAGTTTTTTGTATTCGCGTCTAAATTATTAATTTTCTTGACCCAAAACAAGTTTTTTGTATCCGCGACTCAATTCTTGATTTTCTTGATCCAAAACTAGTTTTTTGTATTGGCAACGCAATTCTTGATTTTTTTTATCCAAAACTAGTTTTTTGTATTCGCTACTCAATTCTTGATTTTCTTGATCCAAAACTAGTTTTTTGTATTGGGCATTCAATTCTTGATTTTCTTAACCCAAAACTAGATTTTTGTATTCGCGACTCAATTCTCGATTTTCTTGCTTCAAAACTAATTTTTTGTATTCGCGACGCAATTCATGATTTTCTTGAGCTAAAACTAGTTTCTCGTATTTGCGACTCAATTCTTGATTTTCTTGATCCAAAATTTTTTTTTGTATTGGGCACTAAATTCTTGATTTTCATTAGCAAAAACAAATTTTTTATATTCGGCACTCAATTGTTGATTTTCTTGACCCAAAACTAGTTTTTTGAATTCGCTAATCAATTCTAGATTTTCTTGATTCTAATTTTTTCAATTCGCGACGCAATTATTTATTTTCTTAATCCAAAACTAGTTTTTTTATTCGCAACTCAATTTTTTATTTTCCTGATCCAATACTAGTTTTTTGTATTGGGAACTCAATTCTTGATTTTCTTGATCCAAAACTAGTTTTTTTTGTATTGGGGATCAATTCTTAATTTTCTTGACCCAAAACTAGTTTTTTGTATTTGCGACTCAATTCTTGATTTTCATCACTCAAAACTAGTTTTTTGTATTTGCGACTCAATTCTTGATTTTTTCGAGCAAAAACTAATTTTTTGTATTAGGCACACAATTCTTGATTTTCTTGACCCAAAACTAGTTTTTTGTATTCGCGACTCAATTCGTGATTTTTTTTTTGTATTGGGCACTCCATTGTTGATTTTCTTGACCCAAAACTAGTTTTTTGTATTTGCGACTCAATTCGTGATTTTCTTGATCAAAAACTTGTTTTTTGTATTCGCGACACAATTTTTGATTTTCCTGATCCAAAACTAGATTTTTGTATTCGCGACGCAATTATTGATTTTCTTAATCCAAAACTAGTTTTTTGTATTCGCGTCTCAATTGTTGATTTTCTTGCTTCAAAAATAGTTTTTGGTATTCGCGAGGCAATTCTTGATTTTCTTGATCCAAAACTGGTTTTTTGTATTCGGGACGCAATTCTTGATTTTCTTGATCCAAAACTAGTTTTTTATATTCGCGACGCAAATCTTGATTTTCTTAATCCAAAACTAGTTTTTTGTATTCGCGACTCAATTCTTGATTTTCCTTATCCAAAACTAGTTTTTTGTATTGGGCACTTAATTCTTAATTTTCCTCATCCAAAAGAACTTTTTGTATATGGCATTCAATTCTTCATTTTCTTGATTCAAAAGTTGTTTTTGTATTCGCGAATCAATTCTTGATTTTTCCTGATCCACAACTAGTTTTTTGTATTCGCGACTCAATTCTTGATTTTATTGATCCAAAACTAGTTTTTTGTATTGTGCACTAAATTCTTGATATTCTTAATCCAAAACTAGTTTTTTGTATTGGGCACTAAATTCTTGACTTTCTTAATCCAAAACTAGTTTTTTGTATTGGGCACTCAATTCTTGATTATCCAAAACAAGTTTTTTGTATTCGCGTCTAAATTATTAATTTTCTTGACCCAAAACTAGTTTTTTGTATCCTCGACTCAATTCTTGATTTTCTTGATCCAAAACTAGTTTTTTGTATTGGCAACGCAATTCTTGATTTTTTTTGATCCAAAACTAGTTTTTTTGTATTCGCTACTCAATTCTTGATTTTCTTGATCCAAAACTAGTTTTTTGTATTGGGCATTCAGTTCTTGATTTTCTTAACCCAAAACTAGATTTTTGTATTCGCGACTCAATTCTCGATTTTCTTGCTTCAAAACTAATTTTTTGTATTCGCGACGCAATTCATGATTTTCTTGAGCTAAAACTAGTTTCTCGTATTTGCGACTCAATTCTTGATTTTCTTGATCAAAAATTTTTTTTTTGTATTGGGCACTAAATTCTTGATTTTCATTAACAAAAACAAATTTTTTATATTCGGCACTCAATTGTTGATTTTCTTGACCCAAAACTAGTTTTTTGTATTCGCTAATCAATTCTAGATTTTCTTGATTCTAATTTTTTCAATTCGCGACGCAATTATTTATTTTCTTAATCCAAAACTAGTTTTTTTATTCGCAACTCAATTTTTGATTTTCTTGATCCAATACTAGTTTTTTGTATTGGGAACTCAATTCTTGATTTTCTTGATCCAAAACTAGTTTTTTTTTGTATTGGGGACTCAATTCTTAATTTTCTTGACCCAAAACTAGTTTTTTGTATTTGCGACTCAATTCTTGATTTTCTTCACTCAAAACTAGTTTTTTGTATTTGCGACTCAATTCTTGATTTTTTCGAGCAAAAACTAATTTTTTGTATTAGACACACAATTCTTGATTTTCTTGACCCAAAACTAGTTTTTTGTATTCGCGACTCAATTCGTGATTTTTTTTTTGTATTGGGCACTCCATTGTTGATTTTCTTGACCCAAAACTAGTTTTTTGTATTTGCGACTCAATTCGTGATTTTCTTGATCAAAAACTTGTTTTTTGTATTCGCGACACAATTTTTGATTTTCTTGATCCAAAACTAGTATATTGTATTCGCGATGCAATTATTGATTTTCTTAATCAAAAACTAGTTTTTTGTATTGGGCACTAGATTCTTCATTTTCTTAATCCAAAACTAGTTTTTTTTTTGGGCACTCAATTCTTGATTATCCAAAACAACTTTTTTGTATTCGCATCTAAATTATTAATTTTCTTGACCCAAAACTAGTTTTTTGTATTCGCGACTCAATTCTTGATTTTCTTGATCCAAAACTAGTTTTTTGTATTGGCAACGCAATTCTTGATTTTCTTCACCCAAAACTAGTTTTTTGTATTCGCTACTCAATTCTTGATTTTCTTGATCCAAAACTTGTATTTTTTGTATTGAGCACTCAATTCTTGATTTTCTTGACCCAAAACTAGTTTTTTGTATTGGCGACTCAATTCTTGATTTTCTTGATCCAAAACTAGTTTTTTTGGTATTGGAAATTTAATTCTTGATTTTCTTGACCCAAAACTAGCTTTTTGTATCCGCGACTCAATTCTTATTTTTCTTGCTTCAAAACTAATTTTTTGTATTCGCGACGCAATTCTTGATTTTCTTGAGCTAAAACTAGTTTCTCGTATTTGCGACTCAATTCTTGATTTTCTTGATCCAAAACTATTTTTTTGTATTAGGCACTCAATTCTTGATTTTCTTGATATAAAAGTAGTTTTTTGTATTGGGCACTCAACTCTTGATTTTTCTTGATCCAAAACAAGTTTTTTGTATTCACTAGGCAATTCTTGATTTTCTTGATCCAAAATTTTTTTTTTGTATTGGGCACTAAATTATAGATTTTCATTAGCCAAAACAAATTTTTTATATTGGGCACTCAATTGTTGATTTTCTTGACCCAAAACTAGTTTTTTGTATTCGCTAATCAATTCTAGATTTTCTTGATTCTAATTTTTTCAATTCGCGACGCAATTATTTATTTTCTTAATCCAAAACTAGTTTTTTTATTCGCAACTCAATTCTTAATTTTCTTGATCCAATACTAGTTTTTTGTGTTGGGAACTCAATTCTTGATTTTATTAATCCAAAACTAGTTTTTTTTGTATTCGCGAATCAATTCTTGATTTTCTTCATACAAAACTAGTTTTTTTTATTCGCGACTCAATTCTTGATTTTCTTGATCCAAAACTAGTTTTTTGTATTTGCGACTCAATTCTTAATTTTTTTGAGCAAAAACTATTTTTTTTGTATTAGGGACTCAATTCTTGCTTTTCTTGACCAAAAACTAGTTTTTCGTATTTGAGACTCAATTGTTGATTTTTTTGATCGAAAACTAGTTTTCTGTTTTGGCGACACAATTCTTGATTTTCTTGACCCAAAACTAGTTTTTTGTATTCGCTACTCATTTCGTGATTTTTTTTTGTATTGGGCACTCCATTGTTGATTTTCTTGACCCAAAACTAGTTTTTTGTATTTGCGACTCAATTCGTGATTTTCTTGATCAAAAACTTGTTTTTTGTATTCGCGACACAATTTTTGATTTTCTTGATCCAAAACTAGTATTTTGTATTCACGATGCAATTATTGATTTTCATAATCCAAAATTAGTTTTTTGTTTTGGGCACTAAATTCTTGATTTTCTTGATTCAAAATAAGATTTTTGTATTCGCGTCTCAATTGTTGATTTTCATACTTCAAAAATAGTTTTTTGTATTCGCGATGCAATTCCTGATTTTCTTGATTCAAAACTAATTTTTTGTATTCGCGACACAATTATTGATTTTCTTGATTCAAAACTAGTTGTTTGTATTAGGCACTAAATTCTTCATTTTATTGATCCAAAACTCGTTTTTTGTATTCGCGACCCAATTCTTGATTTCTTTGATCCAAAACTACTTTTTTGCATTGTGCACTAAATTCTTGATATTCTTAATCCAAAACTAGTTTTTTGTATTGGGCACTAAATTCTTGATTTTCTTAATCCAAAACTAGTTTTTTGTATTGGGCACTCAATTCTTGATAATCCAAAACAAGTTTTTTGTATTCGCGTCTAAATTATTAATTTTATTGACCCAAAACTAGTTTTTTGTATCCGCGACTCAATTCTTGATTTTCTTGATCCAAAACTAGTTTTTTGTATTGGCAACGCAATTCTTGATTTTTTTTATCCAAAACTAGTTTTTTTTATTCGCTACTCAATTCTTGATTTTCTTGATCCAAAACTAGTTTTTTGTATTGGGCATTCAATTCTTGATTTTCTTAACCCAAAACTAGTTTTTTGTATTTGCGACTCAATTCTTGATTTTCTTGCTTCAAAACTAATTTTTTGTATTCGCGACGCAATTCATGATTCTCTTCAGCTAAAACTAGTTTCTCGTATTTGCGACTCAATTCTTTATTTTCCTGATCCAAAACTAGTTTTTTGTATTGGGCACTTAATTCTTAATTTTCCTCATCCAAAAGAACTTTTTGTATTTGGCATTCAATTCATCATTTTCTTGATCCAAAAGTTGTTTTTGTATTCGCGAATCAATTCTTGATTTTTCCTGATCCAAAACTAGTTTTTTGTATTCGCGACTCAATTCTTGATTTTCTTCATCCAAAACATGTTTTTTGTATTCGCGACTCAATTCTTGATTTCTTTGATCCAAAACTAGTTTTTTGCATTGTGCACTAAATTCTTGATATTCTTAATGCAAAACTAGTTTTTTGTATTGGGCACTAAATTCTTGACTTTCTTAATCCAAAACTAGTTTTTTGTATTGGGCACTCAATTCTTGATTATCCAAAACAAGTTTTTTGTATTCGCGTCTAAATTATTAATTTTCTTGACCCAAAACTAGTTTTTTGTATCTGCGACTCAATTTTTGATTTTCTTGATCCAAAACTAGTTTTTTGTATTGGCAACGCAATTCTTGATTTTTTTTATCCAAAACAAGTTTTTTGTATTCGCTACTCAATTCTTGATTTTCTTGATCCAAAACTAGTTTTTTTTGTATTGAGCACTCAATTCTTGATTTTCTTGACCCAAAACTAGTTTTTTGTATTGGGTATTCAATTCTTGATTTTCTTGACCCAAAACTAGCTTTTTGTATTCGCGACTCAATTCTGGATTTTCTTGCTTCAAAACAAATTTTTTGTATTCGCGACACAATTCTTGGTTTTCTTGAGGTAAAACTAGTTTCTCATATTTGCGACTCAATTCTTGATTTTCTTGATCCAAAACTATTTTTTTGTATTAGGCACTCAATTATTGATTTTTATGATATAAAAGTAGTTTTTGTATTGGGCACTCAACTCTTGATTTTTCTTGATCCGAAACAAGTTTTTTGTATTCACAAGGCAATTCTTGATTTTCTTGATTCAAAATTTTTTTTTTTTGTATTGGGGACTAAATTCTTGATTTTCATTAGCCAAAACAAATTTTTTATATTGGGCACTCAATTGATGATTTTCTTGACCCAAAATAGTTTTTTGTATTCACTAATCAATTCTAGATTTTCTTGATTCTAAGTTTTTTAATTCGCGACGCAATTATTTATGTTCTTAATCCAAAATTAGTTTTTTTTATTCACAACTCAATTCTTGATTTTCTTGATCCAATACTAGTTTTTTGTTTTGGGTACTCCATTCTTGATTTTATTGATCCAAAACTAGTTTTTTTTTTGTATTGGGGACTCTATTCTTGATTTTCTTGACCCAAAACTAGTTTTTTGTATTTGCGACTCAATTCTTGATTTTTTTTACCCCAAAACTAGTTTTTTGTATTTGCGACTCAATTCTTGATTTTTTTGAGCAAAAACTAATTTTTTATATTAGGCACACAATTCTTGATTTTCTTGATCCAAAATTAGTTTTTTGTATATGCGACTCAATTCGTGATTTTCTTGATCAAAAACTTGTTTTTTGTATTCGCGACACAATTTTTGATTTTCCTGATCCAAAACTAGTATTTTGTATTCGCGACGCAATTATTGATTTTCTTAATCCAAAACTAGTTTTTTGTATTGGGCACTAAATTCTTGATTTTCTTGATCCAAAATAAGTTTTTTGTATTCGCGTCTCAATTGTTGATTTTCTTCCTTCAAAAATAGTTTTTTGTATTCGCGACGCAATTATTTATTTTCTTGATCCAAAACTAATTTTTTGTATTCACGACGCAATTCTTGATTTTCTTGATCCAAACTAGTTTTTTTTTATTCGCGACTCAATTCTTGATTTTCTTGATTCAAAACTAGTTGTTTGTATTAGGCACTAAATTCTTCATTTTATTGATCCAAAACTCGTTTTTTGTATTCGCGACCCAATTCTTGATTTCTTTGATCCAAAACTACTTTTTTGCATTGTGCACTAAATTCTTGATATTCTTAATCCAAAACTAGTTTTTTGTATTGGGCACTAAATTCTTGATTTTCTTAATCCAAAACTAGTTTTTTGTATTGGGCACTCAATTCTTGATAATCCAAAACAAGTTTTTTGTATTCGCGTCTAAATTATTAATTTTATTGACCCAAAACTAGTTTTTTGTATCCGCGACTCAATTCTTGATTTTCTTGATCCAAAACTAGTTTTTTGTATTGGCAACGCAATTCTTGATTTTTTTTATCCAAAACTAGTTTTTTTTATTCGCTACTCAATTCTTGATTTTCTTGATCCAAAACTAGTTTTTTGTATTGGGCATTCAATTCTTGATTTTCTTAACCCAAAACTAGTTTTTTGTATTTGCGACTCAATTCTTGATTTTCTTGCTTCAAAACTAATTTTTTGTATTCGCGACGCAATTCATGATTCTCTTCAGCTAAAACTAGTTTCTCGTATTTGCGACTCAATTCTTTATTTTCCTGATCCAAAACTAGTTTTTTGTATTGGGCACTTAATTCTTAATTTTCCTCATCCAAAAGAACTTTTTGTATTTGGCATTCAATTCATCATTTTCTTGATCCAAAAGTTGTTTTTGTATTCGCGAATCAATTCTTGATTTTTCCTGATCCAAAACTAGTTTTTTGTATTCGCGACTCAATTCTTGATTTTCTTCATCCAAAACATGTTTTTTGTATTCGCGACTCAATTCTTGATTTCTTTGATCCAAAACTAGTTTTTTGCATTGTGCACTAAATTCTTGATATTCTTAATGCAAAACTAGTTTTTTGTATTGGGCACTAAATTCTTGACTTTCTTAATCCAAAACTAGTTTTTTGTATTGGGCACTCAATTCTTGATTATCCAAAACAAGTTTTTTGTATTCGCGTCTAAATTATTAATTTTCTTGACCCAAAACTAGTTTTTTGTATCTGCGACTCAATTTTTGATTTTCTTGATCCAAAACTAGTTTTTTGTATTGGCAACGCAATTCTTGATTTTTTTTATCCAAAACAAGTTTTTTGTATTCGCTACTCAATTCTTGATTTTCTTGATCCAAAACTAGTTTTTTTTGTATTGAGCACTCAATTCTTGATTTTCTTGACCCAAAACTAGTTTTTTGTATTGGGTATTCAATTCTTGATTTTCTTGACCCAAAACTAGCTTTTTGTATTCGCGACTCAATTCTGGATTTTCTTGCTTCAAAACAAATTTTTTGTATTCGCGACACAATTCTTGGTTTTCTTGAGGTAAAACTAGTTTCTCATATTTGCGACTCAATTCTTGATTTTCTTGATCCAAAACTATTTTTTTGTATTAGGCACTCAATTATTGATTTTTATGATATAAAAGTAGTTTTTGTATTGGGCACTCAACTCTTGATTTTTCTTGATCCGAAACAAGTTTTTTGTATTCACAAGGCAATTCTTAATTTTCTTGATTCAAAATTTTTTTTTTTTTGTATTGGGGACTAAATTCTTGATTTTCATTAGCCAAAACAAATTTTTTATATTGGGCACTCAATTGATGATTTTCTTGACCCAAAATAGTTTTTTGTATTCACTAATCAATTCTAGATTTTCTTGATTCTAAGTTTTTTAATTCGCGACGCAATTATTTATGTTCTTAATCCAAAATTAGTTTTTTTTATTCACAACTCAATTCTTGATTTTCTTGATCCAATACTAGTTTTTTGTTTTGGGTACTCCATTCTTGATTTTATTGATCCAAAACTAGTTTTTTTTTTTGTATTGGGGACTCTATTCTTGATTTTCTTGACCCAAAACTAGTTTTTTGTATTTGCGACTCAATTCTTGATTTTTTTTACCCCAAAACTAGTTTTTTATATTTGCGACTCAATTCTTGATTTTTTTGAGCAAAAACTAATTTTTTATATTAGGCACACAATTCTTGATTTTCTTGATCCAAAATTAGTTTTTTGTATATGCGACTCAATTCGTGATTTTCTTGATCAAAAACTTGTTTTTTGTATTCGCGACACAATTTTTGATTTTTCTGATCCAAAACTAGTATTTTGTATTCGCGACGCAATTATTGATTTTCTTAATCCAAAACTAGTTTTTTGTATTGGGCACTAAATTCTTGATTTTCTTGATCCAAAATAAGTTTTTTGTATTCGCGTCTCAATTGTTGATTTTCTTCCTTCAAAAATAGTTTTTTGTATTCGCGACGCAATTATTTATTTTCTTGATCCAAAACTAATTTTTTGTATTCGCGACGCAATTCTTGATTTTCTTGATCCAAACTAGTTTTTTTTTATTCGCGACTCAATTCTTGATTTTCTTGATCCAAAACTAGTTGTTTGTATTAGGCACTAAATTCTTGATTTTATTGATCCAAAGCTAGTTTTTTGTATTCGCGACTCAATTCTTGATTTCTTTGATCCAAAAGTAGTTTTTTGCATTGTGCACTAAATTCTTGATATTCTTAATCCCAAACTAGTTTTTTGTATTGGGCACTAAATTCTTGATTTTCTTAATCCAAAACTAATTTTTTATATTGGGCACTCAATTCTTGATTATCCAAAACAAGTTTTTTGTATTCGCGTCTAAATTATTAATTTTTTCGACCCAAAACTAGTTTTTTGTATTCGCTAATCAATTCTAGATTTTCTTGATTCTAATTTTTTCAATTCGCGACGCATTTATTTATTTTCTTAATCCAAAACTAGTTTTTTTATTCGCAACTCAATTCTTGATTTTCTTGATCCAATACTAGTTTTTGTATTGGGCACTCAATTCTTGATATTATTGATCAAAACTAGTTTTTTTTTGTATTGGTGGACTCAATTCTTGAATTTCTTGACCCAACACTAGTTTTTTGTATTTGCGACTCAATTCTTTATTTTCTTGAATCAAAACTTGTTTTTTGTATTTGCGACTCAATTCTTGATATTTATCAGCAAAAACTAATTATTTGTATTAGGCACAAAATTCATGATTTTCTTGACCCAGAACTAGTTTTTTGTATTCGCTACTCAATTCGTGAATTTTTTTTTTATATTGGGCACTCCATTGTTGATTTTTTTGACCCAAAACTAGTTTTTTGTATTAGCGACTCAATTCGTGATTTTCTTGATCCAAAACTAGTTTTTTTTATTCGCGACGCAATTCTTGATTTTCGTGATCCAAAACTAGTTTTTTATATTCGCGACGCAATTCTTGATTTTCTTAATCCAAAACTAATTTTTTGTATTCGCGACTCAATTCTTGATTTTCTTGATCCAAAACTAGTCTTTTGTATAGGGCACTTAATTCTTAATTTTCCTCGTGCAAAAGAAGTTTTTATATATGGCATTCAATTCTTCATTTTCTTGATCCAAAACTTATTTTTTGTATTCGCAAATCAATTCTTGATTAATCTTGATCAAAAACTAGTTTTTTGTATTCGCGACTCAATTCTTGATTTTCTTCATACAAAACTAGTTTTTTTTATTCGTGACTCAATTCTTGATTTTCTTGATCCAAAACTAGTTTTTTGTATTTGGCACTCAATTCTTTATTTTATTGATCCAAAACTAGTTTTTTTTTTTATAGGACACTCAATTCTTGATTTTTTTTCTTGACCCAAAACTAGTTTTTTGTATTCGCGACTCAATTCTTGATTTTCTTGACCCAAAACTAGTTTTTTGTATTTGCGACTCAATTCTTGATTTTCTTGACCCAAAACTAGTTTTTTGTATTTGCAACTCAATTCTTGATTTTTTTGAGCAAAAACTAATTTTTTGTATTGGGCACTCAATTCTTGATTTTCTTAACCCAAAACTAGTTTTTCGTATTTGCGACTCAATTGTTGATTTTTTTGATCGAAAACTAGTTTTTTGTTTTGGCGACACAATTCTTGATTTTCTTGACCCAAAACTAGTTTTTTGTATTCGTTACTCAATTCGTGATTTTTTTTTTGTATTGGGCACTCCATTGTTGATTTTCTTGACCCAAAACTAGTTTTTTGTATTTGCGACTCAAATCGTGATTTTCTTGATCAAAAACTAGTTTTTTGTATTCGCGACACAATTTTTGATTTTCTTGATCCAAAACTAGTTTTTTTTATTCGCGACGCAATTATTGATTTTCTTAATCCAAAAATAGTTTTTTGTATTCGCGTCTCAATTGTTGATTTTCTTGCTTCAAAAATAGTTTTTGGTATTCGCGACGCAATTCTTGATTTTCTTGATCCAAAACTAGTTTTTTGTATTCGGGACGCAATTCTTGATTTTCTTGATCCAAAACTAGTTTTTTATATTCGCGACGCAATTCTTGATTTTCTTAATCCAAAACTAGTTTTTTGTATTCGCGACTCAATTCTTGATTTTCCTGATCCAAAACTAGTTTTTTGTATTGGGCACTTAATTCTTAATTTTCCTCATCCAAAAGAACTTTTTGTATATGGCATTCAATTCTTCATTTTCTTGATTCAAAAGTTATTTTTGTATTCGCGAATCAATTCTTGATTTTTCCTGATCCAAAACTGGTTTTTTTTGTATTGGGCACTCAATTCTTGATTTTTTCTTGATCCAAAACTAGTTTTTTTTATTGGGCACCCAATTATTGATTTTTCTTGATCGAAAACTAGATTTTTGTATTTAGCACTAAATTTTTGATTTTCTTGATCCAAAACTTGTTTTTTGTACAGGATACTCAATTCTTGGTTTTCTTGAGCCAAAACTAGTTTTTTGTATTCGCGATGCAATTCTTGATTTTCTTGATCCAAAAAAAGTTTCATGTATTCGCGACGCAATTCTTGATTTTCTTGATCCAAAACTAGTTTTTTGTATTTGCGACTAAATTCTTGATTTTTCTTGATGCAAAACTAGTTTTTTGTATTCGCGACACAATTCTTGATTTTCTTGATCCAAAACTAGTTTTTTGTATTCGCGACTCAATTCTTGATTTTCTTAATCCAAAACTAGTTTTTTGTATTGGGCACTAAATTTTTGATTTTCTTCATCCAAAAGTAGTTTTTTGTATTGGGCATTAAACTCTTGATTTTCTTACTCCAAAACTACTTTTTTGTATTGGGCACTCAATTATTAATTTTCTTGATCAAAAACTAGTTTTTTGTATTGGGCACTAAATTCTTGATTTTCTTGTGCCAAAACTAGTTTTTTGTATTCGCGACGCAATTCTTGATTTTCTTGATCCAAAAGTAGTTTTTTGTATTCGCAACCGAATTCTTGATTTTCTTGATCCAAAACTTGTTTTTTATTTTCGCGACGCAATTCTTGATTTTCTTGATCCAAAACAATTTTTTTGTATTCACGACCCAATTCTTGATTTTCTTGATCCAAAACTAGTTTTTTTTGTATTCGCCACGCAATTCTTGATTTTCTTGATCCAAAACTAGTTTTTTGTATTCGCGACGCAATTCTTGATTTTTCTTGATCCAAACTAGTTTTTTGTATTCGCGACTCAATTCTTGATTTTTTTGATCCAAAACTAGTTTTTTATGTTAGGCCCTAAATTCTTGATTTTATTTATCCAAAACTAGTTTTTGTGTGTTCGCGACTCAATTCTTGATTTTCTTGATCCAAAACAAGTTTTTTGTATTGGGCACTAAATTCTTGATTTTTCTTGATCTAAAACTTGATTTTTGTAGTGGGCACACAATTCTTGATTTTTCTCATCCAAAATAAGTTTTTTGTACAGGGTACTCAATTCTTGATTTTCTTGATCCAAAACTAGTTTTTTGTATTGGGCATTAAAATTCTTGATTTCCTTAATCCAAAACTAGTTTTTTTTATTCGTGACCCAATTCTTGATTTTCTTGATCCAAAACTTGTTTTTTGTATTGGGCACTCAATTCTTAATTTTATTGATCCAAAACTGGTTTTTTTTTATATTGGGCACTCAGTTCTTGATTTTTTCTTGATCCCAGCTAGTTTTTTGTTTTGGCGACTCAATTCTTGATTTTCTTGATCCAAAACTAGTTTTTTGTATAGGGCATTAAATTCTTGATTTTCTTAATCCAAAACTAGTTTTTTTTTCGCGACCCAATTCTTGAATTTCTTGATCCAAAACTAGTTTTTTGTATTGGGCACTCAATTCTTGGTTTTTTCATGATCCAAACTAGTTTTTTGTTTCCGCGACTCATTTATTGATTTTTTCATGATCCAAACTAGTTTTTATATTGGGCACTAAATTTTTTATTTTCTTGATCTCAAAGTAGTTTTTTTGTATTGGGTACTCAACTCTTGATTTTCTTGATCCAAAACTACTTTTTTTATTCGCGACCTAATTCTTGATTTTCTTGATCCAAAACTAGTTTTTTGTATTCGGCACTCAATTCTTGATTTTATTGATCCAAAACTGGTTTTTTTTGTATTGGGCACTCAATTCTTGATTTTTTCTTGATCCAAAACTAGTTTTTTTTATTGGGCACCCAATTATTGATTTTTCTTGATCGAAAACTAGATTTTTGTATTTAGCACTAAATTTTTGATTTTCTTGATCCAAAACTTGTTTTTTGTACAGGATACTCAATTCTTGGTTTTCTTGAGCCAAAACTAGTTTTTTGTATTCGCGATGCAATTCTTGATTTTCTTGATCCCAAACTAGTTTTTTTGTATTCGCGACCCAATTCTTGATTTTCTTGATCCAAAACTTGTTTTTTGTATTCGCGACGCAATTCTTGATTTTTGTGATCCGAAACTAGTTTTTTGTATTCGCGACCCAATTCTTGATATTCTTGTTCCAAAACTAGTTTTTTATATTCGCCACGCAATTCTTGATTTTCTTGATCCAAAACTAGTTTTTTGTATTCGCGACCCAATTCTTTATTTTCTTGATCCAAAACTTGTATTTTGTACAGGGTACTCAATTCTTGATTTTCTTGAGCCAAAACTAGTTTTTTGTATTCGCGACGCAATTCTTGATTTTCTTGATCCAAAACTAGTTTTTTTTGTATTCGCAACCCAATTCTTGATTTTCTTGATCCAAAACTAGTTTTTTGTTCTCGCGACTCAATTCTTGATTTTCTTGATCCAAAAGTAGTTTTTTGTATTCGCAACCGAATTCTTGATTTTCTTGATCCAAAACTTGTTTTTTATTTTCGCGACGCAATTCTTGATTTTCTTGATCCAAAACTAGTTTTTTGTATTCGCGACTCAATTCTTGATTTTAGTTGATTCAAAACTACTTTTTTATATTCGCGACGCAATTCTTAGTTTTTTTAATCCAAAATTAGTTTTTTGTATTGGGCCCTCAATTCTTGATTTTTCTTGATCCAAAACTAGTTTTTTGTATTCGCGACTAAATTTTTGATTTTTTTGATCCAAAACAAGTTCTTTGTATTGGCGACCCAATTCTTGATTTTCTTGATCCAAAATTAGTTTTTTGTATTGGGCACTCATTTCTTGATTTTCTTGATCCAAAATAAGTTTTTTGTATAGGGTAATCAATTCTTGATTTTCTTGAGCCAAAACTAGATTTTTGTATTCGCGATGCAATTCTTGATTTTCTTGATCCAAAACTAGTTTTTTGTATTCGCGACCCAATTCTTGATTTTTTTTGATCCAAAACTTGTTTTTTGTATTCGCCACGCAATTCTTGATTTTCTTGATCCAAAACTAGTTTTTTGTATTCGCGACGCAATTCTTGATTTTCTTGATCCAAAACTAGTTTTTTGTATTCGCGACCCAATTCTTGATTTTCTTGATCCAAAACTTGTTTTTTGTATTCGGGACGCAATTCTTGATTTTTTTGATCCAAAACTAGTTTTTTGTATTCGCGACCCAATTCTTGATTTTCTTGATTCAAAACTAGTTTTTTGTTTGGGTGTATGGGTTTAGCCACTTTCCTTCTTGGTGTATTGTTTAGCCACCTTTCTTCTTGGTGTTTGGGTTTACGTATGGTATTTTTTAAGATATCGTCCGTTTATAGGAGGTAATGGTCTTTCCCCTTTATGATCTATGAGTTGGTATGTGTCTCCGTCAAACACCTTCTCAATCACATATGGACCTTCCCAGTTAGGTGAAAATTTTGGGCCGACATGCCAGCCGATGATGGGCCTTCGGAGAACAAGCACCAATTCTCCTTGACGAAAAGTTCTTAGGCGGGCCATTTTATCGTAGGCCCGTGCCATCTTTGCTTGATATATTTCCAAGTTCTGTTGGGCTATGATTCGTCTTTCATCCATAGAGTCAAGTTCATCGAGCTTGAGTTGTTTCTGTTCATCTAACGACATTTCGTTTTGGAGCGCCACTCGTAAGGACGGGAGTTCCACCTCAAGCGGTAAGATAGCTTCGACACCAAACACCAAGGAATATGGCGTCGCTTGAGTAGGGGTTCGGCATGTGGTCTGGTATGCCCAAAGCGCTTCTTGTAGTTTTTCGTGCCAGTCGCGCTGGTTTCCTCCCAACGTTTTCTTTATGATTTTTATCAAGGTCTTATTGAAGGCTTCCGCCAAACCATTTGCCCTGGGATTATATATGGAAGAATATTTCCAATCAATCTTGAACTTTTTCGCAAGCGCGTATACTTTGGCACTTTTGAACGCAGTCCCGTTATCGGAAATGATTCTTCACGGGGTCCCGAATCGGTATAGGATATGGGTCTTGAAGAAGTTCACAATGTCGATTGCCTTCACTTCTTTAAGTGGGACTACTTCGGGCCATTTGGTGAAATAATCTGTCGCAGCCAAGATAAACCTATGACCCTTGGAGGAAGGTGGGTCAATGGGCCCGACTACATCGGTACCCCACGCGTCGAACGGCCAAGACGACATAGTCGGGTGTAGCGGGTTTGGGTGTTGATGTATGAACGTACCATGTATTTGGCACATGTGACATTTCTTGGCATACTCGATACAATCGCGTGCCATGGTAGGCCAATAATAGCCCATGCGTTTTATCTTTAATCGCATTTTAGGTCCCGGCTGATGTGCCCCGCATAACCCGGAATGAACTTCTTTCATGATTTGGTGGACTTCTGAGTTTGATACACAGCGAAGCCACATTTGGTCATATGATTGTCTATATAGGGTGTCATTGATGTAGGCATAACGGAGCGCTCTCTTCTTGAGTTGCTCTTGCGCTGATTTCTCTTTCGGGAGATTCCCATATTTAAAGTATTCAATGAAAGGTTGGCGCCAATCGTCATCTGGTTGGGTCACCATGACATAATCCAGGTTACTTTCTATTTCCTTGACTATAGCCACTTGAATTTTATCTTTGGTCCCCGTAAAGCACGAGGATAAGGGTTGTCGGTTTTTGACAATAATTTGCACATTTTCATCGCCGGGTTCGCCTAATTCTTTAGCCACCCTAGCAAGTGCATCAGCTTTGCCATTTGTGGCCCTTGAGATTTTCTTGAATAGAATTTCAGGAATTTCGCCTATTAATTCCAAATCCCTAGCATGATATTTTACCAACTCTGGTTTTAGCACTTTGTATGCTCCGGTGATTTGATTTATTATCAATTGAGAGTCTTCAAATACATGGAGTTTTGTAATCTCCATGTTCAGCGCAAGCTCTAACCCGGCTATGAGCGCTTCATACTTAGCCTCGTTATTCGTGCAAGGCTCGGTCAATGTCAAGGAATGATGTATGATCCCTCCTTCTGGTGTTACAAAGACTAGGCCTATTCCGGCCCGTATTTACGGGATGTTTGGGCCCGCGGTGGGCCGTATTGATGACACCCCATCAAAATACATTTCCCAATTCGGGGTTTCATCTTTGATGTGAAAGACTTCTTCATCTAGAAATTCGCATGCCAAAGGAGAGTTGTTGGGTATTGGATGGGCCGCGAGAAAATCGGCCATCGCTTGTCCCTTTATGGCCTTTTGTGGAGCAAAGGTTATATCAAACTCGGTCAGGATTATGGCCCATCTCGCCAACCTCCCTGTAAGCATGGGCCTTGTCATGAGATATTTTAAGGGGTCAATTTTTGAGATAAGGATGATCTTGTGGGCTATCATGTAGTGTCGCAGCTTCTTTACGGCGAACACTAATGCCAGGCAATGCTTCTCAATTGGCGTATAGGCGTATTCCGCCCCCACCAGCATGCGGCTCAAGTAATAGAGAGTGTTTTCTTTCCCTTGCTCATTTTCTTGTGCTAGCAAGGCCCCGAGAGATCCATCCAAAGCCGTTGTATACAATATCAGCTCCTTTCCTGGTATCGGAGCGGCTAACATTGGCGGTTTGAGAAGGTAGCCCTTGATGCTATCTAGGGCTTATTGGCAGGTCTCGTCTCATTTAAATGGGATATCCTTCTTGGTCAGTCGGGTGAAAGGTTGTATCCTACCCGATAGATTTGCTATGAATCGCCTAATGTACGCCAAGTGGCCTTGAAGTGAGCGAAGCTCTTTGAGATTTTTAGGTGGTGGTAATTCTTGTATTGCTTTAATTTTATCCGGGTCTATCTCTATTCCCCGGTGTCGGATGACAAACCCAAGAAATTTCCCCGATGAAACCATAAAAGCGCATTTCAATGGGTTTAACTTGAGCGCGTGCTGCCTCAGACGATCGAACACGACTTTGAGGTTTCCAAGATGTTCGTTGTAGGATGTCGCTTTTACGACCAAATCGTCCACGTAGCATTCGACAATCTTATGAATTAGATCATCGAATATCTTTGTCATGGCTCTTTGGTACGTGGCCCCAGCATTTTTTAGGCCAAAAGGCATGACCTTATAGCAATAAATGCCCATCGGGGTGCGGAAGGATGTATGCTTCTGATCTTCTTCATCCATTTTAATTTGGTTATACCCCGCATATCCGTCCATAAAGGAGAACACTTCATAGGACGAGGTATGGTCAATAATTATTTTTGTCACGGGTAAGGGAAAGTCGTCTTTAGGACAAGCTTTATTCAAGTCCCGAAAATCAACGCATATGCGTATTTGTCCATTTTTCTTTTTCACAGGGACAATACTGGCCACCCAGTCGGGAGTCTCTTCTTCCCGTACAAAACCTGCATCGATGAGCTTCTTAGTTTCGATCACGACTTTTTCTTCGAATTCTATTCTCATTCGTCGTGGTGCTTGTTTGACCGGTTTTACACTTGGGTCGATCTTGAGCTTGTGGACCGTAATTTTGGGATCCAATCCTGGCATTTCTTCATAACTCCATGCGAAGCAGTCAATATATTCTTGAAGTAGGGCCCTCAAGGGCACTCTCTTTTCCTGGAGGAGAGACGCACTTATGAAGGTTGGCCTGGGGTCTTCATCTGACCCGAGGTTAATCTCCATTAGTTCATCAATGGTATTTGATGCGCCGTCTTCTAGCTCTTTCGGTGCATTTTTAGCCACCAGGATAAAGTCTTCTTCCTCTGGCTCCTCAGATACCATATGACAGGTAACTCGGTGGTTCTTGAAGAAATTTCAACAATGTTCGTCGAGATCTCCTTATTCTCCTGACTTGGAGTTGTATCCCAAACCGCGAGTGTGTTTGATCTTATCGTCAAGGCCTCTGACTATATTAGTCGAGCCATCCCATAGTTTTTCAAAGTAATACATCTTGGATTTTGATATGGTTTGAGGGCAACGGGTTTTCTTCATCAATTGACCCTGATTCTTTCCGAAATAACGGGATGCCTCAATGTTGACTTCCTCGTTGTCAGAATCCTCTGACAGTAAGCCAGTCCATTCATGGATTAGGGCGTTATCACCAGGGTTGATCGCATCGATCTTGTAAAATTGAATCGGTCTATGCGTGACCGTCTTTCCTGGCAAGCATTCGACCTTCGGAGGAACGATGAACGTTTGCAACTTCTGGATTTGATTTACTTCTTTGGGAGAAAGGTCCTTGTAATGTTTTTCTGGTACCTTCTCAATCCTTAGAGACGATTCATGGTTCTTGTCAGTTTCGAAACTGCATGTCGAATTAACGTGGAACAGAATTTCTTCTCCGGACCCACTTTCCGATTCATAGGTCTCTTCATCTACAGGGTCTTCCCCTTCTGACTCTTCATCGGTTGAGGCCCCATATAGAGGGATGACGCGACGCGTTGAGACATTCTCTGTTTCTTCATCAGATGAGGCGCCAAATAAGGGAGTGGTGCCATGTACTCGTTCTTTCTCGTCTTCTTCTTCATCAGAGGACAAACCATAAATGGGTTTATTGCCCAAAGTTGGCGTCCTCTTATCTTGCGACGACGCCAGACCAGGCATAGGCTTGGCTTGACCCATTGGCAGTTCTGAGCCATTTTCCTTCAGTACGGAGCTTAGAGATTTCATAAGCGCTTTATGCCGATCTTTATCCTCTCCCGTTAGAAAATAACGAGCGTCGCTAAGGCCGATTTTATGAACCCCGAACGGTTTGATGTCTCCGTTTATTCTTTTTTGCTTTCCGTCTTTTACATATTTCATGGATTGGTGGAGGGTTGATGGCACTATTCGATTTTCGTGTAGCTAAGGTCGGCCGAGTAAGGCCTTGTATGACGTATCAGCGTCGATAACATAAAACTTGGTCGAGGTTATCAGGCCCCCGAATTGAAGTGTCCAAATTACTGCACCCATGGCCTTCTGAGAATGCTGATTGAACCCATGAATGGTCACCCTCTCATTTGACAGTAACTTGGTATCGAGCATTAGGCTTTTAAGAATTCTCAGGGGCATAATATTTATTGACGACCCAGAATCAACCAAAATGCGATTGAGTCTCTGCCCTTCACATTCACCAGTCATGTATAGCGGCCGATTGTGGTCTGCGGTGCCAGTCAACAGGTCTTCGTCAGTGAAGTGGATACTTGTTGAACGACTGTTGACATATGTCGTCTCGTGTGGTTCCTTTTCGACAAAATAGGCTTGGAATTGTTCAGGATTTTGGAGCGCGTAAATTAGTATATCGCGCATATCTTTTGACATCATTAATGCGTCAAAAATGCTAAGTAAGGCTGGGATCTTGCGGAGATGTGCCAGTACATTATAGTCCCCGACTGTGAGTTTTGACTTTTCACAGGCCGCTATACCATTTTCTGGTTCTTTGCCCGTGTTTCTAGCCTTCGTCATATTTCGGTCAGACTCTTTTGGGGGTTGACGTTTAGGGATATAGGTGCCTGAACGCAAAACAACTTGACACTGTCTTTTTCTTTTCGGAGGCACTGGCTTCGCCACCTTCTTCGGGATAGAATGGATTCCCGGGAAATCCTTCTTCTTCAGAGTCGCTATCGTGATGGAGGGCATGGCACGACTCATCTTGATCAGATATGAAACGAGTGTATTTGCGAGGGTTCGACTGCCCCTCATCCCCGTTTTCTATTTTTAAAGGGCGCTTATGGCCGTTGGCGGGTGCACCTTTTTTCCTTGATTCTAGGTTTGTTGACCCCCTTTCTGCATTTATCGCAGAGGAATTTTCGGCTTGGGCGAAAGTAGTCTGAGATTCGCCACCCCTTTCTACACATATGGTCTCAATCATTAGCCTTTCTTCGTGGCCATAATCTTGCCATGCCACGCTTTCTAGTGTTTCTTTGTCTTCTATATTTATCAAGAAGACACTGGAAGATTTCTTTCGGGCTTGACCTAGCCGAAATGCCTCGCTTCTGGATTGATGCCCATGAGAAACAATGATCACCATATCCTCTTTCGGGCGTCCCGAGGATGAGTCCTCCCCGTCTCGGGTAAATCCAACCCCAAGGAATCCCTTCATTTCAGATCCCTTCTCATATTCTTTTCTCATTCGACGGGGCGTCTTTTCTACTAGCCTTTTTCTGCTCTTAGGTTCGAATTTTCATATCGTCGAACTTGAGTCTGGACTGGGTATCCTTTTGTGACCATCCGTGAGGCGATGAACTTGTCTGAGAAGTTCGTTGAGATAAAACTCTTCCTGACAAGAGAGAGTATCAGAGTCTTCTGATTCACCGATTTCATAAGTTTCTGTGTGGGTGATGACACAACACTCCTCCTCCCAGAACTCATTTTCCTCATCTACGGCTTCGTCTTCATCGACTATACCCAATAATTTGTTCAGAATTCGTTTAGGGATGAAGTCCCAGAGTACGGCCGGTATTGGTTGACCTTGCTCGTATTCTTCGAGCGCATCAATGTATTTTTGGAGTTCCGATTTTTCCGGGAATTCCTTTGGCTCTATTGGTTTCTTGTCCCATTTATGACTACAATTTTTGTTCGCCTTTTTGGCATCTTATTTGTACATTTTGATGATATTTTATGCAAAAATGAGGTCAAATTGATTTAAAATGTGGTTAAACATGCTCAAATGCATTTGGCAAGCACTTTAATGCAATTTGGGGTGAAATATAAATCATAACTGATAAATATCGACTCAAAAAGACTCGTAAACATTAAATAAATATATTGGGCATCTTATTTGTATATTTTGATGATATTTGAAGCAGAAATGTGGTCAAATTGATTTAAAATGTGCTTAAACATGCTCAAATGCATTTTGGAAGCATTTTAATACAATTTAGGGTGAAATATAAGGCATAACTGACAAATATTGGGTAAAAAACGCCCATAAACATTAAACAAACATATTGGGCATCTTATTTGTATATTTCGATGATATTTGAAGCAGAAATGCGGCCAAATTGATTTAAAATGTGCTTAAACATGCTCAAATGCATTTCGGAAGCATTTTAATGCAATTTGGGGTGAAATATAAGGCATAACTGACAAATATCGGGTAAAAAATGCCCATAAACATTAAACAAACATATTGGGCATCTTATTTGTATATTTCGATGATATTTGAAGAAGAAATGTGGCCAAATTGATTTAAAATGTGCTTAAACATGTTCAAATGCATTTCGGAAGCATTTTAATGCAATTTGGGGCGAAATATAAGTCATAACTGACAAACAACGGGTAAAAAACGCCCATAAACATTAAATAAACATATTTGGCATCTTATTTGTGCATTTCGATCATATTTGAAGCTGAAATGAAACAAAATTGAATTAAAATGTGCACAAACATGCTCAAATCCGTTTTGAAAGCATTTTAATGCAATTTCTTGTAAAACATAAGTCATAACTCTCAAATATCGAGTAAAAAATACTCATAAACATTAAATAAACATATTTAGCATCTTATTTGTGAATTTCGATCATATTTGAAGTGAAAATGAGGCAAAATTGAATAAAAATTTTTCATAAAAATGCTCAAATCCGTTTTGAAAATATTTTAATGTAATTTGGATTGAATATAAGTCATAACTGTCAAATATCGACTCCAAAACACTCATGAACATCAAATAAACATATTTGGCATCTTATTTGTACATTTTGATGATATTTGATGCAAAAATGAGGTCAAATTGATTTAAAATATGGTTAAACATGCTCAAATGCATTTGGGAAGTATTTTAATGCAATTTGGGGTACAATATAATTCGTAACTGACAAATATCTGGTAAAAAACGCCCATAAACATTAAATAAACATATTTGGCATCTTATTTGTGCATTTTGATCATATTTGAAGCGAAAATGAAACAAAATAGAATTAAAATGTGCACAAACTTGCTCAAATTCGTTTTGGAAGCAATTTAATGCAATTTGGGTTGAAATATACGTCATAACTGTCAAATATCGAGTCAAAAAGACTCGTAAACATTAAATAAATATATTTGAGATCTTATTTGTGCATTTCCATAATATTTGAAGCGGAAATGAAACAAAATTGAATTAAAATGAGCACAAACATGCTCAAATCCGTTTTAAAAGCATTTTAATGCAATTTCGGGTGAAATATAAGTCATAACTCTCAAATATCGAGTCCAAAATACTCATAAACATTAAATAAAAATATTTGGCATCTTATTTGTATGTTTTGATGATTTTTGAAGCAGAAAAGTGGCCAAATTGATTTAAAATATGCTTAAACATGCTAAAATGCATTTCGGAAGCATTTTAATGCAATTTGGGGTGAAATATAAGTCATAACTGACAAATATAGGGAAAAAAACGCCGATAAACTTTAAATAAATATATTTGACATCTTATTTGTGCATTTCGATCATATTTGAAGCGGAAATGCAAAAAAATTGTATTAAAATATGCACAAACATGCTCAAATCCGTTTTGAAAGCATTTTAATGCAATTTCGTGTGAAATATAAGTCATAACTCTAAAATATTGAGTCAAAAATAGTCATGAACATTAAATAAATATATTTGTAAATTTTGATGATATTTGAAGCAGAAATGTGGCCAAATTGATTTAAAATGTACTTAAACATGCTCAAATGCATTTTGGAAAAATTTTAAGGCAATTAGGGGTGAAATATAAGTCATAATTGTCAAATATCGAGTCAAAGACACTCATAGACTTTAAAAAAATATATTTGGCATCTTATTTGTGCATTTGGATGGTATTTGACGCGGAATTAAGGCCAAATTGATTTAAAATTTGCATAAACAAGCATTTTAATGCAATTTGGAGTGAAATATTAGTCATAACTCTTAAATATCGACTCAAAAACACTCAAAAACATTAAACAAAAAATATTTGGCATCTTATTTCTGCATTTCGATCATATTTGAAGCGAAAATGAGGCAAAATTGAACTAAAATGTGCACAAACTTGCTCAAATCCGTTTTGGAAGCAGTTTAATGCAATTTGGGGTGAAATATAAGTCATAACTAACAAATATCGGGTAAAAAATGCCCATAAACATTAAATAAACATATTGGGCATGTTATTTGTATATTTCGATGATATTTGAAGAAGAAATGTGACCAAATTGATTTAAAATTTGCTTAAACATGCTCAAATGCATTTGAGAAGAATTTTAATACAATTTGGGGTGAAATATAAGTCATAACTGACAAATATCGGGTAAAAAACGCCCATAAACACTAAATAAACATATTTGCAATCTTATTTGTGCATTTCGATCATATTTGAAGCGGAAATGAAACAAAATTATATTAAAATGTGCACAAACATGCTCAAATGCATTTGGGAAGCATTTTAATGCAATTTGGGGTGAAATATATGTCATAACTGAAAAATATCGGGTAAAAAACGCCGATAAACATTAAATAAACCAATTGGGCATCTTATTTGTATATTTTGATGATATTTGAAGCAGAAATGTGGCCAAATTGATTTAAAATGTGCTTAAACATGCTCAAATGCATTTTGGAAGCATTTTAATGCAATTTGGGGTGAAATATAAGTAATAACTCTCAAATATCGAACCAAAAACACTCATAAGAATTAAATACACATATTTGGCATCATATTTGTACATTTGAATGATATTTGAAGCAGAAGTATGTTCAAATTGATTTAAAATATGCTTAAACATGCTGAAATGCGTTTGGGAAGCATTTTAGTGCAATTTGGGTCGAAATATAAGTCATAATTGTCAAATATCGAGTCAAAAACACTCATAGACTTTAAATAAATATATTTGGCATCCTATTTGTGCATTTCGATAATATTTGAAGCGGAATTTACTCCAATTTTAAAATGTGCATAAACAGGTTCAAATCCGATTTAAAAGCATTTTAATGCAAATTGGGGTGAAATAAAAGTCAAAAATCTCAAATATCGACTCAAAAACACTCGTAAACATTAAATAAATATATTTGGCATCTTATTTATGTATTTCGATCATATTTGAAGCGAAAATAAGGCAAAATTGAACTAAAATGTGCACAAACATACTCAAATCAGATTTGGAAGGACTTTATTGCAATTTGGGGTGAAATATAAATCATAACTGTCAAATATCAACTCAAAAAGACTTGTAAACATTAAATAAACATATTGGGCATCTTATTTGTATATTTTGATGATATTTGAAGCAGAAATGTAGCCAAATTGATTTAAAATGTGCTTAAACATGATCAAATGCATTTGGGAAGCATTTTTAATGCAATTTGGGGTGAAATATAAGTCATAACAGACAAAAATCGGGTAAAAAACGCCCATAAACATTAAATAAACATATTTGGAATCTTACTTGTGCATTTCGATCATATTTGAAGCGGAAACGAAACAAAATTGAATTAAAATGTGCACAAACATGCTCAAATCCGTTTTGAAAGCATTTTAATGCAATTTCGGGTAAAACATAAGTAATAACTCACAAATATGGAGTCAAAAATACTCATAAACATTAAATAAACATATTTAACAGCTTATTTGTGAATTTCGGTCATATTTGAAGCGAAAATGAGGCAAAATTGAGTAAAAATTTGCATAAAAATGCTCAAATCCGTTTTGAAAGTATTTTAATGTAATTTGGGATGAAATATAACTCATAACTGTCAAATATCGGGTAAAAAACGCCGATAAACATTAAATAAACATATTTGGCATCTTATTTGTGCATTTCGATCGTATTTGAAACGGAAATGAAACAAAATTATATTAAAATGTGCACGAACATGCTCAAATCCGTTTTGAAAGCATTTTAATGCAATTTCGGGTGAAATATAAGTCAAAACTCTGAAATATCGAGTCAAAAACACTCATAAACATTAAATAAATATATTTGGCATCTTATTTGTATATTTTGATGATATTTGAAGCAGAAATGTGGCCAAATTGATTTAAAATGTGCTTAAACATGCTTAAATGCATTTTGGAAGCATTTTAATGCAATTTGGGGTGAAATATAAGTCATAATTGTCAAATATCGAGTCAAAGACACTCATAGACTTTAAAAAAATATAGTCGGCATCTTATTTGTGCATTTGGATGATATTTGACGCGGAATTGAGGCCAAATTGATTTAAAATGTGCATAAACAAGCATTTTAATGCAATTTGGGGGTGAAATAAGTCATAACTCTAAAATATCGAGTCAAAAATACTCATAAACATTAAATAAATATATTTGGCATCTTATTTGTATATTTTGATGATATTTGAAGAAGAAATGTGATCAAATTCATTTAAAATGTGCTTAAACATGCTCAAATGCATTTTGGAAGCATTTTAATGCAATTTGTGGTGAAAAATAAGTCATAATTGTCAAATATCGAGTCAAAGACACTCATAGACTTTAAAAAAATATAGTTGGCATCTTATTTGTGCATTTGGATGATATTTGACGCTGAATTGAGGCCAAATTGATTTAAAATGTGCATAAACAAGCATTTTAATGCAATTTGGGGTGAAATAAGTCATAACTCTAAAATATCGAGTCCAAAATACTCATAAACATTGAATAAATATATTTGGCATCTTATTTGTATATTTTGATGATATTTGAAGCAGAAATGTGGCCAAATTGATTTAAAATGTGCTTAAACATGCTTAAATGCATTTTGGAAGCATTTTAATGCAATTTGGGGTGAAATATAAGTCATAATTGTCAAATATCAATTCAAAGAAACTCATAGACTTTAAAAAAATATAGTTGGCATCTTATTTGTGCCTTTGGATAATATTTGACGCGGAATTGAGGCCAAATTGATTTAAAATGTGCATAAACAAGCATTTTAATGGAATTTGGGGTGAAATAAGTTATAACTCTCAGATATCGATTCAAAAACACTCATAAAAATTAAATATAAATATTTGGCATCTTATTTGTGTATTTCGATCATATTTGAAGCGAAAATTGGGCAAAATTGAACTAAAATGTGCACAAACATGCTCAAATCCGATTTGGAGACACTTTAATGCAATTTGCGGTGAAATATAAATCATAACTGTCAAATATCGACTCAAAAAGACTTGTAAACATTAAATAAACATATTGGGCATCTTATTTGTATATTTTGATGATTTTTGAAGCAGAAATGTGGCTAAATTGATCTAAAATGTGCTTAAACATGCTCAAATGCATTTGGGAAGCATTTTAATGCAATTTGGGGTGAAATATAAGTCATAACAGACAAAAATCGGGTAAAAAACGCCCATAAACATTAAATAAACATATTTGGAATCTTATTTGTGCATTTCGATCATATTTGAAGCGGTAATGAAACAAAATTGAATTAAAATGTGCACAAACATGCTCAAATCCGTTTTGAAAGCAGTTTAATGCAATTTCGGGTAAAACATAAGTCATAACCCACAAATATGGAGTCAAAAATACTCATAAACATTAAATAAACATATTTAACAGCTTATTTGTGAATTTCGGTCATATTTGAAGCGAAAATGAGGCAAAATTGAGTAAAAATTTGCATAAAAATGCTCAAATCCGTTTTGAAAGTATTTTAATGTAATTTGGGATGAAATATAAGTCATAACTGTCCAATATCGACTCCAAAACACTCATGAACATCAAATAAACATATTTGGCATCTTATTTGTACATTTCGATGAGATTTGAAGCAAAAATGTGGCCAAATTGATTTAAAATGTGGTTAAACATGCTCAAATGCATTTGGGAAGCATTTTAATGCAATTTGGGGTGAAATATATGTCATAACTGACAAACATCGGGTAAAAAATGCCCATAAACATTAAATAAACATATTTGGAATCTTATTTGTGCATTTCGATCAAATTTGAAGCGGAAATGAAACAAAATTGAATTAAAATGTGCACAAACATGCTCAAATCCGTTTTGAAAGCATTTTAGTGCAATTTCGGGTAAAACATAAGTAATAACTCACAAATATGGAGTCAAAAATACTCATAAACATTAAATAAACATATTTAGCATGTTATTTGTGAATTTCGGTCATATTTGAAGCGAAAATGAGGCAAAATTGAGTAAAAATTTGCATAAAAATGCTCAAATCTGTTTTGAAAGTATTTTAATATAATTTGGGATGAAATATAAGTCATAACTGTCCAATATCGACTCAAAAACACTCATGAACATCAAATAAACATATTTGGAATCTTTTTTGTATAATTCGATGAGATTTGAGGCAGAAATGTGGCCAAATTGATTTAAAATGTGGTTAAACATGCTCAAATGCATTTGGGATGCATTTTAATGCAATTTGGGGTGAAATATATGTCATAACTGACAAACATCAGGTAAAAAACGCCCATAAACATTAAATAAACATATTTGGTATCTTATTTGTGCATTTCGATCATATTTGAAGCGGAAATGAAACAAAATTGAATTAAAATGTGCACAAACAAGCTCAAATCCGTTTTGAAAGCATTTTAATGCAATTTAGGGTAAAACATAAGTCATAACTCACAAATATGGAGTCAAAAATACTCATAAACATTAAATAAACATATTTAATATCTTATTTGTGAATTTCGGTCATATTTGAAGCCAAAATGAGGCAAAATTGAGTAAAAATTTGCATAAAAATGCTCAAATCCGTTTTTAAAGTATTTTAATGTAATTTGGGACGGAATATAAGTCATAACTGTCCAATATCGACTCCAAAACACTCATGAACATCAAATAAACATATTTGGCATCTTATTTGTACGTTTCGATGAGATTTGAGGCAGAAATGTGGCCAAATTGATTTAAAATGTGGTTAAACATGCTCAAATGCATTTGGGAAGCATTTTAATGCAATTTGGGGTGAAATATATGTCATAACTGACAAACATCGGGTAAAAAACGCCCATAAACATTATTTAAACATATTTGGTATCTTATTTGTGCATTTCGATCATATTTGAAGCGGAAATGAAACAAAATTGAATTAAAATGTGCACAAACATGCTCAAATCCGTTTTGAAAGCATTTTAATGCAATTTCGGATAAAACATAAGTCATAACTCTCAAATATGGAGTCAAAAATACTCAGAAACATTAAATAAACATATTTAGCATCTT